>OY294020.1:6119602-6736634 GCA_958510785.1 Exephanes ischioxanthus | reverse complement strand
GGTTTTACTTTTGAAGTTTTTTTTTTTACTTTTTTGCAAGTTTTTTTTTTTTTCTTCTTTCGAACAACTGGGAAAGTTTCTCGATAGCTTTAGTATTGGTCGAGGTGCGCGGGTTGATAGGGCTCGATACCGGCCGATCGGCGCACGGAGATTTTGGTTGTTTGTTGTTTCTATTTTTTTTTTTGCGATGGCTGCCTCTTTGGTCGAGATCAACATCCGAGGAGATCGCTGCTAATGAGCATTACTGGCATTCGATTATCGGTTCGGCTCTTTTTCCAGTTTAGGCAATCGTTTTATTTTTCGGCTGTTTTTAATCTTTCATGCTGTATCTGGTGATCGATTCGAGATCGATGGCTGAAGAGGTCGCTATTCGTAAGATTGTAGTGCATGTTGACCGGTTTCGTTTCTTCATTTAGCAAAACAATAGCTTGACAATCGGTAGCCGACGAGATCGTTGCTAATAAGCATTACCGGAATCCGCTTATCAGTTCGGCGTTTTTTTTCTTATCTTCTCTGCGATATCTGGTGATCGATTCGAGATCGATGGCTGAAGAAATCGCGATCCACAAGCTCGTAGTACAAGTTGGTTTTTTTCGTTTCTTCTTTTGGCAAAAAAAATTACTTATTCTTCCTCATTCTTCTCATCGTATCGTTCGTACCATTTCTTCGATTTCGGCGATATTTACATTTCCATTCGAGATCTCTCGGTCGAATGGTCAACAATTATCACGCAACGCGGGAAACAAGTTTCTAATCGGATAAAGACGTAAACTTTGGTTTTTAAACGTGCATGAATGTTTGCTCGTCCAACTTTTCATACGCACCGTTAAACTTCATTGTGTCGCTTATCTGATGGCGGAGAGACGCGAGGAATAAAATGCGTGGCATGACGGGCACGCGAGCACGCGGCTACTGATAGGAACGCGTCGGTGGATGTGTCGACGCGCGCGAGGGAAGGAGATCCATCCTTCTCTATCCATCTATCTCTCCCTCCTCCTCGCGAGTCTCACCTCGACGACCGCTGATAGTGTCCATTCGTGAAAGACAGCTGCCGCTGATAAACATCAGTCCCGAGACTGCGCGAAAGCGTCGATTTCATTCATTGACGATTCCGACCAATCGTCACTCGAGAATTCTTATCGTTGGAAACGCGTACGATTCGATCGTTGGCCAAAAGTTCTCGAAGACAATTTTTTAATATTTTTCTCGGCTATCCCATTTTACCCCGACCTCTCCTGTACGAGAAAGTCCCTTAAGTTTCTTCTTTCACTGCCGCTGACAGCTCTAATTTTTTTTTTTTTTTCTCACTGAGGAAAAGAAATGGTTGGGTCAACCAAGGCGCGTTGAGATACGCGGAGAAAAATAGTTCTCTTTCTCTAACAAAATGTAGATCGTTAATAATTTATTGTTGTGGCAGCAAAAATATTTGTCTGCTACAGCAAAATATTTGTTGACACAGCCAAATATTTTGTTGTCCCTATGTTAAGCAGGTAAATGAGTTATGGTGACGAAATTCTTGTCTCAACAATTTTTCTTTCTCCGTGTACGTTCAAAAATGTTATTCGGTTGGTGCGAGAAAAATGTTTGAATCGATTGAAGCAAATAATCGTTTAACAAAACAATGCTTCATTTGTACAAAAAAAAAACACAGCTTTAAACGAATGTCACTACCACTTTTGGTTAATCCAACAATTTTTTTCCCTCAAAGCTACGAAGAATGAAACGCGATACTCTAATTTCCTCGCGCTCATCGTCCGGCGAGGGAAGCGTCCGGAGAAACTGTCTGGATCCCGCAGCAGCGAGTCGACAGTTCCGGGCCGCGGATGACCCGAGCCGGAGGAGCTTCACGATCGAAGGGCTCGGCGGGTCGGGTCTCCGTCGCCGCCGCCGAGCGTAATGGACGGGGCAAATATTTATCATTGGCCGCGTAATTTGAGGTGCGTTTAGCAAACGGAAGATGCGAGAGGGAAAACAAACAAGGCGGCGTCCACGGAGCCCGCGGAGAGAGCGGCAAAGTCGGCGCATCTTCGACGGAGGAGAACGTGAGGAGAGTCGTCGACGCGCACCGGCGACGAAGAGGTGATGGTGCACCGGGACAGCAGCAGCAGCAACGACGCCCGGCTAGAAAACAGAGAAAGGCGAAACTGCGACGAGTCCCGATGAGATTGTATTGGTACATACAAGAAAGACGGGGAAACACCGGGGAGAGCGAGGGAGTGAGAGGCGGAAAGAGCGGCCTCAAAGGGGCCGCCTCGGGGGCTCCTCTGGGGGCCCCTGCGAGAAGGCACAAACCCCAATAATAGCACCAGAATTTATATACCTGCACGGGCACGATGGGAATGGGAATAGAGGGCGAGAGAAACGGAGACCGAACGGATGAGAGGGAGACGGCGCGGAGAGAGAAACGGAGAGAACACGAGGCCCTCGGGCCCCAGGCATGGATATCCCATGGGTTCTCGTGGGCGCCAAACGAGATCCTTCCTCCTCCTCGATCGATGATATCGATTTTCGAGTCCATCGCGTCTCGATACGTGAATTTCGAAAACGAGGCAAGCTGATCGGCCACATCGTCGAGGGACGGAATCGCTTTGAGGATGCTGGAACGGTCCACTCTGGTCAAACCGAGGGCACATTTGTATCGTTTATAGAAAGTTTTATGCATCGGGAGACCAGTGGACGGTGATTCGTATTACGGAACACCTACACGATCTAGGAATGTATTAAATGTTATGGATCTACAAAAATAGTAACCGGTTGCTAGCAATTTTTCGAGAAGGTACTTTCGTAGACCCCTCTGAAGACCTCCAGCATCGAACATCAAGCACTTCCGCTTCTGACATTTTTTGTAGGCTAAATATAGAATAAAGAAAAAAAAGTGGCGGAACCAGAAGAACAGCGTTCTATAATGTGTGATCTTTGAGAAAGATCTATCGATCACTGATGGCCGAAATTATATAAACTGAGAAAAAAAATTGTTGGATTAACCAAATTCGCGGTTACATACGTTCAAAGCTATTATTTGGTTGGTTCAACTAAAGCATTCTTTTGTTGAACGATTGTTCGCTTCAGTTGATCCGAAATATTTCGATTCAAAGAAAATGCCTTATTGTACCAACCAAACGACGCCTCTGAATGCAGGTGGACGCGCCTTGGTTAATCCAACCATTTCTTTTTCTCAGTTCAGGGACTGGGGAATTCGAATGACGGTGGGTACCAAAATGGCGTCCGGAAGTGGGCTGCTAACCGCACGATGCTAGCGATTTATCGAGAAGGTACTTTCGTAGACCACTCCGAAAATCTCCATCAGCAAACATCAAACACTTCCAGTTCGGACACTTTTTGTAGGCTTAGTATCGAATTAATAAATGCCCAAAACAGAAGAACAGTGTTCTTAAAGTGTGTGGATCTTCGAAAAGGATCTATCGATCACTGATAGCCAAGATTATATGTGCGTTGCGGAATCGAATGACGCTGGGTACCAAAATGGCGTCCGGAAGTGAGCTGCTTACCGCACGAAGTAAGGAGGCAGTTGCCAATGTCCAAGCTGGATCGCTGTTTGGTTATTTGTTTCTTCTTCTTGGTTCTTGGTTCTTGGTTTGATTGGTTGGTTGGACTACTCGACGAATTTATCCTTCGGCCAGTGCATCCATTGAAGAGCCGCATGTGCGCCGAGCGATCGACAAGACTGTGACCAGAGTCGGCATTCTTCTGGGCTCGGAAAGACACGTCCCTGGTGTCGGCGGTCCGGTGCGCTCAGCAGTCGACGGAATAAGAAAGAAGGAGAAGGAATTAGAAGAAAGAGGGGTTGAGGGGGGACAAGAGCGGAGTTCAGATCTCGTGGCGTATATACACGTATACCGAACCATCCATCACTTAGGGAGCGAACGACTCAAAGAGCGAGGAAGCGAAGTATCTAGTGACTGTGTTTGGACCGCCGTCACCAGGCTGGCCACAGGCCGGCGGCATCTACTTGAACCATCTACTATGGGACCTTCGGGGTCCTATACCACTCTAATATCCAGTCGCACACGCGGGGGCCCAAATATTGTGAAAGGTCCAGTGAAAAGGTTTGAAATATATGAAATTGATTTGGCGGCTCACGTGCGATTCGGACTTGCGTGCACGCCCGGTGGCAGGCCAATGAGAGTCTACGTGCGAGATGGAAGAAGGTAGATAAAGGCGAAGATGTATCATCATTGTTAAGACAAAGATCAATGCTCGGAAAATTTTTAAGAAAAAAAAAACTCCATGTAAGGCAATGTATCGAGGCAATCAAAGACTTATACTTTCGGTCGGTGAGATTTGCTGTTACGCGGGAGACTAAAGCTAAATGCTGTATATCGACTATTGCTAAAAATGCATCGTTGTGCCTGATTAAAAATACCAAAAATCTCAAACTTTAGCAATAAGATTTTAAGTAAAAAAACGATCGGATACAAAATAGTGCGGAAGCCGATTGCTAAACCGTAAAAAAAAATCATATAGATGCAGAGAAACATGAAAATCCGTAGAATGAAAAAGTCCGATACTAAGGACCGCCTCTGGCAGGAGCTCGAGCTGATACGTATGTGCTCTCCGGATCTCTCCGCGAGAGAGTCCCGCGCCGTCGTCGTCGACGACGGTCCTCCTCGTTCCTCCTCGGCAACGACGAGAGATGGAGAGGAAGGCACTTTAACAACTGGCGGCTCTTTGAACTCCTCGCCGGGGTCTCTCGCTCGCGATATTCTCCATCCGTTCACCGCGGTATACCGAGCAGAAGCATCAACGGCCGCAACGGCGAACGTGCTCTCTCCCCGTGTGTGTATGTGTGAGCTCGCGGGACAGAGCGAGAGAGAAAGAGCCACCTCGCCGAGCCATTTACATTTTACACGCGAAAATACTGTTTATGGCCCGGGCCAATCATCGCGCCCTCAGCATCAAGAGCCTCTCCGAGGGGCTCTTTTCGCTTCTGCTCTTCTCCTCTCGAGTTCCGCGCCGAGCGTCGCTTTCGGCTTCACACGCGTTCACCAGTTTCGTCTCCTCTTCGCCCTCGCGCTCTTCCTTCCAATCTCGCCGACTCGGAGGGAGAGAGAGATCTCTCGCGAGAGAGAAAGAGAGAGCCCGTATTCTCTCGCGGTTTTCTATACCTCGCGCGGTGTTGTCTCTTGAGATCCTCGTTCTCGTTCTCGATCCTCGGCCTTCGAGAGACTTTGGGGCCGCGTTAGCGCATGGCATGCAACGGACTCGCGAGACCCCGAAGAGCTCTTCTTAATCGTGAATATCGATATCCTCAATTATATTCCTCGCCACACGTGAAGAACACACTCGCGCAACATCCGCGGGGCTTTGTGCGGCGAACGTTTGAAATTATACCAGTTTTTTTCATATATAACGAACGGTGCGAGGTTTTTTTTTTATTCCATTTCTGTTCCTCGATAATTCGCACAAGGGATTGAGGGGAATATTGAATACGAAGCCCGAAGTTTCGGTATCTTTAAGTTAAAGTGCCGAAAATTGGCGCAAAATTGACTCGAAACATTGTTGAGGAGAAACGCTCGCGGATACGCGCTACAGTGGGGATATAATGGACGGGTCTTTTCACCTCTGATTGTAGACAGATCGAGGAATATTGAATCGATTGCTACCTAAAAAGATTACAACCCCGATTCCGTATATTTAAGGCAAATTGAAGTGGAGTCGTCGTCGGCGGGAGCTTTAAAGTACAAGTTGGCTTTAATAACGGGTCGTCCTACAAGTGGTACCGCGCCATCGAATGATATTCGAGAAAGAATTTTCGTTTGTCATTTCTTTCTCCAATATATTTATTTATTTTTCAAACACCAACGACTGCTCATTTTTAATATAAAAATATATATTCTCTTTGTCGTTAAATAATTCGATAATCGGCAACAATCAGCAACGATCCAAGAAGCTCAATGTGCCCGCATGTGTTTCTCGTTCGATAGGCTGATCGATCGATGCGCGTACATACGATTCCCAAGCTCGTTCTCATCTCGCCACATCCACCTCGTTTTCCATCACTCGCACACCTCCCGGTAATTTTCGCGCGAGAATCATCGCCCTCCCTCCCCCTCCGCCCCCCCCCCCCCCCCGCCCCTCCGGTCTGCCCTCGACACGGCTCAGATTAATAAGCCGGGCGGATACGTGAAAAAAAAAGAGGAAAAGAAAAAGAAACAAGACACGAATAAGTATAGTACAGGTAGCGTAGAAGAGAGATCGCTCGCGTTCCGAAAGTGAAGAAGGTGAGCCGCGATCCGTGCGGGTTAGCCGAGCATCGAGATCTACCGCGCAGAAGTGGGGAGAAGAGGAAGAGGAAGAAGCGCGCACAACCAGAGGAAAGGAGCGAGACATCGAGTGTGTAATGAAGGAGCGAGAGGGGAGCATCGCATCCCCGTCGCTGGTGTACAACCGCATCGTGGCTCGTAAGTTAGCACGTGGTCGTTTTGAAACGAGGGGAAGCGAGAAGAAGAAGGCCGAAGATACAGAAAGAATTTACTTCATTCCCCGTCTCTCTTTCGACCTACGTTCCTCTTTGATCCCGCGAAGCGTATGTGTGTATGCGCGCGTACACGCACGTAGCCACACATATGCGCATACGCTTTCGAGCGTCTCCACAAGATCTCTGGATCCAGCGCGCGGAGAGTCAGTGGCGAGAAGCGCGGGAGGGGTCGCCACCTTTTTTCCCCCACTCCGTGTGCGGCCCCGCTCCGCCGCCCCCCTCTCCGTTCCGGGCCCTCGGACGGCTCTCGCCTCGTCCCGCGAACCGCGAGGAAGAAGAAGAGTAGGAAGAATCGAAGAAAACCCTCCACCGAGGATAAGGTGGAGGAGGAAGACGAAGAAGCATGAAGAACGGTCCGAGGCACGCACGTTGTAGAGCGGAGGCTCCCTGTGCCGAACGGACCACACAGGACGCGGCACGCGCGCGCTCTACCGGGTGGTCAAGCACACGTCCCGTTCGGGAATCCTCGTGATTCTCCGTTGGCACCCGGCGCGCTCGCTCGGTTTTATCCTGGTGGCCGAGGCTCGAACGGGCCCACACAGAGAGGCGCACGCGCGAACTCTTCCTGGGTGGCATTCGTGCGCAGGCCCGCTCGCCCGCTGGATCTCCTCTCCTCGCTCGGGGCCCGGGCCCTGCGGCGCGAACCTCTTCCTCGCCGTGTATACCTATATACACGTCCTCGAGAGCGCAGCCTCCACGGCCGGCTTCAACGAGAAGCGGCACAGTATCCGGCAGCACCAGCGGCAGCAGCAACAGGCCCAACGGCAGCGCATCAGCGTCGCACACGAGCTTCCCTCGTACCGTTCCCGTAGCCGGCGCGCTCTACAACCTGTTAGTGTCAGGGCATCCTCGTATTATGTCTCACCGTCCTTCTCTCCCACCCGATGGACCATTTTTTTTTCTTTTTTTTTTTTTCTTTAACTCGAGGCACCTCGTACCCTCCTTGTCCGACTTTCACGGTCTCCGCGGCCTCGTCGGCGGTGGAGACGCTCGTGACGCCGAGGAGGCACGAACTTCCGTCGCTTCACGCGAACGAGCTCGGCGCACGGGAGCGGGAGGGCGAGGGAGAGAGACAAAGATTGCAGGGCCCCCACGGCATCACCGGGGCTTCTAATAAGATTCCAATTTGTCAATTAGGGGGAGGAACTCTCCGGGGCACTCTCTACCGACACCTTATTCAATCCCCGGAGGAACGGCACTCCGGTCGCCGTACGGCGGATCGACCGTCCGGCTCGAACAGCGAACCTCGTGTCATACTGTTATTCAGAAACATCTCCGGGCCGTTATCTTCTTATCGCGAGTATCGTGTGTTTCATTAATGGACGGGATGCTGCGAGACTTTTTTTTTCATAGAAACTACTCGCTGCTCGTTAATATTGTATCTTTAACTAACTTTAATCGGACACACTTCTTTCATTCCTATTTTCAATTTTTCGTCATCGCACCCAGGAAAATAATTTATTTGAAGGGCAGCAGGAAATAAATATTTATTTGGTTTAAATAAATATTTCGATTGATTTAAATAAATGTGTATTTAAATCTAATAAATATTCATTTAAATCAAATAAATATGAATTTTAATCAAATAAATATTTATTCGAACCAAATAAACATTTATTTGCGGGGCGCCCCTCAAATAAATTATTCTTCTGAGAGGCTGCGCGCGGATCCATCGCGGGACTTGAGCGGATGGTCCGTCCGGCTCGAACAGCAAACCTCGTGTCATACTCTCATTCCAAAACATCTCCTGTCCGTTATCTTCTTATCGCGACTCTCGTGTATTTCATTAATGGACGGGATGTAGGAAGACTTTCCTTCACCGAAACTACTTGATGCTCGTTAACATTGTATCTTTAGCTAATTTTAATCGGGGACACTTTTTTAAAATTATTTTTCGTCGTCGCAATTACGACCCGAGGATCGTTCGGTTTGTGGATATGAGAGGCTGCGCGCGGATCCATCGCGGGACTTAATCGACGCGTAAAACGCGCGCCGCTCCTAAACCCACCTCTCTCTCCCTTCCTCTCGTCCGCGCCGGAGACTATCCGACGATTTTATTGCGTGTCGTACCCGAGAGTCGTTACATACTTGCGACAAGTAATGAGCTCTCCGGGACAGTTAAGATTCCGCGTGTGCGCGAAAAGGTCTCTCTGGATCGTTCTCGCTGGACCGCGCACTGCGCCACCCGCTGTGACTCTCTATACGCGAAAGCCCACGGCCGGAGAGAGAGAGGGCGGGATCCTCGCCGGGAATCTGGAGCCTTCTTCGCGCGGCTCTCACCAAAGTCGGCGCTTTTGTACCTTGCGCTCCGCCAACGTTATTTATTTTCATTCTTTCCTTTTTATATATCTTTCGTTTCTTCGGCTTTGTTTTTTTTTTCTCTCATTTTTTTTTTCTTCATCTTTGTTTCCCTCGTCTCATCAGCCAACAGGATAATAATCATCGGTACCCACGGGCCAACGCCCACGTGCGATTTTATGAATGAAAAGAAAAAGAAATCATCGTCAAATCTATCCGACGATCTGCCGCTGCCGGTCGAGCAGAGATCCGAGACGGAGAGATAATAATAAGAAGACGAGAGGCTGGTTAGTATAGCGTGAGACGTCGTATCATCATCATCATCATCATCATCATTTCCTAAAAGGCTCTCGTTCCTCTCGCATACGCATACGAAGGCCCGCCAAACTTTTGCCGAAGGTGAAAACGAAATTTTTTCAAGGCCGCGTATTTCTTTTTTTTTTTAGATTTAGTTTCTTTTTTTTTTCGTTGTTTCTTTTTTTTCGTTGTTTCTTTTTTTTCGTATCCATAGTCGCGAGGAGAACGGTAGGTGGAACGAGGTGGCGAGTTCTATCGGTTGGCCCCGCGGGCATTTAACGCTGCGCTCTTCCCCTCCGGTTGTTCTCCTCTCCCCCTTCTCTGCTACCCCCTCCCCCCCCCTCCCCCCTCTGGCCCGCCAGACGATAAAGTTTCATTTCTACCGGGCTAACGTCTTCGAATTAGCAATAAAGCAGAAGCAGCAACGAGCACCGGCACCAGCTTGGATTCTTCTCGCAAGCCGGTGAGGAGAAGAATCGGGAGTGAGAGAACCTCCGCTTTCAGAGGCCGGGGCGGAATGCATAGCGGAGAGGCGATCAGCTTCTCTCGTACCTCCGAGAGAGGTATCCTCTCTCGCGCGAGCGTTCCTTCCTTCCTTCGTTCGACTCAATCCTTCGTTTTTTGTTTACTCACCAGCAGCAGCAGCGCAACAGCAGCAGCAACAGCAGCAGCGGCAACCACTACGACGACCAGAAGCAGCGAACTGGTTTTGCTCAGCGGTTATATGCCCTCCGAAGAGGAAGAACGAGGGAACGAGAGGCCCTCTACGCTCGTTCTCTACATACGTTACCTATATACCATTATTACTTTTATATATATGTATGTATATATGCATATATATGTTGTTTCATCTCACTTTTGCAAGTTTTACCTTCGAATCTTTCGTCTCATCCCTACCTCGGATACGGCTGGCTATTTCGGGCTACGCAAATATAACGAGCGGGTTACTCCCAACTTGTAACTCCGAACTCCCTCCTCCCGTTCTGCCTCGCTCCCTCTTCCTCCGGGAGTCTCTTGGGCGATTCCTCTGGAGGATTGCGCGCGAAATCTGTCGACGGACTCACCACCGAGCATTACCCGAGCGCGAGCACTTACAAACCCGAAGATTCTCACGCCCTGACTGGAGAGATCGGGCACGGGATTCGTTTGTGTGCGAACTCGGGGATACGCGAGGCGGCGATACACTGTTACCGGCTTATCGACCGTATCACGAGGCTTTTATAGCGAATCGTGTAAAGATTCGCGAATCGTTTATGCGGAAATATTGTTCGTAAATCAACGGGGATACTGCTGCTCGGACTTAGGTCCGACAATAGCGGTGGATGCGCTCCTGTGGTTCGGGATATTGGAAAACCAATTTTACGATTATCGGGACACTTGGTCGAAAAAATTGCAATTTTTTTAATATTTTTAGCTTATAAACTTTTATTATTTTTGTGGACTTTTTGGTGATTAAAGAAAAGCTTATAAATTAATGAAAAATTTTATTCGATACGATAAGTTTTAACGAAACTTTGTTCCAAAAGCCTTGACATTGATCCATCACCTCGTTTTTAGACGTTTTGCCGTCCATTAAAGACCTTTCCAATATCGACCGTATTTTTATCCTTCGTCACGTCTTCGCAACAAGAAATATTATTTGCTTATCCCGTGCCCCATAAATAAATATCCGCTTAATTCAAATGAATAATTTAATTTTCTTTACTTAGTCATAATTTTTTTCCGTGTTGCTTTCCAGGTCTGTCTTTCGTTGAAGACCACAATGTCTTCAACGGAAATTAGGACACTGAATCCAGATCACATTTCTTTTGTCGAGTGATCGAAAAGCTGACTGTGCATTACATTCCGTCCGTCTTTAATATGCGGCCTATTTCCGTATAAGAGCTCCCTTCTTATCGCCCAAACATTCGCACATCCTACCATAAATTTCGACAATTACACTGAGAGAAGGATCTAGTAAAAATTACCGATCATCTAAGAAAAAATTACCATAGCACATAGTAGTAGGGCGCCAGGGCGCCACCTATGGCAGAAAGTCTCAGATTATCCAAGAATTTTTACCATAATATCTGAGAAAAAAAATTCTTATAAATCCGGTACTTCCTACCACAGTTGGCGCCCTCGCGCTACTATCTGCTATGGTAATATCTCTCATGCGATACAGTCATTTTTACTAGATCTTTCTCTCAGTGTACCCTACGCATAATGTGCATACAAAAACAAAAGGATTAATTTTGAAAAAATTACGTTTCGGAAAGATGCTTGACTGTCTTGGGGTAGGGTTTTCCGCTCAAGCGTGTAGGCATATTACTGCATGTAGGTGCATGATCTAGGTCCTTCGGCGCTCGCAGAGACAAAGGAATGCTTCCTCACTGGTCTCTTGCGTTGCTCGCTGGTAGTCCGGCTGGCACAATACTCCCCGCCGATACCCCCCACCCCCCCGGTCCAGGCGCGTTCACCGCAACGCGTTCTCCTCTAAGACGTCTACACGCGCGGGTCCAGAGTTAACGGAGGGAAGCTGCGGTGGGCACCGTGCGGCGAGGGCGGACGCGCCGAGAGAGGCTCGAGGGCTCGCACGCGGGGAATAAAGAAGAATACGAGAGGAAGGGCGCGCACGAGTCCCGGACGGCGAACGGAAAGAGACAGACCGTACCGAGAGGAATAGAGGCCCGTTCCACTTATACGCTGCTCGGATTCAATTAACTCTCCACCTTCTTCTTCCCTCCTTCTCATCTTGCGGCGGCTGTCGGGGGGGCGAGGAGGGGCGGGCCATACTCGCTTCTCTTCCCTCAAAAAAATAATAAAAATAACCCCCCCCCCCCCCGCACCGACCTACGACGCACTTCCACCGATCTCTCGCGGTCCTACACCAAGTCGGACCGAGTTTCGCCAGGATCTATCGCGAAGTCGGCCGATCCATGGGGAGGGAAGATGCCCAAACCATTTTTTTTTTGAGGTTCGTTACGTAAGACGTTCGAGCTGCAGAAAAACTGTTTATCCATAGACGTGAGCAGGTCAATTTTTTACTGAAGAAAAATTCTGCATCGCACACTTTTTTCTTTCTAGAGTATATTGCATTGTAATAAAAATGTATAAAAAACATTTCGAAGATTCGTTGGGTGAAAGGTGCGTGGGTAAATGTGGAGATACCAAATTGTACTTAACTAATGTTCGGAACACTTTTTTTAGAAATTTTTCTCGCAACGCTGTGTCGCCAACAGGAAAATGTTGAATCCGGATTCACAAAATTCAAATTCACCCACGGATAGACAGATATATATTTTTTCTTTCCATTTCGCACATTCCAGCCAACGAATCTTCGAACATTCCGGATTCAACATTTTTCTGTTGCCGATACAGCGTTGAGAGAAAAAATTGTGAAAAATAATAATTTATCCGTACGACATGTACGATAAATTTGTAACATAAAAAATCATTCGCGTCTCAATCTTCGCTTGATAATACAGGACAATGAGGATCGAACATTTCGAAAAGTGAATTTGAAGATTCAAAAATGCGAATTAATCGTTGCAAAGTATCGACCATACTTGTGCGAAAACCCGATGAAAATATAATGTCCAGTTATTTTTTTTAATATATGAAATAAAATCTCCTCGACCTTTCGTCGTCCACTTCGCGCGAGAATGCTCGTAGCAATATTTAGGAAGAGACTTTGGAGATTCCGAAATGGGCATTAATTGTTGCAAAGTATCGACCAAACTTGTCCGAAAACTCATCGAAAATATAATGTCCATTTATTTTTTTTTAATATAAAAAATAAAATCTCCTCGATCTGTCGTCGTCCTCTTCGCACGAGAATGCTCGCAGCAATATTTCGGAAGAGGATTTGGAGATTCCGAAATGCGAATTAATCGTTGCAAAGTATTGACCATACTCGTCCGAAAACTCGTCGAAAGTATAATGTTTATTTATCTTTTTAAATATCAAAAATAAAATCTCCTCGATCTGTCGTCGTTCTCTTCGCACGAGAATGCTCGCAGCAATATTTCGGAAGAGAATTTGGAGATTCCGAAATGCGAATTAATCGTTGCAAAGTATCGACCATACTCGTCCGAAAACTCGTCGAAAGTATAATGTTTATTTATCTTTTTGAATATAAAATTAAATCTCCCGGGTCTGTCGTCGTCCCGTTCGCGTGAGAAAACGCGCCGGATTATAGAGAACGGGAGAGCGAGATGTAAGAGAGAAGATTGCCGGGGAAGGTATTGTGGGAAGGGAGTCTCTCCGGGCCGGCTCGCGAGCGATAAGAAGTAGCGGGTTCCTCTCTCGTGCCAAGCCCCGGGTTATAAGTTGACACTCGAATTACACGGGCAGGGGCCCCGATACATCGACGTGACGCTATATCAGCGGATAATGTGGGCTCCGGTGGTAGCCGCTGCCGCCACCGCCGATGGAACCCGACGGTAAATAAAGGATCGGACGGAGCCGGAGAGAGAAGGAGAAAGAAAAAGCGAGATAGAGGGAGAGAAAACGTCGGAGAGCAGACGAACGAGAGACGAAAAGGAGGGAGAAAAAAAAATAAGAAGAAAGAGGGTGAGAGAGAGACGAGGCGACACTGGCCAAGCAGCATCACCGCAAAGAAGAGAACCGGACGAACGGAGTCCCGTCCGCGTACACACGAATGCGTCACGCGCGTGGGACCGTGGCTAATGACGTGTCGGATTAATTGTACGATCTTAGCGTGAAAGTCGTAAAGTCCATGACTTTAAAACACATTTCGGATTTTCCACAGAGTCGTAATTGATAATCTCCGGGGCTGGCTGGCGGGGGAAGGGGGGGGGGGGGGTGTTGTTACTTATGGGAATATCGCGCGGCACTCTCGCGGGGATTTTTAACATTAATAATATGAAATATGGAACTCAAACCGTCGGACGGGAACTCGGTATTTTCGTACTCTTCCCCCGTGCTCGAGGAAACAGTGCCGATTTATATATATATACATTTTTTTAATCGGCTTGAACAAATTATAGAACATTTTTTGTTACATTTTTTAAAATGTTCTTTAGCACCAAACTCTCCACCGGGATAAAATAGACCGCGAAATTTGAAGCGGAATGCAAGAAAATGTTTCGGAGTATCCTTTGCAAAAATTATAATTTAAGTTAAATTATAATTGTAACGTAATTAAACTTATATTAAAAATTAAGATTATAATGTAATTAAATGTATGATTTAATTATACTTTTATCCATTATCTTACGTAGTCACTGGAACGAGATAAAAGCAAACCATCGGTTTTATAAAATGTGCATTGACTGAGGTATCGATCTCAAGAATTGCCACACTTTGAGATGTGGACTCTTCGTTACTCTTCGCTGCATATGAATTCTTAAGTGTTACAATAGTAAAAAAAAAAAAAAAAAAAAAAAATTGATGGCCGCTATTACCCTACCGCGAAGAGTAATACCGATCAGATAAACTTTTACTTTAATTCCTCATGGCGACCAGTCGTCAATAATTCTGCACCGTAAAAGCCAGTATTCGCTGGTCCACACCCTAAGGTTAATATCTGCGGAAGGTTTTTTTCAAAAACTTCACATTGCAACTAAAATACGAAGGTCTTCCCTTGGCTCTCCGACACTTGCCCGATCCCTCCTGGCCTTGCATCGACACCGCCACAGAGACGGTCCAACATATTCGCAGCGATATCTCGCGCCGTCAATGATATCCGTTCCCTCGAGTCGAAGATCCGAACGTCGTCCATCCGGCGATTATTAATCCGGCAAAATGTTTTGCATGCGGTCGGCGCATGCGCGGAACGATGGTGGAGATGCCAAAAAGCCAACCGGGCTCTCTTGTCGCACGGTTTCTGATTGTGAGAACGTTGCGCGCACGGGCTCCACGGGACCCGTGCACAGCCTCGCTCCGTCTCGGTTTCTCTCCGGCGAGCTCTCTTCAGCGTCGCTTCCATCTCGCTCTTTGGTTTCCCACGAGAACCGCCGCCGCCGCTTTCTGGAATGTCGCTCTCCCCTCCATCCACCAACCCTCTGCCGGCCCACCCGTTCGCTCTCTCGCTCGCGCCCTTCCGTTCACCTCATACGTACCGACGCGCTCCTCGTCACTCTCTCCCGGCTACTCACTTGGTCCCTCTACCTCGCGAACTCTCGCGAAGCGTCGGCTTCGCCATTCGTCTTGTCTCTCTCCTTCACCGCTCCGTCTTTATCCTTTCACCTCCTCTTCTTCTTATTCTTGTTCTTCATCCTCTTCTTACGATGTACCGTGTACACGCACTTGCGGTCCCAACTCCCTGCAAATACTTAACGGGGTGCAAGGAATATTGCGTCTTCACTTCGCGCCTTGTGCGATGCTGGAGGACGGGAGGCAACGTTCGAGCATCTTCTTTTAGGACGATTGAAAAGGAAGAATACGACCGATGGACGAATCGAAGAGACAAGTCGATTGCGAAGCCAATAAAAAAATATATAAATAAATAAAATAAATATATGTGCTTCTATAATAAAAATAGTTTTGGGGCATTGAAAATTTGCCAGGAATTCCCACCGGGTAGAGCATCCGGCATGAAACATGTTCAACAAATTATTCAAATAATTAGATCGAGAGATATTTAAGGTGATTATCGAATTCGGGAACAGAGAATTGAAATAAAATTGTAAACTGGCACACTGTTTCGTAGACCCGAATTTAGGCCTAAAATATACGCGTCACTAATAATATTCCATCGAAGCAACAGACGTTAAAAATTGTTTTCTTCGAGCTTCCCACGTAGCGGTATCTCCTCAGCATGCATTGAAAAAAAAAATCCGACTAAATTGTATTGTCGCTAGAAAAAAATAAAAGTCTAGTCGGCGGAAGCGTGAGAAGCGATCGCGCCCAACTTTCGCTAAAAGTGTCGAATAGTGGGCGAAAATCGGTGACTTGGCGTCGCACCGAGCAGTTCGCTTCTCCTCGCATTAATAGGAGTCGCGTATGCGGGTCAGGGAATTTGATCGATAGTGGAGTGGCGTGAGGGATACGCATGAGTCTCGAAAAAAATATAAAAAAATAAATAAAAAAGATTGAACAGAAAAACACGAGGAAAAAAAAAATGATCGAGTGGGACGCGTCGTAGCTGCGATCTAATCTCTGTTTAAACCGCAACCGGAGAAAGTATTGTTGCACCGGCGCTCTCTCCTCTCTCCCTCCATTGTGTGTCATTTTTTTTTTTGCAAACTCGAACTACGCAGGCCTCCCATTACATGTCTGGCTAATAATAATGGTGGTTTACACTTTGCTACCTATGTTTGCACCGCGCACACCCGTAATAAGACGGTTGCGGGCTCTCTCGCCGGAGCGCGTGATCACGGTGCACCACATTTACACGCACACACACACACACACACACACACACACACACGCACATACATTCGTGTGCGTGCGTGCACGCTCGCATACCTCAATGGTGCGTGCACAGCGGGTGTCTCGCTTGAAATTTGATTTAATCGTAACTTAATCAAATTTAAAAAAATAATAAATAGATTAATAAAGGAATTCTTTTCAATGTGAGATCACCAAGGCGAGAGTCGAATCGAAGACCGCAATCAGGATCACATATGATATCCACTGGCACCTAAAATTTTATCTGCCGATACAAAATCATCGCCACCGAGGATAATCGAGGCGTGATTCATCCGAGCATGAATCACATAGATTTTAATATAATGGATATTATGAAATAAAAATAAAAAAAATAAAATAAAAAGTTTCAGGTGAAAGGAAGACTCGTTGACAGAGGGACTAGGCTCGAAACGAGGCGCCTGGCGTCCCACGATAGTCCACTGTAGGGATTCATCGGGGAATCCGGGAGTATCGTTTCTCCGGTGTATATATAGATATACATGTATATATATATATTTTTTTATATAAGTTGTTGGGCATAATGTATTAGGAAGATCGAGACCTTCGACAATTTCGGGCGTGTCACCCGATGTGTGGTGTGTTATTGACGCCCAGTCCAGACGTAACACGAGACTCTCGCCATATGAGAGGCTGCGCTACTCAACCGGTCACTTATAATAATTCTCGATATGTACACAAGTTTTTTTTTTTTTTAACCCATACAACGAAACGCGAGAAAGCCTTACCGAGTGAAACGCTCCGGTGCAAGAGGGAACATTCCCGGCTTGGTAGCGGGAATGTTACATTGGGGTTGACGATTCTCCCTCTCGTGTTCGTAACGAGCGAGCAGGTGACTAACGGTGTTGCTTATTAAGCGACAGTAACGACGACGGGATTACCGAAAGCCTCGTGGCGATTGATTTTACTCGTTCGCACTGGCAACACTTTTGGACGACAAAAGAGCAGGGAATTCGAAATGGAAAATGTACAATTAGCGCCACTTTGCTCGACGAATGGAAAACTTAGGAGACGTACTTAGATTTGTTGCTACCGTGGAAGTAGTTTGGAGATCAATTGTAATAGTTCGCGAAAAAAATACTGCTCGAAAGTACTATTTTTTAAAAGTTCATTTTTAAAAATTATTTTTTAAGATTTTTTTGCTTACCAGTCATATTTTAAGAAAATACAATAGTTTTATTTGATAGGAAAGTATATATATTATTGAAAAGATTTTTCGATATTCTATTTAGAAGCAACGTATTCTATCGAAGGATTTTTTGTGCGAGAATATTGGCTGGCGCGAAGGATCTTTAAATTATGAAACGTCCTGTACGTTCGATCGGTTCGAAAGAGAGGATCAGTGAATTCGGTGTTGTAGAAAACTGCGATCCATGCGTTTGGATCTATAACAGAGGGGATCGTTTTTACCGACGGTCGGTAATTGGCCGATACAAACATAAATCTTAAAGGGCGATCTACTGTATCATCGGTCAGCGAATCCACCCGGCGATAACGCAAATTATAAAATTCGAATTTTAGAAAGAAAAAAAAAATTACCTGCTCAAACGCAATTAGAAAATCTAAACACAACGATTTATTCGTAGAAATTACATTGACAATAATATAAGAGGGATGTTATGAATATACGATACAAAAGTTCGATCGAATCGGATATAACTGTTAAATGGCGTCTGCGGATTGTTATACAATGCTGTTGTTTACCGACGATCGGGCGCTTCAAGCCTTCCTCTTGCTCTTTTTAGCGCTACCGGGAGTTTTTTTAGCTGGCTTCTTTTCAACTTTCTTGGCGTACTTGTCGATCAGCGAGTCGAAGAAACTGTCGGCCTGTCCGGCCCGTGCCTTGTTGCGATTCTGTATCGCGAGGGCCAGGTCGTTCTTGGAAGCGTTCTCCTCGTTCTCGATCTTCAGCATCTTCTCGAGCCTCTCAGCTTCCGCTGCTTCGCGAGCCCACTGCGAACATACATATTTACATACTCTTAAAACTTCTCGTCCAACGATCGATCAGCGAGTCCAGTGAACAATGAGCAAACTGTTGCGAAGATGATAGTCTCAGTGAATGAACACATTGAAATTCATTAGAAAAATATTTGTTAATTAAATCACAGTGACGACCTTTCACTGGTTTTTTTTTTACATCTAATTTAGTGGATATGTCGAAGTAACCAGACAAAGTACGCAGTAAAAAAAGGTTTGCACATTTGAAAACAATTTGATGTCCATAAACGTCCACAATGCTCTTTATTTCAATTTTACAACAAAAAATAAATGTCGCGACAAATAGGGCAAGTTTA
Organism: Exephanes ischioxanthus; assembly: GCA_958510785.1. Lineage (NCBI taxonomy): Eukaryota > Metazoa > Arthropoda > Insecta > Hymenoptera > Ichneumonidae > Exephanes > Exephanes ischioxanthus. Next base: position 6,717,872 of record OY294020.1, on the reverse strand, counting down.
TATTTATGACGACCTTTTGTTAGCCATCCAATTTCACAAACTTATTTTTTTTATATAAAAAAAAAAAGCAATGGTATGGAAAAATTGTTTACTGTGCATTTTTTATTGCGTATCGAATAAGAAGTGATATTGTACTATGCTGATATGCTTACTCAACTGTGATTTGTGCAAATAAATCGTAGCAAAAAATAGGGATTGAATAAATTTGTTCGTACGGCAATTGACGGAAGTCCAGTTGAAGCCGGTACTCAATTTGTCCGTAACGTAAATCAATCAATCATCCTATCACTCTCGAGTCGACTGAGTCACGCGATCTATTCTCGGTGGCCGTTCGAATTCGCTCTATAGAGACGCTATACGAATAAATCATGCTTAGAGTACGTTGGTACGCACGTTTCGTTGGGATACCCGATTAACGCAGGAGCCCGGAGCAACAACTCTGCTATCATAATTTATTTTTAAACACGATAATGTCCACTTCAGGACAGTAGAGGGAAACTACGGTGCGTGCCGGTTCTATTTTCGAAACGTGCCACGAGCCCATTCTCGAGATTATCAAACAACCACACGCGCTCAAACGACACGGAGATCGCAAACGCCCGCGCGAATAATACCGAGGCGGGAAAACAAGCGATGGTAAAATTAAACGGAGGCAATCCGTTTAGCGGATCTCAGGTAGTGCCTGATCTCATCTGCATCGCGCTATGTCAGACAATTTTTAACAACGACGAAATCCTCGATAACGACTTTTCGGAACATTGATTTTAATGCTGAATGTTTATCACCAGCTTTTTAAAAGTAATGATTCTTTAACGAGGAACCCCAAAACATCTTTCGTATGCAGAATTGATGAGGTGATTCTTTTTTAATACACATGAAATTAATGAAAAGTAACAAGTTTTGGATACGTTTTCGTAGAAAGATTCCATATTACACGTGACAGATCTTCAAGTCAGACGATCCGGAACAAAGAGTTTCATAGATAAAGTTTAAAAAAAAATCAAAAACCGAAATTTCACAATGATAAGAAAATATGAATGTCTGAATAAAGAAATATAGAAAAAAAAAATACCGAAGGAAATAAGAAATACGAAAATTCTGATAAGAAAATGATAAGTGAATTCTGATGATAAGAAATTATAAAAAATATTCATATGCATTCAGTCAACGAAAAAAAAATCAACGAATTAATTTTACATAAAAAAAGCCTTCTTAATTATTAGCCACATAATTATTGTTGTGTGTAATAATCTTTTACGCTCATCGTTATGTTAAATTAATGTTCTCAGTACCTCCCACATGATTAATTTTTTTCTTCAGATTTTCACCCTATTCGCAAGTACAAAATTTTTTCGTCAATCTCGATCAGTGAATCTTGTGCCCGAAGATCCACCACCTGCAAATCGTACCCATCGAGACACTCGCGACGCTATGGTCTCCTTTGATTCATCGCCCTAACCCCCATTTAAAATCCGCTCCATTTCCACCGTCTCCGACTTCGAGCTATAAGAAAATCTTGAGCACCGCGAATTCCGGTATTTATAATTTCTGGCAAGCATCTCCGGTAAGCGACCTAATGTTAGTCCCCCGATTGCACAACTCCGTACGAAGTTTTCACCTCGTCGATTGGCGAGACGTGCGGGCGTCGGACGTGTCTTTCCCCGAAGAAGCATCCATATCGACACGTGGGCGAGTGAGTTTCATATAATCTCGTCCACAGATCAAAAGCTCTCTCACGTCGCCGAAGTCCCGTCGACAGCCGTAACAAAACGGACATTGTGAAACTATCCGAAGAATTCATTCGCATCATTCTCGTAAATTAAACTAACCCTCTCGGCCGAACAATCGACGATGGTCGGGGAAAATTTCTAAGACACTCGAGTGTCTCTTTCCGACTTATCTCGCCGAGTTCTGGCATTATTCCCAAGAGCAACCGAGATATGTTTGAACATCTAACGACAGACAGTGTTGCTTTCTTCGTGCCGATTCCACGCCCTGTTTGAGCGACGCGGAATCAAAATGTTTTGCCGACGGGATGGAATAGGAAAATAAGTTAGATGGGTAACCTCGCGAGGAAGATTGCCCGAGAGTCGGGAAGCGTGAACCACGAACACAATGCAGCCCTCGGCGTCGGTCAACTTTTGGACCGCGTTCCTCTCGGCTATAGGAAAAACGACCTTGAGCCGTTTAGCGAACGAGAACGTGGACGCTCGTCGCTGACGAGAGACCCGACCGGCTGGGTAAGTGGCCGATGGCTGCTCTGCACCTCGTCGTAACATCTGGCTCGCGAAGCCCCGCACGAGGCGTTTGCGCGTCCGGAAATCAGGAGGAACCGCGCTCGGCTGGTCCCTCGTCGCGGTTGCACAAGCGAGTTTCTGTCATCGTCCGAGAATTCAGAGTCCCCGTTTCTTGTTGACTTGCCGATGAGTAATTTTAGAGTGGAGGGGGGAACCCTCGAGTGTTTTCATATCAATCGAAAGGGAGCGAGAATTGACGAGGCAAAATTAAATACGATTAAACAAATTCGTGGACGGAAGAGAGTCTCAACGAGGCGGGATTGAAATGTACTTTCTAAGATTCCTAGATCTTTCGTCGCAGTTGTTATTCGAGTAATTGGAAGTTGAGAAAACATTGGGTGTTTGTGTGGCAATCGAATGAAGAAGGGACGATTAAGGCGATACGAAACCTCTTCCCTCCAGCCATCGGAACTGTGCTCAGTCAGTAACCAAAACTGTAATAAATCTTCCTCGAGGATGCTATATTTTTATGAGGAAAATAGAATGATTAGCTTATTGTTAAATTGCCAGATGAAAGAAAATGGAATGTTTTTGTTACCGACTGAGTTTGTTTCGCATCATCTTGAGATCGTCCAATCAATTACTAAATAATTTCCATGGAAACGCTGTGTAAAGTCAAATCTCATATTTATAAAATCATTCGATTCTTAGTCATTTCCGCGTTGCAATAACTTTTCGACTGATTACATACTGCATAAAGCGTCGCGTGTTTGTGTGTAATTCGTATGGAAATAAAGATTCCCGCGTCACGATTGAGTCGACTCGATTGACTGGCTAGACAACTTAGAACCAATGGCCATGCGATTAAGTGTCACAGTTGCAGAATTACTAGCGCCACGAGTATCGAATTAATCTCAGGTTGAATAATAATAAAAAAATAACAAGCCGGCCGGGGAAAAACTACGAAGAAACACTGTCTCCCTATGTCGCGTACAATAGCGGCGTTTGTTCAATCAGTCTGTCAATTCTCGCGTCGTTGACGAAGGACGCGCGTATGAGGACGTATTGGACGGAGGAAAATCGTACACGTGCACATACGTCCCATCGCGGTGAAACTCCGAGCTCCATAATGGGCATGCACACAGACATACGGACATAGCCACCCGCGGCGGGGAGGGAGGGGGCAAACTATTCGTTATTGCATTTAAATGGTCAATTGTGAAATTCACAGATTGAAGGCCGCATATATCTGGAACGAAATAAATTTGAAGGGGGATAGAGGAGTTAGAGATTCGTCACTATAGTCACGTTATCTCGCGTGCCAGTTTCGAACTCCTAATGGCGAGCGAGATGATGATTTTTAAATGCGAAACATCCCGACCATGAGTATGCAAATTTTTTCAAGAAAATTTGCCATACCCCTCGGGAATAGCAATTTTTTTTTGTCTCGGGGCCGTTTAGCGACACGAAAGACGAAGGCATTAGATGGAAGTAGATTCAATGGGTATACACGGACATTCGAGAATGCCCGCGTGCTAATTTCGATGCTAATGAACCTAAAGTGCCGTTCTAATGGCAAAATCCGATTGATGCAAATTTTTCGTCAAATGTGCAATCTCATGATCCTTCGTGACGCTAAAGATCACGCATTTGTCTGGAACGAAATGAATTCGAAGGGCGATGGAGTCGACGGCTCACCTCGCACGCTACTCGTGCCGAAACGCATAACGCGTTGCAAGGCAAAATCCGGTCGATGCAAATTTTTTAAGTAAAATGTGAAATCGTGCCGGATTCTATGAATCTTCGTGACACGAAAGATGATGATGCACTTATCCGGGCCGTGATAAACTCGAAGGGCGATGGAATCGACGGGTCACCTCGCGTGCCTCTTAGGTCGAATCCAAGTCACGGGTACGGAATTTTTGTTATCTTGAGACGTGTATAATCTTGGAATTGTTCCGAATGATTTCATGACGATTCAGCATTTTCGCGACATAACTTCGCGGACGTGACGAAAAGTCGATTATTTATTTACGGAAGTGATATGTTAACTTGATACGCGTATAATCTTTGGGTGAACAAAATTTCGAAAGAATTTATCGTCACGTTTCTGTGATGTATGCAATGAAAGTAACGAAAATACCGAAAATTTTACACGTCATTCGTATATTTTTATTCACATATATTAATCTCGAGACGGTGAATATGATCGACATTTTTAAGAAACATTTTCTCGTCATGAAAACGATATAGTCATTTTCATGACGAAGAAATGTTGATGATTTTTCAACATAAAACGTTGGAATTTGTTGAAAATTTTGTATAACTTTGTGTACACGATATAGAGTATGGAAATGTAACAAAATTACATCTTCATTTTTCTAGTAGTCCCTGTAACGATTATCTTGAATTTTAAAAAATCTTAATAGCCCTATGCGATTTATTCACGAAGCAGAATACTAACAATAGTTGTAACCTCCTTAATGGACTCAAGTGTTTCGACGATGCAAATTTTTCGTCAAATGTCCAATTCCCACCACTAAAGATTTACAGAAGTGATTAATCTTCAAGTGAACAAAATTTCAAAGAATTTATCGTCACGTTTCTGTGATTAATCTTCTGTGATTCTGTGATTAATCTTCAAGTGAACAAAATTTCAAAGAATTTATCGTCACGTTTCTGTGATGTATACAATGAAAATAACGAAAGCTTCATGCGCATATTCGTAAATTTTTATTTATATATCTTGATCTCGAGGCGGTCAACATGATCAACTTTTTGAGAAAAATTTCTTCCGCATGGAAAATATCATGGTTTATCAACATAAAGAGTTGGATTTTGTTTCCAATTTTTTATAGCCGCGTGTCCGCGGTATAATCTATGAAAGTGCAACAAAATTACATCTTCATTCTTCCACAACTACCTGTGACGATTATCTTGCATTAAAAAAAAATCTCAACAACCCTATCCCGTTCATTCACGAAGCAAAATACTACAGTCGCGATAGTCGTAATCTCCTTAATGAACTCAAGTGCTTCGACGATGCAAATTTTCCGTCAAATACGTTCAATTCCCACCGCTAAAGATTCTTTAGATTCGCGACAAGATTTAACGGCATTGACTATTTAGCAGTCTCGCGACATAACTTAGCGGTCACGACAGAAGATGATGAATTATTTATAGACGTGAGATATTGGAGGCGTGAATCTATCACGGTCAGTCGGACAGCTGGAGCGAGCCGCGGTCGCTCGTATAGGCGTCGTGGTAAAAAAAAGACTCGTCCATTCGACAGTTGCATAACAAACGTTCGCTCGTAGTATCTCGTTCCTACATTGTCTTTTTTTTTTCAACGCTCGTACTAACATTCGTTGTGTTGAAGCCACGTCGGTAATTATTTCATTACCATCGCGGATGTAATGCGACCCTCGTAGCTCGTTAATCCCAATTACTATTGTTATCGTCGAGCATCGTACTATGCCGTTTAAGCATCGACGAGAAAAGGTCAGCGGGTATCGCGGACACGCGACCGCTTCATGAATCGTAATATACTCTGACGGCGACGTCAACGTTAAGATTTCGATTTTTCGTAGCCATGCGTCGTTACAAGATGAGAGAAGAAAAAATAGTTCAGATAACATTTATCTTTGACAGATATGCGATACCTACGCAATCGTTTGGCCGGACGCTCCTTTGACTCGCCGATTTGTCAATGTGCCTCGACGTCGCTGAATCGTTCGCTTTCATCGTCTCCCAATCCATTTCTTCTTCGAACTTCCAGTGCGGTTGAGCGAAGTCTCTCATTTTTTTTTTTTTTTTTTTTTTTATCATCCGCAGATTAGTATTTGTTAATTGCTCTCTTGTCTTTTAGACGTCGTTAAAGGTACTCTGAAGTATTAGGCTACGAAGTTGTCGTCGAGTCTCTCGCGAAATTTCAACATGACGCTAACTTTCACTGCTTTAAATTTGTGTTTTATAATCTCTCGAAAAAAAAAAAGAAAAAAAAGAAAAAAGGATAACAAATAATTTAGTCTTTCAATCGATTATTTCTATGGTGCGTAACTTCGCGATGCCCCCGAACGATTTTTTTTTTTTTTTTTAATTCTCCTTTTATTGAATAGTCAGAACGATACCGATCGCGAGAACGACGATCGATGCTCCAATGCCGGCCGACGACGATTTGGTCGGTTCCTGCGCCGGCGACGAGGCCTTCGGCGCTTCCGGTTTCTCGGCCTCCGTCTTGGTCTGTTCGATCGTCACGCTCGTCGGTTCCTGAACCTGCTGATATTTGTCGAGAATTCGCGGATGCGAGGAGTCATCGGAATGCTGAGATGCTTGATAAGAATCTTCTGGAGGCGCGGTATTTCCGGTACCGGTTGGATATCGCACATTGGCTGGATAACCGCTCATGGAAGGAGGATTGGTTTGACGACTCGGTGGTCCAGATTCTTCGTCGTCGTACTGAGAATAGCCCGATTCGTCGAAAACCTCGCCCGAATTTCCGCCCCACTCGACACGCGGCGGTTCGGGGTTTCCGGCCGACCAACCCGTGACCGGGGCGACTCCGTGCTCGGCGTAAGTCGGCGAACTGCCCTCGCCCGGTCGTCGATCGTTCATGGAATCCACCGTCGACGTGACAATCGTCTCCGGTGGATAATTTCCCTGTCCGTAAATATCGTCATGACTGGCGTACGGCCGATCGTACTGTCCGCGTCTCGGCCCTTCCGGTTCCTCGGGCCACGTATTCCTGTCGCGATTCGAGTAATCCGATGGAGCTGGGGCCGTTGGCCAAGCGCGGGTCGGGTAAGCCGTCGACGGCGCTGGGGCCGTTGGCCAAGCGCGGGTCGGATAAGCCGTCGTCGGCGCCGGTGCCGTTGGCCAACTCCTCGTCGGGTGAGATTCTGGCATAGACGTTGGCCATTCCCGATTTGTCGTTTCGGACGCTGGCACTGACGTTGGCCAGTCACGGGACGGATACGGACCCGGCGATGACGCAGCCCATACTTGCTCAGGATAATACCGATCTGGCTCCGCGGAATTATCCAACTCCGTCGTTGGCCTCTCGTACTCGTCGTAATAATCGTAGTTCGGCGACAACGTCGTCAGTGAAACCAATTTTTCGTGGTACGAGGCGGTCGAGGTACGGTCGGCCGGATGCGTTCTCCAATCCATCGACGGTCCGTGCACCGAGGCCGGCAGTAGATCGTGCTCCATTCTTCTCCACTCGGGGTCGGGCTCGAAGCTCACCGAACGATCCTCCAAGAATTTTGTAACTGCGTTGGGACACTTGAAGTCCGGATTCTTGCTGAGAAATATTCTCTTGAGATCGGCGAGCTTCGACATCTCGTCGATGTTCAGACACTTCAGACGATTGCCGGAAATACGGAGATCCACGAGACTCGGCAAATTTTTGTAGACACCGTCGTCTATGTGACTTATCTCGTTGTAATTGAAATCGAGATAGGTCAGATAGATCATACCGTCGAACCACGACGAATCGATGCTGCGAAGGTGATTGTTGTCGAGACGCAGTTGCTGAAGATTCACGAGACTTCGGAGCGCGTCCGGCTCGATGTCCCTTATGCCGCAGTGGGAACACGTTAATACCCAGAGATTTTCACCGAAACGCGAAAAGGTATCGCGCGTTATGGTCGGCATGCTCATGTTCGTTATGCGAATTTTTTCGGCTCTCACCGGAATCGAGTAGAGATCGGACGGGCTTCCGGCCACGCACGAGTACTCTATCATGTCTTTGTTTGGCACGTGAACGCAAGAGCTCGACACAACGTCGAGGATCAACAATATATTTACAATCACCGTTATTATGGTTAGACCCATTTTTTCAATATTCACGAACGATTTTTTCATCTTTAATGCTCTGCAGATTATCCTTCGTAGGGAGCGTAATTTTTGTTTTTTCTTCCTTTGACTGTTTCAATTGCCAGGAGCACGAATCATCTCGCGTTATCCCCTCGTGCGACGATCATCGATTGTCGAAGAATTGCGTTTATTTTTTATGTCTTTTCTTAAAAAAAAAATTTTTTTACTGTCGCCGAATACACTTAATTACGAATCATCGAACGATCGTTCAGAATTGCCAATGCGACATACGTCGGGTTCAAACTAATTGCTACCGCAGACTGAATCGAGACGCCGGGATGCTCAGTTATTTATTTACTCAATTCTTCCCTCCCCGAAAGCTTTTACTCCTTCTCTGCTCTCCGCACTCGATCATCCAATTCTACCGCCTGTCGGCATCTCCAAATAGAGATGCTCGCGAAACGCATCGCCAGTGACCTCTCGCGGGCAAAGCGCGCACTGGATTGGTAAAAAAGAAAAGAACGCTGAGAAATACAATTGAAGCTTACGATTTTTTAAAAACTTTATCTTGATAATTTTACAATTTTTTTCAGCGACATCGTGTTGACAAAAAAAAAAATGTAGATTTAAAAAGAAAAAAATAACTTGTTGACATCTTGTGGATGAGAAACGTTAATAAAAATCCTTCTTTGCCATGAAACACCCCTGGGCAATAGATGAGCAAAAAAATGGTTTCTCGATGGCAATGTGTGTAAAAATGTTCCAGACAGGTATTGTTGAAATCCTATTAAGACCAGCTCAGAATGTTTACAAATGATGACTGCAAGAGATGGCAATTAAAAGATTAGGATGCCAATTACAATTTGCACTCCGAAGAAGCCTACCTTTGGCAATAGATGTCAAAGGTCGTGAATCTGTTTTGAAAATGTAATTCAGAAGCATCCTCACCTTTAAAAAAATTAATACTTTTGCTTCCTCATAGAGGAACTTTATATCAGCGAAAAAAATGTCATTCGAGATTATAATCCAAAAGTGTTCAGCAAATTAAAACAAATACAAACACACATGTTCATCCAGAAAATTATATTTTTCATATCGCTGTCTCATAATGTTTTGGCTTCCCCTATGTGGAAGCTGAAAGTACAGAAAATGCTTTCTCATAGAGGAAGCTTTACGAATAAAGGAACATTGTGAGAAAGTGATATAAAAATGGCAATTTTCAACTTTTTCTTTATAATATCGTTGAACAAACAACAAATATGATCTGTAAAAAAAAAGGTCTTTTTCAATCCACTTACCTTGCGTTTCCTGCGCATTCTCTTTTTGGAATCTTCTTTCGTGAAAGCCTCGTACTCTGGTACGTCCTTCTGTTCTATCAGCTTCTCGATAATGGCGTGCAATCTAGGCTCCTCATCGCAGTTTGTGAAAGGTACCGCTTCGAGAATATAATCCATGTCACCCTTACCTGACAGAAAACAGGGAACATTTTTTTTTATTATTTATCATTTTTGTGTTTTTTTTTTCTGTAAGAAAGTTGATGCTTAAATATCAATGAAATCAAAGATGCTCGACTTACTGTCCATGTAAGCCCTCTTTAGGTCCTTAATTTCTATCTCTGATCCTTTGTAAGTTTTCTCATAGTTGTTTATGTCCTCAACGGTGATCTCTTTGAAAAGGGTGCGCCAGTAATCGGACCAGTTGCGCATAACAACTTCGTCGCTCTCCTCATCGTACTGTCCGGATTCATCGTAAATTTTTCTTTTGTCATTGTCGCTCAGAATCGAATGAATTCGTCCCAGTACTTTGAATTTTTCCGTCGCCTCGACCTTTATGCTCTCCTCGACACGATCGGGATGTACGAGCAACGAGAGTTTGTGGTAAGCCTTTTTCACTGGATTCAGATCAATGTTTACGAATCCGTTACCGAAGTGAGGTTACGTATAGCGTTGCGGGTCTCCAGAAAACTTACCTTGCTTCTCGGTTGCAGTTTTCGATATCTTAAGTACATCGTAGAAATCGCGATGACCGAAGTATTTCTCGCACAGATCTAAGAGAGTTGCCATTCTGTTGGATTCAATACGTATTTCCCAGTGAGTGAGGACTCGAAATTTTATCAACAAGTGACGGACGACACTCGAATGATAACTGCTATGTGCGAGCCGGTTCGCGCCATTTTGCCAATGTTGCGTTGCGCGCGAAGTACCCGGTGGGCGAAGAATGTTCGCTTTTTTTTATTGACCGCTGAAGCTTTCCATCCAGTTGTGGAAATGATTACGTTATGATCGCGTTATGACATTTATACAACATGGATTTCGTTATCCCCAACGCAACAATTATGGTACCTGACCTTATATACAATAGATTTTTTTAAACTGTAATAATAATAATAGAAGCTGATCGCCCGACACAAAAAAAAATAATTCCAAACGTTCAGACCTACCGCGCCGTCTATAATATTTACATGCCCTCATTTATAGTTTTGTTTGTTTGTTTTTTTTTTTTTTAATATTGTCCGACGTTTAGTAACGACTTCGTTAGTAATTCTAATTAAACGCGAGTACAAATACGGGGTTGATTATTGATGTACAAGTTGCTCGAGACGGCATAATGACGGATTGACTTGATTGGTCCATTCTGTCAGATGAAGCTAGTATCTAACAGAAGGGACGAATCAAATCAATCCGTCATTCTAACGTAATCATTGTCACGGCTGGATGGAAAGCTCAACACATTTCAAGATCAGCTGCAAATTTCTAGCGGACTCAAGACTATAAATTGTTTGTTTTTCATAATTCAATATATAAATAAATAAACAATTCCGGGTTTCACCTGGAAGTGTCGTTTTCCCCCATGACTTCACTTCCGATGAAAAATTAAAATTCCCCCTCTATGCCGACAGCGCTACCGTTAGGATGAAGGAAAGACGAATGAATAACTCAACTCTCAATGATTTTACTGATTACAGTATTTATATTATAAAAAAAAATACTTATACAACATGGATTTAGTGATCCCCAACACAACAATTATGGTACCTGACCTTATATCCAATAGATTTTTTTTAACAGTAATAATGATAGAAGCTGATCGACCGACACCAAAAAACGAAAAGAATTCCAGAAGTTCCGGTCTACCGGGCTGTCTATATTATTTACATGCCTTCATTTATAGTTTTTTTTGTTTGTTTGTTTTTCTTTTAATATTGTCCGACACTTAGTAACGGCTTCGTTGGTAACTCTAATTATGCGCGAAGAGTACAGATACGGGGTTGATTATTGATATACAAGTTGCTCGAGACGGCATACACATAATACAACAAAATTGTACGTTTACAATGATGTTTTATCGTGGGAAAATTACCTTTCCTGTAAAGCACCTCGACGATAAGAAAACAAACCACGCTTGTGTACCGAGTGGCCAAATTTCACACATCAGGAAAAAATAGGAAAAAAAAATGTTCTAAAAATGTTTGCTTACGCTAAATTATAAGGCTCGAACTTGATTCTGGAAGCGTTTACTTTGTGACCAGCGATCACTCGTCGGTTATTTCTGTTTTTTTTTTTCTCGTTTTTCTCGTTATCAATAACAACAATCCTATCGCGAATAGCTACAATCTACATTAATCTTTCGATTGATATTAATTACAGTGCTCTTTATCTTAATCCATTATAAACGGACGTACAATTATTAGAGAGTGAAATAATACAATATATTTATATACAATTAATTTGTGTCATGAATATAAGTTATTACATTATTATTATTATTTTTTACTGTATAATGTACATGTATATGCACATATATATATATATATAATCTAAAAAAAAATGAACATTTTGAGCAGTACATCTGTATGTAGCAAAGGCGGTGATTCTCGTTCTACGGTATATGGCCGTATACCAAGTTTTAAATTGATAAAAAAACACAAACAAAAAAGTCAATACTGTACCCGAGGGATTGTATACCGCGTTTTTATTTTTTTGTAAATCTTGACCGTATATTAAAATTGAGGCAAAAATAAAATTCTAAACTTGAACGGAAGGAGTATCGCGGGATACAATCTTCCGCTCGCGTAAACTTCTGAATAATCTTCTTTGGCAGATATTTCTCGTTATTGTACGCAACGGACGTTGAAAATTGATAAACGGATATGGAGAGTTTCACATATATTTACGTTAGAAAATTAAGTGAAAGAAACAGTATGATCGTCGTAGTCAAATATCGGTTGATTTCGCACTCGTTGGCAACCCGACACCCGGTCAACGCCTATTCGATCCCGCGAGTATTGGATATACAAAGAGAGAGGAGGGAGCTAAGTCATATAATACTATTCCTACTGGTTATTTTTATTTACAATTGGGATGATTTGCTAACGATAATCAATATAGATCAGATAATACGGTAATTAATATATTACCGATCAAGCGATCGGACTCTCATCGTCACGCTTTTCCTGCTCGCTACGTTCGTGACATACTATTGTTAAAAAAAAGAAGAAGGAGAAGACAAGATAAAAGGCGCGTCTAGGCACTTGATCGCAAAAAAAATCGGTTGCACGATTTTATCGACGTTTTTCATCCGTTCCCTCCAAACACATCCAGCACCGATTATTTTCCCGAATTTCGACACGCAACTGTCGTACAATATTGCGCGCGCACCGCGAATGAATCCTGCATTAAAAAATTTCATACGCAACCAAATACTGTCGCGCATGAAATGTTATGAAGCATAGAGCAGCGCGGGTTTGCGGCTATTTCCCTGACACCACGTCACCCTCACCCTATCCATTCACGCTAACGTTCGAGGTAGGCGAAACTTTTGGCATTGCATGATACAACGACGTAAATATTTTTTTCTGTCTTTTTTTTTCCTCGTTTCGACACCATGTGTGTGACCCGTCTTCGACGCGTTTTCTTCCAATTCGTCTCACATCCAACCATTTTCTCGAAAAAAATTCGTTGGCAACTTCCGCTCGATCGTTTGTTCGTCTTTGACAACGCATTCGCTACTTTGTTAATAATTTTCACATCCTCGCACACCGTCGTCGCATTTGTACCATACAATCAATCGAACGTTCGAGGCTTCGGTTTGAGACTCATTTTTCTTTATCATCCCTGCGATTCTTCGTTTTTTCGCATGAAGCGTTGCTGTTTTCTTGTTTTTTTATATTCATTTTATTTCTTCCTTTTCATGATGAATCGCTTTGCGATATCCAACATCCGGTCTTCGTGGTCACTCCATGGTCTCGCTGTTGGGTTCCACGTAATTATTTACTCCTTTTTTTATATGTTCGATCCATGAGGATTGCGAAATGGATTTTTCGAACGATGCTACTTCATGCGATTTATAACCAAGTCGCTGACGACTATGAGACCTTTCTGATACGGACTTTCGGCGAGAGACTGAGCCAGACGGATAGCCTCGAGGCAGTGCTTTCTCGCGAGAAATCTCGTCTGTTCGAGACCCTGGGACTCGTGAACGAGTTCGTAAGCTTTTTCGACGTCTCCGGGCTCCTGGAAGCGACGCATTATCATTGGATTCAATTCCGGGAACTGAAAAAAAAAAACAAAAACCGATTAAAATTTATCTGAGTCGATTTTGCATTGTCGTCGAATACTCGTGAGGATTAATTTTACCCGTTCGCAAGCGAATAAGACCGGGGCCGTCGCCAATCCGAGTTTGAGATCAGCAGCCGCAGGTTTTCCCATCGCTGCCGATGTCGAGACGAAGTCGAGAAGATCGTCGACCAGTTGAAACGCCAGACCAATGTTTCTGCCGTATTGAAAAGCTAATTCCGCCAATCTTTCGTCCGCACCACCGAGCATCGCTACCTGTTGATCAGTGTTTAAAGTCGTTGCCATTTTAGTTTCGGCTCTAGTAAATTCTACTGAAAAGGAATCCAATTACTGTCCACGGGGTGATCCGAATGCAATTAAAGTTTCTAGTTCCTTGTTTCTAAGCTAGGTCAACGGGCCTAGCGGTATGCTCACTCACCGCTTTCGCTGCATTCGCTATCAGACTCGCGGTCTTTCTGTAAGTTTTCGTGAGGTAGTGAGCGAATCGCTCGTTTTCCGTTTCCTTGGCGCCCAACTGCATAAATTCACCCTGCACCAAATCCGTTATGACCTGAGAAAAAAAAAATAAAAATATTATCATCCTGTTGATAGCGTTAGAAATTTATTATTATTATTATTTCAACATATATCGACCAAGCGTAGTAATGACAATTGGATGAATCTTATAATCACAGGTTTCCCAACGTAACAAATACGCATGAAGCAAAGAGAAATTATCATTGAATAAATCACTCAGTACAAATGACGGCTGAGTGAGAATAAATAAATAAAGTGAGTATTTAACATTTTCTTCAGTCGGGTCTCAGATTGTGTATAGATTAGTCGAATCCGGGTCAATATATTTTTTTTTTTCTCTTTTCGCAACTGACGCGTTGTTCCCCCGAGCGACTACCACCGTTTACCTTTGCTCGCTTTTAACTGGCGCAATTATCTTTCACAATATTATTCCCGATGATAAATCGTGTTGCTATCATCTCTCTCTCTCTCTCTCTCTCTCTGTCTTTTTACTACTATAGTGTACGAGTCATTACTGCAGGCAGGAGTTTGACCGAACGCAACTATGGTCCTCTATTAAATCAGACCCGATGCAAGGAAAAATTGCAAAACATTCAGATAAAAACTATACGCTTGTGTGAAGTTCATGAAAGGGTGGGGAAAATATAGATATCTGTAAAAAATGGTCTCACCTGACTGAGCACGAGAGTAACATCGTCGTTCTTGAGTCGAGCTATCATCATCGCAGCTACTGCGAGGATGAAGTCGCCAGTCATGGCGACCTGTAAGAAATCAAATTATTGATTAAAAAAATGATCGTCGAATTATTTATTTATTTATTTTTTTACATATACGGATCAAACCTTTTTAACATCGATTATCTTTGAGTTCGATATTTCATTCGGATTTTTTCATTTTTTAAAATGTTACATTTTCAAGGACACTAATATAAAAGTTTCGATATATTTAACTTTATGAGCGCCTCCTGACGTCATAGAGCTTAATGATTTAATTTAATTTACTTCATTTTATCGCAATCCGTATTTATAGCGTATTGAGTCCCATCTTCGTGATCGACAATACGAATGACTAATTTAATCGTGTGCAGAGATAAAATTTTAACGACCGACCGAGAGATAAGACTGTCGAGGAATCGAGAGGGTGGAATTCTTCGGGTTTAAGAGCGCCGTTGAGCTCGAGCTCGCGGAGGCCGGTTATTAACTCCATTGACCATTAAAAGAAGCGAGCCACGCCACTCGATTGCGCTTCGAGTTCCCTTTCACCGAAGATCCTTCGCTTGCTATATCGCGGCAAAAGTTCGCGTTTCTCGTCTCACATGACGAATGTGTAAGCACTCGATTATTTTTATCTCACCGTCCCTTTTTTGTTGCATATTTCAAGCGAAACAAGTTCACTGCTTGACTTTTGTTTGTCTAAAAAAAAAAAGAAAAAACTAATTTAGATCGGAAAATTAATAAAAAAATTTATTTAGCCTGCGGTTCGTGAAACGCTGCCGGATTAGCCTCACACGCGGTGCTCATCAGGGCGCCCAGAGGGAACACTTTGTAATTTATTTTATTCATTTATCAAACGAAATAAAAAATCCACGTATAAAAATTCATACACAATATGAATTATAAAATATGAAATTTCTCCAAACTCAACACTTAAACTCTAACTTGTATACGTAATCTGTTATGTCCTCTTCGTGAGCAAGAACTGTATTTTTGTGTTTCGATTGCGCGAACATTTTTTAAACTGTCAACTAATATCTGCTCTCTGTAAATGCCCTTGTTTCATCCGTACTTTCACTTAGAGCTTGATTATAGCACCTGTGTCGCCATGTTTGTGCAATAACGAAGCGTCCACTGTGACGCGGAAGCGATGCGAGGAAAACAAAAGTTCCACCTTCATTCTCATAAAACTCAATAAGCCTTTTTTTCATTATATTAATTTCCATACTGACGGAGGTGCAAGTTTCTAATCCCCCTTATTTTGCACTCGTCGAAGTGCACGTGTGACTAGGAAATGTTACGGATGTTTAGTCCACAGACTGACTGTTAAAAAAAAAAATGCCGATTCCACTATGCAAATACACTGCGGAATCCTCGTGGCAAGATTGTCAACCGGCGAGAGTTTCTCACGGTGCACGAGAACAATAGATCGTAAATTGAGTTTCTTAGCCGCAAATCTATCCGCGAAACGTTACAACTCATCACTGCGCGAGATAACACTTGCGTACATCACAAATGTACGTCTCAATTCCTTCGGAGATCCGCAAACTTTTTAAAACTTTCGTGGTCGAGAGTAGTAAAAAAAAACAAGACGAAAAAAAGAAGGAAAAATGCGGAGGATATAATCGTTTTAAGCCTTGCAATATTTTAAGTTTTTGCGTTTCTCCGGATCTACCCCGTCGCACATATATTATTTATTTTATTTTTGTTTAAATTTATGATGAACACGCGCCGCACTCTAAAAATATAAGCGACCTCTCGCATTTATGGTCAGCGAGCGAAATGCCGGTGTTGCATAATGCGAAACCTCTTCGACGGATAGTGAAGCGGATTAGGAGCGAAAATCGTCGTCCACCAAAGATTCCTGTCCCCTCGATAACGTAGGTAACAGGAATAGGATTTCTTTTTTTAATTACATTTATTTTTCACGACTGTGCGGTGTCCGAACTTCTGGTGACTGCGTTTCGGAGACAGGGATATACCGACATAACGGTAATCGGGCGTCAAACCAGTTTTGTACAAGCTAGCCAAGCCTGCGGACCACCGGACTTCCGACAAAAGTTTTTACGGTTATGTGTCGAATATTAGTTTTTTCCTTTTTTAAACGTTTTTGTAACTTTGTGCCATCGATGTACATCTTATGCTGTGCGTACTGCTGAGTGTTACTCTTAGAACTGCTAAGTATTAAGACTTAGGACTGCTAAGTATTAAGACTTAGGACTGCTAAGTATTAAGACTTAGGACTGCTAAGTATTAAGACTTAGGACTACTAAGTATTAAAACTTAGGACTGCTAAGAATTAAGACTTGGAACTGCTAAGCATTGATGCCTAGGTCTGATAAGTATTCTTGCTTAGAACTCATAAGGATTGTACTTAGAAGTTAGTTTCATATAAGTTAGCTGACTCTCCGGAGCACCAGATGTCCGATTAGCAGGTTTATGCCGGTACGTGTCGAGTTATTTTATTTTTTCTTACTTTATAGCTTTTATAACTCTGTGTCATCGATGTACTACGGGTTTATGATGTTACGTCGAGCGTAGATTGCACGAACTCTCCGTTTGGATAATCTGTAAGGAGCATCGATGTCGACGGCCTTGTCGCACGCTGTGCGTACTGCTAAGTATTATACTTGAGCAAGAGTCTCGCCCGTTTAGCGGTTCGTTAATGCGCCATCGTTGCACAATTCATTAGACTCTACGACTTACAACCTTTATATAGGTAGCAACAACAGGCATGACTTACTTATTTAACGGACGCGCGGGTTCTTCTGAAATTCCAGTTTTTATAAAATCCTCAAAATCTTCCAATCAAAAAAGGCCTTTCAAAAATTTCGGTCAATTACCTCGCCGAGTGGATATCAAGTGGGTCAGCGAAGATAGAGAGAAGCAAAAATGTCGACTTAAAACACGCTACAAATGTCACTCTACAATTCATCCTCTCTTCGGTCTGAGAGTTCACAAACTTGCCGCGTATAGTAGAGGCACAGCGGGGCAAGATGGACCGCCGACGCAAAACGGTCAATTTTTTTTTAGCAATTTTCTATAGGGCATGAAACAAAAACATCTTGTCTCGGATAAAGGACACGGTCCGTTCCGTTTTACCCCGCACTCCCCTATACACTCGCCACTACATATACACGCGTCTGGAGTCGGTACCTTGTGTAATCGGACAGGTGAACTCGCGCGCTCGACTAACAGACTCGACGACGTAATGGGCTCTCGTATATAACACATAGCGAAATACATTTATCGATGGAACTATCTTCGACTAGTGACTGCTGTAAACGCGTTTTCCACACGCCGCGCTAGGTCAAGTACAGAGAGGCTTGCCGGCTCACCGAGCGATCTCGACATCACCGATGACGAGATATGCCGCTATTTGTATATATATATATATATGTTTATTGACGGGATTCATATGGGGACCGAATGTCCCCATATATATATACATATATATATACATACATTGGACGTTAGAGCTGACTCAGAAACGCAGAAAAGCGAGAATTCATCAACGAGATTCCAGAGAGTCGACTTTCCCGATCGTATCGTCATACCGTTTGTATCTTGACCCACGACGACGATGACCAACTTGCGAAACACCGAGTGTCGCCAAGTTGCGCGACACCTGTCTCTCAGGTAAGCTGCGCTTCGGCTATTCGCGACAATAAAAATTATTTCTTTGCCCCCCGATGGCCAGAGAATTCATGCGAAGAAGCAAAACCGCAATCGCATAATACGCACTAGAAAACAATCGACATTGTCTTCGGAGTAAAGTCGTTACTTTGATCTACGAACGTCCGTGGACGGATATTAAATTCTGGGTAATAATTTTTTTTATTATTCAAGTTCATTCTGGCGTACCGTGATTTCGTAATGAATATCTAATCGCTCGAGTGAAGAGGGTTTTTTTTTAACGCTGTGAAGACATTTTTGCGGTGGCGGTAAAGCACCGAGAGTCGAGTGTCGAGAATAGGCGTTGAACATTCTTTTGAAGCGGAAGAGTAGAGGTTTTTCTTCTAAGATATATTCTCGTATGCAAAACACTTCTTCGCAGTGAATGAGGAATAGAAAACAATAGCTTTTCCGAGTACTCGAATGAATTTTAATAAAATTCTCGGTATACGGTTGACATTTTAGATGGAAATATTTTTTTCGTTGTTAAGAGAGTTACATTGTGAAGTATCGAATAGTGAAAATGATGAAATTCTCATTCCACTTATCAGTTAGAATACTTTTTGATTTTAATGAAACATGCAGCTTTAAAATATAAAAAATGTAAATATCTGACATCATCTTTTATCATCGACTCTCTCCTTTAGCGTTTACTTGTATCGATTTCTATAAGGATAGGAAATAAAAGAATTCGTCTTTTCAGCGTCATAGCTTTTAATATTCCCTGACTTCCGGATCCGAGCAATGAAAGCGACTCGTCGTAGCTGCGTTTGGCTCGACCGGCTGAATCCCATTAGCCTCCTTACTATCGCATTCCGGTCGAGCGAGAGAGTTCGAGAGAATATCACGCTCCCGTAAAGCGGGTACGGAACACGGTGTTCGAGTTTTCATCGATCGGGGTTCGACGATCCGAGAAACGATCGTGTAAGAGACTCTCCGTGTATCGTGATACAGTATTTACTCGGAGAAGTCTAAAAGTCTATTCTGTGTGTGTGTCTGTGCGCGCGTGCGTGTGTGCAGTTTCGTCAAGAATGCATACGTGACGGCCGTGAAATCACGATAGCCAGATATAAACTTTCCTCACTTTTTCCACCGAGAGGAATTGTAACGAGCCACGGGAAGAGAAAAGTCTGTAACGAGACTTCGTTGATAAACGAGAATCGTCGGTCATCGACTTTTCCACAACTCGGTTAGTCATTTTCCTCTGGTAATTCTATACTGCTAGAACTAAAATAATCAACACATATAATACAAAAATAGTTTGCTAAGTAGCTCGGCACTTAGCAAAAGAAGTTTGGTACTCGAAAAGCCTCGACCGGAAATTCCACAATTATATTGCATAAAAAATTGCAAACTGCTCAAGACCGCTTCATCGTCAATTAATATTTATTGAAGCTCCAAATAAGTAGAAATTAAGTAAATAGTTACTTAAATGAAATAAATATTAATTTAAATCAAATAAATATTTTACTTAAACCAAATAAATGGTGGCCGTCAAAAAAAAAAAAAATTCTGGGTGTAGTACGTGCGCCTACGCAGGAAATCCTACTTAGATAAGTTTACGATAAGTTAAAATATAAGGAGATTGAGTTGCGGACAATTGCAGAAGCACTTTTGCAATCTTTTCTGTGGGTTGAGAAGTAATGGGAATACCGACTAATAATAATTTCGAAAGCAAATCGGTACGTGTACCACGTGTTCTCCGCCACACTTGCTGGATTAGTAATGCTGCACTCAATATTGATTATTTATTGAGTACAATCGACAAGGAGTGTATACCTTTTTCTGGCTCCAGAGCACGTTCACGGAAGGTTTGCCTCGTCTTATGTCCGACTGATCTATGACGTCGTCGTGAATGAGGGACGCGCTGTGAATCATCTCGGAGATCATCGCCACTTGTCGTTGCGATACCAAGAGATCGCTGAAAAAAAAAAAACAACAACAGAGAGATTTAAGATCGCGTTAGGAAAATTCATCAATCAACCTAACGTCGTCATTAAATGCACGAGTTTAACGTTATATTGCTCGTCGATACATCTGTATCACGACTTCCCAACAACCTACGCAACTTTTATCGTCATAATTTATAGCCACTTTCTCGATATTGTTCGCGACATGCCCGTCCAACGACTCTACTGCATAGATTTTTATGAACTCTTCATTGCACCTCCGCACGTGCGCAGCAATCGCGTTGCAATTTAATAACATCTTCGTACTTTACACAACGCCAGTTAAAATTACCGACAGACTTCTACAACTTTAAGATATAGATATCAAAAAATGAATGTTTTATCCGTAATAGATAACCGACAATCCTATAGTTTAAAAAATTGGATCTAAGGGTCGAACTTTAAGACGTTAGTTTGAACTTAAGATCGCCCTTGAGGTCCAATTTAAGATCCAAGTTTAAGCTTAAGATCTACCTTAAGTACGAACTTAAAGTCAAACTAAAGTATGAAATCAAGTTCGAATTGAGGTTCGATCTTAAGTTCGAACCTAAGATAGATCTTAAACACGCAATGAAGTTCGGGCCAAGCTTGGATCTTGAATTCGATCTCAAGAGCGATCTTAAGTTCAAACTGACGTCTTAAAATTCGACCCTGAGACTCTTTCACATTCAAACAAAAATGTTCTTGGTAAAAAATATATGAACCAAGATGAATTTTTAAAAAGATATATACTTAAAAAAATCAATGTTTTTATTTTTATTCGACTGTTCGCATAGCGAGCGATTGTTCGTATAGCTGTTCGTATAAATTGTTTAGGTATCGAGACGCGTACGCGGCACGACGACACGAACAAGGCGGGCCTCGACTCACTTTCTTTCCTTGTGGTAATTGATGGCCCGAGCCACGAGCATCGCTACCATGGGCCGTAGCGCCTTTCCCTGACCGTCGAAGTAGTACGTCGCTATGGTCTTCAGCTCCTCCTGTTTCGTGTTCGTGATAAGTTCCTGCAACGATAAAGAAGCCATACACTCACACACTATTCGTGCTACCGACCTTGACTCGATTTCGCAACTCAAAATTTTCGTTACAAGTGCAAACTCCGAGATATTAAATAACTTTTAGCCGTTCATGATTTTCCAGTCCGGCAATCCGTAAAATTGGGAGCTTCCGAGGGTAGAAACGATTCTTTTTTTTCCAGTAAATATGCGACAGTGCGTTTTTAATGTAAAGTACAGAGATCTGCCGGATGCGGGTCGAGATTGCGAAAAGTTAAAATTTGTTGCGTGTAATTTGGTATCCTCACGTCTGCAATGATCGCGTTTAAAAAAGGTTCCTACATTCAACAATCATTTGTCGCCCACGAGAGGACACCATTTTTTCTCTCGTTAATTTCGTAATTTTATTTAGTAAAAAAACGTTTCGTAAAAAAAGAAAAATTATAATATTAAATGGAAAAAGTGGTGTATCTTTGTGGACGAGAAATGTTTGTCAAGTGTACAAACATTTTTTGTGTGTGCAGCGGCTCAAACATGCTTTAAATTTAAACCCCGGCGAACTCCGCTGTAGACGTACGGTGCGTTGCGACAGTCCAGTGAAAAAAAAAATATATATGTGACGTATACACACGATGAGTACTTTGAATTCGAGTCGTGACGCAAACTGAAAGTGCCGTCTGGAATTTGGCCAAAGTCGTGAGGAACGTCGTCCCTCGCTATGTAGATTACCGACTTTCTTGCACGTTCTTCTCGCCATCGATCAATTTCCGCATGCATTGGATTAAAAATTTTTTTACCTCTCGACATCCCCCACGAAAATCAAATATATTTAATATACACTTATCGAAATATATGAAATTTGGCCTTTTTGTAATATTAATAAATTAAACATATTAATTGTTGCATATTCGGGGACACGCGCTCACCCCGGCACTTCATAGACTCAAAGAGCGGCTCGATAAAAAATTATTCTGGGTATGAAATTCTCGAGCGAAGGCGTCGAGCGGGGCCGAACGCGCGACGCCTTCGCGGTCGACGTGCGTGACTGAGTCCGCGTGCGTGCGATCTTCACGATCCACTCACGGGGAGAAGCTATAACCGCTCCGTTGACAGGTGCTTTCTACGTCGGGGCCTTCTCTGCTTCGCGCATGAACGGGCCTCACCGGCGTGAGTAAAAGTTCGAGGCGTATGCAGACCGCGAACCTGAGACCAAGTACGTCGCGTTGCGTTAGTTCCCGCGCGCCTCTGTAATGTCCAGATTCTGCTTTCGCGTATCTCTGGTATCGTCGATATTTATACACCTGCGTCATCCACTTTTTCAAGATAGAGTCTGAGAATGGACGAAATATCAATATCGAGGGAAATTGGCATTCACTCAGGAAAAAAAAAAGTTGATTAATCAAATAACGACATTAAAAAAAAATTATTCTTTCAAATTATTCCGACGTTGAATTTTATGAATGAAAAATAAATTTAATTGAAAAAATAAAAAGAAACATTCAATATCGTAATAAAAAAATGCCATAAGTGCATTCAGTGCTGGTTCGATTCAGCGGATATTCGGATGAATGAATTTAAAGGCGATGCCAATAGTAAGTTAGTAAGATTTCGTCTACGTTCAATGAATGCCGCATAGTAAATGTAGTACGAGCGAGCGAGAGGTGAGAGTAAAGTGAAAAGTTGGCGGGGAGGGGGAACGGTGAGAGGGCGGGGAGGGAAAAGAGAAAGGTGATAAGTAACGACATTACCTGTCTTATGTCGTCGTAGACGTCCTTGAGGTCGTCCTCGAGAAGCCGGTAAGGGTCGACCTGGTAATCGGGCAAGGATCCAGGCTGCTGGGTCTGCATCGAGCTGATCGTCCGGCCCGCCCCGATTCTTCGATCTCGGCTAACTGAGGCATTCTGCAACAGCGAACAAAGATCGTCGTAAATTATCAAATTCAATGTCAAATGTAGCTGGAACGGCGCTGCAAATTGCTCGAGGGCTATTGAAAAAAAAAAAAAAAAAAAAAAAAAAAACAACAACAACAACATTACGGTTGAGCACGAGTCCGTGAACAAGAGTCGAAGACGTCTGACCACACACGCACCTTTACTACTCGACGACGCGCGCCAAAACCGTCCGATCAGATAACCGACCGCTTCTACTCGCCGACGTCGCGACTCGGCCCACCCGCAGCGTGACCTATTCCACTCACAGATCTCGGACCAATACAACGTTCTAGTTAATGATTAAAATTAATTTTTTTAAACCTCATATTTTCATTTTTTAAACCTTGGGGTGCAAACGAAGTTACAAAAAGGGATACGGCCCGTAGATACATAACATAACATAACATTTCGTCCAACTTTTCGATACTTTTTTTACGCTTGTACCTTTTAACGTAGCGTGAAATGTTAAATAAACTATAAAAAGAAAAATTTTACTGCGATTTAAATTCTTTAATCGCGAATCTTAAAAATGAAGAAAAAATATTTCTTATCGAACATACAATAACACATTTTTTGCAAAAGGAAACTTCTTTCTTCCAATAAATTTCTAACAAACATCTTCCAATCTACGCGAATGATTTGCTAAGCTTGTTTATTGAAATATCTCCAATAACATACATTGAACAATGATGGATAGGAGTTTGTTTGTTGCACTTATGTCTCTGCTGTCTGTTGTTAGTCGTAAGTATCGCGTAGTGGCGCCCAGCTTCGTTAAGACTGAGACGTTTCATAATGACGTTGAAGTAGGTATACATATTATTGAATGAACACGCGGCGAAGGCGGCCCCGCTAACAATGCCGAGAAACTCCCTCCGCCCCTGGCGTTGAAGTCTTCGATATTGTCTGAGCACGTCCGCGACTTTTCCACTAGCTGGGTAAAACATTCATATTTGCCCGGGTTACGACGACGCTATCGCGGCTCTATCACACCTGCAAACTCGATTGCGTTATAGCCTCGTCGCTGAGCATCGCGTAGCGACGTGACCGCATTTTTCCTCATTGATGAGCATCTATGAATTTGTCCATATCCTTCGAATTCTTCGTCGGTCATCTATTGGCTGCCAAGCGGCAGCGGACGAACGGGCGCGGCGCTATTACGCGGGCTGTTAGATAATTAATTGGTTACAGCCACCGGGACGAACCGGCATGCAATTGCCTCGGACGCTTTGTTGTCTTTTGTAATTAATGTCGTCTCGGAGAAGAAGAGTCTATTTTTGCATGAAAAATAATAAAAATAATTATAAGATCGAACGGTTAATTACACGTAAACACAAGAAGAGAGAAAATAGGCGAGTACACTCTTTGAAAAAAATTGTAAACTTAATTAATAATGTACAATTTTGATGAAAAATTAATGAACTTTTAAAGTAAAATTAAAGTAAATTATTTCTAAAGTTTTTAATACACTGTACGTTAATTTTTCATCACGACTATACATGAAATTTAATATACCAGTTTATGCATAAAAACTTCAAATACCAGCCCATTAAATTTCATACGAATTTTTTTTTACGATGATGTCTTCATTTGTTCGAGAAAAAAAAAAATCTTCAGTTTAATCTGCCCTACAGTAGCGCAGCTAAACACAGATGTACGGCTCTGCGAGCTCCATTTTCAGCTCATTCGATAAAAGGCTTCGAGAAAATGATCCGTTGAACGCCCTGCGCATTTGCGCGGTTAAGTAACGACAGCCGGTGTACACATAGGTGATTGGCGACAACCTTGCCATTCCTGAAGAGTCGACAAACCCTCTCGATCGAATCACCTCAAACGGTAATAACATTATTTTCTCATAATTGGCGTATGATTGCCCGGAGTGCACACACTCATATATATATATATATATATACATACTATGAATACGAGGCAGTCGAAGAAACGGGTCAAGCATGGTTGAAGGTCTCCTCGTTGAAATGACTGTGGTTCAAAAAGACATCGTACATCAATGAAGTGCATATCCACGCAGAATACATCATCTATCTAATATACGTTCTGGTAGTCGTTTCTCCGTCCCGTTCCAACCCCGCGAGGCCCTGGGCTACTACAGACCCCGTATCTTCTCTATCATTCGCCGCGTCTCTTGACACTTCAATGACACATACCGGTTGAAAGATCCATTATAGATGCTGTTTTTTTTATTCATTATTATTATTTTTTTTTAATTGCCGATACGTTCGAAGTCGCACAGTGCTGTGCGCCGGATATGCGCACGCGGGAGGAAGCGTGGCATGCGTTTTGCAATGACCGTGTCAGATGTGTGCTCAAGCGTGTATACTGTAATTTGCAACAATTCCAACATTACTCGGCAATCGATATCGGCGATCATTAATGCGACCTGTGGGCTGAACTAGATCGCCGCACGAAAGCAAGTTCAGCACCATCGACGACTTTTACTTCGCTCGTGGACGTGCTTCAGTCGAGTATCGTCATACATGGCGACGCGAAAACACTCGAGGGAGAGAAGCTCGGGAACAGTTATTGGCATTATTCTGTCGCTTTTCGTCCAATGAGTTTGGCTCGCGAAGTGGCCGACAAGTGGGCTCGCTTGAGCTACGAGGAAAGTCTCCCGAGCGGAGAGGAAGGTCTACGGGATTCCGAGAATTTGACGTGTCCCTAGTCGAATCTGTATTGTATCATCTCTATATTTGATAGCATTCAGGAAGTCAACATTTTTTTTAAGCACTTGGTATTGGTCTTGACCGATAAGGACCCTTTTACTACCCTGAGATTATTGTTTCGAGTCATTCCCCCTTTTTGTTCTTTTTTTAACTAAATAGACATTCGACGTCGCCGTGAAGGCGACTGGCGACCAATTAAAATAAAAACCGAATTTCTATTTCCATTTGGCTAATACAATCAATATTTCTGTCTTTTCATTTTATTTGCCGAACCATTATTTCATTTCGAATCCGCCGTCCCCTTTCCCCTCCCTCCGCATTGGAGCTAAATAAAACCATTACAATAGATAAAAGCGAAAATTATAGAAAAAACGGAAGTCGAGAAACTTGCAATTATTTAACCGTTAATGATTGAGTGGCAAGCGGTCCGAAGCATTTTTCACTATCCGCAAATTTACATCGCCCATCGATGCTACAAGACGAGAAAATAAGAAGAAAAAAATCTTGCAAACGACCGAATCCTTACAGGACCTTCGTACCGAAGTCGCTGGCCTCCCAGAGATTAACGCCGTTCGTGATCGATTCACGATACTTTAAAATCACTTAGCCAAAGTTCAAGGTTCCGATTCAGGATGTAGAGGTAGAGGAATTTGATTTCGAAGTCGAATCGACAAAACACGTGTCCATAGGCGTTTCGTCGACACGTGCCAATTAGGAGAGTGTAATCGAGTGGTTAGCAATGACTGTGGTCGTTCACAAGCGAGAGGAAAGTCCGCCGTAAATGTCGCTGCCGTACAGCGATCGGTGATAAAGACAAGAATTCTCGGCACGATGATGTCAAGGAATTCATCCGACCCACCCGAAGATCGACGAAGCGCACGTGGATTTTGTTTCGCCCAAAACTTCCTTCTTTGTCTCGAATCGAGGAGCTCGAGGCAAAGAAACATGTTATGTTTAATTTTTTTATCGATAAAAAAGATGGTGATTGATGTAAAATCGTCTTTTTCGTTGAATGAAAATTGATACGATCGATTCGTGGATTTTAGAATTCTCGAAGGCTGTGGCCTCTCGCCGGTAGTGTAATGCTCGGTCGGCAGCAGGCCGGGCTCTTTCCCCGGGTTGCGAACACGCCAAACGGCATTAATCGCTCCGACGGAGATCATTAATATTCATTCGCGTACCCGCTCACATCGACGGGACGGAAGACAGATACGCTAATAGCAATTAGCACCGGCCGATACACCGGCTAAATCGCAGGGTCAGTCTCGCCTATTCGCGCCTTCTTGTAGATCGCAACGCTCGCTCGCGTCCTTTCAAGATCCTGCCACCTGAATTACTCCGATTATCGAATGGAGTGACGAGAGGCTCAGGATCCGCAGGAACCCTGCATAGATCGGAATCTTATGTTTTGCTCGGAACATTAATTTCACAATAATTACAGGTGATAAATAATCGAGTGCACCAAGAGTCGTTGAACAGGACCATTACATGTGTAAGTACGAACCAGCACATGTATAAGTGCGAACCACTACATGAGTAAGTACGAACCACTACATGCGTAAGTGCGAACAACTACATGTGTAAGTGCGAACCACTACACGGGTAAGTGCGAACCACTACATGTATAAGTGCGAACCACTACATGTTTAGGTGCGAACCACTACATGTGTAGGTGCGAACCATTACACATGTAAACCCAGACCATTACATGCGTAAATTATTTACAGTCACAAATAACTGCTGTGTGATCAAATCGATGTATCGATCAATTTTTTTCCGCACTTCGGTCATTACCGAACACCAAGTGAAAAAAAAATTTCAAACAAAAAACCCATGGCATATATAATTTGGAGTCGACCACATGTCTTTTAATTTTTTTTCCTCGCTTGGAAAGGTTGCTTTATTGATCTCTGTCCATTAATAATAATAGACTGCGCCGCACGTTGTCGAGAAAGGTGATCGCCGGCAAAACCACTTTTATAAGCCCTACATGCGCAGTCCGGCTGTTCGATCACGTGAGAACGCATTATCCATGAGTGAAGTGGCCATGAAGCGAAGTGCCTCAAGGGAGCAATCCGGCGTCAGCGAGATTCGGGATAAATCATCGTTGAACGTGCCGCGAATAAAGATTTAAGATAAGCGATCGTGTCTCGAGATATCTTGGAGGCAGTCCTTTTTTGTAATTTATTTTTTTATTTTTAATTATTCAAATACATCAATGGATCTGTCGATTCTGGGCCATGTTCAACACTTTCGTAATATGAGCTCCCGTTTTGCCGGTCGGGATGTTGAGCTTGTGCAAGATCACCGAGACCCTTTTCCACCTCCGAGTCGGTCCAGGCAGGGCACGCGTGGGTTAAATGTTCGCAGTCCAGCATTGTGTCCGAGAGTGGGCCAAGCCCGGAGAACTCTCCAAATACTGGACGGTAACAGTTGGCCACACAACAGACCCTACCAGACTCTCCAAGCGCGACTCCAATCGAATGACTCCCTCAAAGTCCTCAAATTCATAGTAGTAGTACATACTTACTTATGAATATTGATGATACATAATAAAATAGCTTGTAAATACATATTGTGGTTCATACAATGTGACAAAGTAACAAAAAATCCAACGAAATCCTCCAGCTCGGGTTTCTCTTTGGTTTAGTATGAGATAAGGTTGTTGTGTAGAGAAATGTTGGGTATTGCGGTCGCGAGACGGTTTTCCCTATGGTGTTTCGTTGTACATTCTTTCGATGGTTTCGTATGTGGTGTGCGCGGGCAATTTGGGTTTGGGATCAAATAAATATTCATTTGTGTAGCGAGATCGTTTGAAATTACGCGGTCTAACGACGAATTCAGACCTAGAGCGTTTAGACTTATCAGTGGATATCTAGTAGGTTGGTATTTGTACGATCGGTCGTCCGGTAATGAGCGGCTTCCCACCTCACTTACTTCTCTCGTAACTGTCGACATGAGTAGTCGGTTTTCTCGTCGCTTGATAACCGCTAAGGCGTGTGGGCTAACATTCGGCTGACCGAGCCACATTTTATATATATTAATTCATTTGTACCGAAATTATCGTGCCTCGCATCGGTTACCTTGGATCCTGCAGGATGAGTCGAACCTAGTGGAACGATGAAAGGAATCTCTTCATCGACGAGAAAATCGAGATAAGTTTTTTTCATCATACCGACACTTATAATTCCGAGTTATTTACGGCCGACGTAGGAGACGAAGTATTTTATAAGTAGGAGCAATATAATGAGAACGACGAAATTACCAAGACCATCGATCGTGTAAAGGCTAGCCTGCAGTTATTTACTGATATAAATTAAATGTATATCTTTATTTTCGCCCTGCAATTTTGCATTAAATCAAACTGAAGTTCTTCTATATTTTTTTTTGCTCTAAATAAAATGATCGAATCGCTATTTATTGTGTCTTTAATCTTTCTCCTCGTTTTATCTTGTGCGTGCGTCGCCTATCTTTTACAAGGAACAATACAATTTAGTTTTAATATTATTTTTAAAATTTATCTGGCCTAAATCGCTATCTAAATAATTGATCTGTACATTTGATCAAATGAATTTTCAAGTTATTATCGAATAACTTGCCGGGCGTTTCGATACTCTTGTGGATATCGGAAGTGTGTGACACGCACGAAATAAGCGATTTGAATATCGAGTATTTGTACAGCCCGTCAGGACTGCCCCGGGTATCTTCAGTGGTGCAAGAGCCGGAGAAAGTCCCAATGGCTTACATATGGTCAAGACAAACCGGCGGTATGGAATTCAACGTTTATTTACTACACTGTATACTATATGGCACGCACCTGTGACGGAAGCAAAAAAATCTCGAATATAAAGTGCAAAAAAAATCTTTCTCCGATCGCCGATGCCGGTTCGACAGTGTTCTGTCGACTATTCTGTATAACAGGGCAGGGAATTTGCCACAGCAATCCACAGAGAATTTCGTATGAAGATTTGTATACAGCATATGAGGTTTTTAGGTACAAACTGATGGAGTTTTTTTTCATATGCTACCATAAGTTCAAATAAATGGTCGGTTTATTGGGCCGACAATCTTCGACGTGATTAACATACCGATCGATTAAGTTTACCAAATCTAGTATATCCGTTTGCGTATAAAAACTTCATCATTTTGTATATTAATTTTGGAATGAATTTTTGCATAAGCATTCTACCTTTCTAAATATTAATAGCCGATTAAAAACACTTGGAATATAATTGATAAATACAATTAATAAATATAAGTGATGAAATCCTACAATTTTTTTTTTCTCGGTGAATTTTTGTTCCTGCCAGTCATGTTATCGAAGAATTTTCATGCCATTCGATGATGGGACTCGTGATCGATGATTTCACCGTGAATGTAACAGCGCAGTCTCGGTCGCACCTGTGTACGAGAAAGCCGAGAAGTTCCATCTACAGTCGTAGGGTAGTTGAAGAGTGTGTATATGAACCGTCGCTTCTTGCACTTGTCCGACCTTTACGTAATTTCCCGACGATTCGTCAGGAGCACAGACGAGTACGCAAGTAAAGAGTCTGTGCGCGGTCTCCGCGATCTCGCTGAGAGAGGACGTGACGTCTCGAACGTGCCGTGTCTATCGATCACCCCGCAAACCTTATAGTCATTTATTGACCAGCGTTGCACGAATCACGTCATCACCGGATGCAATTAATAAAAATCGTTCGGTCATCATTGCTGGCGTTGCTTGCACCACGGTCGTCAATCGCCAGCAGCCATTATCTCGATCGTCGATCAATTAACTTGGCCTATTAGCAAAGGTAATCGGTACCTAATAAAAATCAAAATATGAAGATAAAAAATAATGCGTGTCGGCACGCACGATCAAACGGTCCATAAAATTAATTTTTAAAAAATTTGTAACATTGGATTTTGCCTATAAACACGCTTCCAAGGATTCATTATCGAGCATCCATGGTTTCACAAATTAATTAACTGTATCTCATTATCTTTTTTTTTCGTCAATTTTTGGTTTCTCGTTATTATTGCGGGAGTACAAAGTAGAGGAGGAAGATTTTAATTCTATGGGTTAGAGCTCGGGTATTTATCGTCGGGACGATGGAATGCGCCTACTCAATTTCTCCGAGAGCGCGCGCGTACTGACTTTTCACGAATAGAAAGGTGCCCCCGGTTTCTCGCTCTTCCAACTTGCCGAGAGCTGAGGCTACTATATATATATATATGTATATATGTATGTATGTATGGCGCATATATACAGGTAATCTTGCGGCATGGTGGCATTGCAGTGTCGGCACAAGCCACATACATGACAAGCAACGCGATTTTTCCGACCTTTCGTTTACAATGTAAAATCATCAAAATAAGTTTTAATCATGACTTTTTGCAAGTCATCAATCAATGAATATAACTTTTGCGGCGACGACAATTAGTCGACCGCTGGGTAGGCACTTCGACCATCTCTCTCGGACTTTCTGCCTAATTATTATAATTATCTTCTATAATTAAACGAGCCCTCGAGTGACCGAGACAAGGAGATAGAAAGTTCCGGTTTAGATTATTCGACCCGGCTAATCGTCGACAATCTTTCGACACATTTTAGTTAAAAAGTCCAATTATCCCGCAGAAAAATTATGAAGTGCTCGCATTTTTTTTAAGCCTGGAACATATTATAGTGATAATTAAAACAAGTGTCCTATTAATTAACAATTAATTGCCCTCTTTGCTTGCAGACACAATGTGCGATTTATTTTTATTTCATCAGCATCTACTTAATATAGATCTATAGATCGTCCATTTAATAAGAGAACAGACGGCTATTAAACAGTCCATTTCACTAAAGTACCTTAGGTTATAAGCTCTTTAAAAAAATGCCGAATAATGAATTCATCGCTATTCCTATTAAACATACTCCGCGCCTAGATGAGGAATTTTGGCGCCGCTTCTAAGAATCTGCGAACTTCCTAACGACTCGCGAGGCCGATCTTTCGTTACACGTCCGTCGGAGATGCGAAACGAATAATTACGATCGGGATGCAAATGTGTCAAGTTTCGGAAACGTCGAGCGGGCACGCGGCGACGTTCGATCGGCCGATCGAACGTCGCGGTCATTCGGCGAGACCCGCGAGGCTGTCGAGCCACGGGTCGGAAAGGGAAAATACACTTTCTCCGCGGCTCCGTACGACCCACATACCGATTTGCTCGCGCCGCGGAGGCATTCGCCCGTTCGAGGATGCTGCCGGTGCGGCTGCTCCTCGCTCTTCTCCACGGTTCCAACCACTTTGCGCCGCGGCTTCGCTCACGAATACGCCACGCGAGCCGCGACCAGTCGGACCATGAGGAATCAAGGTCGCTCTCACGATCTCTCCTCCTCCGCGTCTGGATGTACCGACCGGACATCGGTACGGTATACTGAAATAACGTCGTCGCGACCGGAGGACGTTATGCTCAGCATCGCTTAGGCACATCTCACTGCGCGCTCTTCATTCCCCATTCAGTGCCATAATTTTTTTTTTTTTTTTCTGGTGTTAGAAAATGCGGGACCAACGTGACGAAACCTTGCGAATGGAATGCCAATAAAGCAGAACATCCGCTAGATATCTCGGAACTCTTGTGATAATTTTATGGTAATTATTTTTTTAAGTCAGGTGGGATTGGATTGAAAGCCAGTGGTGAGAGATCTCGTGTGAAATTCTTGAATTCTCAACCGTTCCGCGAAATCGACACGTGGCAAAACGGAACCTTGTTCTCCATTCGATAGCACACTTTTCGTCGTTCGTCTCGCCAATTTTTATCATCATAAGACGATAAATAAAATAAATGTCGGGACAATCTTTGTAAACATTAATACATACAGTCCGTTTTGCCCCACTCGCCCCTACATTTTCTACTCGTTTTTTATTGGATCGGATTTTTATGACGCAATTTTTACCTACTTTTGGTTGAAATATTTATCCGAAGGGCTTCACATGATAGTTAGAATTTTTTCTTAACAAGAAGAACTCGCATCACCTCAATTTTTTCTCATCCATCGCTATACTATTAAAAAAATGGTGAATTTAATGTACCGGACTGGATGTTTTTCGCAAAATCTAGTACATTAAATTTAATGTAATTTTCATGAAAAAATAATGGACTTTTAGAGTGAAATTAAGGTAAATCATTGGAATTTACGATAATAGACTTTTGTAGTAAAGTTAAAGTAATTCTGAAGTTTTTAATATACAGTACGTTAATTTTTCATCACAATTGTACATGAAATTCAATATTCCAGTTTATGCATGAAAACTTCGAGTGCCTGTGCATTAAATTGCATAAGGTAAAAGTACCGGCCGCCGCACACTTAAGGCAGAAGTTCCAGTTCTCGGACATGCATGAGAAATCGTATGTCCGTCTCTCTTGCACGCACGCTTTGTCCGGCCACTGGGACGTTTACCTTACGATGTTTTTTTCACAGTGTAGCAGCTTCGCAGATATATCTCGGAGTCGAATTTCGAGGCATGCTTGTAGGTCGTATATGGGCGTATAAGGAAAGATCCAACGACCGGTTGGAATCCAGTCGAGCCTTTTCCTACTTCGATGTAATAAAACACACCCAAATCATAGACTAAAGAAAAAGGGCTACGTGGATTCCATCTAGCTCTCCGGTGTTAGAACGTCGTGAGGACCCCGACTATATGGAGCGTGTGGATCTACGAGGATACGAGGAAGGCCAGCGTTAGCCACTAACATAGTTGCCGTATAACTATAATTCAGGGTTCACCGATGGTAGAATAAAATCGCGGACACGAGGTTACCAAAATCCGTAAAGCGCGATTGTAATGATGATAGTCTCTTGCCAGTGCCGTTTATAAGATCCGAAAGCAGAATCGAGATGGACCGAACAGGTCCGAGGAAAGTTGTACGCACAATGATCCGGAGGGAAGATTCACGGAGAAGCAAAAGATAAATGGCGTCTTCGGTCTCGCTCGCAGAGAAAAGAATCTTCGTCCGCCTCCTCTCGCTCTCCCTCTTACCTTCGAGCTTCGATATCTCTCTCTCTTCTTGGTAATATTCGACAACTCGATTTAATAAAATATATATCGGATTGAATATGTTCGGGGCCTTGGCGATCGAGGGTGCACAATGGAGTATCAAACAATTGCACAGATATTGTTAACCCTTCAATGCACAATGTATCGTATTTGTCACGGTGGTAAAACAAGTATTACATTTTTTTTTAAATCTCCTTTTATCTTCAACATTATCTTAAATAAATTAATTTCAATGACAACATTAATATTATTAATATTATACATTAATACTATTAATATTATGCATTAATATTATTAATGTTATACACTAATACATTAATATCATTCATGTCATTAATATTTAAAAAATCTTTGATTAGATTCAATGTTTCATCTAACGCAACACCTGAAAGTTGTAGTAACCTGTAGAGTCTGATAGAGAATCAAAGTACGAGGAGTGAAATCGTTGGAGCGATCACCCTTTTACATAACGCGCGAACTTCGGTATTGGCGTTAAAGATTCGCGAAGTTTGAGCGTCCGACACGAGACTATCGCAACTCAACGGCTCTCCTGAGAAAGTTTCTCGTTCGCCGTGATCGTGCGAGTCTCCCAGCGACACATGGCTCAGCCGAAGTGCTTTCATCGAAATTCGATTCCAGGAAAGAAGCTCGTGAGAGTGAGAGACAGAAAACGAAAGGAAAAACGGTACATCGTCCGGTCGAAAATCTCTGGTCAAAAAACTGCTCGAAGATCCTGAAGATTCCTTTGTCGACTATTCCCGTACCTCGTCGGCTTAATTTCATCTTCGTCCTCTACAATAGACCGGTACCATCGAGAAAAGCAATTTGTTCGATAAGAGTAAAAATATTTAAATAAAATAAAATTTATATTATTTAATCAGTAATAAAATAGCAAATGTAATTTATTTAATTTAATAAATAATAAAATAGAAAATTTAATTCAT
Source organism: Exephanes ischioxanthus (assembly GCA_958510785.1). NCBI lineage: Eukaryota > Metazoa > Arthropoda > Insecta > Hymenoptera > Ichneumonidae > Exephanes > Exephanes ischioxanthus. The sequence goes on along the minus strand of OY294020.1, from coordinate 6,682,817 downwards.
TTAATTTAATAAATAATAAAATGAAACATGTAATTAATTTTATTTGTTTATAGATACACTTTATTTGACTGAAATAATTTTTATTTAAGTCAATTAAATCACTTCAACGGGATGATATTTTTGAACAAACTTTGACGTTTTTGAAATAGGCGCGCTAGAAGTTCCCAACGTGTATGTACCAGGTATACTGAATGGCTGCTATTTAAACGCTATTAAGGTACCCGGATATACCTATTGACACGAGACACTCGCGAATGTTTGTTTTTGTGGATCCTGTTAAAAATCTATTACACTCCTCAAAGTCCATTTAGCGAAGAGTCCCGCTTTTCACGGTGTACATCTTGCGAAATCGTTCATATTCGACGTTTCTTTATACCCACGTTACAGCCGACCTCGGCCATGAGACGCCTTAACACTTTAAAAATCGGGCACAAAAGTGTTACCGGCGTCCGCGTACCAGTACAGTTATTCCTACGATACAAAAGCCGACGTAGACGTCTCAAGGTTTCCGATTCGTGCGAATGAATGGTGTCTACGGCAACATGAGGCTTATCAAAAAGTATTGTACACGTGTCGGGTCAATTTAAAAAAAATTTCAAAATATAATATCATCAATGTAAAATTATGTGCCCGATGAGAGTTTAAAGGACAAGTGCATTTTGCCAAAAAAGCCGAAAATATGTATTGTAAACATTTGTAATGTACGTAATATTAGCAGTGTCAATTGCACACGCATCGAGTCTCAAAAAAAAGTTTTTTCTTTTTTTCATTTTTTTTCACACACTTGTCTCGTATCGTCAGTTGGATAGTCTTTTATTTGGTCTCTCGAGCATACACACCGTTTTTTTGTACGTATGTTCGGGAGTTTACGTGTGTCGATTGGACCCTCGAAAGACGAGTGGGAAGTGATTTTTTTCGTGTATGCGTGTACCGGTCACGAAAGAGGTTCTCGAGGAGAATTAAATGTTTTGTGAATACATTATGCACAAGAGACTCGTACGAGAATCGAGCGCGGGATACCTCGAATTTATTCAGTACTGTTGTCGATTCAGTGTCGAGCTAAAAAAGACTTCCTCGAATTGAATATATACATAGGTACATTCAATATGTATATATCCAGGATTTATATGTACTTATCGACAGCTTTAAGTTAAAAAGAAAACACTTCAGAAAAATCTGAAAAATTCCTAAAAATGCAGTGTTGCATATAAAAATGGTCTAGCGATAACCCATAATCAATTATTTCTTCAATTTTTGTTCACTGTTTATTCGAGAAAAATTTACTTACACTCTTTTGCATATGACACAAGGCTTTTCAGAATTTTCTCAGATTTTTAAATCGTGGCGATCAATAAGTTCATTCTTTTAATCATTAATAATTATAAATTTTTTTTGAAAAATCTGATACGTCCGAGTGCTTTTGAGAGTTAGTTCAGTCATGTAAAAAATCGCGAGCCCAATCCAAGTTCAACCCAGGTCGAAATGATTGGAATGCCCCATATATATTCGAAGAACATCTGGTAGAGAAGGATGGAAATGGTATTGGAGTGTTAAATACTGTACGGTTGCGGAGTACCCGCAGGTAACGTGACGATGAAGGCACGTTCTCAAGCGTATCGCAAGAACACTGATCTCGCTTTCGATACAAGTGCACGGAGCTATGTCTGATACATGTATGTATGCATGTATATATATATCGTATATGTATATATATATATGTTGTCCGATCGCTGGTCGACTTTTACCCTGATTCCCATTTGGTTATCGAGGACACGCGACCTGTGTATAGGGTTTAAATAGTGTGCGGTGCGTTATGGAAGCACTTTGGAATGCAGCGATTCGGAGAAGACGATTATTCACTCTGACTCGACAGATGGAAAGTCGAGTTGCCGTAATTAACCCTTCAACTGCCAGCGTTGCGTATTTATTACAATGGCTTAAATGCTGTTTAAGAAAAATCTCAAATTTTAGTCGAAAATGTTTGGGAAAAAGCTGGCGAACATTAATTCACCCCGAAGAAAAATGTTCGACCGGAATTTCAATGATTGTTTATTCATTTATATCTAATAATTCCAAAACTGAATTTTTTAGCTCGTATTTTTTTTACGATTTTTGCGACATTTGAAAAACAAGACGCAATTATTCGTTTCTTAGTAGCTTCCAGAATCACAGAAATCAATGTATTCGTGTAATAAATCAGTGATGCAGCAATTGTTATTTTCTGTGCGTCGCTTTTTTCACGCATTTAGTTGTAACGCGCTCAAAATTCACGACGCGTGTTCATTAAGAACATTTATGAACAAGAAATGTGCAGACGGTGACGCTATAACGTCAGAAGCCGTGATCTCACGACATTGTGGAAAATGTATCGATTCAGCATTTTTTAACGTGCGAAGCGGTAGGGTAATGGATTACGCGCAATCGAACAAATCTGATACCACGATAATAGTTACCTGATCGATCAGATGTTTATGTTCAATCATTTTTTATTTTTAGTAAAAATCCACTACCCTCTATTCATTGCCACGTGGAGAACAGACTACGTATTTACGCGTTGAGCTGTAGCTCAACGCGTAACAGCAACGCATTGTATGTAACAGATTTAAAAAAATGCTCGCCAGCAAAATATGATCACCAAGTTGCGTTTGATTGATCCGACGATGAAGAAAACGCGCCATAGCTTCAGGGACGTGTATCGCAACGACTGTGGACGAAGAGCTTTTTGCGAATGCGCGATATGCTGTAGCCTTCGGGATATCGCGCAAGTTTTACTAATAAGCGTCAGCAACGTCGAGATCCTCCTATTCGTCGCTTCGTGTACACATGTCACAATGAATTTACATTCGGGAAACGCGGAAGACGGTAGAATCAAACCAAGGATCAATCATTTTTTTCCCCATTTTTTCTCGCAAACTCCATTTATTGTCTAAGCGTTTAGTTTTTTCTTTTTAATTTTTTGCATCAATGCGAAAGTATACTCATCGAGCTTTCGTATCGCTTTCGGATTTAACGATTTCTGACGCGGTCGTGAATTAACACACATATGCGGACACAATAACACATGCGGACAAAGGTTGTCGAACGTTTCATTCAATCATTCGTCGATCGGTATTACAAAAGAAAAAAAAATACAAATTCGTAACCGAGACACGCTTCCCCAACTAGTTCTCGTACAGTCTTGCGTTCCTATAAGCTTTCCTCTTGCCACCTCGAAAATACTCTTTCGGGGACCCGGAACACGTACGCCTGTTCACACTTTGCGGATGCGCGATTTCGGCACTCGGTAACTCGGTTGCGTAATTTTCTCGCCGAGAGATATCCGGACCGCATTTTTTTTTGTATAGATAGATCTACCGTAGGCGATAGCCGTAAAAGATCTACGGCGACTAAATGCATGCGGAACGATAGGTAAAATGATTTAAGTAAAAAATCAACTAAAAACAAGTGAAAATTGGGAAATCTTTTCGTAATTATTTATGCGAGAGACGTTCGATCGACAAGCTCGAAGTTTGTGAGTGATGTATGATTCACGATTCGTTTCGCGAATGGAGATGCGTGTTGATGACGTTACCCGTCTACCAAACGCTTTGATCCCGCCTATACGAAGTGTCCGTTCGACGTAAAGATCGGCAACCACCTGTCTCAAGATAACCCGGCATCGAATCGATGGTATTGTGTACACTGAGAAAAAGAACCGGTTGGATTAAGCAAGGCACGGTGTCATGCGTTCAAAGATGTTGTTTGGTTGGTACAACATAAATGATTGTTTGAATCGATATATTTTGAATCAATTGAGGCAAATAATTGCTTAACAACACAATGCTTTATTTGTACCAAACAAATTACAGCTTTGAACGGTTGTCACTGCAACTTTTCATTGAAACAAATTTTTTTTTTTAGTGTAGTCGATGCCATCGTCGTTGCCATTTTCGTGGAGTTTAGGCATGAAAGTAGACGCTGTACAAAATCGTATGCAATTAAATGTACCAGGTACTCGCATTTTTTATGCATAAACTCGTATATTCAATTTCATATATAATTCTGATGAAAAATTAACGTACAATACATTAAAAACTTTAGGAATAATTTAATTTACTTTTACGACAAAAGGACTTTAATTCTAATAATTTACTTTAAATTTCACTCTAAAAGTTCATTAATTTTTTATGGCAATTGTACATTAAATTTAATGTACCAGTTTTTGCATAAAACTTTCAGTCCGGTACATTAAATTCACAATTTTTTTTTTAACAGTGCAGCTCCACGAATGTGATCTTCATCGATGATAGGAGTTACGCTATTAAAAGTGTTAATAAATTTACTATAACATTACTATACCAAAGTGTATGAAATTAAAAAAATTAGAAATATTGAATGGACATAAATATATACAAAGATGAGTAAAAATTACTATACGTGAATATAACTTCGATCGCCAGGGGATCTGAGCATGAAATGCGTACCTTCGAATTCCAATAACAAATATTCATAACAACCCGCCGCTAGACGGCTTCAAGGTTGCAGATGGCCCTGACATTTCTCGCAAACGGTTCGGTATCGGACAAATTACTGCGTAAATATCGAACTCCGGTTATACTACGCGCGAGTTTAGACGTAACAGAAAACATGTTTATTTGGGCATCCAAAACCGGTCAGACAAACCGCCTCGATGGATCAATCCGATCTTCATCAATCTTCGCCAATGGATTTGCAAGTTTAATATTTTTTTTTTTTTTTTTAATATTTCATATGCTGAGACTAGAATTACAAGGAAATATTCCGGACCCCAATTTGGCTTGATTTTATGCTCGCGGTTGGGCTCCTACGACTCGACATATTATACGTATTTTTTTTTTTTATGTTGACATTAACTCCCATCTTGGCGATTGAAAAAAGTAGGATTCAATGTGAAATTTAACTCCTGCGAGCCATCAGATATGCTTAACGACGTGAGTTTCTTTCCTCGACCCGTCCTTGCTGATATTGCGATAATAATTGCCAACTTCCAGTAGCCCGTTCGGATAATCGGAAAATTATCTTGTTACTGTACCTATTGTTAGCTCGTAATACACATAGAAATTGCGTATGCAAGGGAAGTTCGAGCAGTGAGAGGAAATTAATTTAATTGAAGCCCGTTAGACGCAGAAGATCGCCGATTCTGATCCTCGATTAACTTCGATAAATCGCTGTTGCGCCATTGGGGGCCTCAACGATTATGTAAAAAGGAAATCATAATGAGGGCGCCTCATTTTTATAATTGAGAAGACGTCGAAGCGCTTCGATCTGACGCAAAAAAATGCTACCCCTTTACCCTGTTTTTTTTGTTTTGCATACTCTTTATCGCCCTCTAACGGCGCGAATTTTTTTTCGTATCTTCACCATCTACCCTGTCTAGTGTATTTGTTCCCATGGAGAATTATAAACAACCTACAGAAATTGACAAAGTATACCGAATCGCGCGAAGCGCGCCGATGCTGCTATATAATAATTACAAAAAGTTCTTTCGCAATGATCCTCCATTTGGCCACCCGGCATGTCTAATGATAGTTCATTAATTTGTCTTTCGCCGCGCAAGTGCACATACTCATTACCCGACATCGGAATTGCTCCCGACACGATATTCGTATCGAAGCACCTTAAGGTGTTTCGCTTTCATCGCAAGTCAACTGAGACCGGTGCTACAGATTATAACAATTATTCACGTTGTGATTTATATACATGTATACATGTACTATATATTCCAGATTGTTCGGTCGCTGCGACGAGCGAAAGCTTCGCGAGTTTACTTATTCCACATTGCTCGCGATATGTATCTCGTTCGTTCGTTCACCCGCGCTGCAATCGTCGTCGTCTCGCAGTTACATTAAAACGAAGGGAACCTGCCTCACTCGTACCTAGCCGTTACCGCAGTTCGATGCAACCGTGAAACTCGATATTTATCCAAGAAAATGCCTCGCTCGAGTGCTCTGCTCGAGTTCGTATTGTATATATACATCATTCTCTCTCTTTTGCTCTCTCCGTAAGTTGATTTCTGCTCCATCGAAGCCAACGATCGAGATCGTTGCGAAACGATTCTGCTTCGATCTTTGTTTGTTTACGGGTGTGTGCGTGCGCGCGCGTTTTTTATTTCCGGCAGCGGTACAAGTAATGTGGCTTCTCCGTCGACACGGTCGTTAGATTAGTGTAAGCTAATTGTCGCGGGAATTGTTTTCAGTTACGTTGACAATGATGCATCATCTTAATGGAAATCTCATTATGCGCGTCCGTTAGGTGTGGGGCGAACTCGCTAAGAGCCGCGGAGCTTATCGTCCGAAATTCTGGTATGCGGCACATATTTATTAATAATGACTAAGCCATTTATTTTATTTTATGGAAGCAAGTATATTATACTATATATATTAGTTTAAGGGGTTTATTATAAAAGCTGGCTAGGTTATGTGGAAACCCATTAGGGTATGCATGGAAATGAAAACAATGGCATCAGTAAATACTTATGGATAAACAAGTAATCGTTATCAAGAAATAGTTATTGATAATAAATTTAAAAATACGGCAATGATTGAAGTAAAGGATAATTCGCTTGGGGAGCGGACAAAACGATATATGGTTCTTTCAATTCCACTTCCAAATCTTAGATTCCATTAAACGTTTTCATTTCGTTTCGTTTCAATCTAATATAAAATTGTCAAAATTGTTAGCAGCCTTGAAATTTCTCTGCTCGCTAACTGCAGTGGAACTTATTGCGAAATTCCGGTATGCGGCGCATGTTTATCAATAATAAATAAAGACTTTATTTTTGTGAATGAAAGAGACTAAGGGATTCAAAGGGTTTATTATAAGAGCTGGGCTATGTGAAAACCCGTTATGGTGTACATGGAAATAAAAACAATATGATAAGCAATTGTTAACAATAAATAATTGCAACCGTGAAACTCCATATTGATCCAAGAAAATGTCTCGCTCGAATGCTCTGCCCAACTTCTTATTGTATATATTGTAGCGCGGCAAAATTTTGCGCCGTAATTTTCGGCTCGTTCGGGCTCACACAAGGCGACACCGCAGGGCCATGCAAGTAAAATAGAATATGTATTAATTTAAGTGTAAACAAATTTTCATGTACGCCGGGACGAGAGCACCGATCGAGGAGAGAGGTCCGACGTGAAGGTCGATATTGGAGTGGCGAGCCGGGAAAGCTCGAACTGGAGTAAGATTGGGAGTACCGTTCTGCCTCCCTGCTGTCGGAGTCGTCAATGATGAGAAGGAATGGTCATCGGAGGAGATCTACGCTTTAATTGTACAATGCATCGCATCGATAGTTGCAGTCGTCCGGAGTCTCGGGCTGCAGCGAAGATAATAGCCGGGAGTCTCCCGTCAGGGAGAATTGAGTACCTCTGAGGGAGCTCTGCATTATCAGCGTTCGAACGTTAGGAGATCGGTGGGCGGATCGATGTCGTAACGTTCGGCTGTGCCGGAAAGGGCGGAGGAATGCCCGAAATAGTGCGAACTTGTTGTGACGCTTGGGCAGGGAGGTAGGGATAATGGTAGCGAGTGAGGTCGTGGGTTACTCGAGACATTCTCCATTGGGAGTCCGAGCGAGCGGATCGATTCTGTCAGTCATCGGGTTTCGGGAATAATCCATAGAAGAGAGGATTGATCTTTTTACGGCGATTATATCCGGACCGTTTTTCCCGTTCACGAGGCTGCTACTCGATACGGTGAACTTTTGTGCAAGGTTTTAGTTGTTTGTGTGAGGCTACGACCAATTCCATTTTGTGAGTTTTTAACTCCCGACTGCCCGCTAGGGCAAAAAGACGGGAGTTATGCGTTTCACTCAGGCCCCCCGATTTTGCTGTTTTCGTTGTCTCCAGTGTTTGTCCGAACGGTGCAATGTCTCTTGACAGAATTTGGCACACTAGTTCCGTGTATGTGGGAGTTTTAGAAACGCACGCACGCACGCACGCACGCACGCACGCACGCACGCACGCACGCACACACGCGCGCGCGCACGCACACGCACACATATCCGGACATTTTTTTCTAAATGTGATTTTTCCAATCGCGATTTTTCAACGTTCAACGAACTCAATTCGGGGCGTCGAGTCTCGAAGTCTCACTCTCTCGTCGGACAATCTTATCAAGGGCGACGGCTATGTGCCTCTGTACGCACTGTAATTACGAAAAAAAAGGCAAAAAAGGCTGTAATAAACTCAGAGTTGGAGGTCGATGTACAATGTATCTTGTATCGGCAACAACTTTTCTAGTCTCTTTTTTTACGACATTGCAAATCAATGTACGTGCATGTGTTTGCGTGTTCGATGAGGCCGTTGCACGTTGCACCGTGCAGAAATTGGAACGTGCTCTTAAACTTCGATTGCATATGTCTACATTTAACTGAAGTTTAAGAGTACGTACCCATACGGGTTGGTTATTAAAATTCTTGGTGTGTGACGTTATAAAATTGTGTACGAGACTGGTGAAGAAATATCTCGTGGCAGTGAACGGTCACCGGGACCGGTTGGACCGCTACTCTCGTAATAAGTAAACCGACAATTTTCATCTATGATTTTATTCGAGCTACCTACGTTGCTCACACGACGTATAATTGATCTTTGGATCCTCTACGATTTCTCGAGCGAGATGGGTGAATTAATTCGTAACATACGAGTATCCCCGATCAAGGGGTTCTATACCGGTTAGTGCGACATTTATTTATGGCGAGTTTGGAAATAGCTCTAATTTTTAGAAACTATCGATTGATAGAGTCGCATGGCTTTATCGGCTGCTGCGGGACTTATTTCACGGTCGTTCGGGCGAAGTAGAATTTCCAATATAATTCGTTGTCGTAATTCATGGGCATGTATTAATTTTTAGACATATTATGGATATTGCGGGCTTGCCAAATTCACTTCGTAAAGAGGGTTAAAAAAATTAATAGTACGAAGAATTATTAGTGAGCACAGTTGCCTGTTTTTTAATTAAATTTTTTATTTCTTTTAGTTCTAACAACTTTCGAGTCAAGTAAAATCGGAATTCGGTAACTGGGAGAGTGCGTTTTCAATATTATTCGTTGTCGCAATTCACGATGGCTTTCTATTAATTTTGCCTCCTCAACCAGGAAGCTTTGTTTTGGTGAAAAACGAATGTTTTTTGAGATTTTAATGAAAATGTGTTCAGATTGTTCCAAAATATTGAGAAATCATAGTTAGAAAACATGTCCAGATGTATGTGTGCGGGTGTATGTGTATGAATACGACGAGAAACACTCAAACCGACATACTCGATCAGGCTGAAATGTCACACACAATACCGTGTGGTTAATACTCAATATTTGATCGAAATTTCATTAATAAATTTGCAGTTGTTTTTTTTACGCGATTTTTTATTTCTTCAAAAATGTTTGTTCGCGTTAGCGTTTACAATTTCTTTAGACATATTATGGATATTGCGGGCTTGGCAAATTTACTTCGTAGAGGGATAAAAAAAATAATGCGAACAATTATTATTGCGCACTATTGCCGGCGTTTCGTAATTAAATAATTTTTATATCTTATCACGATGGAACAGTGCAACTTTCGAGTCAAGTAAAATCGAGTTCCGGCGACTGGGAGAGTGCATGCTGTGTAGAATGTGTGCAACGCGTGCACGGACGATTAAGTCTCTTTCGCGAAGCGCGCAATTGCCATTGGGTAAGAGAAGGATACTGCGTGATTGTGACGGTGAGCCAGCGGCTCACGAGAGCATTACAGGTTTCGTTTTATGTAGGACGCGCGGTTGAGAGCTCGCATTCGATTATGTTCGAGATGTTTTATGGCGGTGCGTTTCTCTCTCTCTGTTTTCGAATTTTTTTTTATATCTTTAAAAAATGCTCTCGCCGCAGCTTTGTGTCTCGGAATTAATTTCCCGTACGACCTTGCCACGAGTAGCCTTGTTGTCCCTGCGGTTTGACGAGCAACGAGAATGAGATACAAACAAAGAACTTCTTCTTGAACCGCTTCGTCCTTCAGAAACGGTCGAGGACGTTTCGAACCACCCTTTGATTGCCCGTCGAGAGACTCTTGGCTTTTTTTTTTTTTTTTTAACAAATTGATGTCCTCATATTTTGCGGCGATAAATTCAACAAAATTAACAAAATTTATAAAAAAATTAAAATTCTGTATTTCTATATTTTTATTTCTAAATATTATTCGAATTACATTTAGATAATTTCGGACCTCCTCCTCACGACGAACGCATAATAAATTATATCTACTATGTCACCGGACGCTACAAAATCGTAATACAGACTAAAATGTAAAAAAACGGAAGCGCGGTAGAATATTCAATTTAAAAAAACCGCAATTAATTCCGCTCTACTATAATAAAACAAATTATAATAATACATTTACAATGTTTCGTTCCATAATAGTTCAATTTTCTCGCAGTGATTATACGCTCAATGGTAGAACGTTTCGCCACAAGCCGTTCGCGTGTTAAATTTTAATCGTCACGAACGGGAGTTTCATCGCTAAGCGGTAAACAAGATTTTCCTTTCGTTTAAGATACGTTGCAGATTGGATGCGCGATGGATGAACATCGGCGACTGAGAATCAAAGCAGCGTATCCGAACGTTCTGTAACGTACGTATTACGCCCTTTTGAATTTTAAGCCCTCCGATGTGATTTTCTCTGGCGGAGGTTCGCGTGTGCATCAATTTATAACTCTTGACTGCCCGCTAGGGCAACAAGACGGGAGTTATGCGTTTCACGGCGATCACGTGACCGTGCGTGTTTTCTTCGAGTCCGGTGTTCTCCGAATCGACAAAAAATCTCTCGACAAAATTTGGCAAACCGTGTCTTTGAATCATGATCTTTGTCTTTCTCAACTTTGTTTACGACTTGAGGCAAATTCATAGAGATATAGACTTTTTGGGAAAAAGCATGTTGGTCCATATAGAAATTTCAGCGAGATATGCCGCCATCTTTGGCCTTTTCATCGTGGTTCGCATCTAATTTCATAGTGGCTCAGTGCAAGATCTCCCGAGCATTCTGCATTTTTGCTACGACTCAGCTCTCAAGACTATACACCTACTGTGATTTTTGTTGTTGTTGTTATTATTATTTTACATTATCGGCGTTTAGCGCATGATCAGTGTGGCATTAATTTTTTTTTTCTTATCGAAAATACAATTGTTTTCAATCGTCTATCGGCCGCTCGGTCGTCGCGGGCCATTCCGTCGCTGCGCTACGATATGTATAATTGCATTGTGAAAATATTCATCGGGCATAGTCGGTGCAAGGCGCGTTTGGTGAACGAGACGAGTGCGCGATCGCTGCGATACGAGGGTGGAATTCTCAAACGTTTCGTGCGTCAATCACAGAGTCGTCGACGGGCGTGTTCGCGGGATGGCGAATCCGCGTAGAGTGGAGTTTGCCGATTCGCGCGGGTCGCGCGTTTAACGCTGCTAACATCTGAATAATGAAGATTCTTGGGTCGAACATGGAAAGCCCTGACAGAAACTGGATAAACATTCACAGTCGCGGAATGCAAACGTCTCGTGGAAAAAGTTCCTTGAACCTTCATCCTTGAATCCGGTGAAATTAAATGCGGCACTCGTGCAATCCGGTGTTGTCTGAGAAATATTCACTTTTTTACCAGATTTTTGTTTTTTGTACTCCACAGAGACTCGCAGTACTGGGAGCTGTAATAATAGGGTTTTCGTCAATTACGACAGCAGGCGGCAGGTGCGTTCGGCTCGAACGACCTTCAGAGTCAAACTGCTTCACGGAACTCCACACCCAGAAAAGTAATTTATTCGACGGGCGACCCGGAGATAAATATTCATGTAGTTTAAATAAATATTTATTTAAATCAAACGAATATTTATTTGAACCCAATAGATATTTGTTTGCGGGGTGCCCGTTAAATAAATCATTTTTGTGGGTGCAGATTCTACACATGCTTGACTCCGCCAATGGAGAGGTCTAGAACCGAGCTTTCACCAATCAAAGGAGTGTGTGTACAAACGGTATATGGAGGAATGATGGGCTGCCCAGATGGAACTTAGGAGTATGCACAGTAAAAAACAAGCGGCGCTCCGCCCCGCTTGTAAGGGGGGCCCCGCCCCCCAAACCCCCCAAAAATGTCCCTTCGGGACATTTTTAAGGCACTCACAGATTTGTACGCACGTCGCGCTCCGCGCGGAGCGCGAGTTGTCCGCACAGCGCGCAAAGTTTACAATTGTCGCTACACTAGTTTGCCGGCATAGAAAATGTTACAACAGTAGGAACATTGTATTGATTCAATTCCTCGAGTAGCTCCCAGTGTATTCGTAAGTTCCATTTGGAACTGCGCGAAACTGTTCGAGCGACTCTGACGGTCGCTCGAGCCGAACGCACCTGCCGCGCGTTCATGATTGATGTAAAACCTTACTATTACAACTCCGCAGTCAATTAACGGATACACACTAGCATAGAAAAAAAAAACATTGAGAAAAAAGAGAAGAAACGTAAATGCGAGACTCGCTGGAAGCCAGTAAATTTGACCCGGTAAAACGAGAATTACCGGGACAGGATGTTCCGGTGTTTACTTCGCGGAGTCGCGTGCAGCTTCCGGCCCGGTCATATACGGTCGCGTTCGTGCGGCACATTCTGCTCTCGCTATGTGTATCCCGACGAGTGAGAGTGCACCGTCGATTCGCTCTTGCTGCACCAGAGTCGTGGACTTGAGATATAGATCAAAGGTAGAGGAAAAAAAAACAATTACGATTGGCTCTCGCGCAGGCATATGCTCGACTACGAAAGGATCATGAACCGCGTATACGGCAGCGAGAGTGTTAGACAGACTCGGAGAATGATATCTTCTATGGTGGGACTAACGGCCGAGCTCGCTCGCCGTGAGTAAGAGTGAACACTCAGACGAGCGCGGCTCTTTGTGTACGTGCAGATGGCATTGAAGGTGTGCAGGACCGAAGCTTGAGGCAGTCGGGTAACGAGTCGTGCCCGCTCGAGAAAGTCAAGAGCGCGCCGTGCAGACGGCCGGACTGTACCGTCCAACCGCCACCGAGTCTCCGCCAGTTAGCCTACTTACGCTGAAACCAACGAATTCGAAGCGAACGGGAAGGGAGAGACGATGCCGTGACGAGAGACGACCGATTCCAAAATGTACGGATGTATCTTTTTTTATTATCCGCACGGGAAATCGAAGACTCTTTAGCAGATTTGTTTATTTATTTTTAGGATTTCTCTGTATCTGCGACGGATTCCTTTAGTACGTTTTTGATATGAGGAACCGATTTGCATAGATGATTTAAAATTTTGTTTTGTTGAAGTCGACCTTTCCTTTGTCATTTATTCAATTTATTTTTTCTATAGTCAGTTTTTTTTGTCGATCGTCGAGAAGATTTATGGATCCTTGCTAACATTAATTATGACGTCGAATTGACCTTCGAAGTCCATAATCTTTTCTTTTTTTACCCCAGCAACATTTATTTTTGTCTGTTGTCGAGTAAAAATATTAATTTTTGTTCCGGATGTCGATTGTTCGTAGAATTATGTAAATTACGAACAAAATTCTTGAAATGATATGAGTTACGGTAGGTTTAAATTTCGAACCTCTATCCGGGCGCGCGCTTGTTCATGGAGTCGTTGCATAATTTGGTACGAATATAACGACGTTTACCGATTAACTCATCGATGGTTACGCACTCGGAGTCCTCGTTTTTGACATAGATTTCGCGGCTCGATCACGACCAGCGTCGTGACTTATGTCGAGTCACGTCATGTACTTATATATATTTGTCTGACGCACCGGAAGATATTTTTGAATTTACATTCGTGCACTTTCGAAAAACGTACTCTCATTAGTGGATACTCATTAGTGGGGTTCGAATAGTCGTTGCATTTATGGGGATCCATGAATGCTACGACTATTCGAACCCTCTGAAAAATGTTCGCTATCGTTTCTGTACATCAGTGAAAGCGTGAAAACTTGACGCTCCTCTCTGATGAAAGTGCTCCCGGGGCCACTTTCGACACACGGATTCCATAAATGCCTCGCGATAACGAAATATTCGAATCATTCGCGGTCTTCCTTATGTGAAATTTACAACTTTAGCGTTGCGTACCATCGCATAGTTCGCATAATGTTTTTACACCTATGCCGGACGCGCCCTGCCTTTCCAGTGAAATCGTACTCAACATTTCTCATTGTCATTCTTATTCCATTCTTTACAAACTTGTACTGAAGTATGTGATCCAAAAACTACAAACAACACAGCGTCAAAAAAATTCGTATGGAATTGAAGTTTTTACGCATAAACTGGTATATTGAATTACATGTACAACTGCGATGAAAAATTAACGTACAGTATGTTAAAAAATTTAGAAACACTCTACTTTTAATCATTCACATTAATTTTACTTTAAAAGTATGTTACATGCAATAATTTACGTTAATTTCACGGTGAATTTACATTAATATTTCAGCACATATGTATATTGAATTGAGTGTACTAGTTTTTGCATAAAAACTTCGAGTACGGTGCATTAAATTTACTTTTTTTTTTAACAGAGCACGTCCTCAGTCTTTCGTCTCTTTCGTTACATGTTCTTTAAATATTATCACGATAACAAAATATGTTCCTTTTCCCCTGAAATCCTCAAACCCCTCCTTATGAATATTACAGATTAATATGCAATTTTTATTCCGATTAATTTGCTGTTCTTATTTCGATCAGTTTCCAAGTTTTCGAGTGCAGCAGGCAGTAAAATCATTTCGAATAGCGCGCATGCGCGCGCCCGGTCTCTCCGCGGGGACGCTCTTGTGTTCAAGAAAGCGTCTAAACTATTCTCAGATAAATTGCGAAGCACCTGCGATCTCGTAAATCTTTCGTACAACACCTGCCGTATTTCTCTCCTCGAACCCCATACGAAAGTAATCTCCTATCCGACGAGTGAAATTTCTACTCTCGCCGAGCGTCTCGTCTGACCAGCGAGTCATTGTGCACAGAGAGCAGTGGCGCACACGTGTGCCGTCCGCCACTGCAACAGCTGACTGAGACGTCATGGCGCGAAGGATTATTCGCGAATTCATTCAAAGCTCTCTCTCTCCGTCCGCGTATCTCAGTTTCACCGGTAAAAAAAAAAAAAAAACGATTGGAAAATCTCTCCCGCTAGTTTTCATGTACTGGCCGATCAATCGACGCACCGAGTGACGATCGTTAGACCGCGACGATTCCACGGAAATACAACTCGTCAAATTTCAATCAGGGGGGTTAGAGTCGCTCGTGCATCGATCGTGCAAGTTGCAACCATCGTGTATTATGTAATTTTCACGAGACATCGGAGCCACGAACCGAGGGGCGATCTAAAGGAAAAAAAATGCGTCGTCTGCTACTGCCAAACGTTTTATGTAACTTTCTCTGGTGTAAACGTATTTTTAATTTGTCATGAATAAAAGACGTGTGATAAGAAAATTTTTCATACACGAAACTGGCGAGACGGGCCGGAGAGGTTAAGCCGCTTCGAACTATTTTTCGCGACATTCGATTGATGTTAATACGAGAAGCGTCAACGAAAAAAAATGTAGGTTATGTCGAACGTTCGGAAATAATTTCGTAGAACCGTCGAAAGATGAATTGAAGCGATGTGTTTGACTGATGGATTATTTTTTTAAAAAATTGTTTATTCGATTCGAAGAAATCCTGTTTGCTATCGGATCGTTGATAAATCGTAGAACGGGCGATGATAATTCTTTGGTGATGCTCACCTTGCAGTGTTCCACGAGGGTGTTGACGACGGGTCGCTGAAACTCCGGGTGAAACTTAACACACGAAGTAGTGACTCTCCTCCTTAACAACTGGGCGAAATGTCCGGACTGGCACAATTTCTCGACCCGGGCACAGAGCCGACTCGTCCCTATACACGCCATAGCGAAAACTGCAGTGAGCCGGACCGATCGTTCTAGCTGAGACTTTCGAGTTCCCACTGGCACGTCTCCCACCCGCCGATGTTCCCTTCAAAATCAATTCCCCCTCCCGCCGCGAGCAGCTCTCGCGCGTGTGGAGAGGAACATGTATCTTTTTTCCTCGCGGCAAAGTCTTCAAACTCAAAGAAACCTTTAGAGAATAAAAAAAAACATCTCGCGTCATCGCGAGCTTCGGCTATCGTCTTGCAGTATTTCAGTAGTAAATGAATTCGATAATTCACGACCATTCTCTCACTATGTTTGACCCAAGAAGTGAATCAGTTCAGTATTCACCACGGTGCGCAAGGTAAACGTGGTTCGGTATGTTATTCGTTATTTTATCTATGCAAATCCTTACATCCGGTCCGCACGCGAGTTTCCGATAACGCGCAACCGGAGTCACGAGGCGAATGCACGAAAAATGACTCAATTTGTTGCGATCATTTTTTTGGGAGTTATTTCTCGGCCGATGAGAGCGCCGACGTGCTTACCGGCCGGGCTGGAGAACGAGAGTAGTTTCCTCTCTCCACGCCGCTTAGTCAATTAGAGCAGTATATGCGTCGGTTATATGACCACAAAATTACCCGGTGAGAAACCTCGAATTTCGTATGATATCGTAGGCAAGAGGTGTGCAGTTATGGCCGGAAATATTGTAAATCGTTTAAGCAATGCGATAAATAGATTCGAACAAGCTATCGGTGTTTTTTTCGGTCATGGATTTCCTCCCGGTGAGTGCAGTCGTGTAGCTTCGAAGTGGCGGCCAGGTCGATCTAGACTTTTCATCGAAATTCGAACGTTCTAACCTCCTCGTAGGATCGACCGAGTAATTTTTTTGCGACGAGACAAATCATTTTTATATTATCTTCCAACAGGAGCCCTCGGCGCTTTCGCCCACGACTTCGATGGATTAGCGAGCTGCGGACAACAACAGACGCAAAAATCTGCAAAATCATTTTCCCTGAAAGATCTCGTGGGCAATGGATTTTTGTGGACGACACCGAAGCATCGTCGTTCGCTCGAAAAAAGATTGAGCCGACGATTTGGTGACCCGGAAAGAGTATATAAGATGCTCGTGCCCAAGACCAATCTCATTATGTGCGTCAACTGCGGTCATGATTACGAGGCTCAAACTATCTGCGGTAAGGACGTAGAGGTTTTTCTTTTTTGCTTGAAACTTGAGATTTTTTTTTCTTGCTTTCAGGACACTGTTACGCAAAAGTGAGACAAGAGACTAAGGAAATGAACGAAGAGATACAGAAAAAATTGCGTCTAGATCCCGTTGAGCAAGAAGTTATAGTCATTTACGAGGGAGAGAAGGAGAACCAAGCCGAAGAATTCTGGAAGGTGAGTCACCTTATTTTTTTTTTTATTATAAATCTTTGAGGTGGGCAATGACAAATAGACATTTTGTGCACAGCTTCCTCTATGAGAAAGTTGATAGCTTCCTCTATGAAAAAAGAGCGACTTTTAACGCATAAAGTGGTGTCGGACGTGAAATACAAATTTTTGGAAAAATCCAAAAGTTCAACATGTCATAAAATTCAAACGGATCCATTTTCTCCACATTTAATACCTAAGATTGTACAGTCTGTCCAGTCAGTCTATTCCCGTGTCAAATTTAAGATCTATAACTCCATGTTTACTCGAATTAGACAGTTTTTAGTAATTAAAAAAAAAAAACCTTAAGATCCCATAACAGCTGGCCACTTGGATAGATTTTAACCAAATTAAATACTAAAGGTCTGATAAAAATATTATATTTATGTGTAGTTTTCGAACGATTTCTTTAACGACGCAAGTTAGAGCTATCACAGAAAATTTTCAGAATATACAAAATCGCGTAAAATGTAATGATTAATTTAATTTAATCATTGCAGGCCCAAAGATTAGTGGAAATGCCGAAAAAACGACCGAATTGGTTTCACAACAATCTGACTCAGTCCACTACTCAGCAACCGTCGGACAGCAAGGAAGTGAAACCCCTGGAATTAGCGTGAACAACTATTGCAAATTTTGCGGTAGAATGAAATGTTAAAAATCAGTTTGTTCTAGTTCGCTTTTTTGTTGATTTATTAAATTCTTTCATCATCGACGCTTATAAAGATTTTTTTTTTTTTGAAATAATAATAGCTTGTCAGAAATTATTGATTCTCAAAGTCTTTCATCGTTACGTATCACTAATCGCGGTTCACAAGCCGCAATGAATCTGATTGACTGTTCACTTTTTTTTTTTTTTTTTTTCAAAGTACGATGCACATAATACGCTTCACAATCGCGTGTGCATTTTTGCTAAATATATATATTCTTTTTTTTGTGTAAATCAAACAATCGTGTCAATCACCTTCAGGAAAATATTGATCGTTCGTACGATCTTATAATACTTTTACAATCTTTATCAACAAAGGCCACTAAACAACCGCGCGTTATGTACATAGAGAGGATAAATCTTCGGCCGTTTCTCAATGCACAACTTCGAAACTCTCGAGGGACTTCTCTTTCGTGAAATGGCTGACGACGTGCTCGTGAAAAGTCTCGAAAGTGGATTTTCCGAAGTAACCGCTGCACAGGGGGCAAATGTTTTGCCCCGTGTTGCTGGCGCCGCTGTTCTCGGGGATGACAAGATTTTCCGGCACTCGATTTTCCGTCACTGGACTCGCCGAGGGTGGAAGACTCGTCTGCGTCGCACCGTGCTCTCTCAGACTGTCGTCCGAATCGAATTGCGTTCCTATCTGGCACATCGTTTTGCTCGCGTTTTGACGACAGTTTTTGCACGTACCGCCTGCAAATAAAAACAGCAATAGTTTCAAGATTAACAGGAAAACGATAGTTTCATTTCCATTGATTTTCATAAAACGGCAAAATCAACTAATTATCATTTTTTTTAAATTGAATATTTTAGAATGCTGCTTGTGTAATCTTATTGGTTCTTCCTTGTGAGAATGAAATATTATCATTTTTTTTAACGTCATTGTGCTAATCTCTGTCCGTCGGATAAATCGACATTACCTTTTTTCATTTTCTTCAAACTTCTGATAGCACGTTTCAATCGTATCTGCTGATTTTCGAGTGTCTCCTTCGTCTGCGACAATCGCAGGTCGTGCTGTTTCAATTGTTGCAGAGAATCCGTCTCCTCGGGATAGGTGAAACCGATGTTTTCCAAATTTATGTCAGCTCCGTTTTGCATCTCGACCATCTGTTGAGTTTGTGTTAAATTTAAAATCAATTCGTGCTTTGCCGTTTTTGTAAATAACATACTTCGGTGCACTGCTGTTCGAGCTCCGATTTCTCCATCATAATACTGTTTATGAGCCTGAGAGATATCTCCTCCAGACTAGGCTGCCGGTTACCTGAAAATAAAACACAACGAGTTTAATCTTTGTTGTCTGATTGATTGACAATCTACTGAATGGTCAATATGGGCAACCAATCTCTCGTCTAGGTTTGACAGAGTAATCTTTATACTTTAAGCAATATCTTAGTTTTGTATCTTAAGTAATACTAGCAGTTATGTTGGCTCGCGTGCTCATAAAAGCGATCCATACAGTCCGTACGGTATGTGCAATCCATACGGATTGCATGGTTCATACAATGTGGAAATCCATTCCATATAGAATGGAATTTCAGAATTTCAAAATCCATTCCATATACTATGAAAACTGGTGAGGGAGGGGGGTCAGCTTATCCAAATGGGGGGCTCAGTTGTGGGGAAGGGGGGTGGTGTGGGATAAACATCGAAACCACAAATAGATCCTGAATTTTCCAACATATACAAGATCAATATCAACATGCAATAAAAAGAAAAATGCCAGAAGGGTCTACCAACCAGATTCCATGGATTGCATTGCCGCCCTTCCATCTAACTCTTTAGCTGTTCGATCCGTGGAAACATCCTTAAAGCTATGCGTTAGTGCATCCTGAGACTGCGAAGCCGGATGCTGCTTGAGCGTGTCAGATATCTTAATCAGCTGATTACCAAGATTCTTGTTAGTCCTTGTAAGTCTCGTCAGTCTGCTCCACAATTGACGATTCTCAGCGGCGACCATGAAAACATGATGCGTTAGCTGTGACTTTTGTTTTGTGAGCTCTTCAACTTTCTTCTGCAACAAAAAAAAAAAAAATCAGTCGGGTGAAAGGTAAAGATTGTTTTTTTTCTTACGCTGAACTTCGGTGAAAATTTACAGTAAAAAGAAAGTTTAATTTGGAAAACATGTTTTTGTTGTTATGATAAAAAATATATATTTGTTTAAGTTTTCTTTTTTTCTTTAATGGTACTCGTACCATTTTTTATATTCGAACTTCGATAAGTTTTTTCTACTGAAAGAATAAAATAAAACACGATTTTTGCCTGAAATCGCCGAACCCTTTACGCTGCCCTTAAAAATTATATCGACAAAACCCTAACCTGCAGACTTTGTGTATCACTGCTATCATCGCTTGCATTATCGCTCGTTAATTTTTCAGACTTATCAACTCCTCGCTCGACCCGCAACGTCATGTTCTCCTCCTCGACCGTTGACAATCTCTTTTGCAACTGTTGACAACGTTCCTGCATCGTTTGAAATGCAATTTGGAGAGCTTGCTGAGCCCCACTCGTATCGTCGACAATAGTCTCCAGCATGCTCATGATTATCGAAAGAATCGGATCTTTGTGACGCGATATTATTGAAACGAGTCGCCACACATCTTTGACGTCTCCGACTGACACACCGATTTATCACACTAGCAGCGGACGATAGTTTCTGTTATCATTTAAAATGATTTGCTGAGATACCGCGTGCCTACAGGGGATTCACAGCTACGCGTGTTATCAGTTCTCATCGTATATATCTTGCTTACGCATTTAGATTTTTTATTCATTGGATGGTAAGAGTATCCAGTAACGGATTGACATAAGGCACTAGTGTGCCGTCACATCGACGATGAGAAATGCGTGGTTTCGCTGAACGCGATAACATGGAGGCAGTTACGGAAGGAAAAGCAAGGTTGGGTATCATTTACGCCAAACTCATATCACCCTAAACTGCATTCCACCAAAAAGTAACTACGTTGGAAAGACATGGATGTGAATCTTATAATATAAACTATATCTTATATGCTATGGCGTGGCAAATTTCGAAGTGCGGCTTCGGACCAAATTTAGCTTTTATTAAATCGTTTAACATAAACTGATAACACTTCTTTTCTATAAGCTTTTGTGGTTACGTGACCAAAATCTATGACAAAAAACGCCAGCATCGCGATTTCCGATAAGATATATGACTTTCGGTTTCAGAATCTCATTTTTTTACCGGAAGTGACGTCATCCACGGGATACGTAACTTCCGGTTTGAAAATATTATTTTTCGGCCGGAAGTGATGTCACTTCTGATCGAAAAATGATATTTTTAAACCGGAAGTGAAACGGAAAAACAAAGTAGAGAAAGATTGCACAAAGTCGAACCACCAATTGTTTGATTATCGGTCACG
This sequence comes from Exephanes ischioxanthus, assembly GCA_958510785.1. NCBI lineage: Eukaryota > Metazoa > Arthropoda > Insecta > Hymenoptera > Ichneumonidae > Exephanes > Exephanes ischioxanthus. The sequence continues at coordinate 6,661,409 of OY294020.1, read as the reverse complement.
AACTTTAGTGCTGAAGCGAGTCGAAAAATTAAATTCGGTCCAAAGCAGCCTTACAGCGGCAATGTGCTATAAAAGATTCGGCTGCATGGTGTTTTTTTGGACCTAGTTACTTTTTGGTGGAAACTATTTTTGTCAGAAATGAACTTGGCGTAAATAATACTCTACCACCCCCATCCTCCTCGCCGACTACATTACCGATATTACTTCGGAGCTGCAGTTTACTACGGAATGTGTATGTTCTAGAACGAATGCACGGATGTTTAACATTGTAATAGAATGTGTCTCGTTGTACGTGCAAACCACAAAATTATCAGTGAATATTGGACAACCGTTGTCTCGATGAACTTAAAGTCTGTTCGGTGTTAGCCATCGAGCTGTGGCGTGAAAATCATTCGACTCAAGGATATATATATAATAAGGCGTTGAGAAGAATCTCGGTTTCATATGAGTACGAGATGTTTCTGCCTCTGTCGTTCCGAAGTACAATTTTTTTATCATCGTTTCCCGCAGGAACAATATCAGTAAGTATATTCGACTTTCTGTCACATTAGAAATTGTTCGTAGCGATTGTTCAGCATATTGTTGTCACACGCTTCTCGAAACATGTGAATAAACATGGGAAGTCGTGTGTAGTTGGTTCAGATGATTCACAAAAAAAAAAAACCGGAAAATATTCGTTCAATTATTTTTATTGTCTTACCGTCCTATTTTTCAATGATGTTTTATTTATTACTAATTAAATGACCCTTGTAAAAAGCGTCCTTTCCGCAAAATTCAATAAATAATATCTGGCGAATAAAAAATTTTCATATAGTTTGCAAGTGCATTGAATTCTTATACTTGTAATGAAAATTTAATCAATTTATCTTTCCTATTGTTATAAATCGTAATTTTTTTACCATTTACAATACTTGTGGAATGTTGTTCGAAATGTGTCTCCGTTAATGTACTGTATTTCTCAAATCTGTTTCTTAATTTTCAGGCTCCTTCAACTCCCTCGATTATTCGGAGGGTCGAAATTTCAGGCAGAAAACAGCTGCCGAGCTTCTAGCATTGTACATCGTGCTTACAGCTCCGACTCTCACAAATATAGACTGAAAGATGCCGTCGACTTGCGGTGATCCTCAAGATGTATCCGGTGAGGAAAATCTACTTTGCAAAAATATTACATTTATAGGAAAAGATAAAGCATTTATTATATTGCAAAGGAGAAATCCATCTAAATATATAAATACATAAATCAATACTCCTACTCTACAAATAAATATTACATCTTTCCCCATATTTCTCTTCCATCAATATTCTTTTTTCTATTGCGATCTTCTATTTTTTATTTATCTGTTATACACTGGACTAAATTTAATCATACTTTTCTCTTTATATCTGAATTTCTTTGTAAACGGGCGGATACTGTAAAATAAATAAATAAATAAATAACATTGTATTTTTTTATGCAGCTCTGGCTGTGCAGCCTGGAGTGGATGGGGTATCCAGCACGGACAGCGTCGGAACTCACAGCGATGTATCCGGTCTCACTACAATTTCTGGAAGACCCAGAATGGACGTCGCTTGCGTCTTAGATCTTCAACAGCCCGAACATCTTGCGCAGCGTAAAGGAGCTCTGGAGGAAGTCAGACAAGCGTGCAATTTGGTTAACGCGAATATGCATCACATTCAGGTGAAATAGTGCATAGATCTACATAAATATTGCATTGAAAGAATTGTATTTTTCTTCATGGTCATTTATTTAATTGTTTATTTGCAGTTTGAGAAACTCGATTTTGGCGAGACGAACGTATTGGACACGTTTTACAATGCTGACGTAGCGGTCGTAGATTTGAGCGTTCAGCTGCAGCAATCCTCGTTATTCTATCACCTCGGTGTCAGAGAAAGTTTTGGAATGAAGGAAAACATTCTCTTGTACAACGATATGGATTCCGAAGCTATGATCCGACTCAAGTTAAGTTGCCAGAACATACCTGTGCTTGGGACGTTAGTTTGGCATTTAAAAAAAAGCTTGATAAAAAAATTATTCTGGTTTGCTGTGGAATTGCTCTTTAGCCGTTGAATGTTTATTTTTCATTAACAACTATATTATTAACTGTATTAGTATTCATAGATTATCTATGGCTTGTTGTCAAGGTGAGATAGTTTCCGACAAATTGTGTCGCATTGTGAAAAAGTAAAAAATGAAAAAAAGACAGAAGCAGGAGTAACACAAATATATCTTTCTAAGAATGAGATGTACGTGGGCTTCAGAGCATAATATGTAGGTGGCCTTGGTCGTTCGTTAGATCAATCGTAGACTCCTGAGAGCTAGATTCAATTAAAGGCGTTATTAATAGACTCGAAGCTACCGCAACGATCCCACTTTGTCTATTGCTTGGCGATCTTCGCAAACATATTCATATCAATCCATGACCTATCGCCTACCGGCCGGTGCCAAAAATCGTCACTCAAGGCGAAAGTTTTGTCGTCTCTCGTCAATGATTTTCGAAATTTTTTCGAACATTTTTGTGCAGTCGGTTTTTATCGCACGCTCTCAAGTAGATTCCATTATACCTAAAAATTATCATATTATTACATTGCTCTAACTTAATGGTAAATCTCAATTGTTTAATACTTCAGCGGTAAATCGAGCATTAAATTCTGCAAAGTGTTTTCTATTATGATATACGATAAACAAATAAAAAACAGTAATTATCATTCGTCTTAATACATGATACATTCTGAAACATTTTTTGCACGAAATTTTTAACTATACCAAAAGGGAGCTGATCATTTTTTTTCGCGTGTACTCTCGACGAAATTTTAATATACTTTTTAATCACGTAAAAATATTACTTTTAGAAATAATACTTTTTAATCACATAAAAAATCTGTGCTTCGTTACAAAACCAGCTTTGAATCGGAGCAATCTTTCGATTGTCTTGGACGTGACGACGGAGAGAAATAATTGATGAACTCTGCATGTTTTTATTGGAATCAACGACTGATACTGCAATTCCCGTACAAACATCTGGCATCTCTGTGGGGTGGGACACAATTCGAATGAGCTCATGTCCCTATTAATTCCATCGTCTACAGTAGCCGGATCGTTCTCTCGTCGAGCTAATGTAGGCAGCACCGTTAACTAGCTATTGCCCAGTAACTTTTGCAACACTCGCGTCGTACGATACATCGTAGTTTGTCCTTTCCAGCAATAAACTGAGTTATTCGATAGTTCTCGGGTATTTAACTTGCATAACCGTACACAAATGCAACATCGCCTGCTTCGTGTGTCTGATCGTCGCGTTATTAAAAATCGCGCACACCAGTGCGCTTTGGATTCACCTTATTCGCTCGATCCTTCAGTGTGTGGCAAATAAATAATAGCGATCATTATTTTCATCCAGTGAATCATTCGACGGAACAAGCATGATTTCATTTATGTTCATTCTACTGTGGCTTCACGTACCAAAGTTCATTTATTACAACCTGTATGCGTTCGATGCAATTTTTTTCGTACTTATAACTTCGGCTCTCAATATTTGCATAGTTTACATTAGTCGAAATATTCAAAATAATTTCTTAAACTTTCGAGGATGATGGTAAACACGAGAGATAAGTAAGCTTCAAGTAAGTACGTGTACGGCAGTTTTGAGGTGAATTCTTCTTTTGCATGAATGCCTTATAATACTGATTAACTTTTTCCAGCCTTTTCGATACATTTTGTTTTCGGGATTTATTTTATTTTAAAGATAGAACAAAAACACTTTTTCCAATCTGCATTTAGTCCTAAAATCCTACGAATTAATTGCTTACGTATTTAATAACAATGCCGTCGATTAACAATAAGTTATGCAATATTTTAATTCATGTATTCATGTGGATATGTTTTTTTCCTTACAGTTGTCCTGTGGCAGCTACACATTCGTTTCGTATCGAGTACTGGATTGCGGTTCCTGTGCAGCAACGAGTCTGGCGTCCAGCCGCGTTACCGGCGAGGAAGTCGCCGATCCCAAGCAGCAGCTCACACTGAAGCTGAAAAAATTGTTTCAAGATGTCGAAGTCCAGTCAAAGTGAGATATTGCTTCTGCAACCGTTAACGGGATCGCGATGCTTAAGGCGGTTATTGCATTTGGCCGATCGAAGGATCGAAAGCTACATTTTTGCGTATTTTGTGAATCGATTCTCACGTTCGGAGTATGCATAATTTTGAATATAATCATCGTTCAGTTGTCGAGCCATTAACAAGGGAACGCGAGTTATTTGAAATTGGTTATATGGACAAGTCCTGCTTTACGGCGTATAAACTGTAGCCGTGAAAATACAGCAACAGAACTTCGTTCAAAAAATGTACCAACGGCGAAGTTATAAGAAATGTAATGCGGCATGCTTGACATTTTGCACCGTGGATTTTTCACTCCCACAATACCTACGTACACTGTAAAAAAAAATTTGGTTTGAAAAGTAGTGAATGGTATTGGAAGCTTTTTTACATAAACTGTTTCCGAAATTTCAAACACATGCACTTTGCAATTTTTTTTTTTTTAATTGATGGGAATTCCAAAAGATTTTACAAAATTTGCAAAAGATTTGTAATTTTTACACGTGGTATTTTTATTTTACAAAAGAAGGCCATTAATACATTAATGGTGTGCATTAATATAAGTAACGTGAACAAATTTCAAGTTCCAGTACATTCAATTTATAATTTATTTTTACTGTGTAGCACCGCGGGCACCGCGCTGACTATCGCGACCCGTTCGTGACGCAAGAACCACCTTAACGCGGTCGAAAATTATTAATCGATGCAATCAAATTTTTAGAGCTCACATGAAGGAGACATTTCTGGCCGATCTTCGGAAAGCCCGGGAGACGTATTCCGGCGAGGAATTGGCCAGAGTTCTGAATAATATGCGAAAACGTCTTGACGATCCGAACGTTTTATCGGGCGAAGTAGTACTCAATGTTCTCATTTCCTTCCGAGAAATACAGGTAGGTTTTCTTTTTTTATCGTCAGCACGAAAGAACTCGAATAATCATGATTATACAAGCAATTTAAATTGCAGGGTTACGACGCGATGGTTCAGCTCGTTGATGACTTGCGAACAATTCCCAATCATAATAATTACATAAACACACCGGCAATAAGTTATCTTTACGGTTTCGCGTTGAGTCGTCGCAATAAGGAGGGCGATCGAGAACGCGCTGTACGACTGATCGAAAAAGCGTTAGAGAAAAAGGAGAATCACGTTCCCGACATGCTGTGCCTATGCGGAAGAATTTACAAGGATCAATTCGTCGAGAGCCGTCACACGGATAAGGAGAGCTTGAAAAATGCTATTCACTGGTACCGAAAGGGTTTCGAGGTAGGCGTTTGTTTCTCATATTTTTTAAATCCTCTCCGCTCATTGACTTTCGCTTTGTTCCCACACCTTCTAATAAATGTAATTTATTTTTTAATCCCAGGTACAGCCGAACGAATATGCAGGCGTAAATCTCGCGACACTGTTGGTCGTAGCGGGTAACGAATTCTCGAAAAGCGAAGAGCTGCAACACATAGGAATGGTTCTGAACAATCTCATTGGTAAAAAGGGTAGTCTGTCGAGTCTGAAGGATTACTGGGGTGTCGCGACGTTCTTCGAGATAAGCGTTCTTGCCGAGGATTATTCGAAGGCGATCGGAGCTGCTGAGTGCATGTTTAAATTGAAACCCCCTAATTGGTAAGATCGACGTTTTAATTCCGATCTCTAGAAAAACAAATCTATAGCTGACTTCCGATATTTTTTACGTTTTATTTATTAATACTGTACAATTTTATTGAAACGGAGTATAAACGTGTTTCAGGTACCTCAAGTCGACGATCGGAAACATATCGCTGATCGACAGGTATCGTAAAAAGAACGAAGAAGGCGAAGCGTCACCGGAGGAGCAAGTTTTCGGTTTCTGGATGGACTACTTCGTCGAGGCGACAAAGTCCGAAGCCGGGGATAGTATAAGGTTCCCAGTAAGTTGACAAACGACATCCGTACTGCGAAAAGGATCCGTTAATACGAACAAATAAAACAATGGAAAATCCAAAGGCTAAATAACAAAACGCTTACACATCACAATTGCCTTTTCAATCCAGCTTACTACTGTACGCTTTGGAGCAAAGTAAGAATTTAATGAAAACGCTTTCTCCCGTGTAAGGCTAAAAAGTTGGTTGTTGTACCTGGCTGAATGTATATGACATTCTCGAGACTGTGAAATCGGAAGGATATTTAAAAAAAAGACTTATAAAATTTATTTCAGCTTCTCGTGCTGGAACCAACGAAAATCTTGATGCCGAGTTACGTTAATGTTAATCTCGGAGCCGAGGAGAAATCCATTCAGATATGGAACTTGTGCCTCGACAGTATGAAAAGCAATTGCAAACAAGTGCACGACTGGTTGTTCACTGCGAGTATGATACGCAGCGTGAGCCTTTACAAACGTGATGAGAGATGCTTGTTTCTTTACGTTCATCAAAACTCGGATGACTTCCAAATGTACTTTCCGTCGGTGCAATACAGACAGAGATTTTACGATCTCGTACTAGAAATGACCGCCGATCAGGAGGGGATGGTCGCTGATCTCGATGCTTATATGACCGACGATAGAATGAAGGTAAAATAAAACCCACATCGTAATCGTGATTTCTGCTTGCACGAAATTATTGACTGAACATCGTTTTAATTTTTTCTAGTTCGAGTACGAATTGGACGATCAGAACAAACGCATAGTCCTGGGAAAGGGTACGTACGGTGTAGTCTACGCAGCCCGAGACTTGAACACCCAAGTTCGAATAGCTGTGAAAGAAATTCGTGAGCGTAATCTCGGCGATGTTCAGCCGTTGCACGAGGAAATAAAATTACACAGCCAACTGAGACACAGAAACATCGTACAGTATTTGGGCTCGGTCAGCGAGGGAGGATATTTCAAAATTTTCATGGAGCAAGTGCCCGGAGGTAAACATTTTTGTTTCGATATCCGAGTACCAGATCTTGAAAATCACGATTATCTGGAGAATGGCGCGCTGCCATTCTCCACATAACGGTCCCTAAGTTATGTAATTTGTTGATTTTCGACATACGAATTTAACAGAATATTTTTTACACTATAAATTAGTTTTAAAAGAATCGTATTGTAATTTTTTTCTTTTATTCAGGCAGTTTATCGGCATTGCTCAGATCGAAATGGGGTCCGTTGAAGAAAAACGAATCAACGATATCTTATTACACGAAACAAATATTGGAGGGACTGAAATATCTCCACGATCAAAAAATCGTTCATCGGGATATAAAAGGTAAGAAGCGATTTCGAAAGACTGGCAAAATCGTCTCCGAAAAATCTGTACTCACAAATACACACATTTTTTTCAGGGGACAATGTGTTGGTCAATACTTACAGTGGAGTTGTCAAGATATCCGACTTCGGAATGTCGAAAAGACTGGCTGGCTTGTGCCCCAGCGCCGAGACATTTACGGGAACGTTGCAATACATGGCGCCGGAAGTGATAGACAAAGGTCAACGTGGTTACGGGGCGCCGGTGAGTTTCACGAATTAATTACGTCACACAATCCCTCGTCATGGAAGAATAATTATTATGTTAATTAACCTTTTTTTTCATCTACAAGAAAAAACATATCTACGATTAGTCAAAGTATTAGCTTGCGCGAGTGCTTATAAACTTGTCTGGCAATTCTCCAAGCGAGATTTGCGTCTAGCAAAAATATCATCAAAAATATATGTCTCGCGTCGTCGAGACAATTTTAGAGATAAAAATTTACCGACGAAAAAACGGTGGGTGTTTTTTTTTCTTTCTCTCGATAGGCGGATATCTGGTCTCTGGGCTGCACCATCGTTGAAATGGCGACGGGTAAACCACCCTTTATTGAACTCGGTTCTCCTCAAGCGGCAGTCTTCAAAGTTGGATATTACAAAATACATCCTGAAATACCGTCGGAATTGTCCGAGCGAGCGAAGAGCTTTATATTACGTTGCTTTGAGCCAAATCCCGACGTGAGGGCTTCGGCGGCAGAACTTTTAGAGGATCCTTTTCTCACGGAGTTAGTATCGCTATTGTTTGTTCGCTTTATCTTAATTACCAAGACCAAAAGTCTTCTCACTTCTTACAAAATTCCTCCACGTTAATATGGCGCAGAAAGAAGAAGAGTGCGAGGTTGGCAGCACCGCCGGATTTCAGCAGAAGCATATCAGTTCCGGCAGACAGAATCGAGCGTCTCGGAAAGTTCGACAAAACTAATAACAATCATATCGTTACATCGGCAACGGCGATGCAAACATCGCAATCCGACGACAGGTAATTTTCATCATAAGTCCGTTCGTTTTTTCTTGCGAGTTGTATCGTCCTCGTTAGGTGAAAAAAAGTGTTTCATAAGAAAGTGAATACGGGATACTTGAGAGCTTTTCTTTTGGTTGTTTTCGCCGCATAGATAATCGCTTGTATCGCGCTGAATTTGTGTAATCCGCTCTATCATTGGTTTGGATAGGCTCGATATCCGGGATGCTCAAAGTCTAATTGCCGAGACCCGAAAATTTATAATTTTACTTTCTGCCGGATTGAATATCATGCGTACGCCGAAAGTGCAGATAAAAATTTGAGAATTGATTCGTCAGATAGTATTTTATTGGAAATCGACTCGGCATTTTGATTGTGACCATCTCTGCCCGGTATGTAGTTTAGAACAATCACGATCGTCGTTTATGCCATTTTCACCAGTAGATTTGATTTTTAATAGCCGGTGTAGAGAGCGTGTACGATAGTCGATAAATCAGACGGAACAAAAATTTTAAACAGTATGAAATAGCCGCTACGCGCTCATGTATATATTTAGCTCAATGTTGCAAAATGGCAGAGTAGTTTGTAAAATCCTTCGATCCCGAAATCATTGGTGTCGATATCTGAATTAATTGTGTAACGCTATGAAAGTGTGGTGTGCAGCGGAGGGGTGACGAAATCGAGTCCGTTGAGAGAGCGCAGTCCGGCCCATCTTCTGTCACCAATCAGTATGCCTACCGCCTCTTTATCTTTCACCAGGTACAGTAGTTGTTTAACATAAACCTCGTATAGACGTTGCTTTAGGGATAATAAAAACGAGAAAAAAGAAAACGTAGGAACGGTGCAACTTAGTGTTTATGCTAATCATACACATTCATTGGAGCTAACGCGAATAATTAAATGTGGGTTTCGTGTATTCGTCGAGTGTTTTCATAAATCGCGGATTTGATGGATATTAATTATATATCGATATTTATTCAGTTAATTTTACGATCATGGTAACCAAATAATCATTTTCTGAGCTTCTGTAAGGTGAAGTGACCAGTTTTTTTACGCCTCATTTTTTATTATAGTCCTATCACGTTCGTACTTAGATTGACGTAAAATAACCCCGCCGGTAACAAAAACTGTACTGAATTCCGTTTTGAGACCGCAGTCCGCCGAGGAAAAAGAAAATTGTCTTTCCCTGGAGAGTCGACAGACGCAGGGAAAGACAATTTTCGTTCTCCTCAGCGGTCTTAAAACAGCATTGAGTACAGTTTTTGTGACCAACTGGCCGAGGAGCAGGGCGGGGGGTTATACTACAACACCTTAATAAAACTGGGCACTCTACCTTGGACCATTTCTGAACAAATTACTCAAACGAGACTTGAACGGTGGTGATGAAGAAAAAAAATATATATGATTTTCTCGCTATAGTACGATCGGTAGTACGCCGTCTATAGAGACGACCGAATCCGATCTCGCGGGCTCTTCTATGACGAGGAGGAGTTCCTCCGGTGGGTTGCTATCCCCCGAAGTGGAATTGGCCGGTGAGAAAAATACAATTGTGCAATTTGAACCAAAATCGCGTCGTAACTTCGAGTATTCGACTAACGTAATTTTGTTGTAAATTTGTTTTCGCCGGCGCAGGTCAGCCGGGTCAAAAGTCTGGCGAAGAACAGGAAGGCTTTTATCTGCTGAAAAAGGACAGTCAGCGTCGCATGACACTGACGAGAGTTTTGAGTCAAGACGAGACAACGATCTGCGAAGTTTGGATGCGAAGCATACACAAGGATGTCGGGCAAACAGTTCTTCGCATGGTAAACATTCTACTTGGACGATAGAAATTTGTAACAAAATAAAAAATAAAATGTGCAATAATTGTCTTACAACTTCACTGATTGCAGAGTCATTTGGAACTGTTGATGCGAGGTTTGCGAGACTATATCTCCGATCAAAATCAAGAAGTCATAATAACAGCTATAAGAACACTCAAAGAAGAATTGGATTTCGATTCGACCGCTATAAATCATCTTCATCTCGCTATTTATCTCTTTCAAACGGCGGTCAACGAAGTACTCAGGATGCACAGTATAAAACCCCATTGGATGTTCGCACTGGACAATCTAGTCAGAAACGCTGTGCAAGCTGCCATCACAGTACTGTCGCCCGGTGAGTTCATTCATTCGTTACATCTAAACCCAATCATCGTGCGAAAAAGGGACGATGAGAGGGTTACGTATGAACGATCGAGCGTGAGAAATAATACTTGAATAAAATAAATTACCCAAAAACAACAGCAGTGAGGGGCAGGAAGTGAACGTGACGATTACAGTAAAATTGATGTTAACAATGTGTTAATACGCTGTACGAATTATAATGATATTTTTTTATATTTGAACCAAGTGCGAAAATCGATAGAATTAATCTAAATCAGCACATTGTATCGCATTTTACCAAAATTCAATCGGATCAACTTAAAGACGATTATAGTCGATCGAACGATAAGGACTCTGCAGACCATAGACACAACTTTGGAAAAACATACCGTATGGGAGAAACGAACTGTATGTTTTTCGATTGTACGATGAGGCGAAATAATCGAGCCCCTTCGGTATCGTGAGCGGGGGGCCTCTCTCCTATCGCGACGTTTTATGCCTCTGTGACGTACCTAGCGCGATAGTAAAGTCTCTCGTCATCCGTGAGCGAAGCGATACGTGCTGTGTGAATCAAGTTGAACCACATGTGCAGATTAAGAATCTTAACGTGTCAACGCTAAAAATATCTCGAGGGAAACCTCTTCACCAACAATAAGGGAGTCCGGGACATACGCAACGCGCGGATATCATTCTCAGTAACGAGATTGTTGAACACGCTCGATCTGTTTCGTTCCCAAGTGCGTTTCTTTCTCTCTCCAACTCCCGTACACGTTTTCGATAATCCAATTTCCAAGGACTCGTTAACAAAACTTCAAATGCGTAATATAATCGAGTGATCGATACGAGAATATTAATGAATTTACGTGTGCGCACTGGTGGCTTTGCAGAGCTCGGTGCGAATCTGCTCGGACAGGAGAGAGTGCAGTCCGGCGGCGAGGGACCGGAAGAGGGATCGACCTCCGGTGTATCGACGGTAAATTCAACAAAGTCACAGAAAACCGTCGACTCGATCGACAACAAATATTGGCGGGAGTACAGAGATCAGATGGGTGCATTAAAGGTCGAAAACATGAGATTGCTCCAAGAATTATTGGAGTGTCAGAAATCTTATCAGACGATGTTGCATCAAGCGCTGGAGGAGCAGAAGGCGCAGGTCGGATGTTTGACGCAACTCTGCGAGAGTATCAACAGAAGATTCACAAGACAGGAGTCCGGGTGAGATAACCATTCGTCGATATAGTACATTACTCCACGAGTTAGAAAAAGTGTTTCGCACGAGACATGTACGAAATTTTTCATAACAAGGTGCGAAAATGGCGGTTTTACGCACGCGAAGCGGGCGGAAAAGTGGTCATTTCCGCACCGAGTGATGAAAAATTATTAATGACTTGTGATTATCATTACTATTTTAAGTAATGAGGTTTGTCATCTCACCCCAGACGGTATAAACGTGATCCACGTAAAATCCCGCTTTTCGTTTCAGTGAAGTGAGCGCAAGAAGACTTTTCTGTAACACCTTCACAAAGAGTCCCATTTTTCGTGCCTTTAACGTGTGCCGAAAGTGGCCCTTTTTAGTAAGGCGTGCGAAAAAATACTACTAAAATCACATTTACTATTTCACACATTATTTTCAACACTCTAGCTACTCTAATTAGTAGCGAAAGTGTCTTTCTGCGCACAGTTCCCAAAAATGAAAAGCGTGATTTTCGTGAATTTGTTAGGAAAAATGATGTGAATGGCAGGGACGTGAAAAGGGGAGTCCTGACTCGTGTGAGGGCTGCATTTGCCTTCGGCTCGTGCGGCATTTTCACATTCATCGAGAACCCCCCTTTTTACGCTCTTGGTATACAAGTACCTATTTGTACATTTAAAGAATTCATTTTTTCTTCAGATATCATTCGTCAATAAACGGTCGTAACACAGCATCGCCTCAACCTCCGCTCGTTCCGCAAATCAACGTGACTGATCACAACACGACATCGAATACGGACTACAGACTCGTCGAATGGCTCGAGGGTCTCGGAGTGGACGAGGCCTCGATCGAAAGGGTACGTCAACTTTCTCCATGAAAAAAAAGCGAGCGACGATACCTTCCCAACTTTGTTACTCGTAATTGCACATAACAAAATGTGTATTAATAATTTGTTCATAACAGTTCATATACGAGGAGTATACGCTCGAAGACGTATTGTTTCATGTGTCTCGCGATGACTTGCGACGGCTCCAGTTACGGTGAGGATATAACATTCGCGTCGTTAAAATAGTCGAATCGGGTCCTGTTGAATATGTACGAAAATCCACTTGGTAAAACGGTTTAATTTTTTGAAAAAATCCTTTTAGTTTTTGCCAAATGACGTTCCATAGATATTGGTTTTTAAATCGGGGGTAATGAATTCATATTTTCGTACGTATTTTACAGACATAATGGTCGCGAATAGAGTATAACATGCGCCACGTTGAAGCATGATATTTGTCTGGTTTCTCGAATATGACTATGTACCAATGTATTTATAACATGGAGCTTATAATTTTGTACAGGGGTGGAGTGGAACTGAGGATATGGATGGCCGTGACGCTCCATCGCAAAGACAATGACCCCTGACTCGATCCCGCAACGGAGTCTGCGTTTTGTACAGTGTCTATAGTTTTTAAATGTCGCGCGATACATCGCTGCTGGACGTAGCCGAGAAAGAGGAATACTTTTTTTTTCTTCATATTCCTCCGGCAAAAATTCAATCGATTCGGCGATCGTTGAATACGTATCGTGCGAGTGCGTATTGTGCATATCTCACTATAAAAAACAAAAAGAACTAAGAAAGAGAATATCGGGCTCGTCGAACGAAAATTGTTCGTATGCACAAATTAAATTTATCAGTGCCTTGCAAACAATATATTATATAGGCTCGTTATGTTTCACAAAATTCGCAATAGTTTGTCGTTTTCTCGCGATATTTTTGATCGTCTTACAATAGAAAAAAAGAGGAAACAACACACTAAATATTCGCGCGTAATTAAAAATCTGGCTCGGATCGGTGATGAGGGTTTGTCTTCCTTCTGCATAGTTACTAATAGCGGTCTACCGCTACATCGTACGACGTTGGTGTAAATAACGCATACGTTATAAAAAAAAAAACAAACAAACAAACAAACAAACAAAGATGCAAACTAATATACTCATATATATCTTTTTGTTGAATTTAGTAGCTTAGCTAAAAACGTTTATCGAACGAGTGTAAAATCTCTTGAATCAATTTAATCGTCGCAGCGCCGATTAAACAAACGGACAATAACAATGTTTTACCTCAGCGCTTCATCGAGTGACTGATATACAATGCAGAACAATGTATAGAAATATATCTTCGATAGCTTTCTTTTTCTACTAACATTTCACGATCATTCTTCTAACATCAACAAAATAACTATCGTTCGAGTTATTCGAGATTAAGCAAGATTAAGTAATCTTGAGACTGCAATAAAAAAAATTCGTTTTTTTTCTTCGTAAAATCGTTTTCACTCACAAAAAACATATTGTGTACCACGCAAATTGTTATTAATGACACTGTTGTTGTTATGCGAAAAAAAATAAAAATAGTTTGTACTAAAAATGTGTCCCGAGGTCAATTTTTTTTCTTCCTCTTCCCGAGTGGATTTTTTTCCCCACTATTTCTTAGTTTTTTTTTAGGGGAGCTTGATTGAAATTGGGAACACGAGCGTGTTTCGGAAAATCATGATAGGTGGCTGAGAGTACGTGATCGGTTACGACCCTGTTCTCTCGCGTATAAGATAAAAGCGCTCATACACCCGGCGGCATAGAATCGCAGTCATTGATATGGATGAGGCGTTGCGCTAACGCACCGTTCTGATGGAGGCGTTTAAGAGATAAGTCAAGCAGATTCGGTACGCCTCGATCTTTCGTCGAGTTTACACCGGAGAGAGTCAACTTTTATCCTGGTACCTTCGAACCCTCCGGAGGCTTTTATTTCTCTCGCTCCTTTGTTCGTGAAAGGATCGATGGGACTCGATAGCGTCCCACGGCATTTTATCCAATCGAAAATCACCTCCGTTAATCCTTTGGACGTGATAGAAATGAGGAAAGTACGGATGAAAGGAGGAACTTTCGTCGAGTGTGCACACTCGCGATTAGTGTTAACTGCGTTATTTATCGCTGAATAGGGAGCGAGCTGAGTACCGAGCTCGCCAAAAATGTGATTTTCCCTCGTCGAGCTATAAGACCTATATAATACGCGAGAAATGTTGAGTAAACGCTGATAAAAAGAAATTTCATATTATAGGTCTCGGATAAAATTGTTGATGTTATACAGAGCATCGTGGCGAATTCCCCTCGGGGTATGCGACAGAAATTTTCATTAGTATTCGAGGAAGCATCCTCGGTGGAACTCGCTGATTTTTCACTCAACCCTCGTCGTAGATTTCAGAATTCTTTGATGTACGTACACTTCGACTCGCGCACTGTTGTTCGATATTTTTATTGCTTGGTAAAAGGAAATTTCATACTGTGCATCGACTATCTATTAGATGTTGAATAAAATTGTTGATGTTATGCAGAGCGCGATGGCGAATTCCCCTCGGGGGATGCGACAGTAATAATTGTCAGAATATAATAATGCTTCAGGCCCTGAATAGTCACAGCAACCTGATAGTTATTTATAGTTTTTACACGAAATCGACGATTGCGTGTAAGCCAGTCATGTGTGACTGTGTGAGGAGATATTATTGACGAATAGGAGAGAAAATAATTCGATGACGTAAAACGAGTGATCAATTTTGATGATCGCCTACGGAAGACTATTCGTTTTTACAACACAGTTTTTACAACTTCTCAATCTTGCCAATTAACGATTCTTCCTCACGAGAACATCCGCATCCGTTATTAGCCGAAGATTATTGCCTGGGGTTGAACTTTCATATAAGATCGTAAATAAAGAGTAGTAGCCTCGCGACGTGGCTTGATTATCAGCCAATTTGCAATATTGCCTATAAAACAACATGAGAAGCCCGTTACTTAATACGTCGAATTTTACGATTTCTTTTTATTATCGCCCGAGCGCAGATGAAGTATTACAGCTATATATCCGTGCGGCATTTATGAGAAGCCTACGGATCCTTCTACCGTTGTCCCGTCGCGATCGCGCTACTCGTGATGTAATAATAAAGCCAGCAGGAGTTAATTAAATCAGCTGGAAATGCGTACCCGGTGAGCGGTTTCTTTCAGCCCGGCTATTCTTCCCCATGGACGTTCAAATTCAATGGGATCGATACGGGAGATCGGCCTTTCATGTTTCATAGATACAACCGGAAATAGGACAATGGACCATCTTAGAACAGTTCATATACTCCTGTACGTACATTTTTTTTTTAGTCGCAACCTTTACCTCTTTTAGACGCGAATAATTATCACAAATCTTATTTTTTGCTGGTAAACAGTCAAATCATATCGCCGGACTCGTTCTTCCGAATGGCCATTATTTTTCAACTTCTCTTGGACATTCCATACCGTTTTGACCTGGGTTTAAAGTAAGAGTTATTATTTTTTGAAGTTAAAAGAAAACTCTTCCGAAAAATGTGAAATTTTTTTTAAAAACGCAGTGTTGCATATAAAAATGGTCAAGCGATAACCCATAATCGACTGATTTTTTCGTCTAATTCTTGTCACTGTTTTTTTCGAAAGTAATTAGAAAAAAATAATCTTACATTTTTTTTATATACGCCAGAAGATTTTTCAAAACAATGTCAGATTCTTAAATTGTGGTGATCAATAAGTTCACTTTAAAAATCATAAATAATTATAAACAATTCTCTAAAAATCTAATAAAGAACTAGAGTGCTTTTCAGAATTAGTTCAGTCATATAAAAAATCGCGGGCCCAATCAAAGACGCGAACGGTTAGAAATGGTAGGGAATACCCGTATGTATATCGATATAAAATATCGGCAGTGGTGACGAAGCCGGGCCGAAGAGAAGTTGAATATTCTTGGCTATCTTTCGCTTGCACCTCGCAGCCCGGTAGTTGTTATTACAGGCTCGGTGAGGCCAAAACGTTAGCCGAATCAAAGGACTCAACCCCCTTGATCGTCCCGCATCGAGCTCGCACCTCTCTCATCAGCAATTCTAGTGTCAGCCTGCGAGGATGTTGGTCTTCGTTGTACACGAGCTTTCTATCACACAGCTATACACGTCGGAGTTGTCGGCGGGGGACTCTCTTTGGACCTATCGGTTGACTTATTATTGGCCCACTGTTCTCTCCCTCTCGTGCAAATATAAATGTTAATGCCCCTTTGTTATATACGCCTCTGCATACATTAAACGAGAGGCCAGAGAGGCACTCGCCCGCTTTTTCCTCTCTTGCCATCCGAGCCAATTGCCGATATGTAAAAAAGAAACGACGAGGGGTCGGTTTTTTTACTACACAGACTCGGGCGTGCTTGATATCTCAGACGAAAGTTGCAACGAAAAGCCGAAGGGTCGCGCGAGCACGTGGCACGCGAATTATTTGATTTTTTTTTCGTCGATTTTATTAAGGGGATTTTTAGGCGCTCCTCTTCATTCCACTCTTCTTTTGGCCAATGAATTATTATGTACGCCGTGACAAGTAGTGTCTGTTCGGGGCGGGGATCGTCTGATACCTCGGAGATTGATCGCCGAAAGGGGAATAATCAACGTATATCTGTACTAAATACTAAATCTACACATTTTTTGAGTTTACAGAAAAATTCACACACAGAGGGCTGAAGGACCTCGGTCGATGGCCCATTGGCATTATATGTATTGCACATCGTTTGTAAATGTATCACCATCAATATTGTAAGCACCAATGTCAATAAATACATTTACTACTACTTAACTCACCGATTCAACATGATAGACCGTCGTTAACGTTAAATCAATTAAGTACTACGATTCTTCATTTCTTTGCAGAACAAATGTTCCGCAGCAACCATCCAGCGTGATATAGATATGTCTTATCCGTACGTGCTTCGAAGTCAAGGATTCTTTTTTTATCATAGCCATTCGAGGGCGAAAAGAGCGCGCGAATGCTTCATTAGCTGCTATAATCCGCGCTGCTTACGAACTCTCGAAAAAATAGTCCATTGACACGTGAGAGTTAATGAAAAAAGTCAAAGCTCACGGCGAACATAGCGAACGCGAATTTTCGCAGAAACCGCGGGTCCTTTACATTTCCGCTTTTGAGAGTCTCGAAATAAAACCGGAAGGCGAAAGGGTAATGATCAAACGAATTTTATACTAAATCTACAATTTTTTCGGGTTTACAGAAAAAAATTGACCTACCCACTCAACATGATGGACCGTCGTTAACGATCAGTTATATAGTACAATTTTTCATTTCATTGCCGAAAAATGTTCCGTACAACACGCCCAGCGCGTTATAGATATTTTTTAACTGTACGAGTTTCAAAGTCAGGGATAATTTTTTTTTTTACCACCCCCATTCGAGGGCGAGGAAAGCGCGCGAATTCTTGACTCGCAGCTATGATCGGCGAAGCTTTCAAACTCTAGAAAAATAATCCATTGACACGTGAGACTCAAAAAAAAAAAAGTTAAAGCTCACCGCGAATTTAGCGAATGCGTATTTTCGCAAAAACCGCGGGGTGGGTTGCCTTTTCATTGCCGCTTTTGCGAGTCTCGAAATAAAGCGGGGAAGCTTTCGAGGTATCGCGAGAGTACACCGGATCGAAAGCCTTCCCCGATTCCACGAGAGCAGCGACGAAAAGGCTTGGCTTTTCGGCTGAACGGACTCGCAGCCTCGAAATTCCTTTCTCCGCTCTTTAATTAGCGACGAGTGTACGCAGCGGCTGAGCTAGCATCGGCGAATGGTTGATACTGATACAGATAAAAGCTCGCTGTGATTCGAGGCCCCTGTACGCTATCTATTTTTCCGCCATTCCGCCTCGCGCGTTTATCTTTCCGGCACCGGAAGCTCCTCTCGCTCAATTCAACCGAACATCCCGGATTCGTTCCGTCTGTAGGAATTTGTTATCCGTTTGTGAATTGCCGGCTCCTCGATAATCCTTTTCAATATCAAACGAACGTTCGGCCCGATATATTACTATCGCGTATCGCACGCTGTATCGGGAATTCTTCAAAATCGAAGGACTATCATATTGATTCGTACATCGGAGATATAACTTTTCCGATAATGTTATGAAACCCGCGCTCATCCCCAGCGCCGTCCAGCCGTATTGCTTTTAAATTGCTGCACATATTGGCAAGATATTTCCATGTTATTTATTGATTTTCACTTTCTCGTCACACACGCATTGGAAAGAAAAAATAGTCAGTCAGATTACGGTCTGGAAACATGTTTTGCATACCCTAGTAATACAAAACAGCATTTTCCCATTTCTGTTTGTCCATAAGTCTGTCCGTGAGTCTGTCTGTCCCGCCACAAAATATAATGAATCCGGAGGGGCTTTATCGGAATAAAAATGAGATAGTCCTCTTGTCTTCACTTCGTCATAATCCACGCGACGGTATCTTCAGCTCTCCTCGTACCCGAGCTAATTAATTTTTATTTAAAATCCTTAATTCTAAGCTGAAAGGGTTGCCTCTCATGGCTTTTCTCCAAGGCCCCTCTCTTTCGTCCTCCTCCCTCGTTTATCCGCGAAGATTCTCTTTGTATTTCGCGATCTGATGAGCTCGGCACTTCGGAGCCGACTCTTCATGCTCTAAATGGACGATTTTACCCACCAATATAAAACAAAAAACAGCGACGGATAAAAATTCACGTACATCTACCTAAAAAACAGACTTTAAATATCATATCGGAAGTACTTCCGCTGTTCCCTCGTTCCGTATAATAAAAAATTATGATCATCGAGAGTCCTCAAGAGCGAGATGCTCTTTGCGGGAACTCTTAAAAAAAATAAAAAATAAATAAACAAAATTTGCTCGTTTCTACAATGCATTTAATAACTCGAGTGCTCGTTCTTGGGACGCGAAAATTTGAGCATGAAGGATTTCGCCGAGCTGAGAAATGGGGAGAAGCTGTAGATGTCGAATGACGAGGAACCGGAAGTGGGGAGGAAAGAGCGATGTATATATAGACCCGATAGAGAGACTACCCTTGCTTTCCTTGGTGGAAACCGCAGCGGACAAATCTCTCGGGCTGTTTGGCTTTCGTGCAAAACCAGCGAAGTACGGGGAGCCTGGAAACAGGATATTGAATCCTTTCTTGCCGTCGAGAGCCTTTGTATCCGAGCGCAGAGAAGTAGAGCACTCACAGCTAAGAGACAACAGATGTTTCTAATACATATTCATGTAGCGCTTTCGGCACTCGAACTCCCCGCGTAAGCTAGAGATGTTCTACGCTTATTTTGTTGTTATTGAAATACGGCTTTGCCGTTTGGAAGTTCTGCCTTTGTAACATAACATGAAATTCTTACTGGAGACACAGATAGTTATTTTATCTTTTATTATTAAGAAAATGAGAAAATGTAAATTTAATTAATTTACAATTTACAAAATTAATAAGTGTAAATTTAAATGAGAAAATTTAAAGTAATTAAATGATCTATATATGTAAGTTTCAATAAATTTTATACAATTTTGGTAATTTTACAATTTCCTCAAATTTTAATGATAAAGTTCTTTTGTGAAATTGGTAAAACATCAAATTGATATGGGACAATTTCGTACATTTTGTTGATCGAGAACGTCAGAAATTCCCGCAAGCTGTTCGTTATTTGCGGTTGCGGTTTCGGCCTGACTTTAAGTAAATCTGTTATTTTGTTCGTGCAAATATCGTTGCGAGTTTCTTTGACTAATACGAACGTCTCTGGGTGCACTGTGTCGAAGCATTACGGTCTCGCGAATCGACGCGAAAGTTTGATTAAACCGTTCGTCGCTTCGTCGATGCCTCGTCGGAGCTGCTCTGTTTATCGCTGGTAAACAGTCGGTAATGAATTACTTACCGTCAACTGACTGTCGGTGCGACGCTCGCGAGAGGACGGGATGGCTTCGTCACGGAAATCATCGGCGTCCGTCCCTGGGGAAACGATGAGGGTAAGGACTTCGCGACGTAAGTCCTCGACGAGCCATCGCGAACTCTCCTCGTCTCTTTGGTTGCGCGAATTTCTCGCGAATTTCTCGCTGTACCTATAAGTATATAGACTGTTGGGAGTGATGGGCGCGAAGGTCTGTTACGTTAAATCTCAGCGGGGAGCCCTTTAATCTTAATGATCTATTATCCTGTCTGGAGGACATTGGGTGAGAATTAGTCGCGAGAACGGTAGCTCTTCCACTCAATCCTTCTGTTTTGTGTGCGCTACTCCGATACCACTGTACTGTGTACCGCGTAGTTACATTATTTCACGGCTATACGCTCTACGAGAGCGAACTCTGTTCCTCCTCATAAAGCCCCTGGAATGTTTTGCTGATTGAGCTATTTCATCCCCGGGTTATACGGGCGGGATCTCCGAAACTTCGAAGGGCTTCCGACCAAAAGGTACGGACTGAGATAGACGAATAAAAAAAAAAAATTAAATTGGATTGCCTCGTTAATTCACAAGTTAATAACATCTTAGCAAAGAGTTAAGATTTTCTCGTGATATGACGATTATATGGACCCAAGTTATTTTTTTATCATTTAATTCAAGGTGAGAAAAAGGCGTCAATCCCATAACTCAAAAATCATTTCCTTTCTGTCGGGAAAGAAATGATGTTTCTGAAACGCTTGGACACTTTTCGGCATCAATGTATGTGAAGAGAGACTTTTGGAAAATTCAGTTTTTAAATCTTTGCAACCAAATACAAAGAATCTTGAATGAAATTTTGAATACCATTACTAAAAATTTTCAAAAGAATTTGAATTAAAATTGACGACATTTTTAACGAATGTCGAAAACTCTTACCCTTAAACATCCTGGTAAATTAGCTTCTCTTTTCGACTCTGTCAACTCTCGTCTGAAAGCACTCGAACCCCTTGCTAAAGTAGACTTTTCCTTCCGAGCGTAATCCTCTCGAGCTTTTTGCATTATCAAGGGAGATGCACTAAAGTGGCGCCGCGACGCCGACGTCCATCAGCAGTCTGCGAACAGACACCTCGTAACACCTGCGAACAGAATTAACCCCGCGGTTAATCAGTGAAAAAAAAACCAAATATCCAAGAGGTAAGTGCAAAATTAAATTTTTCTCTTTACTCATCAATCCTCCTCACATTCACCGACAGCTTAAAAGTCCCCGTAAATGTATAAATCGGGCATTAATAAATCGCGAGTGGCGATGAAGAAGCGCAACTTTCGTGGCACGTGAACAAGTAGCGAAAGGCTACTCTGGCCTCGGTGTTTCTCGGATTCGTCGAGAATAAAAGAACTGCACAATCCCGTAGACCGGGACGAGACGGGTCGCCGTCGTCGCGAGTCCTCGCGGCATCTTAGTTTTTTCTCTGGAAAAACTTCTTGGATTTATTATTCGAGCGTAGAGTCCGAGGCGGGGAAACTTAGTCGGGCGCGAGACTCGACGTACGATTTATCCCGTTGAGTATTTCAGTTTCTCGACAACGTTGTTGTATTCGCAAGATTGTGTGCGCGCGTGGTTCTGTGAACGTGTTGGGGTGGTGTTGCTAGGTGGTGTTTGCCCGCGAGACCGCACCCTCTAATCCATAATAGGCTTCGAAGTCTAGCCAGGGCTCACGCATATATACAGAGATGTATATACTCGCAAAGTAGATGTATCTTTTTTTGTATTTTTTTGTTGCTTTGCGTGCCGCTTTCAAGTGCTGCAGAGTTGCTCGGCTTTTTCGCTGGAAACAACGTCGCACCGGTACTTGTTATTTATTAACCAAAAACAACCCTTCGAAAGTCCTCTTGGAAAAGTTTTCTTATTTTATTTTTTGTTCGAATCCTCGTTATTTTTTTTTTTTCATCCTCATCCTGTTCTCGTGACGATGTAGCTCGTCCTCGAGGACAAGTCGATCTCCACGTCGAGGGTTCCTCGCTGGTCGACCGTGACCAGCTCCGATCCCGAACGAACGGGAAGCAAGAAACTCGGCCGGGGATACACACGGATAACGAGCCACTCGATGCTTCTCGAGTGGTTATCCTTTCCCTCGAATCAATTTTCTACGAGAGAAAAATTCAGCCTTGGACTAGCGACGATTTGAGACGATGAGGCTGCGGGATTTCAATGGGTATGAAAAAAGAATGGATAATAGAGAATATTTTTTGTTCCCAAAAGCAACCCAGCTCAAGTGAATAAAAAATAAAAATAAATGATGCCCATTGACTGGAGTAATCGCTCCAAGGCCCTTTCCCAAATATAATTACCGACCGTTTTCAAAGAAATCTCACTTTGGGAAGAATAAAAAAAAAAAAAATCCAAACGTAATAACTAAAGAAAACCTGTAAGCAGCGCTTCAACGTCGAACCTTTGTTCTCAATAACCTCCGACCAGACTGGAGATTTTCTCTTCGCATCACCTTCACACATTTCATCAAATACATCTCCCACAATGTCTTGTTCTCGAAGTAGTCTACAAAAAAAAGAAGCTTTTTCTCGTGAAGCGTCGAGAGGGTGAGACGCCGCGCCCGTGAAAGTTGCCATCGCGCACATCCGCCAAAGAGTGAGAGTGCGCAAAATATGCTGATACAGAGAATGGGAGCGAAGGGAGGTCGAGGAGACGAAAGGGGAAAAAAAAAAATGATGAGCTATCACTCGACATAAGCTGCGTATCACCGAGAGAGCGCGAGAGGCAAAGACACAGAGAAAATGGAGATGACAGCGTCAGAAATTGGGATTCCAGACGCGCCAGTAGAAAAAGTCTTCGCGGGTCAGACCTGCAATGTGGAACTCTGCTAACGTTACTATATAGCACTTATTCTGTGATATGTGACTATAGTAGGTACACAACGAGGAGGGTGGTTTGCTTGCTGGCTGTCGCTCTCCTCGACAATTTACCCTGATCTCGAGACGTTATTGACTTCTCTTTCATCGGGTATCAATCAAAACGCCATTGACACTCCCGCGCGCTCGTCCTTCCCCCGTTCCCCACATTTGCTCGGCAAATATAGAGGGAACTCTGTTCTCGTTCGCAGTTACGCACCGGATCTTCCTTTTCTCCCCTCTGTACCGGTTCGACCCTAAAGCCTCCCGCGCTTTCGTCTTTCGTTCCTTTATTCCCTTTTCGGATCTTCCTACTGTTGCGATATTTAATTTTGCTCGAACCTTTCCTCCTCGAAAGTAAGTGTATGTATGTATCGATACTGTTTATGTCATGCTAGTACCAACATGAATACTGCACGGAAGTAATAGGTCTCTGTTGCGAGGCAGCAGTAATGGCGTCGAATTTATTAAATTCTTTTTCTTTATCGTCAAAACGCTCTTTGAAAGTCACTTGATGCACAGTCGATTGAAAGTCTCTTGATGCGAAGTCGATTGAAAGTCACTTGATGCAAAATCGATAGAAAATCACTTGGTGTAAAGTCGATGACGATCGGTTATCGATGGATGAAAAAAAAGTCGTGAGTACAAGTGCGTATACTCATTGAAAATGTATGAATATACACACTTGTACTCACTTATATTCATCACTTATATTTATACGATCAGACCTGAGATAAAACTTGTTCACGGAATCAACTGCAGTTCGAACTTAAGGGAAATACGTCGCACAATGAATTTTCTACTTTTGGAACTAAAAATCACAAGTGTTATAAAGCAATGAAAAAGGTTTTTTAAAAGAATTTCTGATAATTTTTTCCCCACATGGATTCCTAGATACATGAACTTAAAATTGTGTCAATTAGCATGAGCTGCATATGGCGCCGCGTGAAAAGCAACATTCTTTTTAAAAAAACATATGTTTCCAGACTACTGTATTAGAATTTTTTTCGAAAATAACATTACAACATTATCACGGACGCGTTAAAAAAATAAAATCGAGGTGTGCCTATATATTTTTAAGATATTACGAATTGAAGGAGCTTCGAACCTGTATACGAATAGATACCTGGGCCTCAACCAGTGCTATCAACATGCCCCCCATCACCCCCCCCCCCCCCCCCCCCCCCCACCACCACTAAGAAACGGCGATCTGTGACGTATTCCCTTAAGATAGATCGTAATCACGCAACAAACTTCGATCGTAAGTTCCACCGCAGGAAAAATCCTTGGTTCGAACTTAGGTTCAAAAATGTCTCCTTTTGTCCTCCCAGGTGGACATAACTCTTTCAGAAGTCACTCCAACAACACTTTTCACTCAAAAGTTTTGCTAAAGTTGTTTGCATATAAAAAAATAAACTCGCTTTTGGGATCCTGAAACTCGAATTCGAGATATTCTCTGTATGAAATAACAGTGTCGGACGTGGGGATGAGCTCTCTCCTCCGCAGCACCCACGTAGCCGATTCGCGGTGGAAGCTCGAATGCATTGTCAGCAGATTGTGAAGATCCTCGTCACGCTCTCTGCGTCTTTCTTTTCTTCCATCCCCGGTGCTTATAGACCGCAGACCTTGGCGATTGCCGAGGAGAAGCTCTGTGCAAGGCTTGCGCCAGGGTAGAATTCGAGTGGCGGTGGAAGAATAGAATCGAATGGAACCGCTGCGTCGTAGAGAAGAGGGAGAAAGTGATGAGAGGAGATTGCAGGAGGAAGGAAGAACATGGGAACGGGACAGAACGACAAGAGATGATATCTGAATATTGAAGGCACTGAGCGAGGACTGTCACGGTCGTAAACCAGTCTGATATGAATGCGGATTGCTCAATTTTGCGCCTATCCGGTAGGACTAAGCTTTTTTTCCGTCTTTTTTTTCCTTATATCTTCGCCCGCCGAAGTGCTTATCGGGTTTTAGGCTCGTTCTTGCGTGTACCTCTTATATATATACGACTCTTTGCACACATTTATTTATATATATTTTTTTCATTTATTTTCACATACCGAATGGCTCTTCACGTAAAGGTAGAGCATACACACACACACATTCGCATCATGGGAGAGTTATTATTATTTACGTTGTGTACGTTCCGAAGGCAGACGCAGGTGGCGGATGCGGGCAGACCTCCGGATATTAAGGAAAGACACGCTTGTGGCATATTCTTTTTTTCCCTGACTAACCCGTCGAGGCGTATATAGTACGGGACAGCGGTGGGGCAAACACGACGATAAAGAAAGAATTACGAGCGATACACCTCGACGAAATATTTCAAGGTCTCTTGGGCACGGGCCATCGTGATAGCGGACATTTTTATGCGCACTTTAATGTATTAGAATTAATAATATATGTGTAAATTTAACGGGACGTAACATTTGCGATTTTGTATCTTTAGAGGCCTCGTCGGTTGCGAATTCGGATGAATTATGACCGACACGGAAAGCAGCGTCAGCGGCAGCGCGATGAGTCTGGATATCGACAAATCTGTGGCCGGCGAGGAGATTGGCGTCGATGCAATCGCGATGCCGCCGCAAGCCGCTCAACCGAGTCGGAGCGACGAGAAGCTCGAGGAATTCTCGAAGCTTTGAATCAATGATGGAGTCGCGAAGCCCTTCGGTGGAGGAGGCAGAGGGAGAGGGCGAAGACGTGGGAGATCGTCGCTGAAGGTATAACGAGCTATTATGGTAAAGTTACGAAGAAAAAAAAAAAAAACCGCACCAAATAGCCAGTTCGCACGCCTGCGAGAGAACTTGCCGGGAAGTTTATTATTATTATTATTGTTTATATTTATTATTTTCTAGTTCAATTTCGATCTTTATTGAACGCACCAATTTAACTTTGAACTTGAATTCAAAGTTGCGACTATGAAAAGAGCCCTCAGTCAGAAAAGAGCTCACAACCGAGACGAAGATAAATTCTAAGTCCCCGGAGTGAAAGAGGGTGAGCCAGATAAAAAAGATTGAGATAGTACGAGAAGGAAAGTGCCCCTTGGTAACCTGTTGAGAGCTTTTCGAGGGGGGGGGGGGGGGGGGGGGGGTGAAAATTCAACGTCGCGCCAGCTTAAAGTTGGAAAATTTCCCAGACTGTTAGACTGCGCGGAGACTAGTGCCGCACTATACTAAAGTTCGCCCTTGTATATAAATATATAACGCTAGTGTGCATTTAATGCCGACGGCATTATACGGAAACCCTAGGCAAGCACAGTGTGAAAGTGGCTGCGGAACCGAGGCGTGAGAAAATTTTCTGGACCTGCCAAAAGGAAAGGATCAAGTTCTCCGGGTCCAGAGAGGGGAATTGAGAGTGACGACGAAGTCTATCTCTGCGTGTCGTTCACAGCGCGGGACGAAATTTTCCGCGAGGAGCGAGGCTTTTTCGCTGGAGAATGAAGGAAGATCGGACGGAAGGTGGAGCATCGCTCGCGGGCTCCAAAGTTGTATCACCCTGCAACACGGACCGCTTTGTATCCCAGTCGAAGTCTTTCCCGTCCCCGCCAACATTGGTGTCTCGCCTTTTCTTCTCCATCCCGGAAATTAATTATTTTGTGTACCACGTTTTGCAGTAAACTCACGCGGTTCCTCGAAACTTTTGCCGGACACTGGCGCAAGAAAAGGAGGAGTTTCTTGCAATTTATTTGCAATGTTCCCGTAGTGATTCGTCGAACGGACTAGTCACCAGTAAACGAACGAACGAACGTACTTCACGGAGAAAAAGTTTTTGCGAGGACAAAGAACTTAAAAAAAAAAAAATTAGATGTGAAGTATTGCAATTAGTAATGCTTGCCCTGATGCACAATAAAAAATGCTTGAACGTTCGGCAAGCATTTTTATTTCGACAAACGTTCACAATTTTCTTTTTTTCTCGACCTTTTCACAAATATTGTTTTAGTAAATTAAGTGGTAAAATCGGCCAAAAAGATAATTGTTGACGTTTGTGAACGAGAAGTTTTTTTTTTACTGAGCGTTACGTTTGCTGGGCTCTGAAGTTACGTTTATTAAGAAAATCTGCGCAATATATATTCCGAGGAAGTCAAGCGGTAAAGCTGCAACCCGTGCTGCTCGACCGGACGGGAGATTGGCCGGGGCGAATGAGCGCTAATCATTTTCAGGACTAAGCAGCTGCACGCAGGAACGAGAAAGACGAAGTGAGGGAAAATAAGAGTAAGAGGAAGGCGGAGAAGAGCTACGTATTATACACGAGGAACCGACTTCAACTATCGAGAGAAGCCAATTGCTTGCAGCCGACCATTGTACCGGGGATAAACTTTATCGGGCGGATAAAAATTATTCCACGCTAGCTCAAATCCACCCCTCGCATTTCGCGGTCGAAGACCAGCCGAGCTGATCCGTAGAGCACGCGTCGGCCGACGTTCCGCTCTTCGAATGCCAATTGAATGGCCAAGAACGAAGAGAGCGAGAAAAGAAAGACAAAAATCAGGGGAAAGAGTCTCAAATATTAATTGGCTGACTCTCAAAGCCTTGACTCTCGAGGGTTGTACGGAATTATGGATCGTAAGAGGAAGCGTTTTTTTTTTTTTCATGGGCAGGTGAAAGGATGAAAAATTCAATAATTATAATACAAGTTTCCAGTCGCGGTGAATGAAATAAATGTATTTTTCCTAATGTGTGCGAATAAAGGCACTGATGCACGAGTGAAAGTCGATAGTTACACAATAGTGAAACTAATTTAAGTACCGACTATTATGTAAAACTTAAAAAATTTATAAATCCCGAATTATTTTACCCTGAAGATTTCTCCATGGTGGATGTGATCCAAGCGAGATGATGATAAACGCTGACGAACATTGTTTCTCGTCCGAGTAAGCACCAACTGGTTGAGAGAATGCCAACGACACGGTCTTCGGTCACGAGAGGACTACCACTGTCACCCTTAGAAAAAATCATAATTACCGTCTGAACGATCCTTTCGTGATTAAAAATAATGATAATCTCCCGTAATAGAAATCGAAGAAACGTATTTTCTGTCCTCTATTGCCTGTGCATACACGGCAAATACCGGCGATTTTAGTTACGCAATTTATGTGAATATGATATGATAAATACGTTGCAAGGGGTCGCGTGCGGAGGAGAACGACCGCACAGCAGCTCAGCCAGATCTACCGGGCATTGGTCGATTGGCAGAATGTCTATAGAACTTTTCTGTAGAATTGTGGCTCGATTCTGCAGGGATAAATCGGTAAATCCCCAGCCAGGTAATATCGCACGCGTACCCACAGTAGTTTCTTTGTTCGCCAACGGGATTACATTCTGATGCGCGGCCAGCTTCAGATCTCCGTCGAGCTAAAAATGTTAACGGTTCAATTGGTCGATAACAATTGACTATTCTTGGCAACTTATCATTAACGGTAAGATTACGTGGAACACATTCCTCTTCTCTTAAGTACCCGTGAAAAGAGGGGTTCACCAATTTTTTTCTTACCCATCTTAAGTTAATAATTGAATAAAATCATTGGTCAACTTACCACCACAATACCGATATCGTTTTCAGTGTACGAGAAACCGTTTCCGGATATCCATTTGTATTGGGGATGCACGATGATTCGGGCAGGATTGCTCTTGACAGCAATGTTGAAGTCACGAATATGAAAACCGGTCCAAACGCTGTTTAAAGTAAGGCTATCGAGGCAATGCGCAGCTGTGAGAATATGCCGGGGACCGATTATTGCACCACCACAATCGTGATTTACACCGTTCCGATCCGTTACGTTAAGTCGAACCATCCACGGAAATTCATTGGGAACTGCATCCTCCCCTCCGATAATTCTACGGGGTCTATATGCATCGATACCTACGAGAACGCAGTCAAAGTTTGTTCATCTCGCATATCAAATATTTTCAGATGTTTTTTTTAGAGATTATAATGCGTGTTTTTGTATATCGTATATTATTCGGTGACGGAAACGAGTAAGTTCATTTCAAATATTTTACTTACCGCTGATGATAACGCCGACCGCTATTAAAGCGATTAAACTGATTTTCGCACTGACAATCGAGCTACCCATTTACAACTGGTTCTTCTGCTTTAAATCGTCTTCTAGGTTGCACACCGAACTTTTGCTCGTATATATACTGTCCGAAATACCGATCGCTAAAAAATCGCGTATTTCGCAAAATTATTATCTTTACGGCTCGCCAAACACGATGGAAATTGATAATGGCGTTTTTGAGTCTAATTCCATTAGGTCATGGCCATTCTTCACAGTTGACTTCCATTCTGTTCGCAATTCTTCATCTCGGCTTCGAAAGACTCTCGTTATAAAGTAAATAGGTATGTTATGCGAGCCTGATCCACTATTTACCCAGAAATCACTTAGGCGTTAATTGTGCAAGTAAGATAGAGTAATTCAGAGTGATATAGCTATGGTCGGACGATATGGCTAATAGTTTTTTCTTCTAGTAAGGCGGGTGGATCGGATGGCTCATGTCTAGGATCCAAGTTTAATCCATACTAGCGAGCTAAATTATTTTATGTTAGCTCAAATCCACCGGCTCGCTTTTTCCCCGTCGAAGACTCTAGTCATGGTGAATAAAGTAAATAAATTTTGCTAGAAGTGGTAACAATTATTTGGTTTTTTTATTAATTTCGGTTGCGGCCGCAACCGACTTCCCCCTCTGTATCGCATTTGCCATGACATTTTTCCGCCATGGGCATAGTGCGGAAAATCTATGCAGATACAGCCGGTCTCAGGTTCGATTGCTGGCATCGGAGCCTCGTCGCGTCTCACCGAGAATGTAAACATGGAGTACAGCTATATACATCCGACACTCACACTTAGAGTTACTACGTGCGAATGACCGATGTATACATCTGGAGCTTCGTCCAGCTCATATTTTTATTCGCGGCAAGACTACGAAACCGGGAATCGAACCGTCGACCTCCGCATTTGCCGGGGACACGGGGAAACTACGGAAAACCCGTGCCGGTACAGACAGCCGTATTCTACTGATCCACCGGTATTTTTGCACTTGAGTAAAGTGCAGAAACACCAAAGTCTCAGAAGAAATCGCCTCCCCCGCTCAACGGTCGACGCGCCAGCCAGCGCACGGCTAAGCGGTCATCCAAGTACTGACCGCGAACGAATCAGCTTGACTTGGGGGACCACCAGAGCCGTGCGTCAACCACGCATCCACCGCTGTCGGTGCGATATGGTTAATATTCATAATACATGGTTAACATTCATAATACAAGTTTTCGCCATGGTATGCCACACTGTAAAAAAATTTGTTCGATAATTAATGAACGGTATTAGAAGCTTTTTACATAAACTGTTTCTGAAATTTCAAACACACGTGCGTTGCAATTTTACAGTAAATTTTTTACTTTTACTACAAATTTCTGTAACTTTCAGCAAAAGATTTGTAATTGTAGTATGTGTTATTTTTATTTTACAAAAAAGTACATTAATGTTCAATTAATGTACGTAATGTAAGCAGATATCAAGTTCCAGTATATCAGAGTTATATTAAAGTCCAAAATGTATGCATGCCGTTCGGAATAATTAACCGAAGGGCCTTCTCGATTACAATGTCATTAATTTAAATTTCTTCTTCAGAGTTGACTTTGTCTCTCGGTCGCAGACAAGTCGCGCCTGTTCATACATCAAAGTCGGTCGAAATAGCTTTCGATTCCATTTATCGCAGATTTCGTAAACGTCTCGCACATGGAACAGAGTAAACTTTCCGATACACGTAGGAGAGCCGCTGTTAACCGAGGCAGAGTTTCTCCAACGTAAAACTGTCGTGTAAACTCGTCTGGAGAGCCGAGCCGAGAGGTGTCTACTAAATTTCACCGAGAACCGAAACTAGAATATTCAGGGAATTCCGACGACATACGGACAGCTGCGACCCATAACGGGTCCCTTTTCCCTTTGTCTCTTTCGTCGCGTCCGACCGAGCTTTCAAATTAAACTCATAAAATGTCCGGAAACCGCACAACGCTCGCGACTATTTAGCCGTACGTGCGAGCAAAGCGTTTACCCGAACGTGGGCTTTTACGCATGTACAATACAGAGCGAGCTATACGAGGGCACGTTTGGTTTACGTGAGCTTTCGGTGAGACTCGGCGACCAAGTTAAAGGGGGCCAGGATTCCGTAGACGCCGCTGTGGGCGGCGCGGTAACGCCATAATTAGAATCATAAATTGCGGTACGAGCGTCGTGACATATTAAACCACATTAAGTTTCCCAAAGGCGTTATACGTTTTCCCAACGCCTCGCGAAAACGTCGTCTCCGGTAATATGAGACTATTTTTTTTTTTGTACCTTTATTTTTTTTTTTCTTTCATTTCGCAAACGTAAATAAACGCGGTCGCGCTTATTGTATAATTTAACCCTTTCTCCGGCAATGCCTCATGTACGACATTGCATTTTAATTACCGTAATTTTCATTTCGAATTTTCACCCGCCACTTTTTTAATTCACACCTGTTGTGTCAGACGCGATGGTTTTTTTTTTTTTTTTGTCGTCCGAGGTTTATTTTTGTCTCACGAACGTGTCGCTACCATTACTGGAGGTGACAAAATTGATTCATTTGTCGATCGGATGAGTTTTCGATCAAAGAATTTTCTTGAATTTCATACTGTATGTACCTTTACATATTATCTTGGTTCTGAGAATTTTTTTTTTTTCTACATCCGAGAAACGTGAAATTTGTTTGATTCGCTTCTCGAGTTCGCCATCTTGCGAGGAAGAGACGCGAGGCAAATCAAATTGTTCGATATATACGTGGGGTGAGATATCTCAAAGGCATACGTTCATAGGCAAACAGAATAAATTCGGTTCGTCGATTGGGTGCGTGCGTGCTCCTTGCTCGCAGGCGAATGATTTTTTTTACGCCACACATATTTTTCCTTTCTTTATTTCTATTTTCCTCCGAACGCCCGCGATTCGACAAAACGAATTTTCCCAGACCCACGCTCACGAAATACCATGAGTATTGCAATATGTGATTTTGAGATTACCATAATGCCTTCGGTAACACCGCTGTCCCACAGAAGCGATGATGCACGAGGTCTCTCTGCGGTTTCCTCTCGCAGTTACTTATTCGTCCCCTTTATATTTTATTCCGCAAGGCGCAGGCGACAGTGGGCGAGCTTTAAGCTCCCCTAAGAAGTTTGACGCCTCAGTCGAAAGATACCAAAAAGTTGCGAGACCTCCTTATGCGTATTGACGCCGAAACTACATATATTCTTAATTTAAAAAAAAGTAGAACTTTTCCAACTCTTATTTTTTTATTTATCTTAATGTTATTACCTAAAATAAATATGTTCTTCCACAGGGCGATGCATCTTCATTCGTAAAAGATATTCCGAGCTTTTATAGCCAATTTTTATGGTGCATTTATTGATTTGTTTTATTTTTACTTTTTTTTGGCAATTCGTTTTACTCATTCTACGACGGAGCTTGTAAAAATTGCCGCGTTCCCGTTCAGTGACCGCAGTGACTGATGGATGGATAGCAACTGCACCGACAGGTGGTCCAATATCGACGATAGGAAATCGTTCCGGCACTTGCCATCCCGAACCCGCCTACAGTCTTCCGCTTTTGACCGCACGTCCCGGAGTAACCGAGAAGAAAATTGGAAATGGTCTCGTATCCGTTGCTACGTGCCAATGTGTTTTGCCAAAATGTTCGGATTCGCTCGGACTGCCGGGAGGGTGCCAAGTGAGAAAGTGAGACACGAGTACAAACGAAAAAAAAAACGATATTTAAGGGTGTGCAACCGAGGCGGAAGGAGAAGAGCGAAGAAAGGAAGAAATCTTTTTTTCGTATGTAGCAAAGGCACGAACTTTCGAAAGACCAATTCTGCGCCAAGCCCTCTCGTGTATCCCATGTTGCTGAGCACCATGCTAGGGTAGGCACGAGGCAGTGGCTTGTGCCCTAGTGAAAAATGACGTCGAGCTCAAAAGCCCCTAAATAAGAAATCAATCTCGTAGGTGTCGGGCTCACATTATTCACTCGCGCGTTTCCTCGCGAAACTTCGCAACGAAATGTGTAGCTGGCTGCGCGATCCGGTCGTGTGACCCCTGCGGTGGACTCGGCGGAGATCATCAATTTCAAACTCTGTATACATTTGCAGTAAAAAAAAAAAAAAAAAATACATTAAAAAAACGTTTTGGAACATGCATCAGATATTGCGATCTTCGTGTCTCTGGTTCTCAGTAAAAACTTACGTTTCTTTTCTTCGTATCATTTTTTTAGTTTCGCTTTTATGTTTTCAATCCACGTTAATTAATTCCAAGTTTAGATACTTCGCACCGGGTGTATCTCGCTGAAACTCAGAACGCCGCGAGAAGCGCCAGATAATTCTTATCTGCACGGAGGCCAAGGAAAATGAGAAGAAGAAAAAGCGATGGGCCGTCGCTAGGCGAAAGCCAAGGAAGAAACCTGCCGGCCCGCTCCGGGTGTCCGCGGGAGTCTTGCTCGCTTGTTCACTCGTAAATTGCCGTTATTATGCGAGGTCGCGAGGGCGCGCGAACGGTGCGCACTTACAATTTACCCAGGGCGCGCGCGCGAGAACATCCCGAGGAAGCAGAGACGGAGATATGAGAGATGGAAAAGTGAAAGAGAGAAGAAAGAAACTTAAAAAAAAGCAACTCGCTCGGCAGGAAAATTCGCTCGGAAAGGGGGGTCTGGCGCGATAACTACAAGGAAAGTAATTCAATATGCCCGGTCGCTGTTCGGTGTGTACATCGCGCACAGGAAGTGGATACAGGACCACTGTACAATACATAAGCGAAGAGAAACTTCTTATTTTTTTCTCTTTCTCAAACGTCCATTCTCTTTTCTAATTCATCGCGACGGTTCGCAGGAAAGCGGGCGGATATTCGCCCGGCGAAATTGAAAAGTACGGGGGTTCTTTGTTGGCGGAAAAACTCGTGGTACGTGGATTAGGGGTTGATGTCGTCCGGGGGGGGGGGGGGGGGGATGAGAGAGAAGGGAAGTACGGGTGCAGCGGGTGTCGCACAGAGAGCGGCTCCATACAATAGGTGCACATGCCGTCTGGGAATAGAGCGTCAAATATTGACCGCAGAACAGAAAACAAACTCTTGTTCCTGCGGACCTTATCAAAATATTATTTGCCAAACCTACTAGTCATGCATACACGCCCGAGAGAGAGAGAGATTAAGTTATCGATTGGATGTACTCCGGGAGAGCGCGGTTACGCTTTGTCCATTGTACCCCAGTATCCCTGCCTCCCCCCCCCCCCCCCCCTCCCCCGCGCCCCTCCGACCACCCACGGGAATTTTCCATTATCGCAAATCCGCATCGCGAAACCAAATGAACGCGTGCGGTCTGTATATGCGTGCGGTTTTTTTCTCATCCCCCTCGGGACGACCGTCACCGAGCGCCCGATATAAAAGGTAATAGTGGTAATAGTGGTGATGAGGTTTCCTTTGAGTTGGACGAATCTCGTGGGGGAGGGACGAATTTTGGAATCGAAAAAGTGCATTGATTGATTGCTAAAAAAAAAAAATCCGAGATAAGTATGATTAATTGAGTTGTGAAAAAGTGATATAACCTCGGGGGTGGTTTGCAGAAGAAAGTTGTTTGTTTGATGGATTTTTGGCTCAAAGGACCGTCGACGATGCGATAGTTTTCAAATCCAATGCGTTATCGCATTGTTGAAAAGAGACACACTGGGTTTTATGGGAGCGCTGGGATAAAATGGTCCACCCAGCCAATTGACACTTTTTGATCACTTTTTTAAAATCACTGTTGTCCTCGTTTTTTAAATGATTGGTTATCGAAGTCACTATAACGTTTTTTTTTCAATTATTATCGATCGATGTTATCCGTGAACGTTTTTGTGAATTTTTATCTGCTCAAGTAAGTTATAAAATAATTATAATCCTCGAACGACTAAAAATATATGACTTTCGTACTTTCGACAGAAATTAGTTACCAAGTGACTGGATGAAACTTAAAAAAAATATATATAAAACGAACAAAGCGTACATACAATTTCCTTGAAACTTCCGTCCCGTTATCCGTCAACAATCCACGAGACACGTCACCGACGAAATGAAACTTTTCTTCCACTTCGCCGAGCAACCCAACTGCATCGATCGCGACATCCCTCAGCCGTCTTGGCAAAAAGAACAACGAGAATCTAATATTTCGTGACGCTCGAGTCTTTCGGCTCTTCCGCTGGTTCATGATTTATAGAGGTTGGCGGAGCGAGGTACGCGGTGACATCCCGACCTCCCCTGCCTCTCTGGCTTTTACGTTATTACACGTAGGTACAAAAAAGTCCACGACGTTTAGTTTAAGTTCGCTGCAGGCGCACATACGGTCTTCTCGTTTTTCATTCGTCGTTATCGACAATTGCAATTTTAGTTACGTACAAA
This sequence comes from Exephanes ischioxanthus, assembly GCA_958510785.1. Classification (NCBI taxonomy): domain Eukaryota; kingdom Metazoa; phylum Arthropoda; class Insecta; order Hymenoptera; family Ichneumonidae; genus Exephanes; species Exephanes ischioxanthus. The sequence goes on along the minus strand of OY294020.1, from coordinate 6,625,692 downwards.
AAAAAAAAAAGAAGAAGAGTAAACATTTCCGAGGGACCACCGGGGTTAACTTTGACCCGAGGGACTTATATTCGGCATTCGTCTCGCGTGCGCGTTCGAACGTTGCCTCGCCGGAACTATATTGGAACAGACTAAAATTTTGATAACCCGAGTTACCGATATGTATAACGAGCGACGGTGAAGAACGAGGGAGAGAAAGAGAGCGATTGGCGGGGTATGAGAAATTCGTGCCTGTCACTGGAGCGCAAGCGATCGCGTGCAGCGTCAGTTGTTTGACGGGCATATATTCCGTGCGTTACCTCGTCGTGACAATAGGGTCGAGAGCGACTGTGCCCCAAAGACAGGAACGTCCAAGTCCTTCCGTCGGTGAGAAACTAGTTTCGATTCGCCTGCCGCGGGCCGAAGTTGCTCGTCGGCCTGCCGGCTCGTTAAGCGAATATGCGATCATTGCTGAAATCTATTCGACCCGGTTTATAATTGCCAGATCGTCAACAAATGTTTAATAAATCTTTATCGACTTCGGTCATCAGTAATGGCAGGACCGGACGCCCCGACCGACTTCAGGCTCGACTACATCGGTTCTTTCGTTCAAAAGTCATTGAAACTGAAACCGGAAAAATGGGGACGATTGCTGCTGACCGAGGAACATCGGACATCGGTGATAGACTTTCTGGACAATCCGATACCCGCCGCGCTATTCGTCGTGTTGACACCGAGCGCTCAGCTCATCGCCTCGACGAGCTTTCCCATACCGTGTCAAAGAACCAAAGGTGAGCGATATTTATCTACTTTACCACATTTTTATCGTTATATTTGAGACGAAAAGCCTTTTTTTAAAGACCAAAAAAGGAAAGAAAGGAGGAACTGACAGAAGTGCAAAAGCATTTAAAATCAATTAATATTTTAGGAGATTCTTGCCAAAAGTTGTTTCGGCTCGATTCCAATGGACTTACGATTTTTGTATCCACAGGCACTTACGCGGTAAAGGTGAAACTAGCTCCAGTGCCAAAGGAACGGGACAAATGTTCGGAGATGCTGATAATGGGCGATCTCTCCCACCGGGTAGTCGATCAACTGGCGACCCTCGTGGATAACATTTTCGCTCCGCTTCTGAGCAAACCCGAGAATCACAAGGATCTTCCGGAAATAGCTATTCAAGACATCTGCAGACACGTACACTCCATCCGAGGCACTCTGTACCAGGTACAATGGTCGAAGTATTCATCCGCCTAAAAGCCTTTCATTCGAAGAAATCCCTCCGACAGGACAATTATGTTGCATAGGTCAAGGGTCAGGTGAACGGCAAAACCGTGCTACCGATGCCAGCAGGTTTGGAAAAAATAGCGGACGTCGAGAGATTGGTATCACGCGAGGGACCTCAGGCGGTGGATCTCTATTTGAAGAGCGCGATAGAGGGTGTCGTCATAAAATGGGCTTACTTGGTCAACGACGTCGTAACCCACGAGTCGAGCGTCGCTTTCGAGAACGGACAGAATCCGACCCCCAATGTCGAGCTCGAATATTGGTCGAAACGGTTGGTCAATCTGAGGTTCGTAAAATGATACTTTAGGATAAACGAAGTTTTCCCGACGACACACGATAACGCGTCTCAATTGATTGCATTCGTTGCTACACTGGTGTCAGATACATTTTCGACCAACTGCGCGAGGATCGGGTCAGAAAGATGGCGATAATCCTCGAGACTACAGATAGCGCTTACTACCCCTGTTTCCGGACGCTATTCGGCAACGTCGTATCCTCCCTAGCCGAGGCCAAAGAGATATCCCTGTACTTGACACCCCTGAAGAGATGCTTCAAGGCTATCGAGGAAATTGACTTTTCCGAGGCTAAGCCCATAATGGCGACCTTGATCCACACTGTCGGTCTGGCCTGGGCGAAATCGCGGTACTATCAGAGCTCGAGCAAGCTCATCATTGTCCTCAGGCAGATATCCAACCTGTTGATACAGGAGGCTAGACGCTTTCTCGATCCTTCGTCGATATTTCAGAGCGACGTTGACGAGGCTCTTCAGCGTGTGCAGATCTCGAGAGGTAAATAAATAGCTCTGAATAGAGAAAGCATTAAACAGTAGGGTAATCAATGAGAAATATTGATCATGATAGAAACTTGATTGATATCCATCAATTTTTTTTATTCCCTCCAGAATGTGTCGCGATGGTAATAACAACAACAAAATGTTCGATTCTTCATGAACGATAAAGGAAGTGAAACTCTTAAATCGACGTCTAATTTTGAATTTAACGATCCAGGTGTCCTCGAAGAATTCAAGCAGCAGTTCGAGCGCGCGAGACAACAGCCCGGCATGAAGCCAGACGTGCCACCGTGGAACTTCAATCCGTCAGCGGTATTTCATCGACTCGACGCTTTTCTGAAACGTCTCGCCGACATCGAGTGGCTCTTCGACACCGTGCTCGAATTTTCGAAACTGGAGAAGATCGAAGTCGGCGGTATACTCGGCCGATCGCTTAGCGCGCGAATCGTTGGTGTCTTCAAAGAGTTTCAACAGTTATTTGCATCGTTCTCGGCACGGGCGAGCGACGTTCTCGAACCCGACGACGAGTCGTTCGCCGTTGACTGTGCCAAGTTCAGCGAATCCATCACCGACTTGGACAGCAAGCTGGCAGCGATACTCTGCCAGGCATTCGACGACTGTGGCAATTTGGAGAGTGCTTTCAAGGTTCGAACCTCGGTCTGATATCGGCTTTCTCGTTTTTCGTTCATCTTTTTTTTTTTTTTTTTGTCATTCTTTTCTTTCCTCCGTTTCGCATGAGATATCGCGTCGAGGGAGTTTTATCAACGATACCTCGACGGCGCAGATCCAATTGTATTTATAAGCGACTCCGCCATCCATTGTCTCGATTTCTTTTCATTCCGTTTTCGCTTTCTGCCTCCCCCTGAAGAATTATGGTACCCGAATGTCTATGTGAAGTTGAAACGGTCGATAGCTTGTCAACATCGGTGGTTCGGTTCTCGAACGACCAGTTATACGTAAGCAATTCATGGACCGTTACTCCCGTATCGTCGAATTGCTGAACAACGAGCTGACGATGGTCGAGCTGCTTTTCACGCGGGGAACGCGGGGTGCGATGAGCGATCTGCCACCTCTGGCCGCGGCGCTGCAATTTACGAGCATGCTGAGACAGCGGATCGATTTACCGGTCCAGTCCTTCAGAAGCCTACAACCGTCGTGAGTATATTCGCGAAAAAAACAGTAATTTGCATCCAAATAGCCACTTTTTTTTATTAATCGTTAACGCGAGAGGGTAGAATCGTAGAGAGCAAAGATGGGCAGAGCATAATGGCTCGTTACGAAAGGCTGTTGAGCATGCTGAGCGACAAGGAGACCGTGCTCTTCACCGAATGGGCGCGACTCGTTCCTCAGTCGGTCGCCAAGGGATTGGATCGAACACTTTTGACCAGAGATCGAGGGTCGATTCTGCTGCTTTTGAACTTCGATACGGAATTGCTCGCGGTTTTGAAGGAAGTCAATTACTTGAAGCAGATGTCACGGGCTGATATACCTCAAGAAGCTCTGGAGGTATATTTTGGGTGTTTCAGAGATTTCACGCGAAGAAAAAGAATCATGGCTCCCAACCTACTGAGCGGCCAGCTACGCTACAGGCGATTGATTTTGTTGCGTATTATCGACAGGTGTCCGAGGATGCGGAGACCTTCCGTAAATTTCGGACCTTGCTCGGAGGAACCGTCACCGCGTACAACGACATACGCCGGAGTACGAGGAAGGTTGAGTACCGATTGATAGAGGCGGAGGTGGCGAAGATAGATTCATTGGTCACCCGCGGCCAGAAGGAGTTGTCATGGAGATCGGAGGGTCTTCCGGATTACATAAGCGAGCTGGGAACGCTGGTGGAAGGATTGTGGAAGCGAGTCAAATCGACCCAAGGAAACGTCGAGAAGATCAGAAGCATTCTAGAGCCATGGACCAGGACGCCTCTCATAGAGCGTCGCGATCGCCGGAAGGACGCTCTTCTATCGCTGGACGAGAGAGCCGAGAAAGTCGCGAAACGCTACGCCGAGATACGGAAAGCATCCGAGCACATTCACGTACTCTTGGCCGAGAACGAGACTCTCTTCGAGATTGCTGACAGAAGTAGTGATCCATGGTGCGAATACGTCGGATACGTCGACGGCATCGTCGCCGAGTCGCTTCGCAAAGCTGTCGGATGTTGTCTGAGCTATCTGGCGGAAAATATGGACCCAATGGGACAGAAGGAGCCACTTCTTGAGGCCAAACTGGAACTGAGAGAGCCCGATCTTTACTACGAACCTTCGTTGGATCCCGAAGATCCGGACGGCTTGGATCAACTGGTCGTGGGACTGCTTAATGACATCATCGGCATGGCTGCTCTCGTGCCGAGATTGAAGAGCAGCGACGCGACAGTCTACGCGGTCGAACTCGAGCAGGACGACGACATCAAAGCCATGAAGACTGAGATACTGGCCGGGGTGGCCAAGGCTGTCGAGGAAGCGACGGATTTCTGCGGGATCTTCGAAGGTATTAAAATCTTTCCATGTTACCCTACGGATCTTCGTTCGCTAAGTGGGCCGTTAAGATCGAACGTGCACGGAATCGATAAAATTAATCACATGGCATTTATTTTTTTCTTTCTCTTTTTTCCCCCCCCCCTTCTTACAGGATACGCGTATCTCTGGCTGGAAGATCGGGACATCGTGATGCAACAGTTTCTCGAGTATAGCCGGCAATTGACGATAGACGAGATGGAAATGGTCGCCGCTATGGACCCCAAAGGACCGTCTCGCTCGCCACCGAGAATGGAACAATTTCGGGAACAAATCGACCTGTACGAGGGTCTTTATCTCGAGATAGAGGCAATGAAACCGTCGAAAGCATTCTGCGGATGGTTCAGAGTCGATCTACGACCTTTCAGGCAATCCCTGCTAAACACCGTTTGCAAATGGTCGAGCATGTTCAAGAAACATCTCGTCGAACGGGTGACGACTAGCTTGTCCGATCTTGGAACTTTTATAAGGTACTGTAAATTTATCACAATTTTAACGATTACTCCTATGTTCTTTATAATTTCTTATTTATTTATTTGCTTTTCGTTCTTTCATTTTTAATACCCATTTCAAATTCTCTACTCGAAAGATGATTTTTCATGAAAATTTAATTGATATACAACTTCGACGATAAGCCCCATGAAATACCACGCCCATGCTGTGTAACTCGGGATCGTCAGCCATTAAAATACGTGCGATGGGTGTCGAGGTACCGTTGTCGGGTCAAAAGCCACGGTCTCCATTACTCATCGGCTCGATGGAGGCGACGAAAGGAAATCTTGGTAAAACGAACGGGTTTTCGCAGATTGGCTGACGAGGGCCTGCTGCAGCAGATACAACCGGGCGATTACGCGGGTCTCGTCAGTGTCATGGGATATCTGATGCGCGTGAAGGAGCGGCAACCGACCACCGACGAGATGTTTCAGCCTCTTCAAGAGACCATCGAATTACTCAAGTTCTACGATCAGGACATACCCGAAGAGGTCAACGTTTTGCTACAGGAGCTGCCCGAACAATGGGCCAACACGAAGAAACTGGCTCTCATGGTCAAGCAGCAAGTTGCACCGCTACAAGCAGGTGCGACACATATAACTTCTTTATTTGTAATTTCATTTTTTTTTACATGATAATTAAAAAATTATATTTAAATTATCATTGGTTTAAAATTTTTTTTCTTCTTCATAGAGGAAACTTAGTTTTAATAAATATGAAAAAATGGTGCAAAGTAATTTGCACATGGCTTCCTCATTTATTGAAATTTTGCGCATAGCTTTCTAAATAAAGTGTTATGATTGAATGAAGAAAGAATACAGATTATGTTTTCGTTGAACAGGCGAAGTCTCCCGAATTCGTGGCAGGGTTTCCGCCTTCGACACGACGATAGTTCACTACCGGGAGGCTTTCAGACGGTACGGTTTCTTCAAGTACGATTGCAGCAACCCTTACGGCCAATTGGACGAGGCCGACAAGGAGATATGCATGCTCGAGCGTCAAATGAGAGACATTCAGCAATCTGCCTCGTTGTTCGAAGTCACGGTACCGGAGTTCAAGCAACTAAGACAGTGCAGAAGAGAGCTTCGTATGCTGAAACAACTTTGGGACTATGTGAACATCGTCAGGAGCAGTATCGAGGGATGGAAGACGACACCGTGGAGGAAGATCGACGTTGAGAATATGGACATAGAGTGCAAGAAATTTGCCAAAGAGATACGCGGTGAGTTATCAATAAAAAATGTCGTAAATACATTTTTTGATCGACGGGGGGAAAAAAATATGTTTCGTGCATGAATGGGTTCACAGCCCTGGACAAGGAAATGAGGCCGTGGGACACTTACGTATCGCTGGAAGCGACAGTTAAGAACATGCTCACTTCTCTGCGAGCTGTCGGCGAATTGCAGAATCCAGCAATCCGCGAAAGACACTGGCGTCAACTTATGAACAGTACAAAGGTATCGAAGGGTTTGAAAAAAAAATGAAATTTTACGTCCTTGATTGCGATACTGATCGATCGGGTCGACCGTCCTTTTGTACGAATTCTTTATAGAATGGTCTCTCGCTTTAAAAGAGTGTAAAGTACCTTCCAATAGATAGTGTCAGGGCTTCCAATGATATAACCAAAGTTTGTTTTGTTTTGTTATAAATTTGATAATTGACTAATGTGCCATACGAGCCACGGTTCATGATTACTGTGTTAGTTGCACCGCTGTACATACGCTATCGGTGTTACAGAAATTGGGCGACATGACTCCAGAGATGACCGTAAGTCCACTGTATATACGCGCACGATTATCATATTTCTTATACATATGTATCAATTTTTTATAACGATTTTAGTGTATCAACTTTCATCACCAGTAGTATCGTCATTGAACCTTGTGTTCATTTTGCACGACTTTACTTTATTCAACTACTTTTTTATACAAAAAAATTTTCATATAAAAGTGTTTCCACTATTTTATTTTAATCCTCTTAGACCGAAGTTATGACTTTTGCAGACTTTTCTTGACCGATGAATGTAAAAAAAGCAACAGGGTTGACGCAAATTCTTATCGTAATTTTAGCACGTTCTACATCTTATTTGCGCAATACCGCCCACATTAGCGTTCAGTTGAATTGACATTTATCAAAACATTATTATTATCTATTTATTTAAATGATTATAGATATATATTATTATTATTTAAGCTAGCGATAGTCTTCGGCAATCCATTGTATAACACCCTCATTCATTGTACGCATCACGCCGCTTAATTCGAATAAATTTTTTTCCGAACATACAACCCTCTTCACTATTATTCGTCAACCCTTCATCTATTTCGATTCACGTTTGAAGCACCCTATAAGTTTTTTTTTTCTACGTAAGATTAAAATCACAGAAAAAAATGATAGCTTCGTGTTCGAACTGTCGGCGGGAGATCTAAGCGACTGTCGTGTGACGCACTCAGGTGCGTTTCGTCATGGACGAGTCAACGACGCTGGCTGATTTGCTCGAGCTGAGTCTGCACGAGTGCGAGGAGGAAGTTAAAAATATCGTCGACAAGGCGGTGAAGGAGATGTCGATGGAGAAATATCTTCGCGAACTGAACGTCACGTGGTCGGGAATGGAGTTCGAGAGGGAGGATCATACGAGGACGGGAGCAACGCTGCTGCGAGCCAGCGAGGAGCTGATCGAGACCCTGGAAGAGAATCAGGTCGATTTTAATTATCGTTTTGCGTTTGCCGTATAAATTTTTTAGAATTTCGAGCTCGGTCGCCAGATTTATGAAATCTTTTGCGACAAACAGTCAATTGCTTGACGAAAGCTTGCTGCACGGTTCTGACGAGAGAATATCGATGAGCGCAGGTGCAGCTGCAGAATCTCATCACCTCAAAATTCATCGCCCATTTCCTCGAGGAAGTGTCGAGCTGGCAGAAGAAGCTCTGCGTTGCCGATCAAGTGACAACCGTGTGGTTCGAGGTCCAGCGCACATGGATGCATCTCGAGAGCATATTCATGTCCTCCGAGGACATACGTAGGCAGCTTCCGGTCGACGCCGATCGTTTCGATCGTATAGACAAGGAGTTCAAGAAGATGACCGAGGACATGGCCAAAATACCGAACGTAGTGGAGGCCACGAACAAGGAGGGTCTCGCGCCGGCCCTCGACATACTACAGAAGGAACTGGTCCTCTGCGAGAAAGCTTTGGCCGAATATCTGGAAACTAAACGCCTGGCATTTCCGAGATTCTACTTCGTCTCGTCGAGCGACCTTCTGGACGTTCTGTCGAACGGCAATCAGCCGGAAGTCGTTGCGAAGCACCTGACGAAGCTGTTCGATTCGATGGCCAAATTGAATTTCGCAATCGTCGAAGACGGAGCCGCCAGACACGTTATAGGTAATTTTTTTCCGCATTTTCTTTTTTTCCCAAGGAATCCCCGAATGCCGACGGGGAAAAAAAAAGATAAAAAATGTATGTAAATTTTGCCCTACGAATTCGAGGTATGTTCGCGAAGGACGGCGAGTACGTGGAATTCGCAAATTGCGAGATGGTCTGCGACGGTGCGGTCGAGGTATGGCTGAACCGGCTTCAGCATGCCATGCGTGCGTCCATAAGGCATTACTTCAGCGAGGCCGTAGTAGGCTACGAGGAGAAACCCCGGGAGCAATGGCTCTTCGATTATCCGGCACAGGTATCCCTGTGCGGCACGCAGATTTGGTGGACGACCGAGGTCAATCTCGCGTTCTCGAGACTCGAGGAGGGCTACGACAACGCCCTGAAGGATTACCTCAAGAAACAGATATCACAGCTGAGCACTCTGATATCGCTACTGCTGGGCGAGCTAAGCAAGCAGGACAGGCAGAAGGTCATGACGATATGCACTATAGACGTGCACTCGAGGGACGTCGTGGCCAAGCTCGTTCAGGCCAAAGTCGAGACCGCCCAGGCCTTCCAATGGCAGAGTCAACTCCGTCACCGATGGGACGAGAAGGAAAAGGATTGCTTCGCCAATATTTGCGACGCACAGTTTAAATACTCTCACGAGTATCTGGGAAATACGCCTAGGTGGGGTAGACTTCTTTGATCTGCGATTTATTATTTGTTCTCTTTCAATCTCGGTTATAAATCAGCTCATTAAATGAAAAAGGATTATTCAAATGGTGCCCAAAGTTTCACCAAGATAGCTTCAATCTCCCTCGATTCCTAACTCCACAATAAATGCTTCGGCGCTTTCTTAAAAACAAATAAAACGGAAACCTTCAGCCTAAAGCAGACTATGCTGTTAAAAAATAATTGTTTTGTTGAAATCAAACGATTTATTGTTTGATATAAATCACCATTTTGTTTAATTTAAATCACGATTTTTTCTTCCGGATATGTCAGTGATAAAAATTAACTTATCGAATTTCCTTTCTACCTTTCAGGCTCGTCATTACACCGCTGACGGATAGATGTTACATAACGCTCACGCAGTCTCTGCATCTGGTAATGGGCGGTGGTCCCGCTGGGCCCGCGGGAACCGGAAAGACCGAGACCACGAAGGATCTCGGCAGAGCGTTGGGAATAATGGTTTACGTGTTCAATTGTTCCGAGCAAATGGACTACAAGTCCTGCGGCAACATATACAAAGGATTAGCTCAGACCGGCGCTTGGGGCTGTTTCGACGAGTTCAACAGGATATCGGTGGAGGTTCTATCGGTCGTCGCTGTGCAGGTCAAATCCGTGCAGGACGCAATAAGAGACAAGAAGGATATGTTTAATTTCATGGGCGAGACGATAGCGCTCGTTACGAGCGTGGGAATATTCATAACGATGAATCCGGGCTACGCCGGTCGTACGGAGTTGCCGGAAAACTTGAAGGCCCTCTTTCGTCCGTGCGCCATGGTTGTGCCGGATTTCGAACTGATCTGCGAGATCATGCTGGTCGCCGAGGGTTTCCAGGAGGCGAGGATATTGGCGAGAAAGTTCATAACGCTGTACACGCTGTGCAAAGAGTTGCTGTCGAAACAGGATCATTACGACTGGGGCCTGCGAGCTATAAAATCTGTCTTGGTAGTCGCCGGTAGCCTGAAGCGAGGCGATCCTGGCAGACCGGAGGAGGAAGTCCTCATGAGAGCGCTGCGCGACTTCAACATACCCAAAGTAGTTTCCGACGATCTGCCGGTATTCATGGGACTGATAGCGGATCTCTTTCCAGCTCTAGATGTACCGAGAAAACGAGACGTGGAATTTGAGAAAACCGTCAAGCAAGCAGCAGCGGATCTGTCCCTGCAGCCGGAGGATGGTTTCATTCTGAAGGTCGTGCAGCTCGAGGAACTTCTGGAAGTAAGGCACTCGGTCTTCATAGTTGGTTCGGCTGGATCCGGCAAGACACAAGTCTGGAGAACGCTCTTTCGGACATATCAGAACATCAAGAGAAAGCCGATTTACAATGACCTAAATCCAAAGGCCGTCACCAACGACGAACTCTTCGGTATCATAAATCCGGCAACGAGGGAATGGAAGGACGGTCTGTTCTCCGTTATAATGAGAGAACAGGCCAACATCGGCGGAGAGAATCCAAAGTGGATTATACTGGACGGTGACATAGATCCGATGTGGATCGAGTCATTGAACACAGTCATGGACGACAACAAAGTGCTGACCCTGGCGAGCAACGAGAGAATCGCGCTGACGAATGCAATGAGACTGCTGTTCGAGATATCGAATCTTCGAACAGCGACTCCGGCGACGGTGTCGCGAGCGGGTATTCTCTACATAAATCCTCAGGACCTCGGCTGGAATCCTTACGTCACCAGTTGGATAGAAAAACGGACGTTGCCAGCGGAAAAATCGAATCTCGTCATTCTGTTCGACAAGTACATACCATCCTGTTTGGAGACTCTGAGAACGAGATTCAAGAAAATTACGCCCATAGCCGACATGGCCCACGTGGAGATGCTCTGTCATCTGCTCCATTGTCTATTGACTCCCGAACTAACGGCCACGGACTTCACCAAAGAACACTACGAGCTCTACTTCGTTTTTGCCTCGGTTTGGGCCTTCGGCTCGTCGATGTTTCACGACCAGGCGGTTGACTATCGGGTCGAATTTACGAAATGGTGGGTCAACGAGTTCAAGCAAGTTAAGTTTCCGGCTCAGGGTACCGTGTTCGATTACTACGTCGACTCCGAGAGCAAAGAGTTTCTGCCGTGGTCCGAGCGTCTGCCGAAGTTCGACTTGGATCCGGACATGCCGCTCCAAGCCGTCCTCGTGTACACTGCCGAATCAATCAGGGTAAAATATTTTTTGGATCTCCTGATGGCGGAGAAACATCCGGTGATGCTTGTCGGCGCGGCTGGCAGTGGCAAGACTGTCCTGGTATCGGAAAAATTGTTGCAACTATCGGAAAACTATGCGGTGGCGAATGTGCCGTTCAATTTTTACACGTCGTCGGAGATGCTGCAGAAGATTCTGGAGAAACCGTTGGAGAAGAAAGCCGGCAGGAATTACGGTCCACCGGGTAACAAGACACTTGTGTACTTCGTCGACGATCTCAATATGCCCGAAGTGGACACCTACGGTACCGTTCAGCCGCACACCCTCATACGTCAGCACTTGGACTACGGCCACTGGTACGATCGTACGAAGCTCACTCTCAAGGACATTCACAACTGTCAGTACGTCAGCTGCATGAATCCAACCGCTGGATCGTTCACCATCAATCCTCGGTTACAGCGACACTTTGCCGTGTTCGCGGTCAGCTTCCCGAATGCCGAGTCCCTCACCACCATCTACGCGTCGATCCTGTCGCAGCATCTGGCGAACTTGGAGCACAGGTCAGTGCCAGATACCAAATTTTGGGAAGCCGCCTCAAGGGAATTGTTTTTAAACTTATGACTGTACAAGATATTTCCTATCATCAGGTTCCCCCAGTGCGTCATGGATATGTGCAACAACATCGTCCAAGCGTCCCTGCAGCTGCATCACCGATGCGCCCAAGTCTTCCTCCCGACGGCTTCCAAGTTCCACTACATCTTCAATCTTCGGGACCTATCGAATTGCTTCCAGGGTCTACTCTTCAGCGGCAACGAGTGCCTTCAAGCACCGACTGACATAATAAGATTGTGGATGCACGAAACCCAGAGAGTCTACGGTGACAAGTTGACGGACGAGAAGGATATCGATAGCTTCACTAAACTGCAGCTAGACATACTGAAGAAGAACGTCGAGGAGGTCGACGACGGAACCGTGTTGGAAAAGCCTAATATCTACTGTCACTTCGCAGGTGACCTGAGAATTCGATTTTAATGCAAGAATCATAAAGATCGTTACACGCGTGAACTTAATCCTCAATAATTGACTTAGGCGGTGTCGGCGAGCCTAAGTACATGCCAGTCAACGATTGGGCGACTCTCCATCGTCTTCTGTCGGAAGCTCTGGTGAGCTACAACGATCTCGTAGCCGCAATGAATTTGGTACTCTTCGAGGATGCGATGATGCACGTGTGCCGGATAAACAGGATCCTCGAGTCTCCCAGGGGAAGCGCGTTGCTCGTCGGCGTCGGTGGCTCGGGAAAGCAGAGCCTCTCCCGATTAGCAGCTTTCATAAGCTCCCTCGAAGTATCGCAGATTCAACTGCGCAAGGGATACGGCGTTATGGATCTCAAACTCGAACTGGCTGGTTTATACGCCAAGTCGGGTCTGAAAAATTTGGGGATAATGTTTCTTATGACAGACGCCCAAGTGCCGAACGAACAATTTCTCGTACTGATAAACGACATGCTCGCGTCCGGCGAAGTGCCCGATCTGTTTCCCGAGGACGAAGTCGAAAATATCATTGCAGGTTTGGTTCTTCGTTGCGGTTCGAGGAGAAAAAAAATTGTGGATGTGCGGGACTAGTGGGAAGATTCAATGGCGAATTCCAATTTCAGGTGTACGGAACGAGGTGAAGGGCGCAGGAATATTGGATACGCGAGAGAATTGTTGGAAATTCTTCATCGACCGGGTTAGAAGGCAGCTCAGGTAGAAAAATTGTGTATCTACTGCGCAGGATGGACATATCGAGAGGGATAAAATAATATCTCGAGATTTCTCTAGTGTACCGTAAAAAAAATTCACATTTGGCAACAATTTGTTGGCCACATATGTCCAAAATGTTTGTTATTGTTAATTGAAAACAAAAAGAAAAATAATGTTAATGAAACGAATGATGACTTCGTTGGCACTCCGATTTTACAGTAATTTTTACTGTGTAGGGTCGTGCTATGTTTCTCCCCCGTTGGTTCGACTCTTCGCGTACGTTCGAGGAAATTTCCAGCTATAATAAACTGCACGGCTATCAATTGGTTTCACGAGTGGCCCCAGGAAGCTCTGATGTCCGTGTCCAAACAGTTTCTTCAGGAACTGGACGAACTTCCCGAGAGTTTAAGGTTCGTTGTTTGAACGGTACTTCGGGTGTACTTTCTTCGCTGGACCGCAGAGGAAATATTTTACAAACTCGCGGCACAACGCCAGACTCTGATTTGAATAATTTCTCAAGCTCCGTACGCTCTTTTACTCAAGGGAATCGGCGGCAAAGTTCATGGCTCACGCTCACACGAGCGTGAACGCAGCGAGCCGTTTATACTTGGCCAGCGAGAGACGTTACAATTACACGACGCCAAAGTCCTTCCTGGAACAAATTAGCTTGTACGCTAAATTGCTCAAAGCCAAAGCTGCCGAATTGCACGGCAGGGTCGAGCGTCTCGAGAACGGTCTCGCTAAGTTAAGATCTACCGCCGTACAGGTGGACGAACTCAAAGAGAAACTGGCGGTCCAAGAAATCGAGCTTCAACAGAAAAACGAAGCGGCTGACGCTTTGATCGCCATCGTTGGCGTTGAGACAGAGAAAGTACAGACGGAGAAAGCTTTGGGTTCGTACAAGATAAGATATTTAGTAGAATAAGTCGTATTAGAATGTTTCTTCGAATTGATGTATCAAAAAAAAATTTTGAAAAATGATTAAAATTTGTGCTTTCAGCCGACGAGGAGGAATCTAAGGTCGCAATAATAGCCGAGGAGGTATCGAAGAAGCAGCGAGACTGCGAGGCGGATTTGCTCAAGGCCGAGCCAGCTTTGCTGGCCGCTCAGGAGGCTCTCAACACCCTTAATAAAGCGAATCTAACGGAATTGAAGTCGTTTGGTTCTCCACCGGGTGCCGTGACCAACGTCACTGCTGCGGTAATGGTACTCTTGGCGCCAAACGGCAAAGTGGCAAAGGACAGGAGTTGGAAAGCCGCCAAGGTAAGACGCTACGGCTAGAAGAACACTTGCGCATTGCCCTCTCGTATTAATGAGGCTGTTTCTGAAACTCCCGGCGGCGACGGCAACGACGACGACGATGACGAGGACCGAGTAATTTCGGAACGATGAACCCTCAAAGCATAATTGAAGCCTGGGCAAGCATTCTCATCTCTGCAGAAGCAAACTTGCTGCTAATTAAAAAACAATATATACATTTCGTATAGACATTAATACCACGACAAATTTTTCGAAGCATTATTCTCGAGGTTTTTTTTAGGGTTTAGAGATTGCATAACGCCTTAAGCAAACTTCTCCCTCCTTCGGTAATTATATTATTTCATCGCACCGTTCATGAAGCAAATCTCGTTATTCTCAGATCGTCATGGCTAAAGTCGATACGTTTCTCGACGCTCTCATAAATTACGACAAGGAGAACATACATCCCGAGGTGATAAAATCAATACAGCCGTACCTGAAGGATTCGGAGTTCGAGCCCGAATTGGTCAGATCGAAATCCGCGGCAGCAGCCGGTCTGTGCGCTTGGGTGATAAACATCATAAAATTCTACGAGGTATTCTGTGACGTGGAGCCGAAGAGGAAAGCACTCGCTCAGGCGAATGCCGAATTGGCTGCTGCGCAGGACAAGCTCGGTGGTATCAAGCGAAAAGTCGCTGTGAGTGATATTTATGCCGAGTAAAGAACAGATAAGAAAAAATAGAGTTAACGAAGAGCGGGGCAAAACATTATTTGTTGAAATCAATTATTTGCGAGACATAAAACTAGAACAAAAAGTATCATCTCGAATGGAGGTGACGGGTCCATTTTGTCCCACTCCCTCATCAATTCTTTGTGTGTCTTGCGGTATGGCGGAATAATGAAAATTAAATTTTACGGAACTCTCCGTCTAGTCGCTGGAGGAGCAATTGGCTAAATTGACGGCGGACTTCGAACAGGCGACCGCGGAAAAGCTCAAGTGTCAGAGGGAGGCCGACGCGACCAACGCGACAATCGCTCTTGCTAATCGATTGGTCGGTGGTCTGGCTTCGGAGAATGTTCGCTGGGCAGACTCCGTTGCCAAGTACGATCCATCCGAATGAATTTTAAATCCCTTATCGCCTCCCTTTCTCTCTCGTATCTTCAATAATTCTCGTCAATTCCGTGCAGCTTCATGCAGCAAGCCACCACCCTGCCGGGCGATATCCTCCTCGTAACGGCTTTCATCTCTTACGTCGGATGCTTCACCAAACCGTTCCGTCAGGATTTACTGAACAAACAGTGGCTGCCATTCCTGCGAACGATGGAACCGGCCGTGCCGATAACCGAGGGCCTCGATCCCCTATCACTGCTCACAAACGACACGCAAATCGCAAAATGGAACAACGAGGGATTGCCTAACGACAGAATGTCCACGGAGAACGCGACCATACTTTCGAACTCCGATCGCTGGCCTCTCATGATCGATCCGCAGGTAAACATTTTTAGCTTATTATTTCATAAAAATGTATCACTACAGTGTAATAATAAATTGTTAATTTAATACTTACATTATTTACATTAATTGAAAATTAATGTATTTTTGTAAAATAAAAATACCAAATATTAAAGTTACAAAACTTTTGCCTGAAATTTGCAAAAATTTTAGTTAAAAATAAAAATTTTACTGTAGAATTGTTACGCACGTGGGTTTGAAATTTCAGATACTGTTTATGCAATAATAACTTTTGACAGCGTTCATTAATTTTCAAATAATATTTTTTTACAATGTCGATCATTGTTTCATGATCGTGAAACAATCGATCGAACAACAGATGGAAAATAGTTTAACATTAATTTTTCAAAGCTCCAGGGAATAAAGTGGATAAAGCAAAAGTACAGCGACGATCTGATGGTGATAAGATTGGGTCAACGTGGCTACTTGGACGTTATCGAGCAGTCTTTGGTGTCCGGATCGACAGTATTGCTGGAAAACATCGGTGAGTCCGTGGATCCTGTGTTGGATCCGTTGCTCGGTCGGAATCTCATAAAGAAAGGGCGGGCGATAAAGATAGGCGACAAGGAGGTCGAGTACAATCCGACTTTTCGATTGCTACTGCACACGAAACTGGCGAATCCTCATTACAAGCCGGAAATGCAGGCCCAGACGACTCTGATAAATTTCACGGTAACGAGAGACGGCCTGGAGGATCAGCTGCTCGCCGAAGTCGTAAAGGCTGAGAGACCCGATCTTGAGGACCTGAAAGCGGAACTCACGAGGCAACAGAACGACTTCAAGATCACCCTAAATGGATTGGAAGACTCTCTTCTGTCACGGTATATCATCGTTACCTTTTTGGACATTACATCTCGAGCGAATGCAGAAGAGACCAGTTTTTTTTAAGGTAGTACTTTCGTTATGTCTGACGCCACCTAAGTTTGAGAGAGGAGTAAGAGAGAATTACAAATACTTCCCGATCGGATAAAAATCTGAAAAAATCCAGCACATGAAAGGTGCTGAAAAGATTGTTTGGGCATAATAATAATTCCAAAAAGTTATTAACAAATTACGGAAATAAAACATTATGCAACAAATTACCCGGTAATCTAATTTTTCTTCTCATAAAAATGCTTTCTTCCTTTTTTTGAATAAGTATGAATTTTTTCAGAATCTTATGTAATGTTTGAAAATTGCGTCTTTTTGGTTTAAAACTGCAATTTTGAAACATTACATAAAATTCTGAAAAAATTCAAACGTATTCAGAAAAATTGACAAATGATTTTCGTAAAAAAAAAAAAAAAATTGGATTGCCGGGTAATTTGTTCGGTAATTTATTAATAACATTTTGGAATTATTATTATGTACAAATAATATTTTCAGCACCTTCCATATGCTAGATTTTTTTCAGAATTTTATCCAATCGGGAAGTGTTTGTAATTCTCTCTGATGCCTCTCTCAAACTTAGGCGGCGTTAGACAAACGAAAGTACTGCCTTAAACACGCTTTAATAAATGCCGCGAAATAAAAATAAAAAAATTGATCGAAAGTCTCTCTCCCATCGAACAACAGATTGTCGTCAGCAGATAGCAACGTCCTAGGGGACACGGCCCTCGTGGAAAATTTGGAAACGACAAAGCGAACAGCAGCGGAGATCGAGTGCAAAGTTACGGAGGCACGTGGCACGAGTCGTGAGATAGACGCGGCCCGTGAATTGTACAGACCAGCAGCGGCCAGGGCGTCGCTCCTTTACTTCATACTCAACGATTTGAACACGATTAATCCGATCTATCAGTTCTCCCTGAAGGCGTTCAGCGTCGTATTCCAAAAGGCGATACTGAAGGCCGATCCGGCACCAGACGTGACGAGCAGGGTCAAGAGTCTCATCGAGTGCATAAGCTATTCGGTTTTCATGTACACGACCCGCGGCCTCTTCGAGTGCGACAAACTCATATTCACATCGCAAATGGCCTTTCAAATATTGCTCGTTAAGAAGGAGATAACAGTTGGGGAACTGGACTTTCTTCTGCGATTCCCGATAGTGCCCCACGTCACGTCGCCCGTCGATTTTCTGACAAACACCAGCTGGGGCGGCATAAGAAGTCTCGCATCGAGGGAAGAATTTCGGCAAGTATCAGACAAAAACTCTTCATGAGGCAGAAGCTGGCGGCCGAGCTAGCGGCCAGCCCGCAGCTCTAATAGTTCAAAGAAATCGTTTCGCATAAAACCCTTTAACATAAAATTCTGCGTTTGAAGTAATCGATGTTGAGCGTTTTTTTTTTGTTTCATCAGGAACTTGGACAGAGACATCGAGAGTTCGTCAAAACGATGGAAGAAATTGGTCGAGTGCGAGTGTCCCGAGCGTGAAAAATTTCCCCAGGAATGGAAGAACAAAAATGCTATTCAGCGTCTTTGCATGCTACGAGCGCTGAGACCGGATCGCATGACCTACGCCATATCGGCGTTTATCGAGGAGAAACTCGGGGTTCGATACATCGAGGGTAGGACAGTGGAGTTCTCAAAGTCCTTCGAGGAAACCAGTCCATCGACGCCGATATTTTTTATTCTCTCGCCGGGCGTTAATCCGCTGAAGGTGCGTGTAAACTTCGACCTCGTTGTCGCTCAGTCTGACTATCCTTTTTTTTTTTGTTCACCCTTCGCGAAGGACGTGGAGGATCTTGGTCGTCGTCTGGGCTTCACATCGGACGCCCAGAATTTCCACAACGTATCACTGGGTCAGGGTCAGGAGAGCGTTGCCGAGAGAGCAATGGACGTAGCCTCGACGGAAGGCCACTGGGTGATTTTGCAGAATATCCATCTTGTTAAAAAATGGTTACCACTGCTCGAGAAGAAGCTCGAGGTCGCCGCTGAAGGATCACACCCTGATTACAGAATCTTTATGAGCGCGGAGCCAGCCAGCACGGTCGCGGGTCATATTATTCCCCAGGTTTATTTCGTCTTAATACTCTCATTTTTCCCTCCCCGCGGTAGGATTGTGGAACGACCGAGAGGCACCCGTATCCTATCTACAATGTGATAGAGTACGGCGTTTGCCCTTGGGCGCTCACACAGACTCTCGCAGGAACTCTGATAGAAATTCTCACAGAAACTCCCACCGAGGTTCTTTCAGAGGGTCTCACAGAGCTTAAACAGAGACCTGCCCAGAGAGCCTACGCGAGCGCGAGAACCATAAAAACTCGCTAGTAACAGTATAATAATAACTATCTCCGAGACAATTTCGCGAGAACCACCTTTGCACGGGATAAAAAGATAATTTACCAACATTTACTTTTTCGTTCAAACCCCCCCAACGTTTTAACCTTTCGGATTTCGTCTCAGGGAGTTCTGGAATCCTCGATCAAGATTACGAACGAACCACCGACTGGTATGCAGGCGAACCTGCACAAAGCCCTGGACTACTTTACCCAAGAGACACTCGAGATGTGTAGCAAAGAGGCGGAATTCAAGGCGATACTCTTCTCCCTATGTTACTTTCACGCGGTCGTCGCCGAGAGACGGAAATTCGGTCCTCAAGGCTGGAACAAGATTTATCCGTTCAACGTCGGCGATCTCAACATAAGCGTGAGCGTTCTTTACAATTATCTTGAAGCCAGTTCCAAAGTTCCGTGGGAGGATCTCAGGTATCTCTTCGGGGAGATAATGTACGGTGGACACATAACCGACGACTGGGATCGCAGACTCTGCGTTTCTTATCTCGAGGAATTGATGCAGCCCGATCTCGTTGACGGAGAATTGCAATTGGCACCAGGTAACGTCCATTGTCATGATTATTGTCTTTCCAGTCAATACTATAAAAGATCATTTTTGAATAATCATATTTTACTTTTAACAAAATTGATCACGTTGATAAGCACCGATCTTTATTTCTTTTTGCACGCTTTTTCCCCACGTATCTTAGATAGATCGAAGGATCGTGAATCTTTCGGTTCATTTTTGGTTGACATGACCTCGAGATAATTCGTACTTTTCCGGAGATATTACATTATGCACGACCCTCTCAGCTGTATTTGGTAAAATATTTCGTAATATCTCGTTTATTCCACCACGTAAATGTAAGTTATCCCGCTGAGAGGGTGATTTTCGTTTTCGGGTACCTCAAAGGTTTCGCAGCCCCGCCGAACACAGATCTCGCCGGTTACCACGGCTACATCGACGAGGCCATACCCCCGGAGTCGCCTTACCTCTACGGATTGCACCCTAACGCGGAGATTGGTTTTCTCACTACGACGTCGGAAAATCTTTTCCGCACTGTGTTCGAGATGCAGCCTCGAGATGCTGGCAATTCTGGCGGGCAAACCGTCACCAGAGAAGACAAAGTAAATCAAATCTTGTACAGGTCTCATATTGCGACAGAACGAAAGACTGTTTTAACCTGCCGTTTCTACAGGTTAAGCAAGTTTTGGACGAGATAATCGAAAAGCTTCCCGAAGAGTTCAACATGACGGAAATAATGGCCAAAGTTGAGGAACGCACGCCCTACGTTATAGTGGCCTTCCAAGAGTGCGAACGAATGAACACCCTTACCGGGGAAATAAAGAGGTCACTTAGGGAATTGGATCTGGGACTGAAGGGTGAATTGACGATAACATCCGACATGGAGAATCTCGAGAACGCACTATTTCTCGATCAAGTTCCACCGGTTTGGGTGCAGAGGGCTTATCCCTCGTTGCTTGGCCTCACTGCGTGGTTCGTCGATCTGTTGCTCAGACTTCGAGAACTCGAGACATGGTCCACGGATTTCGCTGTAAGTCTTAGAGATATTACCAAAGAGCAGTGAGCATAACACTATTATACTCATTATTCTGAGTGCCTCTAAAAGCCTATTCCAAGCCCGATTACTCCAAGTCACTTCAGGAGCTCTTTCCGAGGTCCGGACTATGCCAAGTCCGAATAGGAACCTAAGGCAGATCATCGATGTTTTGACATTGAAATCCAAACCAACACGATCGATCTCTTTATGAATCTCACTGTCTTATGTTTTCCTCCCTACGCGGTAGTGATAATTTCTAGGTTCACAATGACATTTTTAAAAATCTATCGACAGTTGCCAGCTTCCGTCTGGCTCGCCGGATTCTTCAACCCTCAGAGTCTGCTGACTGCGATAATGCAGTCGACCGCGAGACGACAAGAGTTGCCGTTGGACAAGATGTGTCTGCAGTGCGACGTCACGAAGAAGAACAAGGAGGAGTTCACGTTGGTATCTTCTCCGATAAGCCAACCAATGACTAATGTTTTCACCGATAAGACATTGTTCCTTTTTTTTCTATTATCTGATGCGAACGATAGATCGGCACCGAGAGACGGCGCTTACGTCCACGGCATATTCATGGAAGGTGCCCGATGGGACGTTCAAGCCGGAATAATCGTCGACTCAAGGACAAAAGAGTTGTTTCCACCGATGCCGGTGATAAACATTCGCGCAATAACTCAGGACAAGCAAGATCTTCGGAACATGTACGAGTGTCCCCTGTACAAGACGCGGACCCGCGGACCCACCTACGTTTGGACCTTCAATCTGAAAACAAAGGACAAACCAGCCAAGTGGACTCTCGCCGGAGCGGCTCTGCTTCTTCAGCCGTAATTCTACCTAAGCTTTCCTGTTTTCCTGTTATTGTCTCTTTGTTACTGTTGACTTCACGAAATTGCCTCCTTAGCGGGCTTACGAAGACGTTGAAGAATAAAAATGATTACTATTATTGTTATTCGGCGAAGTTGAATTCGTTAATTACGAAGAATACGCTGTCGGGAGATTGAACAGACCGGCGAACGGAATGTCTTACATAAATAACATCGGAGCGAAACGAGGAAAGGAAGAAAAAAAAAACGAAACAAAACAAAACTCTTCCTTCCCCGACGGGCTTCCTGGCGAATTCGCGGGAGTTTGGGGAGAGTCCGGACTGCTGAACCGCGGCGAAAGAAATTATCCCGTTATTTGTTGAAACGTTGCTCGCCCGGTTGGTCGTTGTTCGGGAAGTCCACCCTGTCCGCGCGAGAGAACTCCCCGCGCTCACCAACGGGATCAATACCGAACCGGCGGGTAAACAAAGCGAATGCCTAACAGAGCTACAAAGTACGCTGAACGATTTAATTCACGAGTGTCACGAGAGCCCCTCCCCCCTTCCCGCCGTTTTCCTGTAACGCCGCTGCTGTTGCTGCGGGAGAAAAAAGGCGTGGAAGATGCAAGATTTATCCCCCTCGGGGAAAAGCGCCGGATTCAACGAGCGAAAGCGAAGAGGGGAGGAGACAAAGAGAGACGGAAAAGTTCACGGTTTGCGGGTTTGTATTAATATTGCATTTTGTTGCCGTAAGAAATTAGATTCACCGTGCGGCGTCGTCGGAGACACGCTCGTTGGTTGACAGGAGAGAGAAAAAAAAACGATTTTTCCAAAACGCAATGGATCTTATGAAAGATTCAGTAGTTATTAGTCCACGAGCGAGAAGAAGACGAAGGTGCTTTCGCGGACGTGTTTTTCTCAGAGGAACGTATGGGACACGAACATATTATTTTATGAAGTCTTCGGTTCGAGACTCTTTGCACTACGTGAGGAAGAATCGTATCAGAACTTCAAACAATGCATTGATCATTGCTACATCGGGAATAAATATGGACTGCTAGATCTACAATAAACTATATCCGTGCTAGATCTTGAATAAACTAGATCATTGCTAGATCTCGAATAAACTAGATCATGGCTATATCTCGAATAACTACAGAATAGATCATTGTCAAATCTGAAATAAACCTCAACACCAAACATGGTCAGTGAGACAATGTTAAACCCAATCACTCGATCATGTAATTAATTTCAAAAATGTGCAGTCCTTACCCTCGTCAATCCGTCTTGTCGCGTCGCAAAGCCCTCCAGCCAGAAAAAAAAAAATTGAAAGTCGTTGATAAAGAGATGGAAAAACTCTTAAAAGCTACTACATACGACTACAGTGTGTACAGTATTGCCCGACGGCCTAAGAGGACTCGATGATTAGCCTCGAAACACCCTCTGCCATTCTCTTTGTTCCTCTTAGCGAGATACGAGACCGCGATCGATCGTCCGCACCCATAGGCAGCAATAGCGCGCGGCAGCCTCAATCACGGTTTTCATTAGCCCGAGAATGCCTCGCGGGGGTGTGGTGGAGTTCGCGTATCGAGTATCCCTGCTCTCCCTCGCCGGGCGCTTCGCTCTCTTCGTTTACTTGTAAAGCGTACTATACGAACACTAGACTATAGTATATACCTCCGGATCGTTCAAAAGAAGAAAGCGGTCCTTCTGGTTTCGACTGGCGCTGAGAGGTGAATGGCGCTGAAGCCAATTCCGGAATATCAGGGAAACTCTCCCACCCTCCGAACGTATTTCCCTCTTACTCCTTTTTCTCTCATTCTCGAATCGTTCATCCAGCAAAATTAGAAGAAAAAGGACGACAAGAAAAGGAAAAAAAAAAAAAACGGAGCTAAAAGCGCCTCGACGCGAAACGGGAGGGATGAGGAAAATAAATTCCTTTCTGGCTGAAGACGCGACGGTCCTGATAGCGGGTCTGAGGAGACGCGATCGATATCAAACATCCGCCGAGAGCGGAAGCTCTGCGGAGAGATATTGGAACAGGAAATGTAATTCGCGGGCGTGCATATAGCCGATAAATCGTTTGAATCGTTAAACCAATCATTGCAGGGCACTGCGCGCCAACAAGCTCCGAGCGTTAAAACTGTCCTACTATGTTTCCAACGCGTCGAGTTTACATCGGAGAGCAACCGAACGCGGGCCGTTCGTCGAATATTAATAGAAGGTCGTTAGTGTGACAAATCGCTTGTCAAAGCGCGCTGTCACCGTCGGCGCGAGCGCTTCTGCTGGCGGGTCGCGCTCCGGGCGGACGGTCGACTCTTCGCTCGACCAGTGACGCCTCCACATCAACCAACTGCAGTTGGCGATCGACCGAGGGCGTCACGATCGGCGAATTTATAAATCTGATTCCTCTTTCGCTCTCCCTTCGAACTCGAAATACGATTTCAAAATATGTCTGACAGGCAAGACCAGAAGTTCAATCTACACTAATTTTAGTGGCGCATAGGCGAAGTTAAACTAAAATCTACAATCAAAAAAATAAACAAATTCGTTACCTCAATCACATATTAGTGGGCTGAAATACTTGATGGCAAAAAAAACAACAATTTTTCTTAGTCGCACCAACGAAATCTCTCGTGACCGCCGACTTTGGGTATATAAAAAAAACATTTAGTCTCACCGTAAAGATACAAATTACGGTAATAATTTTCGTTCTTTCCGGCCGACGAAGCCGGAAGAAATTTTAATGGTACATAGCCGAAGTTAAATTAAGATCTAAAATCAAAAAAATAAACAAATTCGTTACCTCAATCACATGTTCGTGGACTGAAATACTTGATGACAAAAAAAAAAAAAAATTTGTCGTTGCACCAACGAAGAATTCGCTGGTGAACGCAGACTTTGGGTATATAAATAAAATGTAGTCTCACCGTAAAGATACAAATTACGTTAATAATTTTCGTTCTCTCCGGCCGGCGAAGGATCGCCGGGAAGAAAAGAGTTGACGCTGAGGTCTTCGGGGGATTGTCCTATCAGCGGATAAAATACAGCAATCCCGTATCGCTGAGTCGCGACGAAAATTACAAGGAGGGGATGACGAGCGCGCGTGGCCCTGCTCGGTTCATCCGGGCCGGCGAGCCTACGAGCAAAAGGAGAGAGAGTAGAGAGTCGCTAATGGCTCCTTTGTCTCGGAAGAGCCGGGCCATTTTTCATCGCTGGTAGGCAATGAGGCTCCTCCGGCGTGGCTTTACCGGGCGCGTTTTGGTTAATCATTTTTGAAAGACCCGCAAGCAGGTGCCCACCTGTCATCCTGCGAGTGCAACCCGCGCCGTTACCAAGGGCTGCTGTTGGCCGAACGAGTCAAAGTCGGACCGCAGGCTACGCCGTGTATGGCAACGTATCGCAAATTTGCTTTGTCCACTCGCGATAGTTCCGAATAATGAAACGTCAATGGTCCGGCGAACCAAAGTGCCATTTGCTGTAACGTGCGAATGACACTCTCTCGTTACCGGCTGACCGACGGCCCAGCGCGAGCCCACGCGAGCTTTTACCATACAATTTATGCTCCACTAAACACAGTTGGGGGAGAACGCTTTTAATGGCGCAGACACCTTCCTACTAATAGAAACCGAGGGTAGATAGGAATCTCGGAGCACACAGAGCTGCACGAAACAAAGCTACAACCAACCCGAAGAAACATGATTAATCTAATGAAACAATTAATTCACGCAATTAGACCGGTTATCTGCGATTATGTAATGCTGGAATAAATTCGCGTTTAACCGGCATATCTCTATCGAGATCCATAATTATCACGGAAGGCGCTTCCACCAACCGGGGATGCGTTACCGACGAAATTTGAACAATGAAAAACTAGCTTGTTTGCGCGAGCTTCAGTTTTTTTACTCAATAATTTTGGTATCAAACTAATCTTCGTTTTGTTTGAGGGCGCGGTTCGACGATTCCCGGAAAATGCGTTTTATTTATTTTTGTCGGTAAATAAGATAGTATAAAATATTAGAAAAATGAAACTCCTACAATTTTCAATATTCGGGCCTGTTGATTTTTTTACATGTTCACAATGCCTTCAAGAACAATCAAACTCATGCGATTTTTCACATGATTTTGTTTTGCACTGATCAAAAAACTAAAACATTCTTTTTTTAAACTGAAATCGTCGAAAACCAGGTGAAGGAAATTAGTTCTCCATTTTTAGAATTTTCAGATTGTAAAGGTTGATCAGATTTTGACGACGAGTCTTTTCCGACGAGTCTGAGTTTGCAGCGCGCGTCGAAGGGCTGCAATCACACGAGTGAAGACAAAGTTTTTCGCACGAGTATCGTACAAAATTTTACTTCACAAGGTCTGTAAATGGGAGTTTTACGCACCCGAAGAATACGTAAGACCACAATTTTCTCACAGGCTAAAATAAAATCACATTTTGTCCCGAGCCCCAGACTTAAAAAAAAAATCTTTCGGCTCTTGTTCTAGGTTGTTCTAGTTGTTCCAAACGTTGTCCCGAATATGAAAACCTGCCTCAATCTAAATTTTTTATGTTCGAGAGAACACGCGATAAATTTGCGTTGACGAATCTGTTGCGGAGCCGGCAGAGCAGCGCATAGTTATAATAAAATATTCATCAGAGCCGGACGAGAGGTGAGAATCCAAGGTTTCGCCAGTTCTTTCGTATATCATCATACATAACTAACGTACACTCGTCATAACTCTCCGTCATCCCCCGCTCACTCTATATCCCCCTCTGCTGTTGGTTGTCGTCCCAACGAGACGAGAATCCTCTCCCGCTAATGCCCTGTCGACGATCCGGGCGTCGAGGGTGTCCGAGCATAGGCGAGCTTTTTCTCCGGTCCGTCGACAAATTCGAGCCGCGTTCTCGCGCCTCCCTGCTGCCCGTGCTCAATCTCATCATCGACCGGGTGGGTCCGTCGGATGTTGAGCCCCGTCCGCGGCAGCTCGTCAAATACGCAACCAGTGAATTTAGATAGGGAAACGAGAGGGATGAAAACGTACTAGCTTCCCTCTGTTATTTATATACTTATACATACACACATACGTGTATATACATAGAACTATAGTATCATATGTACCGCGACCCCTTGCGGGCGCTGTTTCCTCTTGTCTGCACCGCCGTGTTATATCCTCGGACAATGTCCAGTCCAACGATCCTATCCCACACACTTTCATCCGGTTCACTCACGATACCGGCACGTACTCGGATTTAATAATATCGGACGCGGGAGAGGGTCGGTGGCAATCAATCGGGGGGGGGAGAGGTTTCTGGCTCTCACGGATTTCTCTCACTCTCCATATCTTTCATTATTTCGCCTCACCCCCCTGGAGCCCTTCAAAAAAGGGACCGAGCATTAAAACACTCGGGACGAAATGAAACCGGCGTAACAGTTGCACGTGTCTGGAGGGACCGGTGCAAAATTCTTTCATTTCCAGGGTGTTTTTTTTTTTCTTCGCCGTCTTTTAACACGTCGAATGGGACAGAAAAAAAGAATGAAGGTGAAAGAGAAGAACGCGAGAGGACGAGAGAGCGGGAGAGGGGAAAGAAGCGCGATGCAAATTGGTCGGAGCGGACGAAGGCGCGAGCGCAATTTATTTCGCTAATACCTCTGGCGGCCCTTCCAGCGAGAGCAACAGCCGCCCAGGCGACTCTCTCTCTGCCTCATTCTTCCTTCTAATATTTCATTTTTTACACTTTCTCTTTCAACATCCGCAGATTGATCGCGCACCGCGCTGCTGTTGTGCATGGAAATGGGAAAATACGACCAGAGCGACTTCGCTGCCGGTGGAGCGAGAACGATTATTGATATCTCGACGGTGAGACGTCAAGGCAAAAAATTACCTTGGAAAATCTGGGTACCTCTACGATTCGAATTTTTTTGATACAGGTAAAAAATGCCCCTGTTATTGTTACAAAACCGTTCGTCATAACCAAATTTGTCCTTTTTTAATTATGAAAAGAAAATAACAATAATAAAAATTGTGCATTTTTGTGGTTAAGAAATTTTTGTAAAACGAGCGAAGATTTTTTTACTGTGCGGATATCGTCAGCGGGGATGTAGAGAATAAGTTTTTGTTTTTGACTGCTTCGGTGAAAACAACGATATTTTTATTTTCACAACCGTTCGAAATCTTGAGGAGCACCGACGAGAGATTGTCGAGGGGGTACATGAGGAGATGCAGCTCGTGGACGAGCGAGTAATTGCCCATTTGCGGGGCACCCGACGCGGTCGGTAGTTAACGTCAACGACAGAAGACTGTCTAAGACTGCGGGAGGTCGAGGGGAACTATGGTAAGGACGTGAGAGCGCTTGAGGGGTTGACAACTGGTAGTTATTTCGCGAGAAACATTCTGCATTCTCTTGCAGACCCCCGCAAGCATCCTGTCTTAAAAATAATTAGGATTGAATATGTTTTTTTTGCAGAAAATAATTTTTCACATCCATCCAAGAGTAGAAATGAAAAAATGGTCATCTCGTTTGCCAAATGCTATGTTAAATATAATTTCGGTTAACCATAAAACAGCAAGTGAAAAATATCGTGGAATCATCAGCCAATAAATAGAATTGATGAAAAAAAATTCTATTTCAATTAAACCTCATATTTTGTCGTTACCAACAATTTTTTCATCGGCGGATAAAAACGACTCGTTTGAATCAATAAATAAATGGTAGTTATTTAGCGAGAACATTCTGCATTCTCTTGCAGAACCCGACAATCATCCTATCTTGAAAATAATTAGAATTGACTATTTTTTTCAGATTATAATTTTTCACATCCATCTTAGAGTGCCAATGAAAAAATCTTCATCCCATTTCCCAATTACTATATCAAAGTTAGTTTAGATTCCCCATAAAACCGTAAGTGAAAAATATCGTGTAATCATCAGTCAATAAATAGAACGCTTAAAAAAATAGATTTCAATTAATCCTCATATTTTGTCGTTACCAGAAATGTTTTCATCGTCGGATAAAAAATGGCTCGTTTGGATCAATAAATGGTTCGCTAATCGAAACGTCTTATTTCCCCCGCGGAGTAGAAATTTCAAAGTTTCATAGTTATACAGACATCATAACGATGCCGTAAAACAGGCGCTGGATGCACAGCGAAGAGCCACTGGACGGGTTCAACCCTCCATTCCATTTCAATTAAAGTATAAAAACAACTGAAACTTCTTCCCGTCAGCCATCTGTACAGTAGAGCTGGTACAAAACGCTGAGGACACCGCCGGCTCTGCCGTCATTCTCTGTTTCTTATGCTTTCCTTCCTCTATCCTCCTCTTTCCGTCCCTCGCCTATCGGAAAGAATTATATATATATTTTTTTTAATTGAAGAATCCTTTTGCCACCGAGTCTCTTCATTGTCGCGGACGAAGAAGCGAGCGAACGAGAGACCGTCGAGGGGTGAAGCGTCTCGCTTCCCCTTGTCCCCGCGCTCTCCTTCTCTCGCAGTAAAAAACCTCCGCGCCACCCTCTCGAGGGGAGGTTTCAATGCGAATCTTCGTGATCTTTATTCTCTCAAAGGCGAAAGAAAATCCTCAATTAAACGTTCGTACCCTTCTCTCATCGCTCTACGCATACATTCCAATCTTTCCCATTTAAAATTCGCGAATTCTCGCCTATCTGTACAAAGTCGCGAGGCGACTAAGAAGCTTCGAATTTTAGTGAATAAAATCGAGAGCGGAAATAATCTCGAGAATCCGAGGAGGGGGACGTCGTCGGTGGAAATTCTTCGAGATCTTGCCCTCCCACTCTTTTAAGGTAGAATTAATTAAGCATTCGCGAAGGAGTTTATCGGATAGAGGGCGACGTTCCCGGCGAACGGGTAAAATCATCGGAGCTTCGCGACGGATACACGGGGAAAGGGTGACTTTTGCCAACTGTACAGCTAAAACTCCTTTGAGGCGTAAGTACGACGTGCCAGCCTCGGAGAGCCCGCTCAGCGATTCCGTAAACCAATCAGTGACGCCTCAACGATGTATACGCAAATGCGATAACCGGATCGACGCGGATCTCCCGCTAACTGCTGTCCCCTCTTGATTACGGATCTGTCGTAGTTGTAGGTATACATCGTGCCCGATGCACAGTGTATACCTAACGCTTGTGAGTCTATAGATTTTGGGCACCGAACAGATGACGTCGTGAGCTCGTTTGCCGATGATCCCTCGGCTTCGGGGCCGAGGACGATAACCGCGTCAGTTCGTTCCCAACCCTTTAAGCCCGTTCGGCGCGGAGACATGCACTATTAAAAAAATGCGTATGAAATTTAATACACCGGACTGAAAGTTTTGATGCAAAAAGTGGTACATTAAATTTCGTGTACGATTGTGATGATAAATTAATGTTCAACGTACCTAAAACATTGGGAATACTTTGTTTTTAATCATTTACTTTAATTTTACTATGAAAGTACTTTAATTTTTATAATTTGCTTCAATTTTTATTTCAATATTAATTTTTTTCATCGCCATTGTACATTAAATTTAATGTGCCAGCTTTACAAATCGAGCTTCGGTTAATTTTTGTTATTACATTTTTCTATTTTTTGAGGATTCGAGTATAAGCTAGCAACGTACGAGGTCTTCGTGTGAAGGTCGAGATGAATTTACCTCGTTTTTATCTCACTTGCAACACAGATGCTGATGATCGTCATCCACTTTTTTCTCCGCTATCAAGGAAACGCTTTGACCGTCAGCCATCTCCGAGAAAATTGGATTGCATTTTTTTTGTTACCGACCGAGTCACTTTCGCATAGCCTTGAGATTATGTGAAATACTTTTCTCCCTGCCTAACCCGGGTCCGGTCGGTATCAAAAACTGTAATCAACTTTTTTCGGGGTTCCCGGGCACTGACGCTCGAACGAAAGGTCTCATGGAGAGTGGCTTTCGCGTCAGCTTCCGGTGATACTTCTCTTTTCATCGTAAATATACCACCGGCCGTGAAAAAAGTTGATTACATGTTTTTTATCACCCACCGTGGTATTTCACATGCTCTTAAGACAAGCTTATTAGGGCGAGCGTGCGGAAGGTCGGCTGGAAGTGCCGAATTTCGGGCCAAATTTTCGTATCCCAAAGCTCACGGATCAGAGTGAACTTTTCAATAAATTTCCTTTTACAATTGAAGGAGTGCAGGGGAAAACGAAACGGTGTAATCCATTCCACATGCGACTTTCTTTTTTCATGTCCCGCAACAAAATTGGCAAAAGTGGTCCGTTTTGCCCCGCTCTTCCCTATATCCGTCGGCTTTGCCCGTCCCGAAGCTTTGTGCCCCGGCTACGATGCAGTCTCACAACGGGACGGTTTATAATTAAGCTTCGGAGATTAGTTGGCCGGTTTATGATGCTTCGACAGCTCGAATAAAGAGCTCCGGTACGCTCAACCCTTCGCTGTGCAGATTCGCCTGCGAATTGTCTGTTGAATCAATATCGAACGTTTTCAGCACGGATCTCGACCGTTCCGACGCGAGGCTATATCTCGTTTCCGCAAGGTTTGAACACGCTGGAATATAAAGGCAGGGATATTGTACCATGGAGGCATAGACAACGGCGAAAGGGGTGCGCCATCGTGTCGCCCGAGTGAGCGAGCGAAGCCAACCCACCCGATAAAGAGAATGCTAGTATGTTTGGCGACACCTAATTATTTCACGTTGTCTCTGTTTGCACGGGTGCCCTCGCACGATCGTTCGACCAGCGTTTGCACAGACTGGCCACGTGTTTACTTGTGTATATACCTATACAGCACACATACGCCTAGGTCTACGTATCCGCGGTATGGCTCTAGAACCGATGGGACGAGACACACGCCGCGAAGCCAATTCAAACATTTTTCATCGATAATATTTATTAAAAAACGCATGTGTGTGGTTCGGGTGGTTATTAAAAAAAAACTCTAGACTACTGACAGTGTAGACGATGAAGTATTAATAAGTCGATAGATAATTAATCAGCTGATTCTTGTATACTTTGCACGAGAAAAAAGATAATGTACCCTAAACATCGGTAAAGATAGATCTGCTCCAGGATTCCATTTTGCCCCGCTCCCAACTACCGTCTATTAATTTTTACTCACCCTTGTAAAATTTAGTTAATGAAACTTTACAAGTGTGAGTAAAAGAAAACTTCCCATACCGTATGTAACATTTTAGTGAAAGTTTTTACTGTCCATTCCGGGAGGTGAAAAAGAAAAACTGACTGCGGAGGATGAAAAATGAACGAAAGGACGAAGAATACATGAGGGGGCAACCGAGTGAGGAGTTTGTCCGACGTCAACCCTTTGGCGTCTAACAGTCGAATTGTTCGCCGTCATAGCTAAGAATTAAATTTAATTCCTCGTATTGTGGTCGGCGGCACGCGCGAATATAGTTATCCGAGTGACTTTCATTAATTTCAAGCTATTCACTCCAACAGTCTCGTATCCATTCAATCGGCCTTTGCCGCATTAATATTTCGTCACGCCACCGTGAATTTACTGGCGTTCGTTCGAGGCTACCCCTTCCCCCCCCCCCTCCCTCTCCGACCGTCCCTCGCTTCTTGATTGTCGGCTCTCGCGGATGCAACCCTTTGAGCTCCGAAAATTTCGTGTAGCGTTATCGCGACGCGCAGGGTGCGCGCTGGAATAGACGAGGGTCGAATGGAATCCGAGGCAGCAGAGTGTAGCGCGAGGCCTCGTCGCTCCTGCGTTACACCGAGAGACCCCCCTACGGTGAACGCATCCGCGGATTATCCACCATCGCCGCGTACATCGTTCGAGGTATAACCCGCGTCGAGAGACAATGCGGGGGATTGCGATTTATTGTATCGAGACGATTCGCCGTCGGATTTCACTGGGTGTGGCATGCACGCTATCCGTACGAGGCGAGCCTTCTTTGTTACGAGCGATCGTAAATGATCGAAATGATTAATGAAATGGGCTTTTTCAGTCAAAAATAAAAAAACGTAAAAAATTACTAACTTTCAAAAGTAAAAAATGGTTGACTTTTTAAACGTTAAAAATGACTACCATCTCAAAAGACAAATATCACTAATAAATTTTATTTTCATTCAATTCAAGAAACGAACAGTAAACGGCGTAAAATTATGCATGTACGCAGTATGTACGCAGAAGCCAGGGCTGCAGCTCGAAGGGCGTGCCGCTTTACGCACCCTTCGTCACTGGGTTTCTCTCTCGTAAGGTTGCGCAACGATGAGAAATCCCTAACGTGCTAGTTTGCATAGATTTACAGTGAACGACGCAGTTGCCCGCAAATGTATGCTACAATGTATACCGTATATTGCCGCCCGGAGGCCATACACACGCACGGCCCAATGCGATAACAGTTATTGCGAAATAGCCTTCGAGATAATCGTTTGATAATGGGCATACATCTGTTCGATCAAATGTGCATACCGGTCCGGAAGGTATTCGTTAGCCTCACTATAAACAGTCCGTTCCTACATTGAAAAATTGATTCTAATAAAAACTAACTAAAAGATATATATATTGTAGCGGACTATTCGTTAAGACACACGATATTAGTTTGGCTTGACAATATCTATTGTCAAACCAAACTAATAAACCCTACGAACGGACGATCGCTACAAGATCGATCTTCATGTCAGAGAGTCTGGACGAGACTTTCAAAGCGCACAGACGTGTGACATTACGTCATCGGGATAATTAACGTTTTTCCGCCCCAAAATGAAATACGCGCGTTATTCATTCGCTCGGTCGTTACAATATGTAACACAAAGTTAAGCCTTGAAATCATCCCTCTTGAAAAATTGCTCGTAAAAAAAATCATTTGTTAGCGACGAAAAAAAATGGACCCATTGTCCAATCTCCGGAATGGAGGGTATGCATCAATGCAATCGGAGTGAGAATAATCGATGTTCCCAAAGCGATGTGAAACTCCCGATAATTTTTCATCCGATATGCTTAACAGCTACGCGACTCGGGCGACTCTCTCTCTCCGTTCTCTCTCAATGCGCGCTCAGCCTTCCAATTTCGCACAAAAAGAAACCTTACTCCATCATCGGTACTCGCGTACTCCGGACTACTCTGCGGCTGCCGCCGGTAGGATGTTCGAGTGGGTACGTAACGGTCGACTCTCATACTCGAACGAGAAAATGGGAATATATGGACCGCCCAATCATTTTTCCAATCGATTTCCCACCGCGGGTTGCCTACCTTCGATTTACTTTCTGGTCCCCCCTTTTACTTGGCGCGTACGGTTTTGTACAGCGGAGGAACAGGACGAGAAACTCTTCATCGCCCGTGGGCAACGAAGGTGGAGGGACGGAGAGAGCATTGCACACGGCTCGGTCGTTGCTCACACAAGAGCACAAGGGCGTGTACGCAGGGGGGTTTGCAAAACGGGGGAGAAACTGGGAACCATAGAGCCTGTCTCACTCCTTCATCTTCTTGCCCTTCCCGCTCTAACGAGCCACTTGTGGGTCGAATGAAAATTCCTTGCCTCCTCGGATAGAGAAGCTGTTCGAGGCCTGAAGTACACGGAGCGCCGCTGCACGACCCCCTGTACGCACGCTAATGCACCGAGCCCTTTCAAATCTGGTGAATGGTAAAAGTGTACACTCGTTTCCTGAACGGAAAGTAAAAAATTTTCAGCGAGCCCGACGAAGCTCGGAAAATAATTCATCTCCAATTATTTCACGCACGAAAGGCACGGACGTTCGACGTTTATATAAAAATTATTAATTATTAAAGAACCATTTTGTCGTTTTTTAATCAAACTTTTTCGCCCTCTAGGAAAAGCAGTTTTCCTGTTCCAGAACAAAAATGAAAAAAGGGTGCAAAAATTTGTGTTATCGTCGACTTCAGAATTTATAGAATTGTACACTTTTGCTCCATAATTAAGCAAAACGATAATAATCGCTAACATTTTTTCCCTATTCTCCGTGATTTTAGTTAATATGTATTTTTTTTTTACAAAGTCTTCTACCGTCGCAATAATTTTTGTTTATCGTCAACTTTCGATAACAAGGAATACGTTAATTTGTATCTAAGCAGACCAACGTTCAAGAATCTTCCCTCTAATCGCCACAACCAAATCTCCCGCAATTTCTCTGAACCCGATGCGAGAACGAGGTATCGTTTCCGGCAACGAGCCATATCCCACCGACATTAGGTAAACTGCGCTAGGCACGTGAGTTAAGTATCGCTAAACGATTCGTCGACTTCAAAATATATAGAATTTTACACTTTTGCTCTATAATTAAGCAAAACGTTAATAATTGCTAACATTTTTTGTCCCCTATGTTCCGCGATTTTAGTTGATATGTATTTTTTTTTTTTTTGCAAAGTCTTCCACCGTCGCAATAACTTTTTGTGCGTCAACTTTCGATAACAAAGAATACGTTAATTTGTATCTAAGCAGACCAACGTTCAAGAATCTTCCCTCTAATCGCCACAACCAAATCTCCCGCAATTTCTCTGAACCCGATGCGAGAACGAGGTATCGTTTCCGGCAACGAGCCATATCCCACCGACATTAGGTAAACTGCGCTAGGCACGTGAGTTAAGTATCGTTAAACGATTACCCTCGCCCGCCGCGTGTCTGCGGGCCCGATGCAGTCGGGGGCGCCCTCGCGTCCTCGTAGGTACGAGTGATCGATACGACGATCGTGTGTGCACACCAAGTTTGCATGAACACAGCAAGGGTACGTCGCGGGTGCGCACGTGTGTGTAACTATCGTACATTCGCCTCCCGCCCGGCAAAGCGAGATTCGAGGCGAGAGAGCCGCAGCGAATATTTGCGAGCCTCGGAAAGGGTCGAAACGTCCAAGGGTGGTTCGCTGAGCCTACGGTTGTACCCTCCGCATCGTGCAGTTGCGCACACATCGGAGAGTATGGTTTAGCAGCGGCCATGTCGGTTCCCAATTAAACAAATGCGGGGCCTCCCTGGTACATACGCGAATCACCATCGCACAACCTCGAATCCACCCCCAGCGCTTTCGCTTTCGCTCGCCGCAAGGGCGAGCCAGGAAGGCCTATAGCTGGCAGTGCCAACTCCGAAGGGGGAGACGCCGGAGAGAAAGAGGAGAGGAGAGAGATTCGGGCACGTGTCGACGGGTGCGTACACACCGAACGGGCATTCAGCCTCCACCTCGTCACTTCGTTATCCCCGCGTACTACGGCCATCGGGCATCGCCGGCCGTTTAAATTACATTCGCGAATTTGCGAGTTTGATGTACTCACAGCGACTGCATAAAGGCAGTCCCCTGGCAGCGAGGTGGAGAGAGGTATACGTGCAGGGTTCAGAGGCGCGGAGCCCGTGGACCTCGCGGGATGATCCTGTTAACACGCAAAATCACGACAACACGGACAGCCTTTCAAATCACGATGCTTTTACCTCGACTGGAATATTATTAGTATTATTATTATAGTTGTTATTATTATTAATTAATTACGATGAGAGGTTGGAAAAGCGAATCGAGATTGGAGTGGCAGAAAGGCGAGTGTAACCGGAGGCGGAGAGACGAGGGATTTGAGTATGAAAGGGAAAGTGGAAAAGGGCAAATGGGGGGAAAAAAGAGAAGAGCGTAGAAAAATTACGGGGGAAAAAAAAATGAAACGCGCCGTAGGTTCGGTGCTCGCTCGAAGGGGTCAGGCGAAAGTCATGAAAGATAAAGTTTCGATATCGGAGCCGTGTGATATAAATGCTTGCGCAAATTAAAAGGAAAACTGCCTTGCGCGCAATAACATGGAGGAAAAGTTTTCGTTAATGAAATGATATTAGACTTTGCGAAAACCGATAGAGAGATTGAAACGTTATTAACGTTTTTAATAGTAGGCGTAGTGCATTGATTGGCAAAACATAAAATTGAAAAGTTTTTGATACGTAACAAACTTAAATCACCTATATAGTGACAATTGGCCATCGATCGAAGTCCTTCAGTCAAAATTTTTATATTTAGGTTATTTTATTAATTTTTGATACTTTTATTAAAAAATTTTATTTGAGCACCTCGAGCTACTCTGATGTAGTTCGGATCGATCATAATATCTGTAAAAGCACAATCCTTCAGTCTAAATCTCTTACGGCTTAAGTGCGTTCTCACCGAAACTACGAACTCTCGACTTCTCGACGGATTAGTACATTACGCGGTCAAATATTGGTGTAACCCTTGGCCCATCCCCGTTTGCGCCACCGGTTTTCGTTCCAGCTGTTTGACTTTCCGTTCAGCCGTGTTCTCCTCGTTCGTTCGGTCGAGCGTCGTCGTTCTCGAAGCGAGCCAAAAACCCAGACGGCGCGTCAGCATCGGCTCGAACAGACGTTCGCTGATTTTTAGCGAACGTTGTCTCGTCCGGTACTTGCCGATGCCTCCGGAGTGGTAGCCACGGGTGCTTTTTCTTCATCCCCACCCCCTCGTCGGACTTATTCGTTGAGTTGCCCCCCGAACCTATAGCCGAGACGTGACGCACCTGCGAGCCTCCTCGAAAATTTCGCAACGGACGTTTTTTCAGCCCGTACGATCTTTCCACACATGATCTCGCAATCTCTTTGGCAAACAGTTGAAAAAAATAATTGACGAAACGAAATGGAGAAAATTTTGGTTTAAAAAAAAAAAAAAAAAAAAACACACACACACAATTGATTCACCGAATCAATTATTTTCTTTTGAGTGTCATTAAAGAAAATTGATATAACGTTATTCGTCCACAATTCGATTGTTTTTGTTTCCATATGTTAATGAGATTTGACGAATACGCGATTCGACCAATTTTATTTATCATGTTTGCTTTCCCACTCGGGCCCCGCAGCGCTCCATCGTAATTGATGTTTCATTGAAAAAACGTGAGTAATGGAAAAAATCTACATCTCGCACGTGATTAAATTTCATTTAATTAATTGTTTGTTTTTTTTTTTTTTTTTTTTGCACGCCCGAGTTTGCAAACATTATTTACCACGTTTCAATATCATTATTACGCCGTCGAGTGAAAAAGCTCTCCGGTGCTGAATATACCGTCGAGCTTTCATCGCGCCGGCCCGCAGTATATGTGGGTGTGTGTTCGAGCATGCAGACAATGCGTGGCGTACAGGTTCGATCGATCTCCCTTCCGAGAGCCAAAGAACATACTCGTCGTACCCGTTCAAACAACATCGACATAGTCCAACATAGACGTTACAGCCTGGGTCGTTATAGCCGCACCCTGGACTCCTCCACAGAGAGACGAACACGAATCCCGAGGCTACCGAGCGTTCGCCTACACACATGAATTTATCTCCGGTATGATAATATCGTGCGAGAAACGGCGGAGCCGAAAAGCTCCAACTTTTCAGAGAGCTCGCTAATCTGTATATCGATGCGATAACGTCGCGCTGATTCCGCCCGCCCTGTGGATTAAAAGTCTCGCGGAAAACTCTACTTTTCCCTTTTTTCACCAAACCACCCTACGAGTTTCCCGTCGTTTATCGCAAAGGCCCGCTCGCCCGTTATTGCAGTCCTAAAGTTCAGCTTTTTGTATTTTATTTTTTTATACGTCGCGTACTTTCGCTTTTTTGTCTCCCCACGCTCAATGGAAACGGTTTTGGCGTCCGGTGTTATTGCGTACTGATAAATGAATGCATCTGGGAGGATCTTCAGTGAAACTCTCGTTTATTAGCCGTCGTCGAGGCGGGAGAGCAGCGTCTATCGCGTGATCGAACTTGTTAGTTTCGAGAGAAAGATTAGAGGAGATAAAGGGGGGGGGGGGGGGGGAAATCGGTGATAGCGAGGGAAGGAAAGGAGGATGCTCGCCGAGATGCCTAATGCGAGATCGGGCCGGGACGTCGTCCCTCGGTTTCCTGTCCCTCGTTCGATTCGGCCCGTCGAGTTTCTGGCAGCTCTGTCGGGAACCGGGACAGAGGGCTCTCTGATTATCTCCTTGATTGACTACGAGTTACACGCGTGCACGCGCGCAGCCACCGCGAGAGCATCCTCCACCGGCTCCGAGAACCCACCGGGGAATCTCTCTCGTCGTAAAAGGCTGATTCGCCGACCTCGTCCTGCTCTTTCTCTCGCTTTCCTCGTCCACCTCGCTGTTCCCGGCTCCGACCGCGTCGATCCTTTATTCCTACGGTATGAGCTTCGGGCACCACGCAGTCTCGACTCCCGTACGAGGGTGGTGTACTAAGTGGAAAGGAACTCGACGAAAAGAGCGGGACGAAATAAGTAATGGAGGAAACAAGCAGCAGAAACAAATGCAATTAGGACAAACGGATGAATAAACTTGGCCGAGCCGAGTAACGGCGGTGAATGACAATTTTTTGTAAATAGCACAACATTTTTTAAAATCTTTCTTTCGATTACTTATCTTCATTCTTTCCTTCACGTCTCTGCGTATAGGCAACTTTTTTGGCTACGATAAGGATATTAATTATTGGAATAAAATTGTCATTTCATCGAAGAAAGTACGCTTTGGGGTACCTCTGGGCATGAGAGGGGCAAAACGGAACCCCCGGGCGAAATGGAGCATTATTATAAACTTTTCGTGGTACTGAAAAAAAAAAAGTTTCATCACGACCCCTTATCAACCCTTTTGCAATTTATTTTCCCCCCAAAATAAATGATTAAGTACATTTTCCCCGAATACGAGTTCAAGTGGCGATGAATAGAGAATATATGTATGAAACGTTCACCGACTGACAAGGTTTCCACGAAGAGCACGAAACCCTTTCCCTGTGCCTCTCGAACGAGTTGAAAGTCACGAGCGCGCGTTGATTAAAGTTTCGTACATTTAATGGGGACGCTAATTGGCGAGTAACGAGTTATCACTGGTAGCACCGATGAAGGCAGCGGGACCGTCGAGGAGGCATCTCGAGTGAGAGTCGGTACACGGCAAGGGCAGACTGTTTGATTTCAGGAGCCCGCCAAGCTCCTCCCCGCAGCTCAAAGAGAAGACGAAATGTTATCGCGGCGTCGAACTGTTGATCGATAGACCGATGAGCTTCAGGGGCGAATCTTCTAACCACAGAAGTTCAAAGATTGCTCGTAGGTGAAACTTTGCATTGCGATGGTGAATCTTTGAAAGTTTCTCGGATGAACTAAAAACGGCCAAATTTACATACTTTTGTTTTCTCCGTTACCGACTCCAGCATAAACCAAAGCAATGTTGACATCTCTGTGTGACAAAATAAATGAAACCTCGACATTTTTTTTTCACCCAAACAAAGCTTCCTCTATAAGGAAGCAAAAAAAAAGGAGGAGAAATCACGCCAAGCGCAGATTGCGCGGACGGGAAACGAGGCTTACGATGAAATTAACCGAGTCCTCGACAGCCGAGAGATTCTACTGTGCACGATAATGTCACGTGGTACCACGAGAAGGGTGCGCTAACGAGTCCAACTTTCCTAACTGTCGCGTTAAAAGTCGATCACGTCTTTCATCGTATCATCGTCTCGTCGTTTCGTGACTCCGCTAACCCCAGCCGGCTTATACTCCCGGTTCCATTCCGTTTCCCTCTCCATTCTTTCCTCGCGTCTTCGCTGGGCTATCGGAGCTCCGACCATTCTGGTTCTCGTTTTCCTTCCTCCCTTGCGGTCAATCTCGCTCATCAACTTCACGTTTTTTTTTTCCTTTCTTTTCTTTCATTCTCCTCTCGTCGCCCCGGAGCTCCGCCGAACCGTCCGGATTCTTCTCGCGTAACGTTGCGTCATCCCCCTGCGAAACTACCCTTGCACCCTATCTCGGCACTGCGACCCGTCAACGGTAGTAGTGGCCCTCGCTGATTGGCGAAATACCGAGCGGGTCAGTGGGCCACGAGCGTCGCACTCGTTTTCTCCGGGCTCGCACAGTGACAAAGGGAACTGGAATCCAGGCACCGCCCGACGAGGTCCCTCAGCTTCCGTCGGCCCGAAAAGACGGGAAGGGGGTTCGAGAAGAAAAGGGCAACGCGCCGCGGGATAAAAAAAGGGGTGCCGGACAACGAGGGCGGCGTGCCGAGTTAGGGTAGAATCGAAGTGGAATTGGGATTCGAGGACCGGCCTTCATCTCGTCTTTCACTTCGCCAATCGAATTTTCCGTTGTCACGCTGTCTATCCTTGCCGGCTGGCGCGACGTCTTCGGCCGGCGTCCCTTCGAAGCGACCAACGACGCAACGTTGAACTTGAGGATTGGGTATTGCATTAGCGAAGAAAGAAGGACGGGGATGAGGCAGAAAAGAAACGAAGCGAGGGAGAGAGAAAGCGGCGGCGAAGTCTGAATTGAATACGAGACAATGGACGAGAGGACCGGGAATTATCGGGCTAGAAACCTTTTTTTATGTTCTGTAATTGAGGACTCCACTATAGCACGTTTAAGGAAACTGACGTCTGTGAAACGAGGGCCCCATTTTGGCATTAAAAGAAAGTGTGAATCTTATGGATAGCGATACTTCTTTGAAATTGTGACGGTGTTTCTGACAGTAGGATTACACGGTAAGTAGAAGTTTGTACATCTGACCAACTTTTATTGAAGCCGGATGTCAAATTTATTATGGTTAAGAATTTTTTTTTGTCGTTAATTTGTCAAAGTTTTTTAAAATTCTAGAAGAAAGAAAGATTGTGGTCTTTGCGGACGATTTTCCGTAAGACATCACATTTGTTTTTCCGTTTTTCTCAACTTACGAGACGCGAGACGACGTAGCTTGGGAAAATAACATCCATTCCACGGATGAAAGTTGATCGATGTTAACGACGGTGTTGTTGTATAGTTTTACCCCGTCCCGGAGGAATTCTGGAAGCAATAAAGAGCGAATTCGGATTCCGTTCGGGGCTTCATTTTTGTGAATCTTTCTTTCGTGGGATGCTGCAGATCGTTGCTTTCGCGGGACTCTCCAGGGTGTAATTCTTCGGGGATAAACGGAAAAGTTTACGGCGTGTCTGTGGAGGGGGGAAGTGAGTGTAGAGACGGAGCTGACGGAAAAACGAGCGGAGCGAGCGAAGAGAGAAATGTTACGCTAAGTGGCCAATAAGAAATTGTATTTCGCTGGGGAGATTCGATTTTGGGAGGATTTCCCAACAGCAAGCCATCGCGAGAGAGGATGTAGCCGGGACAGTGGGTGCGCCTGCCTACATGTCAGCGTCGTCTCTCGGTTGTACGAAGAAAAAAAAAAAAAAATCGGCCGGTCTGATTCACTTGTGCAATTTCGTCAAAGGGCACAAATGCCGGTTAGGCTAAAAGCAAATGTGGATTCGGGGAAACGCGCGGACGTATTGATCACCCTCCACTGCATCCGCTGTCTGCGTCAAGATCCCTGGCTGGGAATCCGTTCCCCCTTTCTTGCCGTTGTCACTGTAACTCGAGTTGAGCTCGATAAATGCACGCAGGGAGAGAGCGGGACAAAATGGTACATTTTTTTTCACCCATCTCGAATGGAAGTCATGAGTCCGTTTTGCCCCACTTTTTTTTTTCCTGTATCCATTGAAGCAGAATATAGTCAATTTCTTTTTATCGTCAGCGTTTTGCCAATTATCGTAATCAATACATTCGATTATGGTATAATGATTTTTAATATATTCGTCTCCTTAGGGATTTAAAGCACTTTGGCAATGAATATATTGGAACATTTTTGGAACTAACTAGGAATCTGCAGTCAATGTGAGTACTCGAAGATTTTATGGCCGACCCCTCCGATATTTTCGAGATTTTCCGACCCCTCCGATATTTTCGAGATTTTTTTTTTCTTAACACGAACTCTCTTTTCAGGTAAGGAAAAAAGAATCTTTGGTACACTTCAGGCGTCCGATGAAATAAAATACCATTGTAATGCCTTCCGCAAACTTTGCATTAAATTAACAATTATTTAGTCAAAGATAAATGGCGGAGGGAATCCGTTACAAGCGTGGGACTCGACGGTGTGACAGACAGAAAGAGAGATGGAGGAGAGTCTCGCGAGTCTCCGGTATACGATGGTTCTTATGCGGTTCGCGGGTCCCACAACTCCCAAGGGAAGACAGTTTATTGCGGTGAAAGCTGGCTCGATAGATCAAGTCCGTCCACTCCTCCGTTACGGTACACGATTAAGGCCAGTGATCGATGATACCGAAATCGACTGTTCCCGTGCAAATTCATCGTGTACCGCTATATGTAAGTCTCTTTAAATGGATCGACTTCCACGCTGTTAGGGTACCAGCGAGGCTAATGACGCCTCCTAATTATACACGATGGTTACTCATAACAGTGAACAAAAAAAATTACCTGACTTTTCCCCGACTTTCCCTCATCGAATAATAATTTTTCCCACGACCAAAACTCAAACTAATTATGCCGATACGAGGAAGTAATAAATGAAGCTCCAAATTGA
Organism: Exephanes ischioxanthus; assembly: GCA_958510785.1. Taxonomy (NCBI): domain Eukaryota; kingdom Metazoa; phylum Arthropoda; class Insecta; order Hymenoptera; family Ichneumonidae; genus Exephanes; species Exephanes ischioxanthus. Next base: position 6,583,055 of record OY294020.1, on the reverse strand, counting down.
GCAGTTCGTAAAAACACACGTTTACAGTCCATTTAATGGCGATGATTTTCCGACGTTGATCAACTTCAGTTTTCACTCCTTTATTTTCATTAATTAAAAACTAAAATAAATGAATAATTTTGCTTCTACATGAAGGCAACTAGATCTTTTTTTCTTCCTGCATTGCCTCTCATATTCCCTGACCATTAAAAGAATTCTCCGTTGTACCTCGCCATTTTTTAATTTTCCGACATTCCCGGGATTGCCAGATTCTTCCTGACCATCATAATGTAAAATGAAGTATCTCCCGAAGACCTTACTCGCAATATTCTAAGATAAACAAGAAGAAGCAAAGGATTAGTAAAATTTGCCATCCCAACGACGAATTCGATCTACTTTATGTTATTTTTCCATTAATTCAAGTTATCTCCATCAATGGGTGTTACGTACGATCTCCCAGCTCGGTATCCATCCACGTATTAAATTTCAACTACGCAGAGCCGCTCACGCTCGTTCGACACTCTAAGATCGCTGTACCTCTTACCGAGTTCTCCGAAGACCATCGACTTTGAAAACCGAGCCCCCATCGTAAAGCAATTTGTCATTAATACAATTTAGAGGCGCATTATTAAACGAGATTTCGCGCGGGGAGTGTTTCCAGACGAGGAGGAAGGGAGGCAGGCAGTAGCAACCCCCGATGTCTGAGTAGAGCTTCTTGCTCTTCGTGCACGAAGCACCGAAATGTTAATAAGTTATCGGGCCTCCGAGAGGGTGCGGGCTTGCTTCTCTTACCGGTCCCTGTCGGTTACGTACCATCTCGCTCGGCATATAATCTGAAATATCTTTTGTCTGACAAGCCTCCTGCTGCTGCCTCACCGCAGCACTGCCGTCATCTTCGTGGCTTGTCGCGTTATAACCTCGCCCACGGTATAGAGTCTGTGTATATATATATATATAGATATATAATGGACGATCGAACTTTGTGGCTGCTCCTCACTCTCCCTCTCTGTCCTGACGAAATTAACGTTGAATCAATGGCCCTATAATTTTGCCATTAACGGGAAGACTACGTACCCAAAAGCTTGGAAGCTTTGATCGATTATTAACGAAGCTGGACATTCTTCGATCTATCTACAGACGAGCCTAAATTATCGTATGAACACGATATATATACAGTATATAAAAAGTAAATATATACGGTAATACAAAGGTTGTACTATTTAGAACAATTTATTGTCCACAAAGGTCGACAATTTATTATTTGTTATTTTTCCGATTCCGATGGTGTTCGCTCCATCCGGCACTTAGTTTTGCAAACAAATGTGCAAACTAAAATTGTTAATGACGCGGGATATTGACCGGTTCGTACATGCAAACCTGAAGAAACGAGTTTGTCACTTATTTAACAAAATTACTTTTTACGAAACATCGTATTCCGATTTTACGAAATATTGTTCTACTGTGCAGAATTGGAGCGAAACGGCAAAAAAGTGCAAAGTGAGGCAAAGAAGTCTGGCCGTTTTCCGCGCTCTGCCGTCTCTTAAATATACGTAATATATTTTTTCAAAAAAAGTTCGATACATCGGACATGCATTTCGCATATATTTCTGCATGTATTCTCCTTTCCATGTGGCATTAAATAAAATTTCACGATGAAAGATTATTAGTCAAGACAACTACTTATTGAAAATAACCGGGTCGTCGAGACTGCCTATTAATTATCCCAAGCATCAATTTTTTTTCTCCGTGCGCCAATGTCTATAATCGACTCGAGATGCCTTCCCATCTCGGCAGATCGCGAACCGGGCACATATGCCATACCGTGAGCGATAAAAGTATTAAAAGGAAGAAAATAAAACTTTTGAACTTTGCATACGGTAAAGACATATTGAAACTTTCGAAGTAAAGTGCGGTATATTGGACGACGATGAAAGCTGAGAGAGAAGGGTTCTTCGGATATAATAAAGGGATATAATAAAGGGGACGCGTATCATTGATATTGCAACCGAGGCTCGTACTACACAGAGCGGAATATTGTCAAGCTGTTGGCTGCTCACGATGCTCTCGCGTTACTCACTCGAGGCTCCTACCCGATATTAAGTCGATAATAAATATTGAGTGTAACGCGAGACAACAAAGTCATCGGCGCGATGAAAAAAAGAAAAAAAAAATTCGACCCCGATCTGACGAGCCGATACAATGCCCGGAGAAATTATACACAGGAGTGTCCCCGTTCGCTCTCGGGAGGAGTTATGCACGGGGGATTTATTTTCCGAAGGGTTCGCCGAAGGGTGTCGGGAAACAGAGACGATTGTCTCGGGAGAACGTTCTCCAGCTTCCCGGTTGCGTGTTTGCCTCGCGAAAACACGAGTTTATAATCGCGCAACGGCCGAAGGCTTCTTTTTCTCAAAGCGTAGGTACACGCATAACGCTACGTAACTACGATGTATTTGCATAGAGAGTCACGTAAAACGCGGAAGGCTATTTTTCAAGCCGTACGTGACGATTGCGCAAGCATCAGCTCGACGTCCGAGTCGACACAGTAAATTATCGAGCCGAAACGTAAATTTTTTTCTCGAAACCGGCGAAGTTATTAAAGTTGTTTTTCTTCTTGTCATCTTTTCTCAAATCTCTATCACCGTCGCCTCGCACCGAGGTCTCTCACCGTCAGTGCAAATACCGAGGCCGATTCATCGATTGCCCAAGCAATTATTCGTGTTTGACGAACTTTATTACTTCACTCTCACGCGTAGGGAAATAGACATAAATATTTATCTTTTTCGCCAGATACGCATACGTTTTTTCGCACTTTATTTTTTATTTTTTTTTTACTAAAGACAAAGATTTCGCCGGACTAAAATAAATGAATATTATTACCCCCACTTATTGATTGCCTTTGGTACAAACAATTATTTACACATTGCAATAATAATAATTATTATTAATAATAATAAGAATTTCATTATTAGTATTGTTAGATTCTATACTACTTCTATTAGACTTCTATAATAATACCTGCCCCCGAGTGAAGGAATCAAATACTGTCGAATAAAATCCATTTTTTTTTTCGGTAAAGTCCTGACATCGTCGATATCGGTAGCAGAGAATTGATCGAACCAATTAGCGTGCATGAGAGGACAGGCGGAGAGTGGCCGATATACATATAGAGTGGCACCGGCGTTTACATAGACAAACATTTATGGTACGCAACGTCGATACAGATAGTCGACGAGAATTACACCCACGCCTCGCGTAAGACGACCCGACGACCGCGAGCGACGTGCAGCGTGCAGACCGTCCAGGGGCTGTCGAGTCTCCGGGCGTATTCAACTGCACGGCGTATCGAGGCACGATATGCACGGACGGTCCCGATCAGTTTATACGAGCAGCTCGTCGAGGCGTTATTAACGGAGCTATTAAGCCGGGACGTCTTCCACATCGCGTTCGGCTAATGGAAATAAGATTGAGAGTCCCTGTAAGGCTTACCTTTTGTTGCGCCTCTGTAGAGCCGAGAAAATTAATAAAACCCCATCGGACAGTCGAGATTTACGGGGGACGCTCGACAATGATTTGTCGGAGCCTACACGATAATCCCGCATACGTCGGGAACGTCTTTTTTTTCAATTAAAACAAAAATTAATTCAATGTTGACCTTTTCTTAATTTACCTTCATGAAATTTTTTTAATAAAAAATTATTGCACTATAAATCTTATTTTTCAAAGTAATTCATCGAAGGTAGAAAAAGATTGTCAATTAGTCTCAGAGAGCTCGATTGGGTATTCTCTTGCTCCAGAATTGTCGACATTTTAGTACTTCCGGACTTTCCCGACGCGCGGTTTTCGCTATTAATACTTATGTTATTTTTTATCAATTTTTTTTTCATGAGAACGCGGACGAAATTTATACGTTTATTTCGCACGGTCTCGGTCTCTGGCGGTTCTGCTCTCGGGGGATATTAATCTGTCCGGGGTATTAATCGGTCGATCGCGCGATCGTTATCGGCAGGCCACGCTGACCAACGTGCATAAGCGGTGCGCGTGCACCGAGCTTAACTCTGCTCGCTCGGGTTGTTCGATGAATCAAAGCAAAGGGGCATTCGCACCTGACATTTAATTTCAAGACATTACTTCGCGGTATCCGATGGCTACGTTGATAGGAATACCAACGAGTTGTGCGCCCGCTTTTGTGCGCCCCGGCTAATATACGACATCGGGAGTTTGGGCCTAGCGAATGAAGCGAATGGGGCACGATTGTCCGAGTCAGTTAAGTATAAAGGAATAGCGGAAGAGAAAGGCTCCTTTAAACGCAAAGTCGTTCGAGTCATCGGGCCCCGATTAAAGTGCACTTACGTGCATATATTCTCGAGGATCGCGACACCCCGAATGTATCTACGATCTCGCCAAATATATCAAAGAGTGACACCCGAGTCACGATCGATTATCACGGACTTATCGTATCTCCTCCCTTTGCCGCCCCCCCCCTCCCCCCTCGCCGCCTGCTTTTCTCTGCACTACCACTTTAATCTATGTCGCGAAAGGGGCTGCAAATAAATGTCAAGTGTAAAAGTCACGACATGCACGCGCTCGTGGCAGATAAAACGTCGTTAAATTCGTGATATCCGATTTTTCGATGGATAAAACGGATAGTGTGAATGCATCGGTCTCCGACCTCGCTATGGAAGCACAAAAGAGAACTGCGGAAAGGTTGTTGACCCTTTGCGGCATGATGTTGCATAAAGGCGACAACTTTACTGAAGGAAAATTAAGTCGGTGGAAGATAGGGAAAAAGAAAAAAAAATAATTAATGACGCGACATACGGAAGGGCAATTTTGTATAAGACAAACGACTTTTTGTCGGTGCATTATTATTATACACTATACAAAGTTATCTTTTACTTAGCGCACATTAAAAAAGGCACATTTAAGGTTGTCGGAGCAGTACGATCCCGCCAAATGTGAATTTCAGAAAATTTTGAACACTTTTCGATGGGATAAAAATCCGAAAAACATCAAGTATATGGGAGGTGCTGCAAAGACTGTTTTTGTGAAATAATAATTCCAATGTGATATTAAGAAATTACAAAAAATTCTGAAAAAAATTCATACGTATTCAGAAAAATTAACGAATCATTTTTATGGCAACCTTTTCTCTGCGGCCTTTTTTTCCGCGGCCTTTTTTTCCGGGATTCAATTTTTTCAGATTTTTATCCCATCGAGTATTGTTTGAACTTTTCCCTAAAACTCACGTTTGGTGGGACTGTACCGCTCTGACTACCTTAAATCGGAATACGAAGTTTCGTAAAAATAATTTTCTTAAATAAGTGACAAACTCGTTTGTTCATGCTTGAATGTACACACCTGTCCTTTATTTCCAGTGTCATTAACAAATTTAGTTTGTACTTTCGTTTGTAAAACTAGAACCGGTTGCGATCGCAAAGTTAACAAATAAAAAATTATGGACGTTTGTGGACAATAAGTTGTTAAAAGTACAACATTTTCTTACTGTGTGTTCCATAAATATGAATTAATTTTTTTTTTCAACGAACAAAAAGTCTTTTGCGAAAGGCTTTTCTGATAAATCATGAGGCGATCAGTCGAGATCGAGTACACTCCCCTAATTGGAAGTTGGTGAGTATATCGAAGTGGGAGATGAGTAACGCTCGAAGACGGCCCTGGCAGGCCGAGATCCCCGAATAAGACGAACCAGGCCGCTCACGCCTCGTCTCTCCTATAAAAACGAAATCCTGGGACCCCATCGCGGATGGTACTGGTGCTACCGTTGGTCGTTACTCTCGTTACCGGGCTCCCAAAACGGGCGCCTCTCACCATAAACCGTCGACAGGGGTTTCGCAGGAGCCCACCATCTAGGCTCGAGGCATATCGGCTTATAGCTTTTTGCCCTGGTGCTAGCCTCGACAGAGGCCTGTGTACGAAGTACGTGGTTTCGTACAGTACCCAGAGCGCGTGAGCGAGAGATCGTAAAACCTTTTACGGCTATCCATTGGAAATTAATTGGAGCGATAGGTGAATGCGACCCGGGGCTGAGGCGGCTCGTCGCTTCGATATCGATATATATCGACCGTACATAATATTCCCGGGCGTTTCAACATCCGGATATCGCGCATGCTGTTTTCTATGGATATGGCCGGTTCGATCGTAAAAATTCGACTTTCTGATTATTATACATAGTAAAAAAAAAAGAGAAGGTGAAGCCGACAGGCGTAGGAGCGGGTGGGGCAAAACGAAACCGTGCGCTCCAGTTGAGACGAGGCTTTTTTTACGTCCTGCGAGATATCGGTAAAAATAGTCCATTTTGCCCCGCTCTTTCCTGTCACTCCTTGAATTTCTACTGCTCTCGGGAAGTTTGAACCAGAATTGAGGAATTTTTTGCGGTGTAGAAATTCTTGCGAGAAAAAGATACTGCCTTGCGAGCACCGATGAGATTACCTAACAATTTTTCAGCGTTTTATTTTCTATCTTCTTTAGTTTAATCGGTGAATTTTACCGTACGCTTTCGATATAAGACAGAGCGCGAAAAAACGAATCATCTTTGTATATTTAATAATGAAGCTCATATCGAATGAAGTACACAGGTCCATTTTGCCCCGCCGTCACAGCAATTTTCGTTGTCGTCTTTCTCTCGATTTCCTATTGTCAAAAGCTCCTGAAAATGTCATGTGAACAAAAAATCTTGCGCCTCGAGTTATGGCCGGTGCCGGAAGAGGGAAGTCGCGAGAGCTTATCGGGTCGCCGTTGAAACATAATACAACGACGGCCATACATATTGTATCAGACAAGTACCGTCGTTGGTGTTTCGGCATCCCTTCCGCAGTTTGCGGATTCGACCCTCCTTCCCTCTGTCACTCGCACAAAATCGTTGTACACTCGCTCGAGCGAGCGAGGGAGCGATAATTATGTTTTGTCTGTTCAAAGGGTTGCCACGAACAACAGCGGGGGCTGCGCGTAGGCTATGCCGGGGAGGATTGGAGTACTCGTCGCCTCGGGAGCCTCTATTGAACGGGGAAAATTTCAATACTCGACGTGTAATGCACATCCGAGCGTATCAACGAACGCTTCGCGTTTTCGAGAACGATTTTACCTCGTCTGATATCTTCCGCTTGATTCTACCTACGCCGACACTCGGGATTAAACATTTATTTTCACAAAGCCTTTACGGTAAAAAAATGTTGAAAAATTGTTATACAAAATTATTAAGATTTTATGCATAAACCTGTACATTGAGTTTAATCTATCGGTTTTTTCAAACTTCATTATAATTATAATAGAATTATATATAATAATAATTACCATTATTATATAATATAATAATTATTGGTCCGTAGACGTTTGTGTTGCTCATTGCATTTATAATAGAATAACAATTATCATGGGATTATATAATATAACAATAATTGGACCGTGGACGCTTGTGTTGCTCAATTGCACCGACAAGTTCCATCCAACACAGTCTTTCTGCTGTTGATGTTTCTACGATCGTGCTATACACCAGTCTCGTATGCCGTTTATAGATGTTCATACAGAATTGTTTAACGATACATCGTGCGACACTCGTGGATCGAGAGAAATGCTTCGTAATTGAAAAGAATGAGGAAAAAGAATGAAGATAAAAAGAAATCTAATTATAAAACCCGAATGGAACGTTATCGTTTGTGCTTCATCGGGGCGCTGCGCTGCACAAGAGCGTGGTTATCTTTTTTTGTACGTGGCATTTTTCGTATAAACGTGTGCGAGACCTCGAAGGCCTGGTCGATACACGAGGCCATTATATTATGCGCACGAGAGTTGAGGGAACTACCGGCCGGGAAAACTCGGAGTGGCTCTAGTGCCAATGCTCTTTCGCCTTGAGTTAGTTGACGGTCGCATCGGACGTTGCCACCGCGAGTAGCGTGCACATCCACAACGTCGTCGTCGTCGACGGAGCCGACGGTGGCCGAGCGAAATGTCCTCGCCGCCAGTCAATAACGCGTACGACAGACCCACACGGCGATACGACGCGAACAACGAACACATGTGTGAACTATGCGCGTGTCGCCTCACTGCGCAAATTAGATCGGTGCTAAACTTTATCTCCGCGGAGCGCGTATTGTAAACAGACGGACGTCACTGAAGTATGCTAAAAGTATGATTTACCGTCAGTAATGTGCGAATTAATTCAATTTCAATATTTTTTATTTTTTTTTTTCCTTTGACATCGCAAATTATTGTCTCTCGCAACTGCGCTGCAAAATTTATCGAAGCGAATGTTCGAGCCATTGATCATTCGCAGACGGACACTGTAGTCGCTGGCTCGTAACCCTTTGAGGTAGAGCAGCATTTATTTACTGCTTCGCTAATGCTCTGGATATTTAATAAACGGCTCGCTGAATCGTTACGCAATTCGTACATTTTCAGCTGCTCGATACTTTTGTTTGATTTTTTTTTTTTTGTAAACCTTTGTTTTATGGCAATAGCGATTTTTCATTCTGTATAGGGTTTAAAGACTGCATATTTCAGTCGGCTCGATAAAACATTGCGGAATTCGTACGATATTCACAGAGGGTCGATATCTTCTCCTCGAGATTTTATTTTCAATTTCTTTTTTCCAAGTAATACGTACGAGAGTACCAGGGAGCAAGAAAAGTATCGACGGCTTATACGCGAGCAGGCAAAAGATATTGCTAAAGCGCATCACGACGGCGACGGCGTATAAATACATTATCCCAGACGGGATGCTCAACGCGTTGAATAATTTACAATAGGACTGGTAGAAGAATAGTTGCACGCTCGGTCCGTAACGCTCCGAGTTATTCGCTTCCATTGAAATGTGAATGCTCTGCCATAATAGCGGGTATCTATAGATGCGGCTCACCGCACGATCGCGAAACGATCTCGCGGGCGTTGCAGACCTTTACCGCGGCTCGCCGTTGATCCGTCGGGCCAGTCGTATCGAAATGTGATCGAATCATTTCGTACAATTGTCTCATTACTTCGCAAAGTAGTCAAATCTTTTTTTTTATAACCTTCGCACATTTGGAGGAGGCCGGGGTAAAATGGTCACGTTGAAAAATAAAAGCTGGGACGAGTCCGAAGCTGTGAATTGACTGTCTACTGACAAAAATGAAATTCATAATAATTATTCCGAAAATCCGAGAAAAAATTGCGCGTTGGAGTAAAATGAGTATCTACCAATTTCGTCATCACCACGAGAACGTTAATTTACTTCGCCCCGATTTAGGATGTATAAACACCATTATGGCCCGCATATAGGACAAAACGCAATTTTGCCCAATCGATATATCCGGATTTTCTGCCCCGTTTTGCCCCACTGTCCCCATTCAAAAATGATTGGAAAAATGCGTTTTCCCGCATATCCCATTTTGCCCCGCTCTTCCCTGCAGTAGTCCATAGGATCCATTTTACCCCAGTCTCTCCGAGTGATTCAAAAAATATATTTTTTTAATTGTATAGTACCTCATTTTGCCCGGTTATGGTTTCCATTTTTGCGCAGCTTTTCCGAGTGTTTCAATGAGTATTCCTGAAAATGTCTGTTGCTCCATTTTGCCCCACGTATTTACTGTACAAAGTCCCCATGTTGCCACGGTCTTCCTCCACCTACGGGACCGTTTTACGAAGCTGCGATGCACGAATCCATTCGTCTATGTGACATTTTCACGGTATCGACGCCTTTCACCGGAGACTCGCGGGATTCGCTGCTACCGCACGGCTGCATCAATCGTAACTGCGAACAGCTCGAACGAGCCATTTAATTTAGCAAACGCAGCGAGTTACAATCCCGGGTTCGCGAATCGTTGCGACTACGAGCCGGGTCTCTCTCGTGTTCCTTTACGATCGAGGAGCTCGTAAAGGTTTATGCCGGAATGGAGTCCAAGGATCGACGACGAACGACTACGGCTACGACGACAACGTCGGAGTATAGTGAACCCGCACTTGCACAATCATTCGCGGAGAGACTCTCAAGCATGGCTGCGGATCTCGCGCAATCTTATCCCAATGGTCAGCAGCAATCCCGCAAGATTGTAGTGCGTCTCTCGTCGACTGTGCACACTTTGTAGGCAAGTGATAAAACGAAAAACCACTCATCTACCGAGAACTTTTATACCGATGAGGATATAACATAAAAATGTTAAAATGATACAAACACGCCAATAAAAATGTAAAAACCGTGAATACTTTTTTTTGGGTCACTCCTTGCATCAAAGATCCGCGCTTTGCATATTGCAAACGGGACTCTCCAAGGCCACGTAGTAATATCGAGATCGAAAGTTTGAGCGCGCGGCGTTGACTGCGGCGGGATTCGACGAGTGGACTCGGAATATGATAAATCGATCGCGAATGCCGCAGAGTCTTAATGAAGAGACCGGATAAGTAACGGCGTTGTAAACCAGTATCACGCGAAGTCGCGTGTGATATATAGGTGCACGAATCTATCCGTTGGATTGGAAGTTGTCGATTAAATTTCGCAACTCGATGGGAATTTTTTTTTTTTAGTGTTTTATCAATTGAACATCGCGGTGGATACTGCGCAATCGGATCGCTCGGAAAGTGTCGCTGCGACGCGGAGCACTCAACCGGACTCTATCGGCGTTGCTCCATCTAATTGTCTCTCTCATGTGTGATACGTGCATTCGTCGTCATCGTCCACGAACCACGTCGTATTGTAGGGGCGAAACAGACCAATCTTTTTATGTTCCGCCGAACATTCATACAAATGGTCCGTTTTACCTTGCTGTTCCGTTTTGCCCCGCGCTCTCTCTACCCTATTGTGCAATCGATATTACAACCGACCCGGCCTGATCCTATCACGCACGGGAAGCGAAAAGAAGAGAGAATTATGTTGAAAGAAAAAAAAAAAAAAGAGAGAATCACGATAACCGGTCGGACACGTGAAATAAAGCGTGCGAATTCGCAACGACGGCTGTTTAGCAGTTGCATTATTCGTGTGTCCGAGCGCAGCGGACGGACAGACGGAAGAACCAGCGGAGCTGTATAGGAAGACCCCAATTTGCCAACAATTCGGCAAGCTGTCTGTCGCGCCCGGAAACCCCCGGCAGCTGCACCGGGCTCTCGATCGACGGGCCGGTGCACGTAACTTCATGCCAGGACTGGCGTGGATAAATCTGCGGCGCGGGCTATTTCGAAATTTTATTTAAAAATTTAAGCTCATCGAATGCGTTCGCTGTCGCGAGGATAAAGCTCCGGAACTGTGGAGAGGAGCGTCCACTTGGATTTGGCGATATATCGATCCGATACGGAAAAGAAAAGTATATGCAGAATTAAATGCACAGGTGCATTAATGTATATGTGAGAACTTGAGAACTTTCACGAAAATGTATTCCATATATTAAAAAAAATAATAATTTATGTTGCATGATGCACCATTCTCGAGCATTATCTCATTATTTATGCGAAGTTCAACCCTTTTTTCAAGTAAACCATCAAATATCACTTTTAAAGTAGTAGTAGTAAAAATGCATTTTAATATCGTGTAGTTTTATACAATAACTGTATACATGTCTGTATATAGTATTTACACCATTCACATAGACATTGTCAAGAGGCCAACGACGATTTTTATTTTTTTTTAATTTTTCTTTAGTTTATTATTATACTTATTGCTGTAATTTGTTATTTTTATTCTTTAATGTCTTAAAAGGATTTCGTATGCTGAGAGAGTACGAATTTGGTAATGTTTCATGAGCCGTTCACAAGGTACCGTATAATTTCGTAAAAAAAAAAAAAGAATTACATAAACTTTTCATACGCCGAAGCGTCGATCATCAAAAACTTCTTCGAAAATAGTCGATCCTGATCCGTATTCACGTCGTACAAGCAATGAATAGGAGTGGCGATTCATAAAATCGCAATAAGGAAGTAAATGCGAAGCCCACTGAGCGAATATGGAACAAATCGAGAGCCTTATACACTATAAGCAGTACGATAGAGGGTCGGAAAGTAGGCGATTCTCACCGAAATACGAGTCGAGCGTGCCGGGGGCTCGAGGTGTGCATGGGAGCGCGAGCAAAAAAAGGAAAAGGGGGATGGAAACGAGAGAAAGAGAGCGTAAAAAAATGGGAAAATATAATACAAAAAAAAAGGAAAAGAAAAAAATCTCCCTCGCCTGCACCCTCGCGCACTTTTTTTTTATTCTCACACGAGTGCGTTAACCAGCGGGTGATGTTGGGACACCAGTGAGAGATTTTTTTTTCCTTAACAAATCGTCGCTGGGGATGTACTCATTATGGTGAAAAACTACGGTGAATCTGCGGGGAAAGTATCCGAGGGTCGGGGGGGTCGGGGGGGGGGGGGGGGGGGTGAAAAGTGTGGAGAGGCAGCTATGCGAGCCCGTTGACGAGAAATGGGAGACAGGGATACTAGGATGAAAGAAAAAAGTCCCAGTGTTTGGCCCCTTTGGAGAAATTACAGTAGGTGCTGGCTCTCTTTTTATCCAATGTATTTAATAGAACAATCACTGCCGAACGGCCAAGTACTGTGCCCCGTGTACAGCCAGCCCGGAATTGAGATCTCTCTCTTCGTGGGCAGCGAAACGAGAAAAAGCGAAAGCTCGGCGGGCGGTCTCTCGTCACTCGGCTGCCGGTGCCGATGTTACCACGGCAAACTGGAACAGCGACAGGGACAGGGGAAAAATCATCTCTCCCCGCGCGGCTTCCCGAACGTTAATGCCGAAGTAATGACTGGGGTGGCAACGTTCGAGGGCCCTCTCACGAAACCGTATATTCCATCCCGTGGCACCGGTGAGCGAAGGGTGGCGAATGCGGGAGACTCGCACTGTTGCGCAGCGGACTCTCAGCAGCGGCGCGTGTTCGCCCGGTGAAACCCCCATGTCAATCATGACCGCCCGGGGGTCGTAAGGACTGGAAGGATGCTGTGCGAAGTTCTCGACGTTTTCGGCCCCGGCGGGACAGTGCCGAATCGGTAGAAAGAGAAATCGGAGGAAATGAGGAGAAAAGGAGGGGGCGGTGGAGGAGGCGGAGAAGAGGAAAAAAAAATACAGTGCCCCCTGGAAGTTGTCACGTTAACCACTCGTCGCCCCCCGCCCCCGCCCCTAACTTGCTCTTTCCGTCTCGTTTCTCGTTCCGCCGCGGGAATCGAACCATTTGCATGCAGATTTTTCCGAGGACTTTTTCCACGTCGCGCATCAACGACCACGACGACGAACGAGCCGGAGTTTCATCGGGAAAGCGAGTTTGTCTCCCGAATGGAACGGGGCTCCGATCGATTGGGCTGCTCTCGGCCAACTTTCCTTCTACCACGCGCCATTGCCTATTTTTTTTTTTTTTTTTCTTTTTTTTCGAGAAACTGGAGGTACATGTACCAGCGTGTGAAAAAAATCTGGACTACCATTGACTTGCAGTAGCTCTTTCATGTGAACCTCCCGAAAGTCCACCGCGTAATTATAGGCCTGCAGAAAATGGCAAACCAATTACAAAGAAACGGGCCAACAGCCACATTCACCGCTCTTTCCTCCTCGCGACTCTCCCCGAATGGAATGACCATCGCACTCGGAAAGCAATGGACCAGTTGTCGACCCAATTTTATCCAAAGATAGTCTGTTCCCAAATCCCTAATCAAGCCCCATCGCAACATCTAATGAACGATCTTCGATAGATCCCGGCCGCCGAAAGTGCCGACCAGTTCTAAATCCACTGTTATCCAATTATAGTCTTTTCCCAAACTCATAGTCAAGCACCATCGCAACATCTAATGAACGATCTTCGATCGATCCCGACCGCCGAAAGTGCCGACCAGTTCTAAATCCACTGTTATCCAATGATAGTCTTTTCCCAAATTCATAGTCAAGCAACATTGAAACATATAATGAACGATCTTCGATCGACCCCGGCCGCCGAAAGTGCCGATCATCGCGCAAGTTGACCTCGTCCATCGCAGCACGATGAAGTGGACCAGCGTCTCACAAATTCCTCTCTATCCTTACCCATCAGACATCGTGCCAGTGCACTGATAAAAAAGTACAGTTGAATCAACTAAGATTCGGGCAGGGACGTTCAAATAAATATTTAGTTGGACGAACCAAATATTTTAATGACTCAAAAATATTTTGGTGAAATCAACCAAAAAATTGTTGAACTAATCAATTTTTTAGCTGTACCAACAAAATATTTAGTTGAATGTCCCTGCCCGAATCTTTGTTGATGCAACCGTATTTTTTTATCAGTGTGGCTCAGTGTCATCGTGCTTCAACGCAGCCGATAGTTGTGCTTCGTCAGTATTTCGTAACCCTTATTACTCAGAGTGATTGATGAACACGTCAACAAGGAGGTAATCCCGCATTACGCTCCTCCGATCGAGCCGCAAACAAGGCATATTCCAGATAGCCGATAACGAGTCGGGAACTCAGCCCAAGACAATAGAAGTTAGTCGCATCCTCGACCTTGGAGGCGCGTAATGACCTTGTCCTTGAGATTGTCGCACGTGCGAAATTCCCGCATGAACCAACCACTTGCCCACCTCTTCGTTTCCTCGGTTGCTACATGCGTGTGAATAATTTCGGGCAGGTGGGCCTCACGCTGGTTCTCGCTGCCGGCACCGGTGCGCCGCATCGTGTACACTTCCTTCTTTGTCCTCGGACGTACACCACGACCGGCCGCTATCATCCTCACACGCACACCCAAAAAAATACTGTTTAGGATGACTTTCGTGTCCTACCGGCGTGTTTTATGCAGATAGCGCGGGTGAGCCCGCTGACGTGTCACCTTGACGAATTCAGCAAACCCATTTGCACCGGGTTATGCGTTTGCTCGTCGTATCGCTCGATAAAACGTTGACAACTTTAATGATAAACAACAGGAGAGTACGAAAAAAAAAAAAAAAAAATGACGCGAGCCTCATGCGAATTATCGTGGTACGAGCCCGGAGTCACCTCGTCGAGGTCGTCCAGCAAGGAAACCACGAAAGCGTCAACAAGGTGACCGGGAATATCCGTCGCGGAAGAATTCCGCCAGGATATTGTTCGCGATTCAATGTTCTCGATGTAATCGTATTCAAGGAACAACGAAACAGATGTCCGCAGTTTCATTGGTAATTGCGTGTCCAACTAAAAAAAAATGGCGACAAAAGGAATACATTCGCGACGCGACAGGCGAATTATTTTCGTCCGACTTGGCGAAGCCTTGCAACACTTTGCGATGTTTCTAAGGCACCCGGCAAGCGCATTTCGGCGAATTTAGCTTCCTCTTCAGCTTCTTGCGTTTCACCCTCTTCGCGTTCTCCCGCAAGGTCTTGGAAGAGGCTAAGGGGATATATATCAAGCGAGGGGGGGGGGGGGGGGGGGGGGGGGGGTGAACTAGGAACTCGCGAAACCTCGCAGTGGCTTCCTCGAAAGTAACTTGTACGGGGAAACGCACGCAATCTTGGGACAACCGCCACCAGCCTTGGAGAAGGGAGGAGATCGACGATTCTGGCTAATGGGAACGGTAGACCACGGTTGTGGAAGCGACCAATAAGAAAATTTATGAAGCCGGATGGGAACGAGTGGATCGAGGAAGCGGCCAAATCCCGAGCCGGCTTCTCCGCTCACCTCCTACTTGTATCGTGTTATACGAGGAACAAGGAATCGTGCGTGGCTTCCACCTGCTCCCTCTAATAACGCCTGGCAACGCGGGGTTTTAGTCTAGTAGATACGGTATATTTTATAGCGTGCTTAGCTCCCTATACCTGCTACCCTCGCTTCCCGTTGTATCCTTTCCGTCCTTCTGTATCCGAGGAGGGTACGAGGCCCTAATCTATGAGGCCTGTTGCACATACGACCGATCTATGGATCGCGAGGCAATCACGTAGATCAAAGTGGTGGTAATGTAGCATCCGCAATACGCCATTATTTTTTTGTGGTCTACCGTAGTAGTAAAGTGGGATGGATGGCCATCTGACTCCACTTATAAGTATCCCTTAACTATGACTAGTAGTGGTTGTATTTTTGTTTAGTTACAAGTTTGAAGCCTTTGATAAAATTCTACTACAATAGACGAGTTTATGTATTCTGGAATAAGAAATTTTTTATCTGCTTAGCGGGCTTTCTGTAATATGTACTGTATCCTTGATTTCTTTGATATATTTTACATCCATATTTTTATGAGAAACGCGATTGAAATTTTTTTCGCTTCCCGTTGTATCCTTTCCGTCTTTCTGTACACGAGGAGGATTATCACGTAGATCAAAGTGGTGGTAATGTAGCATCCGCAATGCGCCATTCTTTTTTTTGTGGTCTTCCGTAGTAGTACAGTGGGATGGATGGCCGTCTGACTCCACTTTTAAATATCTCTTAACCATGGGTAGTAGTGGTTGTGTTTTTGTTTAGTTACAGGTTTGAAACCATTGATAGAATACTACGACAATAGCCGATCTTGGGTATTCTGGAATAAGAGATTTTTTTGTCCGCTTAGCGGCCCTAAGCTTTCTGTAATTTGTATCTATTCCAGATTTCTTTGGTATATTTTACATTCATATTTTTATAAGTAACGCGGTTGAAATGTTTTTGGCACGGAAATGTGGATATTTCTTGTTCTCCTCAACCGATCGTTTTTACGAAAAGAATCTAGTCAATGGTCACAGCGACCAGGGTGTTACCATTGAATATTGCACGAAAGTGTTAAAAGCGAAGCCGATAAATAATTCCATAGTAGTCATAACAGGGTGGGTCACATTGTAGCCGCGAAATAAAGAGGGATCGTTCGCAGGTCTTACTCACCGTTTCCCGTTACTCAGAGCTCACCCTACGCCGATATATAAGCATATGCCTGTACCCACGTTGTCCAGCACGTGCCCGGGCACGGTACATCGCCTGACGTGAAGGGAAAGTTAGTAAGGTATATAAAAAAAAAAGAAAAAAAAACACATTTCAAAAACAAAAAGTGCCTTGTGTCAATTTGCGCAGGTGGCCGCGTGCACGCGGTACCGTGTGTTACCTCGATGCCCCGAATTAATTGCCAGAAATTTTGTTCTTCTTTTATCGGTCGAACCATCCAACCGCGAACAAAAAAGAATTACCGTGAACGAATCGTCACTCATCGATCCAACCCAAGAGGGCTGAAGATATTTAGCGGCAACCCTCGGTAAACGGTAACCCGACGAGAGGAGATCCAATAATGAATTTTGAGGTACACAGAGGAGAGGCGACACACCCGAGACGTGTAATCACAGCTCCGAGGTCCCCAATGCGCCCGTTGCGTCGCATCGAGGGGTCCCTTTTGCTCACAGTATACTATAACAACCCTGTAACATCGGGGCCAAAATCGAGCACACAACAGATCAGACGCTGAGCGCACAGGGCGAATCAAAGGGGTGAAATTTGTACAGCCGTAGGTTCAAAATTGGAATCCCCGGAAGCAAAACCAGCCGGGCGATCGAACTCCCGAAAGCGAGAACCAGCTGGCCCGGAAGTTCGGGCGTTCGATGGTTACGGACCGCGCTCGCCTGATCCACCATCGGGCTCCCTTGGCGATAAACGCTTTTCTCTCTCGGTCCGCCCTCAGCCCACGTAACCCTCCCGATATCTCAATGATCCTTTGTTACATTCGTAAATTCTGGCCGGGTTTTTCGTTCGGATGGCCCCGATCGGGGCCATCCGAGCATCGGTTGACCGTAATTCCTGTAATAGACAATTCCGTACAAAGGGATCGAGGAAACGTTTTAGTATAAAGCCGGCAAAGTATCGAAAAGGGTGCTCCTTTTGCCGATAGGCCTCCCACACACACGCGAACAATTGACTGCACGAGTGGACGATGGACGATCCTATCGTCCATTATTTAATACGCCGGCGCGGTTGATTAACCACCGAACCAGCCGAATTCTCGAGAGCGAAGCTCGCCCGAGCGAGCGTGCAGATTAAAATTTTCTTCGAACACTCTGTCAAGATTAGAAACGCGCTATATACGTACGCTCATAAGCTGTGGGTACGGTACGATTATGTGTTTACCTTTGTCCCGCGTCCGAAAACTATGCCGGAGGCTCGTCCGTCGAAATTCGGAGTACTTTAGAGCTTATAAGACACACCCGCGAATCTAGCGGTATTTCAGATGTTGAAATAACAAATTTGATGCGACATACGACAGATCGTCGAATCTTAAGACCGGGAATTGGAAGCGAAGGTGGTTATTCTTGAAAATCATATAGCATGTCAGAATTTCGAAGCGGGGACGGGACAAATGCCACATTCTGCATTGATCTCGCCCATACTTCAGGATTTTCTTTATCTACATTCGTAAATATAACGAACAGTTTTTGTCTAAAAAGGTACGCAACTTTATTCTGGTGAATTGTATAATCTTCTTTAATTTTTTTTTATTACCGAGAAAGAAGTTGCGCTTGTTCGTCGACACGTAATGTTTGTTTTTTTACCGTGAGTCTTTTTAACACGGTAATTCGAACGGTCGCTCGGCGATAAATTTTTATCTCGATCATCGGAGAGAGTGTATGAAAAGACGGTAAAAAAAAAAACTATTTTTCGATTCATCGATGAGAAACCCGTGACAAAGAAGAGCACAGAGGATCACGCCGGGCAGCTGGCTTCTTCCGCCTTGTCCGCTCGTGCGTACACGTGCGCACACACACGCATACTTTGTCCTACGCCTCTACATGCTCCGAGGCCCGCTGCCCTCTTAGTTTCAGGGTATTAGGGTCGTATACCAGTGCACCGTGTGTAGCGTAGCGGATTCTCTTTTCTCGTCTCACACGAGTCTCTCCCGCCGTACCGCACCGGGTTACCTCATTTATCCTCGGCGCTACCTTTTAAAGAAGAAATCTCGCGGACAATCTGACTGCAACGCCGAGATGAAGAAGAGACGAAGGCCTTGGGCATAACTCGGGTAGGTATAAGTGTGCCGCTGAAATCCACGTGCCACGTAGGTCTCTCCGATCTTCGGTGGAGCGCTCCAGAGATCGAACAAAGAAAAGTCGCGGATGGAAATAAGGAATAAAAATTCGATGACCGTTCAAGCTGGACATATGTTAACTCTTTGATTCGTCATGCGTCTACTTTTTTCCGAGCATTATAAGGAAAAATTTCGTACTCTCTTTGTTTTATTCCCGTTAGGTGATTGGACAGAGGAGACCGGGGCTAATCGACACACTCGACCTTAGTCGTTATTACTAAAAAAAAATGAGTAATAACGACTCTGAGAGACTCATGGTCAATTTCGACCTGTCAACATCGTAGACCGGCGCCACCAATAGCGATATGTAAAATTTTCACAGAGGCTATAGAAATTTTTACCCAAGTCATATCGCCACTTTTTCCAGAAAGCGGGTTGTCAACATTTTGTGCATCTGGCTAAAAATGTCGTGGATTTAACATTAAGAATTTCGTGGATAAAACGAAGAATTTCGTGAATTTAAACTGAGAAGTCCGTGGATGAAAAGCGAATTTCATCGATAAAATTTCCTCATGTATGTACACATAAAAAAAAATTGATCAACATAATATAAGCCGGTATAATCTACAAACCTAACACAGAAGGTCCGCGATCGCGTCGCCATCGATTACTATATTTTCTAATAAGAAGAACTTATATTCCAGCGAAAACTTACGGGACATTCGGATAATATCTGCATTAACGAAAATTACCATATTTTCTATCAGAATGTCTTAAGTTTGATACGAATGTTCGCCACGACGTCGCTGTAGTTTCGGTATACCTGAAAGATCCGTCGGTTTTTACCAGATTTATGGTAATTTCTATCAGATCCTCTCAGTATCAACGTGCGAGGATTTTTTAATGAACCAGCAGAGATCGTCTCTCGATGCGTGTCTAAGGACGATTTTATTCGTACTGCGATAACGGAAATATTAAATATAATAAAAAATGAAGAGCCCAACGAAACCCATAAATTTCAATCAAAAAATTTCTCAATGCTATATGTGGGACAAAGTTTTTTTGAACCAATGCGACTGTCCCGTTAACTGAAGCCGCGACATTGAAGTTACCGTCTATGAGAATCTTTGTAATCCCTCGGGGAATCCCATTGATTTAGATGGTTCCACAGTCTCGTTTACCATTAAGACGCCGCAGCGGTTCCGCGATCAAAGGAGTTTGAAGTCGGGGTCGGGCCGAAGTACGAAGGGAAAGAGGCGCAGTCAGACAGGGTGACCCACTAGTGCCGAAAACCGGCGCTGCTCCGCTGGACCGTTAATAAAAATAGCGCCGCCGACGCCGCCGCCGCGGGATTGCGGGTACGCGAAACGTATAATTTCGGGCAATAATTCGTTGGCGCGGTGGGCACGGACGATTGGACGGTAACCGACGCGTGCTTCCGGATCTTTGGATATATTCCCCGATACATAAAACTACCATACAGCGTTTCCCGCAAAGCAGGACGGACCGCGGCCAGCCAGCTACGGATGCGCCGCGACTGTACGGAGACGCACCGTAACAGGCGCCTGACGACGCTTCACCGTCGGGAGAAGAAAAAAAAAAATCGTAAGGGACTATCTTCCACACCCCGCGTTCGCCCTTTGTCCTTCGTCCCTTCGGCCTTCCGGAAAAAGCCCATAAAAACGAATTGTGTGGCTAAATCACCGCGAAAGATTTCCGAGAGTAGAGAGACGAGAGGAATACATCGGGCAGCGGTGAGGAAGGAACGGGAAAACGGAGAGAAGCGTAGTGGCGAGCGAGGAAGGGAGAAAGTCTCGCATGAGGTACGACCCGGTACCCGGTATAGCGGGAGGATAGGGTCGAGCTTAATGTTCGTGGGAGGTTCTCGCCGGGACAAAGGGTAATAACGCGACGCCGCATCGCCACCGCTGGCAGCGCAAACTTCACCCCTTTTTACGGGGGTAGGGGAGGGGGGGGGGGGGGGGGGAGAATCTTATTCCGGGAAGTTTCATGGAACATAGCAGTCAGACGCATTTCTCGTGTTGTATATAGATATATGTGTACATATAAAGCGTACCAGAATGTATATACATGTATATGAGGCTGGGTTGTCTGGGAGCTCGAGAAACGCATGACCCACTATTTCACCCTGCCTCTTCACGCTTGAGCTTCTGGACAGACAAAAGTTATTAGGGTCTCGTCGGAGAGCGTAGTTAGGGTGCGTCGAAAAACTAAAAGCGCGAGCGGCGCGCTTGCGTCTGAGAATTTATTAATTTTACCGGCGATTAATGTAATCCGCGATGGGCTTTCTCGACGTATAAAACTTCTGTCGACGATTTTTTTTTTTTTTTTTTTTTTTTGGAACCGCCGCTGCGGAGAAAAAACAGAGTTTTCGGGAAAGCTGATAAATAGGTTCCGATAACCAACCGGGATAGTTGCTGAAGCGCCAACTACGCGGTTGATCAAGGGGTTACGCAACCGTGGAATTAAAAAAAATTTAGATTCGCTCAAAAAAAGCTGCGGTAGTTTCTATTTGAAGCAGATTAAAGATAACACTGGAAATTCTGATTGCGTCACGCGTTCTTCGATTTAGTTTCCGTGAAGAATTCGCGGTGCAGAATATAATGGAAATTCTGATCGCAATTCCTTCCTTTCGATGCACATTGTTTTTTTCACGTGAGAAAAATATTGCCAAATTATCGAAAATATTGAACCACCACAATAGCGAAACTTACGAAACTATTGCAACTATGATTTTAAAAACACGCTCGTGCTTCCAGAAAATTTCTTTGATTCTTCAGCCTTCCCTCTAATTTTCGACTTTCCATCGATATCGGATGCACGTATGTGCTTCCCGATCGGTAAAATTTTATTTATGCTGATGAGAATGCCAAGTTCGTGCGAGTCTCAGACTATCCGACGACGCGAGAGAGTAGGGTATGTAGATTGGGTCCCGGCACGAGGAATAATATATTCGACGCTATCCACCGAAATAAGCCTTTGAGATACACCGTGGAACACTTTCGTCCGGGTTCATCCGTGCGGAATAAAGTGCACGCCCGGAAAGTTGATAGATGCG
This sequence comes from Exephanes ischioxanthus, assembly GCA_958510785.1. Classification (NCBI taxonomy): domain Eukaryota; kingdom Metazoa; phylum Arthropoda; class Insecta; order Hymenoptera; family Ichneumonidae; genus Exephanes; species Exephanes ischioxanthus. Next base: position 6,561,131 of record OY294020.1, on the reverse strand, counting down.
CGTCGCTCGCGTTAGGGACGAGAGAATAAATTCGAATGGAAGAGCCACACAGTGGGACAGAGAGAAAGATAACACGGAGGAAAAAAAACTGAGTCGAACATGGCGTTATGTAAAATGTATAACGCTCCGAGTATATCGCAAAACTTCCTTCTCCGTCCCTCTCCCGCGGAGCCCGAGGGACGTTGGGCAAATTTACATCTCGGTAAGCGCTCTCGATGCATCATAGAAAAACCATAACGGCCGTATTTCCCTTGGATACATCAGCAGGAATGGGAACCGCGAGCCAGACGGAGGTATCGAAGAAAAAAAAATCACATCCTGTAAATTAGGAATCGAGCGAACCCTCGCATTTATCAAGTCCCGTGGCCGTACAAGCTATTTCGAGGATTCTCGGGCCCAGGCGTCGCGAGGACGTGTGTTGTATACCACCCTGGAGACTCCCCGTTCTCCTCTTTCTCAGGGTTTGGATCGAAGAAGGAGGAGGAAAGATCCCAGTGTCTGCCAGGAGAAACGTCTTGACCAAGGAGACCCCCGCGAGGTGTGCCAGAGAAGCTTGATTGCTTTCTCGAAAATAAAGAGAAACGAGCTGGAAGCTACTCGTCGAGCTTTAACGAATGACGGAGTGTCGCTACAGTTTGCCGGATTACGGGAAGATGAGGCTGCTCGTGCATCTTGCAGTTCGGCAATAAATCTCCGGTCTCGTCGAGCTGATCCTCCGGATGTTCCGGCGTTAAACCGGCGTATAACACCTTAAGTAACCGGATGACTACAAAGAAGAGGCCCGACTCGATTGATCTATTAAATCGACGTGAGTCACGACATTCCCTTATTGTCGGTTCCTAAAAGCGTCGCACGGGAAGGATCAGCGAAGCATTAAAACCGCTTCGAAACCGCGACATTCCTCATCATGCAAGGAAAAGTGGTCATTAACAACCACCGCTTATGTCAGCACCGTGCTAGAAACAGATCTCTAACACATGTCGCCATCCTATTCCGGATCAGCGGTGACGACGCTGATACCAGAAATGTCTCCTTACTCCCGTCGTTCCCGGAAAGTTGGTTCGAGGTTTTAAAAACAAGAAGTACGAACGACATCAAGCTCACCGGTAAAACCACTTCGAAACCGCGACATTCCTCATCGTGCAAGGAAACGTAAGGAGCCACTTATGTCAGCACCGTACTAGAAACAACAGAGCTCTAACACGTGTCGTCGTCCTATTCCGGATCAGCGGTGACGACGCTAATGGCAGAAACGTTTCGTTGCTCCCGTAGTTCCCGGAAAGTTGGTTCGAGGTTTGAAAAATAAGAAGTACGAACGACATCAACCTCAACTTGAACCGGCGCGATATGATCGCGGCGCGAGTTTTACGGCGTACCGCCTGACCTAGATCTGCTTCCACGACGAGGAGCAACAGTGGCACGGCTATTCCATGCTACTGACGTGGGGGGAGCACCGTCGAGGCGTCATACAGTTAACTATACAGGGTCACACCGTTTCCGTACGGTGAAGGTACCAGCCGAACCAAAGACCTTCGCGCCGGTTGGATCAACTTCAACGAGCGCTGGATTCGTGAAATATGGCATTGAGGGCCACTAGGGCACATGTGTCCGGACCAAGTTCTCGGTGTGAGAAAGGCTGAGCATTAGCGCACGTGCTTCCTGTGTGCCTCCGAAGCGAAGGGAACCCGTTTAAGCGAAGGGGGCCCTTCGAATTCGGCACTCATGTGTTGGTTACCAATCCATGTAGGTTGATGACGAATCGCAAAAGGGGCGTCTCGCTCGGGCTCCCTTCCACTCGTTCGGGACACTGGGTTAAGTCGCATACAGTACAGATATGTTAATGCATTCTATATTACGACCGGGGAAGTAGTCACACACACAGGCCAATGCGAGCCCGAGCGGAGAGAAACATAACAAGAGCCGCGGAAGGAGAGCCAAACAAGAAAGACCTTGAGTCCCCTCTCAGGATCCTTGCTTAGCTGGTTTGCAACTGCTTCGAGCCGCTGGGCCTCAACGCTCCGTTCTCTCCTAATGTTGTGGCAAACGAAAAACACAGGCCTCCTTTATACGCCGAAGCTGTTTACCACCGCTAAAAAACAGCCCGGGGCCCCTTCAGCGAGGCCCCTCGGAGTGAGGGGCGGGGGGGGGGGGGGGGGGGACTAGCGAATCTTCCTCGTACTACGCGCAACCTTGAGGATCGCAGAAGCCGACACGTGTCGCTCGCTTCAAGGGGACTTTGAAGAAAGAAGTGTGGGATACACGCGATGAGAAAGAGCCGAGAATACGGGAGAAAGAGGAATTCGGAAGGTCAAGCGAGGCGGGCTGTTAGACACCCGGACGAGAATTGCGGTCTCATCGCGAATACCCGTATCTACTGGTCCGCCGCTCGAAGGCAGCTGTCCATCGAGATCACGATGGGATGCTTGAGGAGAAATGTTTCTATTACGGGTCATATGAACATTGTCTCAAGAACAGTTGGAAATATCCAGACAACCGTGATTGTCCGTGTATCTGGTTGTTCCTAAAGGCCACTAGTAGAACCACTGCCCATAATAGGAGAATTAACCTCACTACTCTACAATTATCGATACCATCGGTTTCCTCGATTACCGAACGCAATTTCCTCGATGCCAGATTCATTTGAACCCAAACAAATACTGCGTACGGTTGCGCAGGAAGTCGGGCGAAAGAACGATCGCAATAAACCTCGCAGGCTCGTGTTACGCAATAGAACGCAATCTGCCGATATCGAGCTTAACTTCCATCGCAAAAGAATGGACGTTCGACTCCCTTCGTTTTACTTTCCCCGTCGTCAAGAGTGCAGCTGGATAGTGAGAGACCCGCTTCTCTTTATCCACGGTGATCCAACGCCACTTGATCCGACGGGAGTCGCAATAACAAGAAGGGAAAATAACGATCGCGAATGAAAGACTCGGGGAAAATAAATATGAAAGTAAAGAATAAGCGTCTACGAAGAAAACACGTTGATACGCAATTTGTCAAAAACGTTTGACAAATTGTTTGTCGCTGGAACAAAGGGCAGGGGTGAGAAAACACGAGTACTCTCGAAACAGCTAATTCGATACAATCGGACCCTTTCGTCGGATTGATGCAAGGTACGGTGCCGCTGGTACGGGAATGGCGTGTCGACGCGGTAGGTAGGTGTGATGCTATTCCGGTGGGAAGGGCGCGACGGAATGAGTTCCGGCGACCCGCCTCGGGGCGCCGATGTCGGATGTAACTGTATACCATATTCAGATATTCAAATTTGAAATTCAGATGCTCGGATTGTTTCGCTAAATCAAGAAAAATGTGGCCCCAGTGACTTCCTGAAAAACGTATTACATAGTACTATATACGTGTAATCCAGGGTTGAGTTCTCACTCCCTTATTCTTTTCTCGTCCCACTCCCCCATGCGAATTCGTGGGATCCACCGGTGTGTTCTTGGTTGGCTCGGCAAAAGAGTGTTCACAGTCGCCGTGATTGAGGAGAGTCGGACGAGGCGCGAAGGCATTGGGACACGGGACGACCAGTGTTTATGGCTAAATCACTTTTGTTCAAGAACGTCGTTCTTTTCCGGACGAACCCTCCGAATTTCTCATAGGAGCGACTCTCGTGTCTTCGAGTTTCTCGTCGCCGTTCTCCGTTTCTTACTCGGTACACCTTGGCTCAGTTTCTTTACTCTCCTTCGTTTTGTTCTATCGTCTTTTTTGCATTCCCTTTCCGGCAAGAGAACTCTCGCCATCCTGCTCCCGGCGTATCTCACTCCGCCGCAGCCTTGATTCTATTTCGGATGGGGATTTGCCTTTGCGAGAGTCTTGCTCGTCTGTCGTCGTCTTCGTCGTCTCAGCCTCGCCGGCTGCATAACTTCTTCCACGGCGGGTCTCTCAGCGACGGAGTAAAACGGTGCAATGATCGTCCGTTCAGGGAACTGAGCTCCGGTTGTTGACACAAGGTAGTTCGCGGGTGATATGGCTTGCGGGGTGACATAGCCAATCAAAGGGTCTTTTTCGCAGGACCGTGCAAAAACATCCGAAGGGTGAAAGTACTCATCTGCCCCGGGTAAGGTAGAAGAGACACGAAGGAGTTCGACCTTTTTCAACGACCACTGACGCCATTGATGGGCGAATTCAGCACCATTGGGTGTTATAGCCAAACGGTGATGTCTCTTAATATTCTCGTCACCAACTCACGCATCGAATTTGTCAAACCTTCAACCTGAAATCCGCAACTTAAATTTTTCATCGAGCAACTTAGTATCGATTTTCGATCAATCGAAAAAAGTGACCATGTCACCCAGAACTATCCAGCTGCCATCGCTATCCGCCCAATATGCTTTCATGGACCATTGACTATGCCGGCTGTTGGCCGGCTCCCGTTGAACGGCCAACAACTGTGTCCCTCACCTACACCGGTCCCGGAGCCTCGACGAGAGGAGGAAGAGACGGAAGACGAGTGGCAAGCCAGAAGAGCTAGAGTCGAGACGATTGAAGAAGGCGCGTTCTCTCCACTGGTGCCTCTTCCACCGAGGCACGTGGGACTTGCGTGTACGTTCCCGTATACGAACGTACACCACACTGTTTCTACGTACTAAGCCTGTGCAGGAGATCGCGAACGACGTGGCGCTTGTACGCGACGATGTTCTTTGTCGTACAGACTTCCCTCTGGCCCGGCGCTACGGGAAAGAGTTTCTCCCTTCCCCGCACTTCGGCACTCCACTCCCATCGCGAAATACGATGAGATTTTTTGTCGGGCAAATAAAAGAAACTATACCGCAGGAGGTTTCCGTTCCGATCATAGAAACGCCAATGCCTTTTCGATTTAATGAAACCGAAGGGTTTCTTTCGCCGTATTTTGTCGACGCTACGTGGCGAAATATTATAAATGATTCAGAGGAAAAAAAACATTGGTTCATTTTTACAGTCGACTTTACTACCGAGTTTTCTTTCTTGTTCTTTACTTCATTCTCTCTTTTCGTTTGCTCCAATAGACCGGGAAGGCAGTCACGGTAAGGGTGCATAGCGACGCAGTCAACGGGCAATCCTCGCCGGATTATCGTTCAACCACCGTCGCAATGAGTCAAAGCTTCCTTTAAGGGCGATTCCCGGATGATTTATCGCTCATTGTAATTTCGTTCGCACGTATTATTTACGGCCCGGTTCTATTTTGCCTTGGGAAATGTCTACGCACATTATTTTGTCAGCGAGCGCGCACGTTGTCCGTGTTCATATTTCACCACGCCGGTTCGTCCACTTTTGCGTCCATGTGCGTGTTCGTGCCGCGATGTTATTCAGCTCCGCGCCATAACCGGTATACCGTAACGAGTTCCATCCTCGTTACTCCCATTATGCGATAACTATTTTTATGAGGGAACCCCCCCTGGCCTTTTTTGCAGGCGCTTCGTGAACGAGGAAGAAAGAGCGGGACGCGGAGGGATCCTCTCCGGTCGTCGAAGAAAAACCGACGAGGAGGGACCGAGGGAGCGCTATGAGGCCACGTTGCCGGCACCGGGGAACAGGGGACTCTTACCTGCGGTGATCGCGGGCGCACATTGTCTCGAAGTGGAGCAGTTCTCGAGCTCTTCCATTTTATTCATTCCAATGCTGAATGGGAGTACCGCAAAGGTCGTTGTATGGGTTTTTATACGACGGAACATAGCTCGCTGCCGACGCACCGGTCCACGAGGCCCCGTCGTCTTGGTGCCTTCGATACGGTGGAACTGGGGCTATCTCGAGATGCCAACGTATACGGGACGTGGCGGTGTTTTTTTTTTTTTTTTTTTTCTCTCCTACTTCCTTTTTTATCAGGGTACGTACGTTCGCATACACACTCAGGTATACAACCTCGTACGTTCCGAATGTGGACCTTCTTTTACGAACGGTTTTTTTTTTACCCTCGCTCTTTGGGCATCGAAGATGCCGTTACCGAGCTATCCGTCGATTCGTGGTCGCGAGGAATACTCGAATTCTCGTGGAATTTTGTCCCACTGTTATTTTTTAACTCCCGACTGCCCAAAGGGCAAAAGACGGGCGTTAGGCGTTTCAGGACGATCACGTGACTTTGCGTGTTTTCTGAATCGAGAAAAAATCCTCTTGACAAAGTTTCGCAAGCAAATCGCAAAATTAAAAAAAATATTGTAAAATTGCAATGCACATGTTTGAAATTTCAGAAACTGTTTATGTAAAAAGCTTCCAATGCCGTTCATCAATTTTCAAACAACATTTTTTACACTGTACCTTCTGTGATTTTTGGTTTGTATTTTTTTTTTTTAGAGGCTTTTTCATGTTTCGTTGAGGAATTTTACAAACAAATATCCTTGTTTGTTCCTATGATCGCACACGACGAATGAACTTGGCCCTTGAGCTCGACCGCGTCAGAGCAGCTCTGTTCTCGCCCACGTGAAAAACACAAAGACGTCGAGCGGTAATCTGATATCTCGGAGATCCGGGGCGTTCTGTACCTCACCTATTGATATAGAAGCCACGGTTATTACCGAGTGAAATATAGTTTTCCACCTGTCAGCTCGGTTGAAGTGTCTTTCACGACAGCAAAAAGGTCTTCTAAATCAAGTTGACAATTCGCACGACCAGCTGGCGTGTGTCTATGCGAAAGTGTGCGCGGTGCGGTGAAGAGAATAGGCGGAGCGTCGTCCGGAGTCATTTCTGGCTCGGACGTACGGCAAGGAAGAGCGTGGCAAAACGGACCATTTTAACCAACTCGCGGTAAGGTCGAAAAAATCTCTCAGCTTAAATGGAGTTCATAGGTCCGTTTTCCCCCGCTTTCGCCTATAGAGCTTGGACAATTCCGACATGGCGTGTAGCAGTTCGGGACACCTTCTCATTGTACTCGAGGGTCTTTATAGGCCATTTGCGCCTCTCTTAAACTCTATTTGCGGTTACGATCCTCGGTTCGCGTGTGTTTATCCTCGAGCGGGCAGCAGGTCGCTGGGTCGTTTCCAGAGAGAGTCGAGTTCCGGACATGGCCCAGGACGTCGCAATCCTAGGACCTCTCTCTCTCCCTCACGATTTTCAACGACCAGGTAACCACCAAACTTTTTGGTCGTAAATATGCTGGACGCGCATTTCTACAGGAGGCGGGGGAGAGGGGCGGGCGATCCCTCGGTCGCTTTGTTCGCCCGAGCGTCGAAGATTTTCCGCGGGTGAGAACGAGACGGAAATCAAGAAGAGAGAAGAACGGAGCAAACGGGGCGACAATGGCAGAGAGAAGGAATCCGAGGGTGAGACGAAGAGGGATCGAAATGGCAAAGCCTGTGCGGGACGCGCGTGCAGCAAGGAACCGAGGGACCAAGGGACCGCGTGGCTGTTGCTGCTTGTGCTGAAACTGTAGGGCCGGCTATCGCACACACACACACACCCGAAACCATCATCTCACACATCACGGAGAGTTCCGAGATTCTTTTCCACTAAGTCGTGCTCACGTAACTCTCGGAGGAAACCGAAGGTGTGGTCCCTGGAATTTAATTGTCGGAGTCTCTTTCTTCGATGTTCTTTGTTCGAAATGACTCGGAAAAAAGCGCCGCAGTTAGTTTCTCCCCGTTTGATCAATTTTACACACATGGATCATCCCGATCACGGGTTGGTCGCAAATTATCCTGTAGCGTGTTTCTTGACTATAATCCGTCGCGGAAACGACGTTACGTCCTCGCACTCGTGTAACCAGACGGCTGCTTTTTATCCCAATTACTGAGAACAGCAACCCACATTCGCATCGGGGTGTCCCTCGTAACCTTTGATCCTTACATAGAGCAACCCCTTATGGTAAAACAGCCTCACACTCCAGCCTAACTCGATAACATTCGTCATCGAAAATTACGCCATATTTTCCGTTCCCCAGCCAATCATTGATACTTCACTTTGATAGATACAGTATACATCGTCAGTGACATTTCCCCCCCCCCCCCCCCCTTCTTCGTGACGCATAAACTAGCCGAAAGTTCCTCCTCGAGCCGGCATATCCTTGTTTCCCTTTTCCGTATCCCTTCTCTCCTCCGGTTACGCAACGAATTCGGCGCCTCGGGGAGTTCCGCGGGTCCATCCGGCCTCGACGACACAAAGAGACTCGAACCGGGTTCGGGGCTCTCGTCCCTCTCCTTCGCCCTCGCGACGGGCGGTTCGCGCGCGGGCGCCGCATTCGGGATTCCCGAAACGTACGGGGCACCCCCGCGTGACGTGATAACGTAACCCTCAGCCCCCATCCTGCCGTAAGGGATGGATGACACAGGAAAGAGTGAGGGAATAAAGAAAGAAAGAGCCCGGGTGAGAGACACTTGGATGTCGAAGGCCACGACCATTACCAATAATAAATTTCTTCGCTTCGCCGGAGGAAAGAGCCGCCGCTCTTCTTCTTCTTCTTCCTCCCCTCGAGTGCGTATTTGATATAGAGATATAGAAGAGGGATACGAGAGGGCGATCGTCCGCGGTGGGGGAGGCAGCGTTATACTTTGTCGAGAGGTCCATAGTAATACAAAACGAGCGTATACGCTGGAGGAAAGTTTGAGAACGGCAGAGTGAGAGACCGCCGAAAAACCCGGGGGTTCCCCGGTGCGCGAGGGAGCCGCGCGATGCTCCGAGGCACTCTCCTCTTGCACGGGTGCTCTTTTCAACGCTCCCGCTGGAGATTCTCTCTTCATCCGCGGTAGGGTCTCCGTCTCCTTTTTTTCAGTGTACGCCGCTGTGGGCATCGCGCCGCTGGCTCCGCCACAAAGGAAGCTGGCATGGATCTCCCGAAGGATACAGCTATTGGCCCTTTGGGCAACCAGCCATTCCCCGATTCGTGGCATCCTTCCGTGGCTCCCTCATGTTCCACAGGCCGTTCCTGTCGCTTGGCTGCCAACGACTGCGCCTCTCCACTCCACGCCGAGAGGGAGAGTGGAGAACCCATCAACCGGAACTCGCGAATCGTACTTCTCTTTACTCTGCGTTACTCCTCCATCCACCGGGGTCTCTTGGTTCTTCGTCCCCTCATCCGGCTGATCCTCTGGCGTTGCCTCTCCACCTTCGCTTTCACCCTCGTTCCTGCCCTATCCGATATATATCTATGTAGCTCCTCGTTTCTGGCTTCCATCCATGGAACCCTCCAGTTGCTCGCGAATCGAAAATGCTATAAAGATATACGTGTGTATACGCGTCTATGTATATCGTTATGTGTGTATAGAGGTACTATACAGTGGGTTAGGACGAGGCAAACTGGCGTCCACCTATATAGGCGGCATAGCGCGCGCATGTAGCCTCGAGGAGCGAAACAAAGGGACGAGCCAGTGCGCATGCGCGTCTGCCCGTACCAAGGCCCGTCGCACAGCGAGATACTGCGCTTCGCTCCCGCTAATGAAATGCGGCCTTTAAACGAATTTAAATTAGGCTGGGGCGGCCCCCGTCGCAGAGAAGCGCGCATGTACACGCCACGAGAGAGAAAAAGGCCGAACAAGCCCGTTAGCTGTTGGGCAGAAAAGCTCCGAGCTATACCGGAGACTCACCGTACCGGCTCCACGCTGCGTTGGAGCGGAGAAACGAAAAACGCATCTGCGCGCCTTTGCGAATGTGGGTCAGAGATCCAGCGTGTGCAACCATTGATATATATCGCCGCTATATATAGAACCCAACCGGGTATGGGATACATAATGTAAGCCGTGTATGTGTTACACGCTCCGGCGGGGAGTGCGCGAGGCAAACGACGCAATGATACAAAACCGAAAGTGTGCGGTACCGAACACCCGCCGCGCTTCGCGAACGATCAATGACTGCGATTACTCTTTTTCTCCCTCTGACACTATTGCCGTCGTGCAAACGACGAATTTGCATAGACGGGCTTACGCGTGCCCCCGCGATAGATGGCGTCGAGCCCCGTCCCACCCGTATTCGCCTTCCACCCCCCCCCCCCCCCCCCCCCCCCACCCACCCGTCCCAGATGGTTCTATGACTGCGAAATATCGACGATTTTTCGATCTTGTTATTTATAATAGTATTTACATTTTATGACCCCGGGACGAAAATAATTGGTGATGTAAAATGGTAATACAACCGGTAAACTTCGTGACAAAGGAAAGTTTGTTTTCTTTGTCAAGAAGCTCGTTTTTAGATTCAACAGCCAAGGTTCTTTATCAGAAAATTATTTTTCTCAATGACTGGACACCTTTGTGCATCGAAATGTGTTAAAAAAATGTCACTTTAGAGAACTATAGATTTAAAATATTTTTACACCCTATCAAATAAATAAGATTTATGAAATTAGAGTCGAAAAAAATTCTTTAGGATGCAGTGCTAATGGTCAAATTTTTTCATAATTTTTTGATAAAAATTTATGAAGATATTTGTGCCGTTTCGCCGTAGCAGATATGCCACGCTCGGGGCCGAAGGATTAATTGATTAAATAAAAAATCTTTATCCTCGACAATGATTTTAAAAATCATTAAAAAAATTGATGTTTCAATGACAGTGTTTTGTGCGACGTGGACGTTCGCTTAAAAATGTTTTCGCACCAAATAAATTTAATGTGATATAGGGTTATTCGAGACTCACCAATGTTGCCCTTCGTCGGCTTCCTCTTCGTCCGCGAGAAGGGGGACAAGTTGGAGGTTTCGTTAACCGTCGATACGTATCAGCATGGTTACCTAAAACGAGAGAGGACGGTGATGGATAGCGTACGAAGCATTGATTTCCATCGTCACAGTGTATATACTATATTCATGGCTTATACACGCGCTACACCGACTCCGGGTTTCGATCGATTCGAACTCGTCAGTTCGCCCTATCGCTACTATCCTTTGCCCCGCGCACGTGGGGATTTGCATGGGGGGATATCCGGCGAGCCGTCATTTCCCTCCTGTCGCGAAAAATGAGCCTCGGGGTTCCGGGTTAACGGATAACCTCCTTCCAGCCCAACCAACCCCCCCTAAAGTGATCTACTACCTATCCGATACCGTGGATGCAACGCTTTGCCTTTGTCCGCTCGGGGGAAAACGATTTTCTAGCTTTCATAGATAAGAAATTTAGTTACGCTCCACTTGCCCCTCGCTCTTTCTTTGTTACCGATATCTCGACACTCTTATTTGTCCCTTTAAGGAACTATCGTGACGTAAAAATAGAAAAATAATTACCTCTTAAAAAATTGAAGTCGTAAATACTGTCGATAACGTCCAAAGTGAGATTGAATTTTAGATTGTAAAACAGAATTTATTTCCTTCTATTGGCAACATTTTCTAATCGTTGAATTTTAGCTTATGGCATGGAATTTATTCCATTATATCGGATATATTTTCTGATGTTTGAATTTTAGAATATAAAATTACATTTTTTTCCATTCCATTGGCTATTTTTTTAGCTCACGTAATAGAATTTATTTAATTCTGTGGGCTACTCTAATAGTTGAATTTTAGTTCGAGGAATGGAGTTTACTCGCTGTAATCGCCACAGATACTATCGGGTGCGAGTATGCCAACCGTGCGTGTACGCCTATATAGCTAACCCACTTAATCTCTCCCTTGCAATTCATGGGTCACCGAGCCTTTCCATAGGAACGAGGTGCCGCTGGTCATCGCTATACGTACCCCGGAACGTAATTTCGGGGGTCGCGCAGGACCACCAGTGGCATAGAGAACACATAGGAGAGCAGGGGGGACCAACGGCGGAGACCCAAGTCAACCCCTTTTTAGAGCAAATTTCGAAGCACGCAGCCGTGAAAACGGTCACGAGGAAAATTATTACTCGACGGATCGCCGTCGGTCAACCAGTTCTAAAACACATTCATACGGGTCGTTCCGGCTCGAGTCAACACATTTTATTCCGAATAATTTTGTCGTTACAACTCTCAGTCCTTCGAGAGAATTTACACTTGAGATACATAAAAAATACCATTAGTCATTTTTTTCATTTTCTTTTTCATAACGTATGAAGCCGTTGATTTTTAAATTTCTCGAACAAATTAAATACACAAGTGTTCGTACAATGTTAAAAAAAAATAGATGACATGGTCGACTTTGATGCTATTATTTTTCATAAAAATGCATGAAATTTATAAGGCGAATTTTGAGCCCAAAAAGTGCCTTTAGGATGAACCTGGGATATCCCGTGCTCGTATATTGATATACGACGTCCGGTATCAGAGATCTTCGTCGAGCAATTTTGCAATGGCTATACGCAGCAAAGCGCGAGTTTCGTTTCCGCTGTATCGCAAAAGTGAGATGGAAAGTGAAGATACCAGTTAGGATGGAATCGAGGGAGAGCGAGCGAGAAGGGGTTTCTCGTTGCCGCGACACATGAATCGCACGTGGTCCAAAGTTGGCTGACGGCTGTGCGAAATCGACCGGCGGCACCCCGTTAACCGAGTTCTCGTGCAATATGTATGCGTAAGCTGTCCCGGGCGCCGGCGTTGTGCCTGCTATACGTCGCGGGGATGAAGAAGGAGAAGCGACCGAGGTGAGGGACGACAGCAGACAAAGGGTCGTCGTCGTCGTCTTGGTGCGCAAGCCACTACTATTGCGGGAAAGGGTGGGCTGCGAGCTTTGGGGAGCACGGGAGAGGGAGAAAGAACGGCGAGAAAGCCTGCCATCGAGTGTCTCCAGAGGCTTTCCTGCACGCATCGTTGCCTAATCGTCAGAAGCAATTATTAACCTACTCTACGCGGTGGCGTCGAGGTCCTTCGTCAGGCATTTTTTTCTTTTTTTCACCCCGCACATCTCATTAATTCGCGCCTCAACATTAGCGCGCGGTAATCGAGGGAAAAAAATAACGACTCTTGCAAATTTAATTTTTAATTAAATTTAGAATTTAATTTGGAACTAAATATATAATTAAATTTGCAAGTATATTTATCATTTCATTTATAGTTCGGGATTTCGTACAGATGAAAAATTTGGAACAATTGGTCGAATATTCTTAAAATTTGGAGCTACTCTCAAAAAGCGTACAGGCACTTTGATTTCTTACTTTCCCGTGAAAGACGCAACTCCTTGGTCCCGATTTTACTCGAATCACTGTAATACGCGGTCACATTTATTTTTTTTATATTTACAGCCACCCCTTAAACGTTTATGCAACGACAATTTATAGCGGTGCATGATATACGCACTGTCCCAAGCATATATACACTTCATAGCCCGAATTCGTCATCAATCATTGAATCGACAATATCCACCATTGCATAACAATATAAACAAATTTATGGCTCTCCGATCCCCGTGACTTGTTCCAGCCATTGTGTCGTCCAGGATTTCATTCACTCCGCCTGAATCTGCGAGAACGCGCGATGCACCGCTCGCCCTTCCCTCTTTGCACCGTTCGTCCTTCCGTGGCCCCCCTTTGATCGGCTATCTTATTCGATGTCGCTACCCCGCTTCCCACCACGAAGGTACACTCTCGAGCAAGCTCCACGTAAGTACGAAGTACACACTGAAGCATGTTTATCAACCGCCAAGAATCAAAAGGGCCCAAACAGTGCACCTTATCGTGGCATTTGCGCCCTTTTGATTCCCACGACGAAGGTACTCTCTCGACTAAGCTGTACGTAGATGCGAAGTTTATACTGAAGCATGCAAATCAACCGCCAAGAATCAAAAGGGCCCAAACAGTGCACCTTATCCTGGCATTTGCGCCCTTTTGATTCCCACGACAAAGGTACACTATCGAGTAAATTCCACGTAGGTACGAAGTACACACTGAAGCATGCATATCAACGGCCAAGAATCAAAAGGGCCCAAACAGTGCACTTTATTCTGGCATTTGCGCCCCTTTTATTCCCACCTATCGATGCACAATACATCTACCATAACACAGCACCGTTGGCGTGTTTCATTCTATCCCCGCTCGTTCGATCGCTTTACGGTGATGCGCAATGAGCCCGATGCCACTATAAAAGGTCCAGAGGCCATACAGCACGCACCGATCTTAACCATCGGCAGCGGTAGAAACATCGCCGGCTCTCACATTCGCCCGAAACGTGTGTACGGTAGGTACTGTAATGCGGCGAGGCCTGGGCTCGCTCGTAAGCATAAAGCCTCTCTGAATTTCAATGCTTGATGCCTTTATATACCTTGCCCATTCTTTTCGGTCATAAAAAGCACACATTCCAAACTCCGGCGCGAACGTTCGTTCGCTCACGCGTTATGCCGTGTGAGCTCTGGTGTGACGCGAGTGCGTACGTATGTACATTTATGTACGTCTATATATATGGGGCTTGCAATGCTCGAACGACACGAAACACACACAACGTCCTATCGTAAATCACCTTTCCCTCTTCCGAGCACCGCGAAATTTCACCCTCCCCATGGGTTTTTGCGTTTTTTTTATCTTTTATTTTTTTTTGCCTCATTCCGTCTCGATCCTTCTCTCTCGTGCGTTCCGAACGCGACCCTGCGTATGCACGCATGCATATATTCCCCGTTTCATTAAGCTCCACCGTCTGCGCTTCGTACAATTCTCGAGGGCGTGCCGTACGCGGTTTATAGCGCGTGCAGGCCTATAACGGACGAACGATATCGCAGAATGCGTTATTTTTTTTCATGAGGCTTTTCTTGCGAATGTGCAGTCTGGATACCAAATTTTGAGGAGGCTGGAGCGCTCCGCGCTATTCGAATGCGTGATGCATTTTTTTATTGTTCGCAGAAGGTTTTATGCATAAATGTACCATAGTGGTTTAACGCAGGGAAAACATTGATAGCGATAGATCTGCAGGAATATCAGTTAGACTGCGACAATTTTCGGAAAATTACACGTTCGTGCAGTTTTGTTTCTTGTATTATTTGGAGAAAAAAAAATTAACAAATATATTTATATTCTAAAAAAAATGCACAAACCAGTTAATATTTTTGCGAATCGAATTGCCATTAACGTTTTTCTAGTTTAAGGAAAAGTGCCGCAATACAATTCACCATACACCGTAGTTGATCGATGCATATAATTTCGCATAAACTGTTTCAAATATGTTAACACATTAAAAAAAAAAGAAAAAACGGTATGATAAAAAATGTTCATCAATAAAGTTAGTGATAAGAGAGGTTATCGGAAAAATTATAATTTTTTTTTGGTGTAGATTCCATCGTTTGACACTGATGGCGGACGGAACGGCGGAGTCTTGCTGCCTACCCAGTTGGCAAGCCGAGTCCCTTTGTCCGCTCGAGGCTGCAATCGCTGGGATAAAGCTCACTCTCTCCCTGGAAGCTTACAGTCGGTGGCGCCTCCATTCGATGGATCCGAAGTGCTTCTCCCGGTATACCACAAAGCCGAGTCAGTGCGCAAGCTCTCTATCTCTCTGCTCGGAAGAGCTTTGCCCACACTGGGAAGATAGGGGAGAAAGCGGGGTGGGAGTTTGTCGAGTGCTTCATCTTCGAGACCTACCGAACGAAGCCTACAGGGCTCGAGGCTGTTGCTATCCGTCATGCGACGCCTTCACGGCAAATTTTGAACGAGACGATGACGACATTTTCGGAGGTATCCACGATTAATGAATCTGCACGCCTATTTTTGAGATGGAAATATTTTAAGTAAGTATTTTTGGAATATGTCTACAGAGTTATTAAATTTTTGTATATTCAAAACGACTAAGCGAATTATTACCAAATTTGCAAAACACCTTTGGAGGATTGGTGTGTATGTTGGAGATTCTTTTAATATATATATTTTTTTTTTCAACCTTTTATCGACGGTAATATCTAGCGAGCGCTTTTGAGCGCGGCAGCATATTTCTGATGCACCAATTAATTGTTAGGCACATTTATATCTCTACCATTATGTGGTAGAGTTGTTAGAACTATCTTTTTTGGTAGAGTTATTATCCGGGAGACTTGTTTTCTGGTAGAGTTGTTATCTGGTAGAGTTGTGAGTGGTAGAGATATAAATGTGCCAATTGTTATACCTTCAAAACGGCCCAACGAGAAATTGCCAAATTTGCACGACATCTTCGTACGATCGAAACCTATGCTTGATAATTTTTTTTCATATTTCTTTCAAGTTCTTTTCCAAAGTAATAAATTCATCATTACTCCGAAAGAGTTTTATTGAAATTAAGTCACTAAAAACACAAACTCGGTACCCAAAAACCTTCCACAATGCTGTAGATAACGAAGTGTATTTTGTCCCATTTTGGTTCGAAATAAATTCCCCTCCCAATGCCCAACCGAATGAAAACGTAAAAAGACCTGATTAAGGCCTGCTAAGAAAATAACTAGTTTTTTCATTTATTTTTTTTTAACTGGCGTAAAAGTAAAAGGTTGCCGTGCACACGGCAAGAATGCACGAGGGTCGGGTCCCGCCCTTGCACGAAACGCCGTTACTGCATCCGCTGCCGCGTGCTGTTGGCCGAGGGTGAAGTAAAAAAGGGGTAGCGGAGCAGCAGTGCGTTGCTGGAAATCGCGCGGAGGGGTTGTGCATCTCTGCACCGGAGTGGGAGGCGAAGCTACGGAAGGGAGATAGCTGCCACGTTCCCCGGTGCAGAGAACCCGTGGCGCGTGGGTGGCCCGTGGCTATGACGTCACGCAAGGTGCATCGGCGCCCGGTGCAGCGATGCTTGCACGGGGAGGCAGCATCGAGCGCGCGCAGGGGGATGGAAGGAAGTCGGACGAGCGAGCGAGCTAGTCGAGTCGGCGAGGAACTGGGCCAGTGGGTCTCCGGCGTTAGTCATCTGCGAATCGCTAGTTTCTCGTTGTTATCGCTATCGTCGGATTTAAGAAAGAATTTTTATCAATTTTTTTATTCCCCCCCTTTTTCTCACTAATATTAAGTTCTTCGCGTTTTGGCTATAAATGCATTCTTTTTTGTTTTTAATTGTAAAATAAAAAAAACAAAGGACTTAAATGAAAAATACATTCAACATAGCGATCGTACCGATGTTAAATGTTTTGTGCGACGAGTGCATCGACACATCACCCGCATGATCACCCATTTTATGCCTATTCATTTTTTGCATTACTTTATTCATTTTCATTTCTTCGCTCCGTTTGCTTTCAGTTCACACAAACGTTCTGTCGTCCAGTGAATTCACCGTACACGTGACAGTGCGGGAGTTCCTGGTGAAAATTGAAGTGGGCACGAGATGTGGATTTATGGTCTTCGCGCTGCAGGTGCGAGAGGCTCCAGCCGGACATCGAATATGAAGACTTTGTTTTTTTGTTTTTATTTATATATATATATTTTTTTTTTTTTGGTACGAAGAAATTTTTCGACACAACGAGCGATTTGACCGAAGATAAGTTTCCTTTCAACATCGAATTTTTATGTACGATGATGCAATTTTTTTTCGATCGTTATCTTTGAGAGAGCTGCACGGTAGGCGAGCGATTACGAGCTCACCTTCCGGTTTTGACATCATCGATTTTGTGATGACAACACGGCTGTGCGTTACGCTCGTGAGCGAACGCTCGAAGCTAAACGAACGGGGCACGCGTTCTTCCACGCCATGGAAACCGCGTGAATTACGCGCATAGCACCGTCACGTTTTGCAGTTATCCCGCCTCTTACTAATTAACGTTTCGCATGCCTCGGATCAGCGTGAGCGCACTCAGCTGCCCGCTATTTTGCGACGATCGGTAACACGTGCGCTCGTTTATGCCCCGCTAAGGTAACACGCGAGCGCCCCGACGAAAGGCCGTTAAAGCTTTCGCTGCAACGAGCGAAGAAACGAGACGATATTTCACTCCTGCGAATTATCACTCGAGACTTTTACGACACGATGAAAAATAGACAGTCAGATTCTAGTGATCATTATATTTTTATTTAAAAAATACTAAACGGTAAAAAATGTTTTGAGAATTTAACAAACATTTGGTGTCAACTAAAGTCCACAATTTATTTTTTCTTGTAAATAAAATTTTTTTTTTTACGCGCGTTACTTTTACTACTTTTTGTTAGTCGCAAATACAGATTTTACTCATTTTTTAATCCTTTTTTAGCAAAATTTTGCGATAAAGAAAAATTCAAATTGAACCTGACAAAGGCAGTCGTGACTTCCTCCGTGAGTTCTGCTCTGATATTTTTAGTCACAGTGTCTATACTACCAAGAATTACAAAAACCGTCGAATTTATAAAACTCCCTAATCTGCGCTATCATTTTTCTGTGTAATTGCGTGTCTCATCGGATATTTCTATCGTTTCGTTCACTCGCGAGGGCTCCGCGCTTTGTTTTTCTTACATTCGTTCGGACAAGTGTAACGAGTGAGTAATTCGAGTCTCGGGTCTCGCGAGCCCGTTCATTACGCAACGCGCGAGCCGAGTTTGTGTGCATATCGGTCGTGCGGGTTTCTCATGAGCGGCGCGCGACGAATAACTATATTTATGTCGTATGTCCGACTATCGAACGGCCCGGATGAATCAGCGCCGGAGGATTTATTTTTTATTTTTCGAGCCCCGCAGGCTCGAGGAAATCGCGATAAATGCAATAAAACGAGAATAATAGGGACCAGAAAGAAAAGGAAAAAAATAGTGATAAATAAAAGAAACGAAAACAACTTAAGTTGCAGTCGTACGATTTTTCGTCATCGTATCGTTTGACCCGTTATTTTAGCGATTTGCTTCTCCCACTCGCTTTCGCCCGCAAACACTCGGGTATATGGATCGTATATAAGTATACAACTTTGTATTACATTCGCGCGATAATACAAGCACCGGGGATCTGAGGAGAACCGGCCGACTCGAGCGGACAATCGCTTATTTTTACCGGACACGCCTCCCGGTCCGGCACCGCCTATCTCACCGTATTTATCTCGTAAATTGCAATAATATTTTAGACACGTCTCTCGTGTGTGTGTACAATACCGCGGGAAGTGAGAGCGTCCCGGAGACGGCATACCCGAGACGAAGTACGACGTTACGAACGACTGGGCAATGCGTCTCCGAACGAATGAGCACATTAAACCACCGCTTTTTGCCCTTAGAGACAAAGATATTTGGGCCAAAATGGAATTTCAAGAATCACGACTCATCATAAATTTTTTTATTTCATTCGTTCAAATTGTTTCTCTTAGCGGGATGTTAAATCCGGCTAATTTTTTAACTAACCCTTTTGAATTAATAATCAGTTGCAAAACATTTATTTGAGTTTCCAAGATATTTCTATGAGTTCACAAAATATTAATTTGAGTTTGCAAGATATTCGCTTGGGTTGAATAAATATTTGTTTGAATAAGATGGCGAAAAGTAAAGAAAAAAGCTTAGGGTTTTAACATCGTATATAAATTTCTTGCCAAAACATCGCCGAAGCGAAGAGGGGCAGAAAAGAAAAAAATTCGTGGAGTGTCTTCCTCAGCAATATCGAAATGTTTTCGGGAAGGAGACCGAAAAAAGCAATGCTAATAATTTGTGACAAAGCGGCTTTTTCATAACTCGACCGAAGTGGATATTTCGTTCTCGGCGAAGCGAAGCAAACTTCGAGTGTCTCCTTTGCCCCGTACCAGTCTCGCACAAGGCCCTCCCTTTTGGAATCCCTCCGGTATCCACTTTTCGTAGCGAAGAGCACAATAATTTTCGTTCGGCAAAATATCGATGCACGATTTTTATTTATGGGTTTAACGTACACGAGCTTTTCTCTTTCTATCTCTTTACCGAGCCTCCGATGTTCTTGGCCACGAAACGTTGTATCCGTCGAATAATAATACACTCCGTTCGCATCCACCCAAAGAACCCATCGGCTCTCTTTTATCGCCTCTTCGAGATTTACGACCCGTGCTTGTGAGGCCGTGCGCACTCGCGCGACCAATTAATACACAAACCGGTCGTAGAGTACGCGAGATCTCAGCTCAACGCTCGATTTACCGCTCGACACCAAACCCCCTCCCCACCGCTAATCTTTTTCGCTCGCATAGACGGTGAACACCAATTCGCGTTCGCAATAAAAATTGTCAAACTTTTTTACAAAGATAAAAATTCCTGGATCATAAAAAATCACCAAGTTAGTAATAAAGTATTTTTTGTAACACGTGCACGAAAAGAAAGTCCCCCTTTTCGTGCCTGTAAAGTGTGTCGAGAGTGGCGCTTTCTAGCAGAGGATGCGCGAAAAATTCTGTAGATACTATTTTTACACGCTAGTTTGTTTTCCGCAAACTTTTTTCACACGCTAGTTCCTTTTCGCACACGTTTTTAACACTCTAGTTACTTTTCGCGCTGACTTATCTGTCACTGTAGTTATTTTCCCGAACGCACTTTACAGGCACGAAAAGCGGGAATTTTCGTGCACTTGTTACGAAAAGTAGTATGCGATACTTGTACGAAAAAGCGGTCTCCCGACGGCGGTTGGGAAGTAGGCAGCACTCGCCTCCTCTCGAGCTCCAAACGTCACTCGGCTTCGCCTCGTGCCGTTGTAGCTCTCGATCCGGCTCGTGCAGCCAACTTCACAACCTTCGTCGAAAGACCGCTTTTCCGTACTAGTATCGCAAAGTACTATTCTGCGCCATAAAAAAAAAAAAAAAAAACTATACTTTAGCTCTAGGAATTTTACTCAGTTTTTTTCTTAACACTTTACTGCTGTTTGGGTTCTTTTAAATTAATTATTCAAAACGAACAGAATAATAAATTACGGAGATTTTTCCCATAGTTATTTCTGAATTCCTAATGTAAAAAGTCGTTAATGTTTCAAACACCTTGTATAAACTGGGCGCTCGGTTATCCAATCTGCGAGCGAGATCTCTACACCTCTGCCTCGTAATACCGGTCTCATCGGCGCGTTCGCAGCTTCTCATTACGTTTCGTCTTTTAAGACCCAACAGGTATTACACATCGAGCACGCGCGTTCAAGATAATATACGTACCTCTGCGCTCTACCGGACGTTATATAGAGTGTGGGGTTTGGTTAGCAAGTGGGAAAGATCTTCGACGTCTTTTTTTACCCTCGGCGATAATCACGCAGCGGGGAAAAATACGTTCCGTACGTATAACCGCAGGCGTGTTCCAGAAGCAAAATCAGCAAAACACCTATCGTTATACTCGGGCGATAAACTTCTCGCGTCGCCTCCCTCATAAACCTCCTTCCTCGAGCTGCGTTATTAATAAGCTGGTTATTTGTATCCTCGCGATGGGGCTTTAATCGCCGTTTTCCTGCGGTCGAGAAGATGGATTTCCTTCAAACGATTTTCTGGATACGATCTCTCTCGTACGTAGGAGGCGTCACACCTTTCGAGATCGCTTCGACGCCGACACGATTATTCCGAGCGGAAACAATGAAGCACACTCGACTTCGTGCGCGAAGATCCAAATTGTAATGTGGGCGGAGGAGGCTGTTCGGTCGGGAAGTCTCGGTGAAGCGGAAGTTGCCCGTTATAAAGGCCGGGAGAAGGGAAGGCAGAAGACTTTGCCCAAACTCCGCCATATAATACAACAACGCGAAGTTTCGAGTATCGTACTCGACTTCGTGGACGAAGATCAAAATTGTAATGGGTGCGGAGATGGTTGTTCGGTCGAGGAGTTTTGATTAACCGGAAGCTGTCCGTTAAAAAATATGAGAGAAAGAAAATGTGGTCCGGATAGAGATAAGAAGAGACTTTGTGAAAGTATTAGCAAAAAAAAACTGGTAGCGCATTTTCATCTCTATTAGATATAATTTTACCAAATCGTAACTCCACCAGAATATACGCCTCTGACCAAACTCTGCCCTACAACAACGGTACGCGATTTAAAAAAAAAGCTTCCTCTACGAGGAAGCAAATGTAGTTCGGATAGAGCTAGAACGAGATTTTGTGAAAGTATTAGCCAAAATGAACCCGTGGCGCAGTTCCATTTCTATAAGGTATCATTTCACCAAATCGTAACGCCATCAGAATATACGCCTTTGACCAAACTCTACCGGACAGCAACTGTAATCGATTTTAAAACTGCTCACAACTCTACCAGGTAAAAACTGCGTCAGTCGGAATGACACATTTAGATCTCTTCCGAACATAACCCTATCGAATCACAAATCAGCCAGAATACGGCCCCTCAATTTCTACCATATAGAAACTCTGCCTTATTGCAAACTTACGAGAAGAATACAACTGTCCGACAAAAGTCGTTACTTGCAAAAAATGTTAAAAAAACAACACCAGAAATCTTCACAGGATGACCATAACTGAACCGGCGTCCATGACTCTAAAATACGTTAATTGCGAGACGATTCACCGATGAATTTCGTTTGCGAAACTCGAGTCGATGTATCGACTCCGAATAAGTTACTGCAGACGATTTCTCTTGTAATCGATACAGTACACACGTTACATCCCCGGGCGCGCGAGTGAATGACGCTATCGAACTGAATAACGGTACAGCAGTTGATTACGTTCATCCTATGGTAAGCGCGAATCCGTTGTTCGTGCTTGTACCAATCAACTTTCGGACTCTCTGTAGAAGAACGAAACCGGGGCAAAATGGAACCCTTGG
Source organism: Exephanes ischioxanthus (assembly GCA_958510785.1). Classification (NCBI taxonomy): domain Eukaryota; kingdom Metazoa; phylum Arthropoda; class Insecta; order Hymenoptera; family Ichneumonidae; genus Exephanes; species Exephanes ischioxanthus. The sequence continues at coordinate 6,538,781 of OY294020.1, read as the reverse complement.
GGCAAAATGAACCACTGTCCTCCATTCGAGACGAGATCATTTTTGACGTCCCGCAAAAAATTGACAAAAACATAGTCCGTTTTGCCCCACTCTCCCCCTGTGTATAGCACACAGCGCCGAATGACTTCGCGTCTTCGTGTCGACAAATATGTCTTTTTTTTCTCGTCTCTTCGTCTACGAATATCCCTCTACTTTACGCTCATCAACGTTTTTCCGCATCGTCATCAGCCTGCGGTCCATCAAAACACATCTTTTAAATCTACCAAGCGCGAGATGAGCATCGCGCCTCTCGCCTACAGGCTATAAATATATGTAATCGTTGAACTCGAGAACGGGATCAATCAGTCTCGGTTTGCAGGGAATTATGAGCTCTGAATATCGTATTTTTCGTACGGCATTGAATCTCGTACGATGTAGAAGCGGCATACCCGGGCACTCCCCTGCCTCTCGCTCGATCCTCCGTCGAACCCACGCAACTTTTTCCTTTTTCTGTCCCGATACCCTCCCGTGCCGTCGTACGAAGCGCACACATATACTGTTCGATGTAAGACGGGCTGTTCCTTTTCTATCTTCATTTCTCTCGATCTCCCGTTCTTTCTTTATTTCTTGTTTACCGCACGGTATCAAGAACGATTCTTCGCCGAGGCACAGATGTCTCTTTCGCAGCCTCGCCGTCGGCCACGAAAAACGAAATGGAATCTTGTGTTCACAGAGTTGCGTCATGCCAACAATATCGACCGCTGAGAATCACGTGGGCGCATCGCAGACGATTTAACACGTGAAAAGAGGTGGGATAAGCCCTTATGCTTCCGAGACGCCGATATCTACGATCCCTGTACAGAGTTCTCGAATACACCAAAGTCGGAGCTCTCAGACAAGGATACTCTTGTTATGTATGTTGGGATTTAAGGAGGGCACGAGAGACGATCGACAGACTTGGGCGAACGGTAGGCATGCGGTGGAGACCGGGGCAAAATGGGACAAAAGAAATTTCGGAGGAAATTTAATTGTAGCACTCGGAAAAGGCTGATGGGGCAGAATGGCACTCGAGCAAAATCCGGATAGCACAGTGGGTCGACTTTCAAATGAGGGGAAATTAAGAAATGTGATTCTTCGTGGTCAATGTGAGATCGACTGAATGAAATATGGTGGCCCATTTTACCCCAAAGCCCAATTTCTCTCGGATCTCCGGAATAATTGTTGCCAATTTCGATTTTTTTTTTTTGCCAGCAAACGATCATTTTATAGTTTCATCTGCATGGCATTTACTTTACAGCGTTCCCGTTTTACCCCTCGGTGTCTCCCATTTACTGCTATCCGCGTGGATGTGTAGTGCTTTTTGAATGCGAGTTTCACCGTTGTCCCATCGCAGCTTACGTCCCACGTTTCGACCCACTTATTCGATTCTTAATCCCCGATTCTCCAGAAGCTCTTCCTCGTCTCGCGTCCCTGTGTACAACTACTTCTTGCTCGCTACGTTCGCTATGGGACGTTTATCTACGGCTGTGTTGGCTGCCGGCGCTGCCGCTCTCCCCGGCACGATATGTCAGCAGGCAAAGGACGTTACATAAAAATCGGCCGATCCGTAGAAGGCAATACCACCCGTCGCGATCGAGCCAGACGCGAATAACCGATTCACTCTCGTATCGGGAGATACGAGACTCGCTCCATACCATGAGCGAGAGTATCTTTCTTTAGTTCTCTCAATCTTTCTGGATCTTGTTATTCGTGACAAGGGTTGCCGCTCAAACTTTTCTTAAAAAATTTTTTATTGTGATCTTTTTTTTTTTTCATCGGGACGCTCTTATTTCGTATCTGTTCCGATTCAATTCCCCGGGCCTCTGTTATCTTTCGTTCTACGTTTTTCTTTCTTTTTTTTTTCTTTCACTTTCACGTTCCGAACACTCCGAGGACCGCTTGCGCGTATAGTTTCTTCTTGGATAGGTTTTTCGAAAGGGAAACACGCGAGAATCTACGGACAGTAACAATCGCTCCGGAGAGTTTTCATGCACGCGACGTGTCTGCGAAGTTTTCGACAAGAGTCCTCTTGGAGGGTGTACAAAAATCGTGAAAGAGAAAGCGTCGCCCACCGGAGCGGGGCAAGACGGACTGTTCTTACGAATTCCTCCGGGGCCGTAAAAGTCTCGACTGTAGAACGGCGGTCCATCTTGCCCCGCTCCACCTAGGAAGCGTGGAATTAGCTCAGTTGGGAATTTTCCGGCAGGGCTGCCGGGCCTTGACGTCACGGGAAACTAAAACCGACCCCGATCCGGAGATAAAAAGGGCCCGCCGGCTGCCGCCCAAACTCTTGGCTGCGTCGATGACGTCAATGCCGCTCCGAAACTGTTGAATTTTTTTTTCTTTTTTTTTCTCTAGTTTCGAGTATTTGAACAGCTATTCCAAAGTTTGTGTGAGATAATAGATCTCCAAGACTATTCGCGGCTCCGAAGGGTCCCAATGACGTCAAAGCCAAGAGTCGTCCGATAATTTGTATCGGCGTTGCAGCGCGGATCGGTATCGAGAGTTCGCGATCCCATCTCGGAACGGGTTTAACGCCGTGGGTGTCCAGTTGTTCAATTATTTGGGCAACGAACTCTCCCAGGCCCCGGTGGGCTACGCCGCTAACTCAGGTGGCTGATCCCTGAACCGTTATTTACACCTCGAACCCCCCCGACTATGACGCCAGGCCGAGAGCGAACTGACCGCCTCGGGATGAAAAAAAAAAAAAAAAAAAACAAAACGAAAAATAAAATGAGGAACGGCCGAAACGCCGTTTGGAATTTCGAAAATAATGTATTCTTTTTTTTCTCCATTTTCGCATGTTCCCGCAACCCGCGGAGGATATTACGTATAGTCGCGTAACGGCATGAAAGTGTGAATGATGGCGGAAAGGGAAACGTGTTTTTTTTTTTTTTTTTTTCCTCCAACCACATCGCCTCGCACGAACTCGAGGGCCCTCGGTCGCCTCTCGCACTTTCATTCGGGTTCTTTCCTCGCTCGTTCTTTAATTCCGAACTCTCGCTCTCGTTACACTGGCAGTTTCCATAGCTGACGGTTGAAAATCGCTAACACCTCGGCGCACTTCACAGTAGCGCTAATGCGATTATCGCCCCACCTTTTGCTTTGGTGCCTGCGAGGTACACGATTTTCCACGGGACTTCGGGCGGCGGTGTCGGAAGAGGACCGGAGGGGGCCGAGAGGGGGGAAGAGATAGAAATCACAGCCGGCTTTTCAAGTCGCGCGAACGCCCTTGATACGAGAACAATGATGCGGAGATCCGACAGACGAGAGGAAGACGCTACCATTGACGGTTGAGCGGTGAATAAAAAAAAATCACTCTACCGTGAATTATTCGTGAACTCGGCGCGCCCAGCGAGTTTGTGAAGTACCTTCGACTTTTTTTTTTTCTTTAATTCTTCCGAAACGCGAGAAGATGTGAAGACGCGTACCACTCCGTCCTTTCAGAACCGGAAGGCACGAAAACCCACTAGCACGATTGTAATTCGCTAATCGTTGTGCAATATTCGATTGTCCGTTGCCTGCGTATGCGAACTCTCGTCCTAGTGTAATTTAGCCGTTGTCTGCACTATCTTCACATGTATTTTTTACTATTATTTAATTTATTATTTTTAGTTTATTTAATTTAAGAGTCTATTGTAGTATATATAGTAGTATTGTAGTGTATATATATGTATATATGTGCAATTTGCAGCCATTGTCAATGCTTCACTATATTTGTATATATATTTTCGTACCGCACTTGCGGTACAAAATGTCCGAGGGCGCTGAATAATTTTTTTTCTCGGTCCAATGAAAATCGGTCTAATGAATAATTATTTTTCATTTTCAGTTAAGATTTAAGAGTGATTTTTTTGGTGAGATCAGATCTGAGGAGTTTCGAGCTCGATATAAGATTTTCGCGGTGTACGCAAAAAGCCTCGTGATAATTCGAACCGTAAGCTTCGCACGCGCGAACGGGATCTCTCGGCGCGGCGTCCGAGACGTCGCGAGTTTGTTATGGTTTTTAAAAGTGGGCCAACGGTTCATTGACTGCTTTCTCCCTCTCGTGTTTAATTTTTTTTTTCTTCTCCCTTCGCTCCGATAGATTTCGCATCAAGCGCGCTCTTTCTTTCTCTCGCGCGGAAAGATTTTCGTTCGAACCTTGGCGCAATCGTGCGCTTGTACGGGACGATGCGTATATGGATGGCTGTTGTGCGCCGATTCGCCGCCGTCCCAATGTCTCTCGTCTCCCGACGTTTCCGTTGGCTCTCTTGGTCAACGTGTCTCCATTCGATACGGGTCGCTGCTGTGACCCGCGCTCCTTTCGCTATTCATTGCCTCGAACGAGTTTCATATTCGAAAGAAATATCGAGAGATTTAAAAAAAAAATGCAAATACCAAACGAGGAACACTGCAGAGGCTCGTTGCTGCAGCTCGGATCGTGTTCTCCGTGGCATTCGTAAACATGTCTTCCCACTGGTGCTCCCGTACACGGTGCGCACAGTGGCTTTCATTCAACAGAATGAAATTATTGCGGAGTCGCGGGTTAATCGAAGAGGACGGGAAAGGGGACTCGCGAGTCTGCCGGTGAATGGCGGGAGGTTGAAGTCGTTGGGCAATCGGTGAGGGCACGTTTTTGCGCTCTCCGAACGAACCGGAGATTCGACGATACGCGATACGGCGATGAGAGAAAAGTACTTTTAAATACACGTGCTGTAATTACCAATGCGATCATTCATACATGATATTGAGAAATACCTTTCTCCGAAATACCGAAAATTGGAACATTTTTGTAATAAAAAGAAGGACAAGAAAATAATTTTTTTAGTAATCGGAGGGACGATCATGGACGAATCGTCGCAGTCAGAAGATACTTTCACTGCACTTTTCTTGCAAGAGAATTTATAATATAATTCATATCATTAAAATATGACAGTATAATACCTTTTAGAGTGGTAACATTTTTATAAAAAGAAGAACCAAAAATATATTTTTATGGGACTTGAAGAGTCGATCTGCTGACGAGTCGTAGCAGTGGAAAGATACTCTGTAAGACAGTTTGTGTTATAACTTCCAATTTGACAATTAAAATATGACAATGAAATACCTATTAGCATGGTCAAATTTTTATAAAAAGAAGGATAAAAAATATGATATTTGCAGGACTTAAAGAGTCGATCTGCTGACGACTTATCGCAGCGAAAAGACACTCTACAACACAGGTGTTACAATTCCCAAAGTCGGTAATCAAAACATGATATTGATAAAAACCTTTTGAGAATGATAAAATTGTGATTATCAAAGAGGGATGAAAAAAAGAAAATGACTGTTATAGAAATTTAAGAGTCGCCCCGATGCAGAGTCACCGCAGTGAAAAGACACTTTGTAAGACAGCTGCTGTGACTCCCAGTGCGGCAATTAAAATTGATATTGGAATACCTTTTAAAAATTGTACAACCTTGTAAAAAAGAGGGACGAGAAAAAGTGACTGATGCAGGAATTGAAGAGAGTCTTCCGCACCCCTCGGCGCGTACAGCCGCACGACGACGCTCAACCCCCATGGTTACCGCGACTTTTACGAGCCCGTAAAAATAGTGTGCCCTTCCTTTGTCCCACGTGAGACCGTGCCCTCGCCACGGGCGCGGGATCTGCCTAGGACATCGCCTAACAGCCATCCTCTATCTTATTCAACCCGCGTCGCGCACATGCTCGCGAGAACGTTGGAAAAATCCGGTAACAATTTAACGACACCGTGCGACGCGTCAGCACCGATATGACCGGCCTTCGGCCCTTTTCTTCTCCTGCCATAATGCGGTATCCTACTCCGGTCGGAACTATGCGTGCGCACACACCACGGTACCGCGTTGGAAAATCCGGTAAGGATTTAACGATCTTGCTCGCCCGGCCGTGACCACGAGTGATGCCGTGAATGACAAAAAAAAAAAAATCGTTACGCATCATAGTTGCACACGGCAGTGGCGCAAGCAACTTCTGCACGGTTATTGGAGAAAAAAGAAACGGCAATAAAAAATTTTAAAAAATCGATCCGACTGTCGGTAATAAAAAACGAACCGACTAAACAGGAACTTAAAAAAGTGACTAAAAATTATGACGCATAGGTCGTAAAACACATGCCATCTGGGACTTTCTTATCCGACCGAAAAACAATTTTTCCGGCTCCGAATAAAATGCTATGTTCGAGACTTTTGTTTTTTTTTTATTTTTATTTTCGGATCATGTTATTTAGCGAAAATAAGCGTGGAGCGTCTAGGGTGATTCAGTTAAGGATTAAATGGCGTTCGTGGATGGCGACTGGTCGGGACTTTGGTGAAAGGCTTCTCGCGGAAAATCCAGTAAGAATTTAACGATCTCGCTCGCCCGGCCGTGACCGCGGGTGATGCAGTGAATGAGACAAAAAAAAATCGGTACGCATCATAGTTACACATGGTCATGCCGCAGGCAACTTTCGCAAGGTTATTGGAAAAAAAGGAACGTCAATATATATTTTTTAACTGACCGTCGGTAATAAAAAAACGAACCGACTGAATAGCAGTAAAAAAAAATACAAAAGTGGCTAAAAATATGACTTATGGGTCGTAAAACAAATGCCATCTGGAACATTGTTATGCGACCAAAGAACTCGTTTTTCCGGCTCGAAATAAAACACTATTTTCGAGACTTTTATTTATATTTTTGTTATTTTTCAATCTTGTTATCTGACGAAAAAAACGCGTGAAGCGTCTAGAGTGACTCAGTGAAGGGTTGAATGGCGTTCGAGGGTCGCGACTCTTCGGGCCCTTGGCGAAAGGCTTCTCGCGGTTTTGATGCAGGAGGGAAAATTGTAAGGTTTCCGTTCTCGATCGATGTCTCGCTCTCGCCGACACGAACCTCTGGATCCGCTGGTAAAGAATGACCGAACGACGGTTTCTCGGAGTTATACGTGTCTCGCAACGGGACGGTCGGCCGAACGTACGACATAGTTAACGTGCAATAAATAGTAGAGAGCTGAATCGTGCGACTTTCCGGCTCGCCCACTCGCCATACCCGGTGAACTCTCGGACTCGGCGGAGAGGTACGCGAGATCCCCTTCACCACCCCTTTACACGCGTAACGAGAGTCTGTTACCCCGGTTGCATTCCTGCTCGATATAACAGGAATTCAGAGATACACTAATGTAACGATAATGGCAGCGGCGTGTATCGAAACGCGGACATAACAGCGCAACCTACGTTCGAATCGCGCTACACGTGTTGCTGCGCTTCGCATATCTCGCATGTATTAAGGCGATGCATAGTGGCGAACCTTGCGCGAACGATATAATTAATTATTCCCGATGGTAAAAGAATTTTTTAATTGGTGATTAATTTTTAGCGAAGGATTGCGAAATAGACCGTTGAGTGATCACGCGAACTGGGGAAACAGTCCGATCGGGATAGAGACCAACGATTTTTATGAAAACGTTTCTCCAGACGGTGAACCCTTTTTTTTAACCGTAGACAGTAAAAAATAATTCGGTAAAATCGGAATACGAAGTTCCGTAAAAATAATTTTTTTTAATAAGTGACAAACTCGTGCGTTCACGTTTTAATATACAATCCTGTTCTTTTATTTCCTGTGACATTAAGAATTCTTGTTTTCACTCCTGTTTGTGAAACTACAAGCGGATGGTGCAGTTAAATTGAATTAATAAATAAATAATTCTAGACCTTTGTGGGCAATAAGTTGTTGTATAAAATACAAACTTTTTTACTGTGTAGAATGTCAGATCTTAAGCGGTTTAGTGAATATGGCTGTCTGGCTGTCTGGTTTTAGCATACAAAAGCCATGGGAAATCTATGATCCATATTCACAATTATTGCCAATGGCAAAAGGATTTTTAGATCGGTGATCCATTTTTGGCGAAGAATTACGAAACGGGTTGTTGGCGATCACGCCAACTGGGAAATCAGTCCGATCTGGACAAAGACGAGGGATTTGTGTGAAAATTTTTCTCGAGACGGCAGACCCTTTTTTTAAACCGTAGCACGTCAGACCTTAAGCGGTTTGGTGAATATAGCGGTGCGTTTTAGCATGCAAAAGCCATGGGAAAACTATGATCCGTATTCACCGCATTCACCCTATTTATGGAGGCATTCGTGAATTCTCAGAATGATACATTTTCTCTCGAGTTGCATGTGGCGTTTGATACTTCGTGCTTAATGACTGGGAACATCCGCTTTAGGTGTTATCAAAGGATGTCGAGAAGCCGTCGTCGTGAAGATCGCTCGCACATATGGTATATATATATATATATGTATGTATATACATGCATATACATCCGTGCGAACGTTGACTGCTTCGACTAGCTTTTGCATAGGTCATTGTTCCGTGAGAGTAATCGAGGTCATATCTAATCTCGCGGTACTCTGGTGGCAAAGCCCCGTTTTCGATATCTAATCTCTAATGCCGACGTGGTCAATGCACTGCGGGCGGTTGACACAGGCCGAACGTTGTGCATCTATTGGGACTGTGTGTGTGTACCTTTCAGCACTAAACTTCACTGCAAATTTCTACACAGCGGCAGTAGTTGTAACTGTAGTAAATTGTTAATTTTCATTGCTGTTAATGGACACCAGTCAAAATGTTACGGGGAGTTCAATGATGTCAATGAAATGATATCGTAGCGAAAATCACATGCGATTGATTGAATTATTTACAAAAAATTCTCGGTTTCGTGTATAAAAAATTGTTGGAGGAGTTCAATCTTTTTCGATATCATTTTTTTTCATATTTTCTGCTGATCGAAAAATTGACCTCCTACAATTTTTTATGCCTGCACGTGACGATTTTTTCGCACGATGACAACGCCCTTACGAAGATCGATCGCGTGGAATTTTGTATACGATCATTTCTTACCGATAAAAATAAATACAAGACTTTTTTCACCCGAAATTGTCCGAATTTGGATGAGATTAAATTTCGATGAACTACATTAATCCAACAATTAATTTTTTGCTCGAACTACTAAAACAGTGAAGTAGTGACCAATGCTTGTGCAAACAACTTTGAATTAAATATTGATCGATCTTACTTCGTCCCGCGTGCAACTTAGTTTCGTAAGACGAAAAACGAAAATTCACTGATTTCCCAAATCAAAAGTTTCAATTTTCCCAAACGCCACGCTACGACACATCGATTTCCATTTGAGGACACTTCGCGAGACAAATTTCATATACGACTTCGTAATCAAATTTTTTTACCCCTCGTCATTTACACATACGATAATTTAATAATAAAATTTGACCGATGCCTTGTCGTTAATCCGGGCAAAATAACAACCTTCGAAGATGCTGTCGCCGATCCGCGGCTGCACATCTCGCATGAATATGCATACGTGAATAATAATAACAGCAACGAGTATGCACAGAGGATGAGATAATACATATACATAGGCGCCTTAGGCGATGTTATCTGTCCAAAGCCGTTCACGCGGAACGTACGGACGAACGCTCTCTCGCGAATCCCTTCGAGGATTTCGCATCATCGACATCTCGTCGAGTGAGCCCACTCGTGCGATGTACGGGCCAGCGTCGATGCATCGGCTGTTGCAACCGTGCCGCGGTGCTTTTAATCTCTCCGGGGAATTTCATCCGATCGGCTGTCCGATCACGAAGCCGCCGCGGTGTGTATAGACATCGCGCGAGATCGCAGACACGTATCCTAACACACCGGGTTGACTCTCTTCGTCTTCGTCGCCCGTTTCGTGCGAGGAGTTGTAATAATAGCGTCGCGCATGGGGGGTGGAAAGGGGGGGGGATAGTCGAACGGGTTACCTTGCGAAGATTGCAAATAAATTCTACGACCGAGCTGACTGTCCACTATCTCACTTGCTACGGTTCGAATCGATAAAAAAAAAAGTAAACCTGCGAGTAGAGGAATATTTCGATCGAAGCACGCGCCACGCGAGAAAAAACCCCAGGGGCAGCAGGTCGATTATTGATTTTCGATCCCTAATCGGAAGGGAGCGTTGGGCGACTTGGCACGAGCAAAAAGGAATGGAGTGCGTCGATAGCGCGTTGCCAAAAATTCACTCTTAAATGCAACGTTGAATCAATGAGCGAGAGTATTTCGCAAATCGAACGAGGAATTAATAAAATTTCAAGGATACACGAAAAATTCAATGATGTTTCTTGAACTGTCGATGGACATACTCAATTCGAGGACTTTTCAGAGACTTCGAGAAATTTCGAGGATCATTTTTATATTTTACGTCCAAAATGCGTTGTTACACTATATTGCAAAAAAATGAAAATAATTTTTCAAGTCCTTTGATGGCAATTTTTTCATTTTGCACCTAAGGTATTCATTTTCTCAACGCTTGACAATGTTTAACCGTGTTATTTTTTAAAAATCGGTATAGAAAAGTTGGGTGATACATTTTTGTCTTGTCACTCATCAATTCCGAACCATAAAATAGTAGAGCTTTAGTTTAGACTGCGAAGGGTCTGTTCGAAATCCGCGGATGAAGATACGGTAACGAGTGGTCGAGTCACACGCGTCAGGCTTTCGATAAAGTAACCCTCCGGTCTCTCGATGGAACGATCGGAATTCCCGTTGTAAATACCGAAATGGAACACATCTGCAGCACGTTGGACAGAGGCATGGACTGGGAAAATCCGCGCAGTCGTTGGCCGTCCTACAGTGATTGGCAGACTCTCGAATCGTATTGGACAAAAAAAAAGCTTCAAGTAAAGTGAACGATCATTATTATTTTCTTTTTTCGTTGGCTTAACTTGCCAACAATCGTGCCGTTCACCGATGAGCCTCGGGCCGAACGATATCGATCCTCAGCTCGATATTCGCCGATAAGAATTTATCCCTCGCATTAACGAAGCTTCAGCAGGATTAAACGACGAAGTTTTTTTTTGCGTTTTCTCCCAACAACAAAAAGCTATACAACTATATATATCGCATGTACGTGCAGCACGACGTTACTTTAAATCCCAACTGGTAAAACCGATATCGGTATCTCGAGAGCTGCTTAAAAAAGAAAAGCTCTTGTTAGGAATTTAAAAACATCCCTGCTGAGCATCTATCTGGGATACCGGCAGCGCGATACACATAAAATCCTACGAACGGTCTTGCGAAGAGTTCCGGATAAAGCTCCCTGTTCACTATTTTTTATGCACAAAAAAAAATCTACTGAAAATCGAACTCAGACTCCAGCCACCGACTCGGACGAGATGTTCAGCCACTGTCGCCGAAATGCGATTCACAATGGAACTCGAGACTGGGCGCTCGGCTATAAGAAACGTGCACGCTACAACGATATCTATCGGTTTCTATTAGATTTTTTTTCTTCTTTTTTATTTCCCGAACAAGAGAGCAACGTAGCGGAATTCCGTCCGCTGAGATTCGATATAAGTTGGGTCTATCAAAAAGCTCTCAAACACGTAACCACTAAAAACAGCGAAGGAAACTCCCAGACTTTTCCTTGACTGTCCCCAAACGAATCATAAATTTTCCCACCACCAAAATTCAAACTAACATTGCTAAAGCAAGTCAATAATTAATGAAGCTCAAAACTAATCGGTATGCAAAAAAATAGTTTTGCATTCCTCTTAACGATGATGGAAATTGATGTTTACATATCTTTGTGTATAATCCAAAAATTTCGACACGTCAATGTAGGTACTTAATTTTTCAACACTTTATTGTAAACTGCTAGCATTAAAAAAAAATTCTTTGCATTTTGCTTCTGCATGGGCGCAGCTTAATTTTTTCGCCTTCGTGTCGAGATATTTTTCCTGACGAATTAAGAAAAAGTCCCGGGCTATTTGTTAATTTCCCGATTATACTTCTGGAATTTCCAGTTTTTCCCCGACTCGTGACCAGCATGTTGTTAAGTCTTTTCCTGTCGCGGTCTGTTCGCGAGGCGACTCAGAACGTTGCGATTTTCGATTCTTCCGTGGCACGAAACATACAAACGATATCGTATCGCCGGAAGGCTACGAGGTGACTCCTCGACGTTTCCGTAAGGCTAAAGCTTTACAGTGTTATAGTAACGCGCTCCTTCCTTTACGTGCCTACGCGGAACAGGCGAAGTCTGTCGCGATGTAGGATAACAGGAACCTTTTCAACGAAACTCGTTCGATCGCCCACTCACTACCGTCGAGATTACGACGCTTATGCGGCAGTACAGTACGATCGGTGAAGTCGACTTCGTGCGCTTGCCGTGGATTTAACTATGTCACGTTTGCGATTAAAGTCACGTAGCGAAACTACGATATTTTATCAGACATATTTTTCTTTTTTCGATCCCAAAGCCTTCGCAGATAACCGTTGCCATTCGATGCTATGAACTTTGATATTATTTCCTATCTCGCTGTGAGTGTCGCACATTTGTAGCGAAAACGGATGGATGAAATTTACACGGTAAAAAAAAGTTTGGACATAAAAAAAATTGTATATCTCATTCACAAAGGATCAGATTTTTTCAAATTAATTTCACAATTTTTTCTTGTTAATTTTACAATGTTTTTGTTGTAAAAAAAATACGGTTTGTTAACAAAAAAAAATTGTAAAATTACTGAAAAAAAATGGTTAGTCGTTGGGGACAAGAAATGTTTTTCAAAGGTACAAACCTTTTTTTACCGTGTACATAAATAATCGCGGTATATGCAGCGTACAGCAGAGTGAAAAAAAAAATTCTCGTCGATCAAATCAGCCGCCCTCGATACGCAATGAGATAACGAGAATACGAGTTGAAATTAGAAGCGTGAAAAGATAATTAATTAATTTTTTTGATGACTATTGGAGTCGAGATAGTCGGGGTCGCGAATTTCTTGTAGTCCTTGATTACTTTTCGTTTTCTTAATAATATTGACGTTGATATCATTTTTGTTTTTTTTTGAGCCGTCAGTTCCATTTTTTTCTTATTTGCGATTCGGTGTTTGAAGATCGAATGACCAAAGCGAAGATAGCACGTTCAATTTCGATATCTGCAGGCAACCTATACATAGGTTCGGTGTGCCATTCGATCGATGTAGCGTTGAGGTTTAAGCCGTACTAGTATATCGTATATACACAAACTGGACAAGCAATAGTTGCGTAACGCACTGACGGGGGTCAACGTATCCGCGCAGGCTTTACGCAATTCCGTTGCGATACGCTATGAATAGCGATAGATGACTATGTAGCGATGGCTTCGAGCTGCTAATACTGCTCAGATAAACGACAGATATCCTACGAGTTCAAACATAACTGATATTTTCCACAAAAAAAAATTCTGAACGTCAAACGTTTGTGTAACAGCTATTTTCCAAAATATCTTTTTCAATTTCAATTCAGAAATTCTTTAAAAAATTTAACAAAATGCCGAACATACTACAGAAATTTTTGTTTTATCGTAAATTTTTTTTATATAAAAATGTATAAATTGAAAAACTGAAATTATTGGAAGTGACATTTGAAAAAAAAAAAGTATTCACTAAAGTGTCGAGCAGTTGAGAATTTTTTTCCCCGCAGGGACGAGGCTTCGCACGTAAAAGGATAAATTGCTCGCAATGCCCTATCTCCCCTGTCCTGAAAGCATGGAATAAGAGGAACAAAAAGCAAAGTGTGTAATTACTTAATCAGAATTCTCTATCGTCAACGACGTAGTCGCCGTGCATGGCTCTGCTGTCTTATCATCGTAGAGCTGCCGAGTACATCGAGTAATAATCTTTTCGTCGAACGCAATACTACTGACCTCGCACACGCTATTCCGAGTTCTCCGGTTAAAGTCACATTGGCGGAGTAATCCATGCCTCGTCTAGAATGATGGTATATCTAAGCGATACTTAAACGCGTATTTGTGTGCGCGTATGTGTATATACAATTCAGAGGAAAAAAACTAAAGCGAGAGGGAGATAAAGTCATTGAAGGAAAAAAAAATAACGTATCTATTCTCCGTCGTGTGTCTCATTCAGATAACGATAATATTTCCCAGGAATCGTTTGTGTCGACTCGCACGAACGTGTACATGAATGTCAAAACTCCGATGGGAGTCACTCGTTAGATCTTTTTCGGGAGATCAGACGTAATTTCTTTTTTAGCATTGCTAATATCACGTGGCCCGCCCCATCGAATCGATTGACGGTTTAGCATGTTGTCTGACAATCCTTGAAATCCTTGAAGATCTTAAAAGGTCATTGACTTTTTTTTTTTTTTTATCCTCGACGTTTTAATTTTTTGCTCATTTTACGAAATCATTTACTTAATTTTTAGCGTTGCAGATAAAAACGAATGCTTGCCAGTGCAAAATAAACGCATGAGTGCCCACGTAGCAAGAAATATTTTTAAATACACAAATTTATTTTGCTAATATATCAATTTGTTGGATCGCCAAAAAATTTTATGATTTCGATTGACGAGATTGTGATTTCCAAGAAGACTATATCAGACGGCACGAATTAGCCTTGTTTTTTTTTCCCGGTATAACGAACGACCACCGAGTCTGTAGTTTCCTCTGATACATAGTACATATAAATGCCATACGTGCGTCCAGTCTCCTCCGCCGATTCGTCCTCGAGGAACGTCCAGAACGTTCGCGGCGATAAAAAAAGAATAAGAAAAAAAACAGCCCACGGGAAAACTGCGTGGCGCCATTAATGAGACATCGGTCGATCGCGCAATGCTTCGACATCCACGTGACGGTTCGATTGATCGTAACAAAAACAACATCGGGCCAGCCGCACCGGAGGGCACGAGAGGTGCGGGGACCAGCGGAGCGTTAACGACTACTATCTATCGTGTCTAGCATCGATCGATTACAACGACTCGAAATTCGAGCCGACTTACGAGAAATTGATCGTATCTACTAATAAGGAAAAATCTATATGCATTTGTCTATTTATGTCCATCGATTAATAAAATTATAATAAATAAAAAAATACTTGAACAGCTTGGCGAAAAAATAATTGCTTATCGCGAAATGACTGAATTGTTATTTTATCAATTCAATGTTTATATTGAATATTTCATTGAATTTACTTCATCCTCTACTCCTCAACCCTTTACCTACCGGCGCTGCATAATTGATAGAGTATGCAAAAAAACAATTCAACACAATTGTTTTTTTTTTTAGATTGCTCGATTTCGCGATATTAATTATAATTCCTAAAAAGCCTAGTCTTAAAATTCGACCCTTATAGGGTCGAAGGGATGCTGAGATAGAGCAAACAATTTTCGCTGATTTTTTTTTCCAATTGCCCAATTTCACGATATTAATTATAATTCCCAAAAAAAAAAACTGTTCCGCAACTTCCTTCGAGATTGCGTCGACCTCAGGCCCATTCCCTCGAGTACAATAAGAGTGAACTGAGATTGAGCTCAGTAATAATAAGACTATAGAAAATGTATATTCGGGCCGAGAGGTCCTCTCGCCGTGTCACCCCTCATGGAGACCACACGATTGCGCCATTATTGTCAGCCGGTCGCACATCTATTTCGTGGAATGAATTACGTTATGTTTACGATGGGATAACGGAGCATCGGCGAGAGAGCGACCGGGAGCGAGATGAGCGGCCGGCACTGTGCGGCCATAACGCGTATTAAATAATAATTCATCCGGTGTGTGTGTGTGTGTGCGCGAAGAAAGAAAGCTCGTGCGAGAGAGCGAGAGCCGAAATTGGCTGGTTGCGCAACGAGTACCGCTCACGCTGGCCTTTTTTTAATACGATACGAGACTTTACTGTATAGTGTAAGTATAGTATACCTAAAGGATGAGCCGAGAGGGACAACGTGTGATAGTCGCCGGACGACTCGTCTTATATACTCGTGTATTTCATCGGGCGTGGTCGTTGAGCTCGTACACACGTGCCCGGCACTATCCATTCGCGCTACATATATAGCGAAGCAAAACTTCCACGTCTCTGTCCGGCCGAAGTCGTGAATTTTGTTTTGTTTAATTTTTTTTCTCTCTCTTACCTTCAGTGCTGCCGTTCCGGCTCCTTGCCGTTCTCGAAATTGCGACACTTCACTTCTCTTCACTGCACCTTCACTTCACCTGCAAAGAAAAAGAATGTTGAAATAAATTTTTTGTTATAAAAAAGGTCAACAGGAAAATAACACATACGCTGAGCACAAATCTGACAGAGTGAAAAGCGACGTTATCTTAAAATAATAATTTTCAATAAAGTTGAAAATGGACATTTTCATATGGCTTCCTCATAAAAGTTGAAAACTTTTTATCTTTTTATAAAGCGAAAACGCTTTATCATAATATTCCATTATTCGCAAAGCTTCCTCTATGAGGAAGCCAAAAGAAAATATCGAAAAGGCTTTCTCATAGAAGAAGCTTTGCGAATAATGGAATATTGCGAGAAAGCGATATGAAAATTTCAATTTTCAACTTTTATGAGGAAGCCATATGAAAATTTCAATTTTTTTGTTTTCTCGATCTCTTACTCGTGCCCTTTTTTTCCCGTTCGAACTTCATAACGCTCGACACCCGAGCCATTTATGCGTTCCCGAAACTTCCCATTAATTCGCGAGCGCGCTTACAGAGTGCTCGATTATGATAAGCGCGGTTTCGCCGAACCGAGCCCGAAAACTTCATGCCGCTTCGCGTTTTTCCCACCGACCGAGAAACCCATTACCTCGGCCACCGGCGGGCGTCTCTCGCAGCCTATCTTTTCTTTTTCAATTCCGTCGAGGAGAGACGCTCGTGCCCACGTCCCTCGACCGCCTGCCCTCTCGCCTCTGTCAGCCGATACTTTTCTCATTCTTCATCGTTGAATGGTAAAAAAAAAAAACACACCACCCGGGCGTACATTATTTTATCGAGCGTTATCGTAGATCCTATAATTTTCTCACGCGAGGCGTATACTTTGCGAACGAAATTTTAACGAGAAGTTTAAATCCCGCACAGATCGTCCTATCCTGTCCTATCCAATTCGATTCAGCGCTGGTTTATAACCCGCGGATCCTAAAGGGGCACTGCTCCGAACGTGCATCACGAGTACCATCAATTCCAACTTCGTAACACTTGCGCATCACACATACCCACGTACATTTATACAATTTTCAAAATCGTTCGTGCGTTTGTTCCGAATTCTCGTCGACTCGGCAAATTCCATCGAATTTCGTATTATCGCAATCGTACCGGTGAAAAGACCAATGGAGTTTTTTGCATGTATCGGTGCGGATATGTGATCGCAGCGCAACCAACCCCTGTTCGAAAATATCCGAGGGTAAAGGGTGGGCTGAGGGATTCGAGCGCAAAGAGCGCGCACACGTTATATCGATTCGCGGAGCCAGCGACGCCCTCAGCAGTAATTTTGCGATCCCGGCGACTATTTTCATCTCTCTTGGACTCCTCTCACCCGCGATCGGATTCGTGCGACTTTTACGCAGTTACATTCACAGCTGCGGGTCCACCCTTCGCACTATGCAAATGGTTTCCGGTTATCGGACGTTTGAGGGAACGCGAATTTTTTTTGGTTTTATTATTGCGATTCTTTTTGTTGCTTTCGGAGAAATATTTGTGTCGTAGGGGAAAAAATCACATTTCGTGCCTCGATTGATTTTATATAGGTAGGTAAATATATCTGTTTTTCGACCTCTGTAATAGAGACAAAGCGGAAAGATGATATTTCAAAGCGAACTCTGTGATTGGCGGAGTCAACATTTGGGGCATTCTGTTTAATCCAAATTGATAAAGATAGACAGTTGTGCACGACTAAGGACTAAAAGGACTAAAAGTCGCACGAATCCGATTACTTCTATTATAAAATGGAAAATTCATATTACACATTAAATAATTGAATAGAATTAAAATAAAAAAAACTGACGAGCACTTTTTCCATGTGAAAAATAATTGCAAAATTCAGCTAAATACGCAATTATTTCCGACACTACGTTAAATTGTGGTTGGCTGCTTCTTTTTATAAAAAAAAAAAAAAAAAAATACTAACTGTATAAAAATAAGGAGTTACACATGTTTAACGATTAAAAGGTTCCCTATCTGGAGGTCGAAAACTGAAAACATACATCCTTCAAGTGGGTCCTGCGATCTTCAAATCGAGCAAAATCTACCGTAAAGGAAGGCCGATCGAAGGCTCCGTTGGCTTCTCGGAGGTTTTAACGAGGGTGCAAATTTCAGCTGGCGAAGAATGGCCGACCGCTGCATAGTTTGTCCGACCAATGGAAATTTGGCGAGTCGAAACTTCAGCTGTGGGCGAGCCCGTACACATCCAATGCCGCACACACCCGTAGCCTCCTCGTGTTGTTGGAAAGGAGGTCCGGGCCTCTCCGTCTCTCACCGAGTGAGACATTAAACCCCGGTGCATCAGGCATGCGCGGATTGAAATCGAAAGTGCACGCCCACTCGCCCCTGAACCTAGAACTCTCTACTACACCTCCGCTCAGCTCCATCGCTCCCCCGGCCGTACGGAGGGGTTGCTGCTGCTGCATCCCCCGCCCGGTGTCCCACAATCCCCCACTCTTGCCAACCCCCGACGTAGCCATCGGGCGCGCGAGGCTTCAGGGTTGCTGCCACGGCCTCGGCGCTTTTCCGCAAAACACCCCACGGTCAACCCGCTGCCCCCAACCTTCAAATCATACCACCTATCCCACCCACCCACGACGCCCGTTCGTTCCACCCGTGGGGTATTAGGTATAGAACGCGCCGCGTGTAGTACCTGCTTTACGGGCACAGCGCACGACTCGATTCGCTGGCGCTATGCCAGAGTCCCGCTGGATATCCCGGACTCGCGTAGAGAATCTGTGTTGGGGAACACCGGTCTAGAGACTATTTGGAGCATGGCATTGTTTGGAATGAATGTTTGTCTTGGATTTTTTTTATATCATCTGCCGTACCGTCGTGTGACGGTGGAGAAGCAAAGTGGAGATTTTTACGATGGATTGTACTATACGGATGATTATCGCATAGGTTGGTTTTTGCGACTGAGAGTTTGGATATTTTAGCGAATGAATTTAACTGTGAGAATTTGTAGGAAAGAAAGAAATTAATAAAAACAAATACCATTGATAAATGAATTCTAAGAAGTAAACTACCTCACTTCAATGTTAAAACTTCCCTTTTTCCCCCTCTTTGGGAGCCTACAATACCCTTCACGCTTTCCTTCCTCTCTATCCCTCCTGTACATTTTTCTATGCTCCTCCATTCTTCTCTGACCGTAAATTACATGATTCCCATGATTTACGCTTATCGATTACTCTGTATGATTGAATTTTTCTTTGCTATTCCCAATATCCATAGATACATGCTCGACGGACTGTACGAAATTTATTGTGATTCCCTTTTTTGCATTAGATCGCAGAAGGGCAAAAAAAGACTTTCTGTATAACGTCGTGGGGATCACATTTGAATAGAAATTTCGATATTAAAATATATGATATCGAAACCAGTATCGAGTTACTATTCTCGCGAGACACAAGGATACCTGAATAATAGTTCATCCCGAGTCTCCAGGGCATAGCAATGCGCGCACGTCTGCATGCCGCAAGCGCATAGCCATTGTCCCGTGTGAACTTTTGTTCGCATCATATAATCGTGGGACACGCGATAGCGTAGAAAAAAAAAATCGAACTGCCATCGATATATTCATATCCCATCGATGCTCCTAAATTTTTTGTATTATTTTCCACCCTTTCCAATTCACTTCGTTCTACGTTAGAGACCCCCTTTGTGCGAGGAAACTCCTCTTTTTTGTATCGACGTATTTCTAATCGGGCATCCCTCTGTTGTTAATACGAGGACACGAGGGGTTGATCTTCCTTTCTCTTTCTCACTTTCGGCTCTCCTGAGCGCAACAGAACCATCTGGGCACCCGACTCCACCGTAATATTCCTTTCTCTGAATTTTCATACTTCGCTGTCTCTTCGTCACACTCACTTCAGCTCCGACCCTCTTCGCTCCACGCCGCAACCCCCGTTACGGCCGGCATCGCCGTTCTCCGCACCAGCAACGATCAGCTCGGTCCTTCTTCTCTTCATTCATGTTCAACGTCCCAGAAACCTGAAACGATCAAAACAACTTTTTCATCTCTGGTACACGTACACGAGGATAACGGGGATGGGGGGCGATGAGGTAGATTCCTCTCGAGAATCAGGGATTATCCTTTACCGGAACGTCGCATATATGCAATGACATGTACACAGGGCCAGGGGGAACTTGCCCTAGCGGGTCCTCCTTTACCCTAATTTCGGTCGATCCATGTCAACCCCCTCCCCCCCCCCCCCTCTTCTCTTCGCCCGACTCATTTTCACCGACCCAACGAGCTAGAGGACCAAGTACCTTCCGTAGATTTTCGAACGACTGACCTCATTCCCCCCCACAGCAAACATACCCCTATATATTTTATCGCACCGTAAATTCTCTCGCACTTTCTCTCCGCCCTCCATTTTCCACCTTTCCCTTTCATTCTCGCGAACTCATTCGCTCCGGGCCGATCTCTATATTTACGCGATTCCGCAAAGGAATCCTCCCCTTCAGCCCCTCCGCCGTGATGAGGTTGGGTCTGACCGTAACGGCACAATGGACCAGAACGCATTTACACAATGTTTGTACATCTTTAGCTCGGCCATTGTTGAGTTGTACGGCCGCGGACAGTTTATTTATTTATAGACGGTTTATATGTATTCTTTTTTTTTCTTTTTTTTTTGCGAACGTTGGATATTTATTGGCCACTCGGCGAGGACGTTGCCCTTTTCGACACCGGGCTGCCATTGAATTATGGTCGTGATGTGAAGTATCGCGGATGGTCTTTAATAGTCTGGCTATAAGGGGGGGTTTTTTTTTTTTTTTTGGATTTGATACCTATCGAAATTTGGTGGGATCCTAACGTCGTAATTCGAAGCGTGAGAATACGAGAGAGATCGTTCTTTCTAATCTTTGTTCTACCTGGTATCGAGGAAATAAATGATGTTTCTTCACCTTTGGTTAGGATGTTTGCAAAGAGGGAATTAAAATTAGAATTAGGGGTGGTTTGGTCTACCCTGGGACTACGAGTGCGAGATGGATACAGCTGGGACATTCAATAGAATTTTTTTGTCTTTTTTTTTTTACGGTGCTGATAAATTAGGCGCTGATTTAAAAAACAAACCGTCCTCTATGGGATAGGAAAAAAGGTCTGCGAAAATTTTTTTTCGACCTCACGGTTTTCTGTCGAACATTTAAGACTTTTCATACTTTCCAAATAAGTGTTCGTCATTTAAAAATCATATGGTTCTAATTAAAACTTTAGCAATATCAATTTGCAGTTGCCTGAAAAATTTGCAAACTCGATGATGCCAAAGCCGACAAATAAAATTTGCAAAGTTCATGCACGCATCCGCCTACGTTATAGATAGATATTTCTTTCCCGAGCGCATTATTGTATGCACATACGTAAAAAAAAAACGAAAAAAAGATTCCCCGGCTTTTACATTAACACCCATACGTACGAACAGCCGGCAATATAATAATTCTCCGAACTATTCACCGCCGCGGAATTCATTCCGCCGTTCGGTATTCGGTTTCGCCTTTCAAAGACTTTTACGATTCGTCGTAAAATTATTATGCAATGTAATCCGACTCGTCTATAGTTACTTATATACATACATATATAGCATATACGTAGTATATTTTTTGCTCCGTGTCCTAGGAAGCGTCTAGTCCCATACGGTACGTTCGTAACAAGAGGCGGGAAGAATCCGGCTATACCGCATCCCGGTGACCGATACGACGTAGCATCCCCGCGCCCGGAGGTAAGCAAAAACAACGTCTACTTTCCCGTGACCCGCCCCTTCTGTCAGAAGTATATTTGTATTTTTTTTTTTCGAAAGGAATTGTTTCTCACTTCGCCAGCTCTCCGAGCTGGGCAAAGTACCAAAAAATACTTCAAGTACACAGTACAAAGTATCAAGTACTTTCTGTACTTGAAGTACTAAAAATTACTTGTGCACTTCAAGTACTGCCCAGCTCTGGTTTTTATCAACATTTCGTTTCATTTTTTAATAAAAATAAATAAAATATCTACACGATAAATGTATTTCGAAAAGTAACATTTTTTATTGCAAAAAAAAAAATGTTTTTTTTTTGGCAACCCATACCGGAGACGAAAAAAAGATTAAATCGCGAGACCGGGCGCGTGCAACTCGTGGGAATTTATGGTACAGTCAGCTGCTGCAAGTGTTTTGTACGCTCGCTGACACAGAGACAGGGAGAGCCCCTTCCCGACGCGTGGAATTCGATTCCTTAGCGGCATCGTCGCTGCGTATGGTTCATCATCGTCGCACTTACGTTCTGGCGCTGCAATGTATATCGTCGCGATCGCACGACCAGGGCCAAGGGTCGGGCGCGAAACTGGGTCGTACGAAATTCGATATCGCCGCAATGTAATTGAGACGAGTAGACGTGCATTGATCCCTCCGAGACACAATGTTCCCGTGTTACGTATACCCCTGTGTTCGTGCATCCAATCCGAAGCCGCAATTCCATTCATTGGGCAATTCCTGAAAGCGAGATAAAATTCGATTAATTTTTCACCAAGTGACATGAGACCGTTTCCGGCTTCGGTAATATTTCTTAGTTATATCTTTTTCTTTTCGTTTGATCAATTGGCTCAATGTACACAGCATATAGAAAAGTCCTGAAAAAAATCATATATCAAAACTGCACGATTTAAACGATAAGATATGTATTTTTAAAAAAATGGTGAATCCAGAGAGTTCTTGTTATTAGGGCGACTCAATATGCCGATAAATCCGCGAGATACGTCGATAAGCGCTGACATAAGGCTATTTACACACGACAATATGCGTACTCTCGCGTTGAAGCTCCGAGAATTAAAGATTTGACACGTGCTCTCTGAATAAAAAAAATGCCACTCGCGAATTTTCGAGCTAATTAAAATTTATGACCGCAGTCCAGGGAGATC
This sequence comes from Exephanes ischioxanthus, assembly GCA_958510785.1. NCBI lineage: Eukaryota > Metazoa > Arthropoda > Insecta > Hymenoptera > Ichneumonidae > Exephanes > Exephanes ischioxanthus. The sequence continues at coordinate 6,515,877 of OY294020.1, read as the reverse complement.
AACAGCCTCGTACGGCGTATCCGAGTGGTTTGCGATGAACGATAAGCCAGCGGGTCATAGCACAAAAAAAGACTTAAGATAAAAAGCCCCAGAAAAGAATTTTTAGGACAGCGATAAGGCAAAGAAAAATAAAATTAAAAATTAAAAGTGAAAACAAAATAACCACGACGTTATACATAGTTATACGAATCATCTTTAAATCTTATCTTCTCTACATCTCAGGTAGCTCATATTTTTGTCGTTTAACGATAAAAACGTTGGAAGTTCGAGCGCGTTTGACAACACCCGCGGGATAGAATTCGGGCCAAATTGAAAAAAAAAAGGAAAAAAAAGAGAGATAGAAGATTGCTCTCGAGTTCGATAAATAAATGAATTGTCGAGCCTTCGTGAGAGAACTCGTGGTGCGTTATAGGTGCGTTAGATAGGAGAGCTCGAGAGAACATCGCACTAACCCGCCACTCGACGAGGAGTCGCGTCGCTCACGGTGGCGGACGAGACGAGTCAAGGGAGAGAGAGTAAGAAAGCGAGCGCGAGGGAGAAAGGCGGAACGAGATATGTTGGGCCCTGGCCACGCTCGAAATCGTGGGTACGCACGATTTAAAAAATAAAAGAGTTCGTGACCGCATACGTTCGACCTTGCGCTAAATTTAAGCAGGACTTACCAGCCTGGCAATTCAGCGACACCCGCGCGGTTCGTACGGTTCGAACGAGCGAACTGAATCACTCACGCAATCCTCTATGGCAACTCGATGTTTGCTTGCGAATGGACCAGAGGATTATCTTCTATTCACTATTCAATCGGACGATTATCTCTGACCTAACAGCCGTTCGCGCACCCGCGCGCAGGCCGGACGATGTAGCTGCTTGCAAAGTCACTGTCCCGATTACTGGACACGGACTCATTTTATTTAATCCGTGACGCACAATTTTTGCCTGTAACAGAAGAGACGCTATTATTATATTTTTATAACGACTATAATAATTTAATATCAAGACTCCGTTATTCAATTCTCTTAATGTTACTGCGGTATAGATATGTACCAAATTTTTCATCGCATCATAGTCAAGACTTCAAAAAATTTATGAACGCTCGATTATTATTTTTTATTTTTTGCAAAAAATAAAATGTAAATTCCTAACTTTTTTTACGTCAAGCTTTACGCGCACGAGTTATTGTGCAGTGGAATGAAGTTTGTCTTCGAGGTGCGGAAATGAAAGTTGACGTGAACAGCTGAGCGGTTCGGTAAAAAAGATAAAAATAAAATACAAGATTTAGGCTCGAGGTATGTGCGAGTGCATAATGTACATTCGAAGTGCCCACGCATTATCGTCGAGAAATGAAGTGCTCATTCGATACGTTGTAAGCGTTCGCATGCGGCCGTGTATACGTGAATGTAATGAATAAAAGTCGGCAGGCTGACACGCGGGAATGTATCGGTACGATTGCTTACAATGTAATGCCGCAAGAGCCAATGTGCAACTTATAAATACGCTCTATCCTAGCGACAGCTGCGAGCGCCGATCGAACAGAGTCAATGCAATTACAACTTGTACTCCACAGCGATTCCAAACGCAATGATTCATTTCAATTAAAAACATTTTAAGCCACTTAGAGACGTTCTTTGTAAAAACAAAAAATGGAAAGAAAAAAAAAAACGTTCGTACATTTTTAATTCCCAATTTCATGCTAGCTCGGCTCGGCAATCTCGAGTGTATGGAAAACCCTCGTTTTTCTTGGTAATAGGTATATACTCAATCTTTTCCGCCATATTATATCCGGTTAGTGCGTTCGCGTTATTTTTTTTTGTAACAAAGGGAGGAAAAGAATGCGAATAAACAGGCGGGGCTGTCTAAATATTTGTACCGCGGCAATAGGGGGTGAATGTAGAGCTTTTTACCGTCCTTCGAGCTACCGGCGTAATACTCGAGAGGGAGGGGGGGGGGGGGGGGGGGGGGGGGGGGGAGTTACACGAAGATAAAGAGAATAAAAACGGAAATGGAGAATGTGAACGTGTCGAATGCACATATCGAAGAGATGATACGGTTTTTCCTCGCTATATATTATACCACTCACCCTCCAGAAATCTGCAGCTAGATCCAATTACTCGGAGATATTAATGCGCCGCGGCGTGTTCCACCTGACGCACGAGTGCTATACACACTCACCGCTAATTCACTCCGTACCCTTTCCACCCTTCGATTCTTTGTCGTAGGTTCTCTGAAAATCGTGAATTAAATTTTTTTTTTTTTTCGTCTAATGAATTTCCGCCGCTTTACTCGAGGCAATTTCATTACAAGGTTGTGTAAGCATGATACGTTTTCGTGGTAACGAGCCTCTTCTGCGCAGGCAATATGTGAAAAATACTACATTCATGATTATCCTTTATAAGGTTGTCCGCAAGTTGATTTCGAAATAAACATAAGAAGAAATGATAAACAACACTCAAAAACTTCAATCCCGACTTTTCTGTGATGAAATTAAGTGATTTTTTTGCAAACAATTGACATTTTGTTGTTTAAAAATAGTTCGAACTATTTTCTGGAACGTGAGAAACAAGGTTTTTCATCGCGATGACTTTTACGAAAAAGAACCGCCTTCGAACGATTTCTAGAATGTTCGAAGTATTTATAGGACGTTCGAATTATTTCTAGAACGTTCAAACTATTTCTACAACGTCCCTACTATTTCTACAACGTTCCAACTATTTCTAGAACGTCCCTACTGTTCATAGAACATTCAAACTATTTATAAAACGTTCTAACTATTTCCAGAATGTCCCAATCATTTCTAGAACGTCCCATCTATTTATAGATAGTGATAAAACATAAGTTTTTTAGCCAATACATTTTACCTCACCGAACTGTCTAGCTAGGTAGACATTTTTTTAAATATTTCCTTTTCTTCCGAAAGTCATCGGGCTCGTTCAAAGCATCATTAGGTCAAATTCGAGATCAAAAGCTCATTTGAAATGGTAATTCGAGTTCGAGGATCGGGACAACAACTTTTCAGCGGTATTCAAATAGCCGTGAAGGGGATATTTATTGAACGATGATTGGACTGCTTGTGGGTAAAAAAAAAATGCCCGACACAATTTCTCGACGATAAATTAACAGTTTATCATCGAGAAATAGTGTCGGCCATATTTTTTTCCCCCGAGCAGTCCAAATATAGTTCAAATAATATCCCCTCCACCGCTCTTCGAATACCGCTGAAAAGTCGTTGTCCCGATCCTCGGTCTCGAATTACCGTTTCAAATGAGCTTTTGATCTCGAATTTGACCTAATGACGCTTCCTCCGAGCTCGATTGCGATATATCGATTCGAAAACATCGTGCGGCACGAGCCAACTGAATAAATTCGATTGCCAACGCTATTATACACATGAAAGCGTTACTCCGTTGTTCCGATACACATACGCAATCGTCTCGGGTATACCCGGCGCCCGCAGTGCTACGAGACTTTACCTCGTCCCTCTCGAGCGAAGAAAGTTGCGGTATCGCGCGACTCTCCCGTCCGAAAAATTAACCTCGACGGCGAATCGGTTTGCCAGTGCTATATCGCACGACTATGCGGTAACGTCGGTTACCGTCGACAAACACACGAAGAATACTTACGGATACTATTCGCCGGCTTCGTCGGTCTCACCTACACTCGAGTGCGGGCGCACTCGACGCCGAGAGACAGGCATAAACAAGCATGGACGCTTTTCGTGAAGCCGAGCCCAGCAGTATCGCGTTCGTACGCGCCTTCCATCGTACACAGCAATCGTAATTCCTCGCAGCGACAAACAAACCTCGCACACATATATCTCAGTGTACGTGGTACTTGTCCTATGCGCGACACACGGGAGTGCCTAAATTCGGTGCCTCGTACACAGCTTCCTCCGCGCGTTGTTCCTCGTCCGTTTGGTCCCGTGCTACGCTACTCACACGTAACGGCCGTTTGCGCACACGCGCATGCGCGTCGCTGGTACAGTCCGGCGAGAAATAGAGTGATCGAAAACGCTGGTAAAAGCGCGACGCCGGCTCGTGCAGTAAACAAGGGAGATAAAAAGTTCCTAGGCCAGCAGTGGAACAAGCGTGCGTCGTACACAATGTGTACACAGAGAGAAGAGGGTGGAAGAGAGCGAGTAAGTGTGCACTGGCCGACAGCCGAGACCGTGAAAAGGAGAGAGATAAATATAAGAAGTCGTCGTCGTCGTCGTCGTCGTCGTCGTCGGCGTCGTCGTCGTCGTTGAAGAAGAGGTAGGAAAACAGCGAGGATGGCACGAGCCCGCGGAGCAGGCAGCAGCCGGCGCGCACCAACACACACAGTGTAAAAGTAGCCGGCACAGACTGCAAGGAGGGACGAGAACGGCGTGCATCGATTGGCGCGCTAGCCGTGACCCCCACCATGGCTTTCCCTTTCACCCAATGAGGCCTTACTTTCGCGCTCGCCCGCGTCGCGAGCCTCGATGCCGGGCACGCTGTCGCGGCAGCGCAACTGCCTCTCAGTTACTGGTTTGCCCTACGTGAAGAGCGAGCGATCGACGAGAGTTTTACGTTTACGCGCGGGCTTCTCTATTATTGTCATTTTGTGCGTGTTTACGTATGTACATATACACATCCATATACGCATGTACGACTGAATTTTCAAACCGGATCCCTAAGGCCGGCCCCCCGCCGAAATTATTCGAACGTTGATTTAAAGATTAAAATTGCGCGATACATTCATGCGTATCGTCTTCGTAACGCGTGACAGATGAGCGGGGGCAGAGAGGAGGGGGGTTCGCGACAAAAATCATCAAACTGCTGAACGAATAATTTGGCGGCTTTTTTTAATCGGACGAAAGGAACGATCGAAAGAAACATTTTTGAAAAAAAAACGACATTAAATTTTTGTGAATAAAAGAAAGTGCGGAGAGTTGCGTCGATCGTATCTGCGTATCCGCCCCGGAGCAGGGAGATCTCGAGAGGCCTCTCGAGTCCGTTGGCTTACCCTGACATTCGTTACGCGCAATTTTCGAGGAAACTCGGGTAAATGGGGTTTTTTTTAATTGTTTTTTTCCTTTCGAATTTCGCGACAGTTTTAACGGGAAGACACATGCGTGAAGCAAGCTTCGACTGAGCGTTGACCAACGGGTTCGTGCTGGATCGAACGTGCCGATCTGGCGGTGTGCGCGTTTGCCGGAAGCGACCTTGACTTTGGTCCACACGGTGTGTTATATACCGCGTGACCGTATCGCACCGGCGTCGCCGGCGACTCTCCGCGCCTCTATCGTTACAACTCTATTACTCGAAGAGAGTGGCACAGGTCTCCGCCAGGGGACAAGCCAACATCGCGCTATATATATTAAAAAAAAAAATACTATTACTCACCGACCGTTCGACGCACCCGACTGTTCGCCGGTTCTTCTCACCGTGTGTTTATCGACGATACTCTTACTGACGTTTAATATAGCCGGCGTGTTCGAACCTGTATCGAGAGTGACGAGTAAGCTCGCCCGCGCAGAGTCAGTGCCGATATCGATCAACACGAGCCGGCGTTTTATTCTTTGCGCGTCAAATTCTTTTAACATAAAAAAGATTCGGAATTTTTTTTTCCCTCGGATATCCCTCGACCAGTGAATCTCGAGACTGGTAAAAAAAGTGCCTGAGTGTGCATCGCGGCCATTGTTTTCAGCAAAACTCGAACGGTCTCTCCGTCGCCTTCCAACATCGCCCGTTACGATAATTCGATCCTAAACAAAATCGGCTCGCGACCGCCCGGTTAAGGTGGGAGAGAAAGAAAAAGAATAAAAATAAAATCTGCCACGCGCGACAAAGTTCGAGCGTTGAATGGGAGCTGATAGGACACCGGAAGTAACGAACAGCAATGATAATATAATAACATCGTTAGGTCGGGTGATATTTCGTAGCTGTAAGTCCGATCGTCACGCTGACGGAAATCGGCGAGTTCCACCTGGCGTCCGAGGTGTTCTCGTACCTCGCTCGGCTCGTCCTCGAGGAAGAGTCGAAGCCGCACGTCGTGACAGCCGTGCCGAAGAGGACGATCCTCGGACGCGAGGGATCCTCGCCACGTGCCGACGTCCTCGCCGATAGATCGCCGGCGAGCGAGTTCGAGGAGGGTTCGAATTTGGAAAAACAGAAAATGGCACCGCGACGCAACGCGGCGAACGTCCATGTCGGTGGTCTGCTGGAGGTGGCGGCGGCCAACAACGAGACCCTTGACGATTTTCCGATTAACGGACCGGGCCTGAGCACGACCCGGTGCTGCACGCCGACGGGCGAGTGCCTGCGCGGCGACATGCCCATAAGGATGAACGCCCTTCAGGACGCGGTCAAGGTCACCTGCAACAACGACAACTGCTCGATCGGCCAGTTCATGCATCGGGAGTGCTTCGACGCCTGGGAACAGACTGTTCTCACTTATCTCAAGAACTGCGGACGCGCCCGCAGCTGGTCCGAGCGCCAACGCCACCAGAATCTGTGGACGAAGAAGGGCTACGATCTGGCGTTCAAGGCGTGCGGCTGCCGCTGCGGAAGAGGCCATCTGAAGAAGGACCTCGACTGGATGCCACCCGGACTCGGCATTTTGGCGGGTAATCGGGGCGCCGAAGAGAACGAGGTCAAGAAGAAGAAACGACGCAATCGACAGAACACCAGACCGAGCCTCGCCGTGTCGGCCGGACCGCCGAGCCACGTCGGGAACCACGCCGGCATCGGCGCCGGCGGAAGAGGCGGCTGCGACTCCCAGTTGATCGAGTCCGGACGCGGACGGGCCGGCTCTCTCTCGTCCGGCACCGGATCGTGCTCGCCACCGGCCACAAGCGAACCCAGCGCCAGCCCGCTCCATCAACTTCAGGCCATCGCCAAGAAGAAGAGCAAGGTCGACTTCTTCGGCGATCACCGGGCACGGTGAGCTTTTTTTTTTGTTTGTAAAATCAATTTTTATTTTGATTTTGAGGATTGCGCAAAAGGTCTTGTGAAGTAAAATTTCTTTTTCATCACTCGGTGCGGTAATGGCCAATTTTCCGCCCGCTTCGCACCTTGTGATGAAAAATTTCGTACATCCCTCGTGCAGCACTCGCCTCCGGCTCGTGCTGCAAACTCACACTCGTTAGAAAAACGTTTTTCGCCCTCGTGGAGTAATGTATTATTCTAGACCTGTTACTCCTTTAACGATTACGGAGAAGATAACTTGAGGTTAAATTTTATTTTTCTTTCGCACAGTTCATTAAAAAAACCTTTCGATATGCATTGTTATTAGGAATTCTAGACCTGTTAATTCTTTAATGATTACTGAATTACCTTTATTCTTGATTTTGACAATTGCAAGTGAATAATCGCAGCGAGACCCCATTTATTCTCGACATTGACGAATTGTCAATGTTTCTTTTTTTTTTTTTTTTTTTTCATCGCACCAATGAAATTGCAAAAAAAAGACATCGACTGTCGTTGATTGATTGTCTACAAAAATGATCCAACTCACAGATTGTCCATGAAAACTATAATGACGGACAATTAGTAATGAATAATGTTCTGTACATATTATCACGAGTAATCGAAAATCATCAATCAACTCTTGACGTTCGATTTGAAAAAAAAAAAAAAAACAATAATAATGAATAATTGATATTCTCGCATGAATCTTCGTTCTAACATCTGTGATAACACGTAGGTAAAGTATAGGGGTTAAATGTATCGATCTTTTTTTTTCTTTATTCTTTTAGGTACACGTAGTGAACTATCTAGTACTTAAAATTTTCCTGAAATCAGCGAAAAACCCACGGTATTTTTTTTTTTTTACCGAATCCAATCTCTACGTCTAAATTGTCCATCATCCTGCGTAGAAAATCACTGCAAAAATTATTCTCAACGCAGGTAAATTTGTTGATGCCATTCGCGATAATTTAACGAATCGTCGCACCAAGAAGGCTGCCCCCTAGTTTGAACCGCAGAGAACGAGCGGGAGAATCGAAGGAAAATTGAGACGAATAGTATCGGACGAATGTGGGAACGTCGCGCCGTCGAGAATTCTCCAGCGTGCAATAAGACCGTTTGCGAAGATGTCTCGCAAGAATCCTGAACGCTTAAAGAGAAGCCAGAAGGGTGAGGGAAGAGGGGGGAGAGGGATGGATGATAACCACGAGTTAATTTAGTTAAGCACACTACCGTTCTAATTGTAAGTTACACGTTCTTAACGGGCCACGGTCGCTCGGTCGGCGGTTAGTTGAGTTCGTTCGCCGGTGCCTCGTTCGCGGGGGGGAAGGGCGCGGGAAAGCTGCAACAAATCATTGGAATGAGGCGCGAGAAGTGGTGCGCACTGGACGGGCGAGACGGGCCGAGCCCGATCCGAGATAAAACTCCAAAAGTTCATTTTAACTAAGCCTCGCGGGCTTACTATGCCCGTACCTACGAAAAACCGCTCGCCGAGAGATCGTAAATCTTTGAGCATTAAAGAGCCCGAAAATGATGAGCTACGGAATCACCGGGGGCGTGCGCCGCACGGCCAATTTTGCCGTTCGATATTCCGCGTCATTTCTCACTCCCAAACTATACGTTCGTTACTCGCAAGGACATTTAATTTAATTTAATGTCGATAAAAAAATAAATATGCAGAAAAAAGAACTAAGAAAATGACGATTCCGAGGGACGAGAATAAACGACGGAAATATGAGAAATTAAGATCTCGTAGGTGAAGATAATTCCGAGCGAACATGAAGCCGTAAGTCGCGCGCAATCGCGTCCGACGTCTATTCCGTTTCAATCCACCTATAACCGGGCGGAGCAGCGAGGCACATACACTGCGGACTGCCAGGGTCGGTTAGAAACTCGAGGATTCGCCGATACGAGGAGCCTCTCGGTCTGGCCTACCGCAGTCGTACGTCTCATCCTTATCTCGGTGTCCCAGTTGGTCCTCGCGAGGAAGCCGCGCACGGAGTCGATGAGAAAACCGGTCTCTCTTCTTGCTGTCCCGCGCGGGCTCCTCCGGTGATGGAGAACACCGCCGAGGGCTAACAGCCGATCGGGGACTCGGTGAATAACTAAATGAAGGAAACATAAATTAATTTATTAATTCGATGATTTATCGAGACTCCTCGAGGAACTCGCGCTGGGGGCTCATACAGAATTTTTTTTTTTTTTTAGACCTGTTAACCCCTTAACGGTTACTAAAAACATAACTTCCAATTCAATTTCAATTTTTACTTACAGTTCATTAGTGAATAAAAATGTATTTTGATACGGATTATTATTATTATTATGAATTCTAGATCTGTTAATTCTTTTTCCGACAGAGATTTATTTCAGGTCCGGTAGAATTTTATTTCAAGTCCGTTGCAGTTTCATTTTGATTCTGGTAGAGTTGTGAGTGGTAGAGATGTAAATGTGCCCTTCCGGTTCAATTTCAATTAATTTTTTTAGTTTATTATAAGAAATTAGATATTCATTGCTAAATTTTTAAGAATTTTTCTTTGCTCAGCCTCCTGGAATAAAGACATTAAAAAGTTGGGAACTGCACGGTGAGCATCAAAGGGTAAAATTTACGTTTTTGGGAGATCACTTTTTCCGGGCGATATTGTAGACTTGATACCGTTCAATTTTGAATTCGTAGCGAACAATAATAAATCTGTGAATGAATGAATGCGCGTTTTTCGTAGCCGAAGTAGAGGAGCCAAGTCGCGAAGACCATAGCGGGCAGACCGTTCGGCGAAGAGTGTCGTTTGCGTTATGTTGCTTGAAACAGCACGCTACTCTACTACCAACTTCTTACCACCACTACTACTTTTATTACTGCGATTGCTGTGTGCTAAGCGACACACTGGACGCGTTGTGGCGAGTTCCTCCGGTAATACTCCACACTCTTGGCCACCACCACGTCCGACTACTATTTTTAGAACTCGTCTTGGAAACCTGTCCTATTTCTATTTACCGAAGAGACAGCTCGATTCGATCGTGCTGCACTCCTGCGCTCGACGTAGATTCGATCGGCTCGCCGTCTCGAACCTGGCGATCAATTTTTAATGATACTATTATTATTATCATCAGCCTTACAGCGTTCATATTCACGAGAAACGGAACGATTTACTGCAATTGTTCTCAACAAATTTCTATGACTCATCGAGAAAGGAAAAAGCTTTACGAGAAATATAATTTTATTTATCCAACGAGTAGAAAATTTGATCTGTATCGAAATTCAAATTTTTCACATAAAAGTTTTCTGAGATCTGCCATAGATATCATAATAAAATTTTTGTAAAAATAGTAATTAATTACAATTGTGGAAAAATAATCCAGTTCAATTTAGGTATTTTTTTCAGTAATTTCGATAGTGAAAACCGCGCCCAAAAATTGAGGCGTGGTACATAGAAAAACAAAAAAAAAAAATGAAGTTTACATGAAATTTTCACATAATTTCTGTTTATTTTAAGAATTTTTTGTCTTTCGTTTGTTGGTGTTACGTTAGCTATGGATTACGGCGAGCCGTCTGGCGGTGTGCTGGTATCGTAACGTTTTCGCCTGGGGGATTTTGGTGGTCTGACCAGCCCTCCAACTGGTCTCAACGTTTCTCCCTCACCGTTTTTTTCCCCTCCCTATAGCCTTTTTAAATTTTTTTTTTGTTCGAACACGCTACCGCTAAGTCTTCGGGTGTTCTCTCTCTCCCAGCTCGCGCGGAGAGGAGGGGAAGGATGCGGGAGTTTTATTGTGGTTGCGGCGAGTGCAGGGCAGCGATGTGCATCGAAGACGCGCAGCTTGCGAAAAGCGGTGGGAGATTACTCCCGTAGCCTTGACCGTGGGCCACCTTCTCAGGGCCACCGAGTGAACGAAGAGGAGTCGGGGACTTTGGAAGCAACAGCGGCAACAGCCTCCAAGGCCAACCGCATCGCGCCACGCTAGGATGCATTTAAAGCCCTGAACTCGCCTCGATCTTCCCCTCTCATTAAGGAAATTTATTTATTTATTTTTTTTTCCATACTTTCACCATCATATTTCTAAGTGAAGTTTAGCGATTCGACGGGAGTTTCAGCCTTGACCGTCGGAGAGATCATAGAGTTTGATGGGCATTTTTTTTAACCCTTCACGTACCGGATAATTGTTCAACGAAAACGTGGAATCTGCCAAGACACAACCTTCGAATAGCAAGTTAATGTGCTAAAAGAAGATCTGTAAAAATTGACAGACGTACCTTAAAGTGTTGTTTTTTTTATAACGCTGAAGAAAATTTATCACGAACATCCGTATCGTTTTTATACTCACACTGATAAAAAAATACGGTTCAATCAACTAAAATTCGGGCAGGGACATTCAACTAAATATTTTGTTGGTACAGCTAAAAAATTGGTTAGTTCAACAATTTTTTGGGTGATCTCACAAAAATATTTTTGAGTCATTCAAATATTTTGTTCGACCAACAAAAAATGTTGTTGAACGTCCCTGCCCGAATCTTAGTTGATTCAACTGAACTTTTTTATCAGTGCAAAGGAAGGCATGTTTGGTTCCGATCGGCAAAAAGTTCCCGGTACTTGAAGCGTTTTAAGTAGCACTTAGGTTTGATCCGTGATCGGAAAAAACATCTACCACTCGATTTTTTCTTACTTGCCCTCCGAATACCCGAGGTATTTTCTCATTTTTCTGGCTGACTCCTATATCGTAAAACGAAATTGACACCCTGCGTGCAAGATGCATTTAAAGCCTTGAACTTGCCCCCATCTTTTCCTTGCCTTAAGTAAATTTATTTATTTATTTATATTCATATTTTCTGGATCACGTTTCTAAGCAAAATTTAGCGATTCGACCTTGACCGTCAGAGAGAAGATCACAAAATTCGGTGGGCAATTTTTTCTTTTAAGGAGCAGTTAGGTTTGATCCTCCTTGATCCCTGATCAGAAGAAACTTGGCTTCGACCACCCGATTGTTTCTTCCTTACCCTCGGGATACCCGGGCTATTTTCTCATTTTTCTCGCCTACTCCCGTATCGTCAGGTTTTCCTCGTAAAACGGAGTTTAGACCCCTCCATCGGGAGTGGAGACCAGGGAAATAGGTTGAGTTGTGAAAATACCGAGAGAGTGAGGTAGGAGTTACTCGCCCGGATGGCATTGAAGCAAGGGCCAGATCGTAAATTTTCCACGAAATTTTCTGCCTTCTCCTTTATGTACCAACCCGTATTCCGTCGAGTCCTACGCTTTCTTCCTTTCTCCCTGTGCAAGAGCCTTCTTTTTTGTTCTTCGGGGAAGCGACAACGGGAAAGGAGCTCGACAGCTTTTCATAATTTGCCTTCGTTGGAAAGCGAGCATATTTTTTTTTTCTTTATGCGAGATTAAATTAACGAGCCTGGGGGTCCAACGTACATGGCAAATTATGTCCTAAATATTGCGCTCGCTTCGGCGAATATTTTCTCATTCCCCCCCACTCAGCTCTCCCCCGGTCGTGTCGCTGGTTCTCTCGGGTCAACAAGGTGAAACGAAGGCGCCAAAAGTTTCGCCTTCGAACTCCGTCCAGAGACAGGCTTTTCGAGGTCTCGTTGATCGAAAAGGTATATAGACACGTGTTATACGAACCGGGCGGGAGCGAGTCGAGCGAACACCCAAAGCTCATCATCCCTTTATATCCCTCGATGACGAGACTTTAACCAACCAGTTTGCAAGGCTCACCGGGTCACGACATACACACAGCTGCGAATGATGTATATCATCTGGCTGACCCCGGATTACGACATCGACTGTAATTTTACGTTGAATCATGACGCGCAATTGAATTTCATTCGTAGATTTATTTTATGATAATTGAGTCAGTGAAACGGGACAAGTTTTTTGTTGGAAGGACTTCCGGTTTGTCCGGTCGGAAAGTCGTTCTTCGTTCGGCATTTGTCATTTTTTTTTTAGGATTTTTTTATTTCCATCTGCGAGTATAGTAAATAATTTAAAAAACATATACAGCAAAAAATTTTTTTATTATAACTTGATTTAATAAAACCGGACGACAGGATCAACGCTAATTTTACGGCGAATGATTTGAACGATTGGATTTTGGTCCATTGGCTTTATGACAATATTGGTAATCAAACAATTTGTCGAACGAGATGAGTTTTGTTATTTGCTTCCGGGTTGTCCGGTCGGTGATTCAGTTTTCGACTCTATTTTTTTTATCGCACCGATTTATTTTGCGATAAATGAAATGAACAATTGAATTTTGGTTCATTGGCTTTATGATAATGTTAATAATCAAGTGAGTCGTGGAACGAGTCGTGTTTTATTTTTTGCTTCCGGTTTGTCCGGTCGATAATTAAGTTTACGACTCTGTACTTTTTTTTATCGCAACTATTTTTTTTTTATCTTTGCTATTGGAAAAAATATTCGAATTTTTGCCAATGCTTGAAAGTGGTATTGAAATAAGCCTCATTTATGTATAAAGCAATCGATATAATAGGTTCTTCGACTTATACGGATATATAATATGAAATGGCTGAGAGGCTAACGTAATGTACATTCGGGGGACAAGCCGATAGTCTCGAAATACCGAAAACAAGATATTCAGTCTAGAACGCTCGCCTCTCGAAACAGTCGAAATAAACGAGCTTTATCGTATACACTTTATTATACGAAATTGCCATTTGTCAAGCTCTCCGTGCTATTCGCTCTTACCCGGTGATAATAATAATACGTCGGGTTGTTTTGTAATACAATATTCGGATAAAATAAATTATGACGCGAGAGTCCCGTACAAACGAGATCGAGAATACGAGATAACAAATTTTATCGCGTGAGCTTTAGGCTTTGGGAATTCGTGATACAAATTCGATGAAACTGCGGGGCATAATTCAGCCCATACGACAGCGTTTGTTCGTGACTCAAGTCGAGATATCGATAAGCAATTTCCTTTTTCTCAGCCCCTTCGTATCAAAGTTGATCAATCTTGACTTAAAAAAAAAAAACAATAATTAAAAATCCTTTAAACAAGACTACAACAAATTAAGCAAATTTATCCCATGCACATCTGATGCATAATATTGCATATCTGTGAAACCTTTTCAAAATTAAGACTAGACGAAAGAGGATGGAGGAGAGCCCGGACAAAAAAATCAATTTTTTTTTTTTTTACAATAAAGGAAAGAATTGACGCTTTGAACAACACTGTACAAATTTTGAAATGATACGTCGAGTCTGTTAAGGAAATACGAAAATTTAACGTTATCGAAACTTTAACGAACGCGTTTCGAAGGGTCAAGCATTACTGAATTTCCGTTTTCTCAATTATTTGTTTCATTAAACTAAAAAAAAAAAAAAAAACTCGAAGTGAAAAAAATAAAGATATCAAGTTCTGGTTTAGCACTGCGCAATAAGCCGCGCCGTCCCCGGCGGTATAATGCTTACAGCATCGCAACGATAAGAATAGTTCATTTTTTTCCGGTTCACTCGACTCTTCTTGCTTGCATCGTTGAAATCTGAGTCAGCACCGCGGTGTCGAGAAGCACCGTACTAGTACATAAAGTACGCTCCTCTCGAAGAATGAGGAAGTTCGCATCTTAGCATCACACATTGAACCGCTTAAGTTGTCCAAAAATAATATATATATATATATATATATATATCACCGATGACTCGAATCGTCGTTCGGTAATTCGCGGCGTATAAACGCGCGTGTACACAAGAGGAACGCCGCGTTGCCACGCTCGAGATTGTCGAGTTATCTCATGAGTTTATTTTGAGAAAGAAAGAGAACGAGAGAGCGGAGATATTTTTAATTTTATAAATGAATCTGTTTTCCTCGCGAACCGAGATAATAAAACACGAGCCCGGTCACGACGATAGTCCGCTGACGGGAATTCGCGATTGCTCTTGTTTTCGCGCTTTTTTTTTTATTATCATTTTTTTTATCATTATTATACATATTTTTTAAATTTATCTTCTCAACCGGTGATTAATTTTTAGTATAGTGGGTCAGGGTGATCGGTGTGTTCGTGTAATGCATCGCTATTATATTCGTGCATCTTTGCGTATCGTATTTTTTATATATGCACATAAACGTATATGGTATTTGTGCATATATATTTTTTTTTCCTCGCACACGTCTCATAACGCAATGCATAAGAGCGTCGAGGATAAGCTATCTCGCCGGTCAAGGCCACGACGGCCAATCGCAACTGAATAAATATTTTTCGTATATCACGACCGTGGGCTGTGCTCGAGGCCCTCGAATGCCTTATTTTGCCCGAGCTCCGGATCCTCTCCGTCGCACTTTTTCTCTTATCGTGACGCCGGTCGTGCGAGAACGTTGTATTATCTCGCGGGATGCTAAGAACACCGCACCCGTCCCGCCTCCGCCTTCGAGCCTTCCTCGTGTGACACTCGTGAGAGATCCCGATACGCTTGGCGAATCAGTCATACGCCGATTCTTCGTAGTATTGTATTAAACAAAAAAAAAATGAAAAAAACTTGACAACTTTGTATTGTGTGTAAAAACGAAACAGAGTGCGGCTCGACTTTGCGGTGCGAGAGGGATCGAAGAGCACACAATGTCTTGACAAATGCACCGCGCAAAGACCACTCGTCAAGATAAGAGCCTGATAAGCTGGATTCGGAACTCGCGCCTCGGGCGCCGGTCGCCGGGCTCTCGTAGATCTTGCGCGACTGTTTTTTTGGGTTTATTATCACAATTTTTATTTTTTTCGCGAAATTTTTTGCCCCGAGTTACAGCTTTGAAAATGAAAAATTTCCCGTAGGTAAAAAGGGTAAATAATTGTTTTTTTATTTTTTAATAATAGAAAGGTCGACAAAATACAAAAAATTGTATAATTGGCAAGAAATTTTTTTAAAAAGTTTGTTGATAGAAGAATTTTTTTTTACGATGTACGAAGGTCAACGAGGCAATCGCGAGATATTAGCGTTAGCGTGATCGTAAAAAACGATTTTTTATTTTTGATCGTGGAGTTGGAAAGAAAAATATCCTCGGGTGAAAAAAGGCCGGAAAGGATTTAAGGTCCGCGAATTGGAAGTTGGCAATTTCGTCGAGAATTTGGGACAACGGTCGGATCCGAGAATAACATTTCTCAGGAACGAAATAATAGGTCTACGAGTGTGGGGAAGATAAAGGAGGGAAGAGGCACAGATATAGAAAGTGAGATAGACGGAGAGATTGAAACTGCGACATCGGTGCCCGCTGGTGGTGATCGAGCGGGCCGAGACGAGGCGGGAGGGGGATGAGAGTTCGCCGAAAGACCCTGAACTTCGACCCTTCGGCCCACAGTCCAAGGATTTCTTAAAGACGAACTTGCCCGATAGGACAAAACCTTTTTGTCGTCGAATCTCAAGGAGAAAACAACTTTCATTAAACTTTCTTTCCATAGAAATCTTTCACCGACAACTTTTTTGTTTATCAACATCAATGCTTATCATTCATCCTTACCGACTGCGACTTACCGGTACGTTTCGAAAAAAATATTCTGTGTACAGAAAAGAAATAAGATAATGATTTTTTTTCTACTGTCCAGTAAAGATAATTATTCCACTTAAAAAGTAAAGTAAAAAAAAAAAAAGTAAACGTACCGTCGAGACGCCATTTTTGGTTCGACAAAATTACTGTAGACTCTTCTTTCCAGGCCCGTACACTTAGCGTAATTCGGTTTTTTCTTCCCTTCCTTTTTTTTCTTCATTCGCTTACTTCGCCAAGTAGAGTCCGGGTACCACCTACCTGTGGGGTCTCACACTCCACCGGGAGATAAGTTTCTCGCCATTATGAAGCTCCTCCAAAAGGCGACCGGGGCGAGGGGGGAGTGTAAGAATAAGAAGCTGCGGAGCAGACGGGAGAGGCGGAGGGCTAAGATTCTCTTCCTTCGAATTTTCTCGCCGCAGACGACGCGCCAGCAGAACCGGCGCGTCTAGAATCCTCGAGTTTTCGGTGGCCGCTTCGGGAGGATTTTGATAAGCCAAGTTGCTCCTTCCAGCCTGACGATAAATCACAGAAGGCGTGGGAACGAAAATTCAAACCAAGTTGGACGAGAGTCCACAAAATTAAATCGCACGCGAAGACCGCCTTGCGCGGCTTTCGATAAACAACCTCGTTATCACAGAACCATCTTCTTGTTGGACGAGATGAAAAACAAGTGGTATGAATTTTTAACTCTTTTTCTTCTTGTCGATATGCTGCGGTTCTTGATTTAAAAAATCTCTACATAATTATCGTCTATTTAAATTTTCATGAAATCCAAATTGACCTCTATAGTTCCTTATCAGCGATCCGTTTGATACAGCACAATTAATGATAATATTCATAGTATCCCGTTTATTATTATTATTATTATCATCGGTGATATTCTCTTTTTAAACTGAAATTGAACATTCTAACTAGACGACGGCTTAATAAAATAACATAATTGCGCGAGGGATGAAAATAAAAACATTTTTTTTTTCTTAATAATTTTCACACCAATAACTAACTTCGAAAAATATTTGAACCATTTTCATTCCGACCCGACTACATCCGAGTACCCGGAATTATTCAAACTTGTGACCTTGTATGCAAAAGAGCCCGCTCCTTTCAGGTAAAATGAAACACCTTCCCTCCCTTAAGGTGAAGTAAAACTTCGTCTCTCCTTTAAGGCGAAGTGAAACTTCCTCCCTCCCCTTAAGACGAATTGAAACACCCTCCCTCTCATCCCGCACCCAGTCGGTAATAAAAACAGTAATGCCATTTTTTCTTGACTGCTGAAACTTTATTGTCTACCGGAAATAGAATGCCACTTCGCCTATCGATTCTACAGTAGTGGGCTCCACATCGCCCTCAAGCTGACGTGAAACACCCTCCCTCCTAAAGTCCCCCATAAGGCAAGTTAATAGACCTTCTCTGCCTTAAGGCGATGTAAAACACCCTCACTTCCATCCCGCACCCAGTCGGTAATAAAAACTGTAATTCCATTTTTTTTTTCCATGCTGCTGAAACTTTATTCTCCACCGGAAATAGAACGCCACTTCGTCTATTGATTCTATAATGGTCTCCCATTTCCATCGAACTCCAAAGTTTTCAGCGACCTTGAAGAAACAGCATTACAGTTTTTATTACCGACCGGTTATGCGGTGTTTCGCATAACCTCAGCCGTCGGGGAATCGGTTCGGGACATTCGCATCGGTTTTTTTTAATCCCCCCGAGAGAGAAAGGCGTCGAGTCCGGCTCAAGGTGTTCGCACATAGAACAACGTTTGCCATTTTTCGTCACACAGACGAGTCGATCGGATCAGATCGAACACGAATACGCGAGCATCAGCCAATCACGGCTCTGTGTGGATACGGCGCGGCCTGGCTGTGTTCCGCACGTAGTTTCGTGTGCGGGCAGCTTCACGCGGGACTCGCCGGTTCCTCGGCGAAGCGCGGAAGGCGGCGGAAGGGAGGTCGAGCGAATATGTGTAACGTCGAGGGAGAGCCTCGAAGAGGAGCGCGCCGCGGCGGGAGCACGCGAGGAGCTTCGAGTTTCGCGCACGGGATTACCTCCGAGGGTTTTATACCTCTGCACGGCGAACGGCGACGGCGGTGGCGCTTATTGTTCCGTGAGAGTCGCGTACGCGGCTGCGGGAGCGCGGGACGGAATACGTAATTCGATACCCAGTGGCATGCTGCCGTTGCTCCGCGTACTCCGTCCATGTAAATTTACATACACGCGCTGCATAGCGGAGGACGCGGTCCGGGCGTCGCGCGCTACATAGGCGGATCGCTCATAATTTGATAAGGAACCCGCGGAGCATACATCGCTGCCTCCAACGGCGGGAGAGCGCCGAGCACAAACCCCGTCGGGGAGGGAGCAGGTATGAGGGAGCTCGAAAAGGGCTCCGAGTCTGAAGTCTGGCCTATGCCGACACGTTACCCTTTTCACCCTTTTAACCCTTTTCACTCGTCGCCCGTTACCTACGTCCCCGGTACCGACCTCCGATACCGGCGTGACAATGAATGAATTCCTGAATTCATTCTTGAATTCAGGAAAAAAATAAAAGTTAACTAACAAAAAAAAAAATTACTTGAGAGATATCTGGAACGTAAGATCCAGAAGGAAAAGTTCGCGTACTCGATTTTTTTCCCTTTCACTGGTTTTTTTTTTTTTTTTTTTTTTTTTTTTCTGAGTTTTCTTATGATTTTGAGAGTCTTTGAACAGGGGCGTGTGTGCGGAGAGAATCAGCTGGCACGCGGCAAAAACAATTAGAAAAGCAACTAGAAAAAATATATGTAAGCTTGGGTGGGTATTCAGAATGTAAGATCTTGAAGGAAAAGTCGCGTATGAGATTTTTTTTTATTCACTGTTTTTTTTTCTGGGTCCTCTTTTAATTTTCTCTGCACACCCGAGGGAACATATCCGGGGGTTACCGAGAGTCATTGTAAGACGGGGACTGTGTACGGAGAGAAGCTCAGGTCGCACGACGCAACGAGAAAAATTAAACAGACAATTAAAAAAAAAAGAATTATAACTTAGAAAGGCATTCGGAACGTAAGATCCCGAAGGAAAAGTTCGCGTATTCGATTCTTTTTTGTTTCCTTTTTTTCTTCCACTGTTCTTTTTTCTGAGTTCTCTTTTGATTCTCTCTGCACACCTGGGGGAATATATCTGGTGGTTACCGGGAGTCTTTGTATGGCGGTGTGTGTGCGGAGAGAAGCTCAGGTGGCACGACGCAGCTTACGGAATCGGAAAGGATAATATAGCGAGTAGACCAGACAACCCCCCCCCCCCCCCCCCCCCCCCCCCCCCTATTCCCAGCCACCGACCAGACTTTGGGAACAATGCTCCGCGAGGTCGCCGTGAATTATACAGACTTGATTCTCCTCCGCTCACGTCTGTCTCTCCGCGTGTCTCCTGCGAGTCGTAGAGTCTAGAATCGAATGCCGGAGAGCGTAGTCGGCTTTCAGACTGACGTCTCGCCACTGGGATATTAATACCGGCACGATGAAAAGCTTTCCTAGCTCTTTTAGAAGTTCAAGTGCGCTCGGCTGGCGTGATTGAGTTGAACCTTTATAATTTCTTTTTTTTTTCATTTATAATTGAAAATGAATTTTTTGCTACTCCATAGTTAGTTTCTACCACTTGTTATTTATTAACGATTCGACGGACTGAGTGCGGCTCGGACAGGAGTAAAAAAACAGGCATTAGTGCTCGTTAATATTTTCATGCACTTTGGACTCAACAAGTATAAAAATGCTAACATTCTAATCGATGTTTTTAACATCCCTAAAATGATGCTTGAAGGGATGAATAAGTTATCGAAGCATTAACAAAAAAATTTCGAAGTTTATTTTTATTTTATTTTTTCGCAATTGTATGTAGGGAAAGTTTGAGTGAAAATTTTGGTTTGTCCGTCCGTCACGCGAAGGTGTAGTAACTGCGGTGTTACGGTAGGGAGAGATAACGGGATCGGACGTAAATAAGGATTCTGCGTTAGAGCTTTACCGAGGTGGAGGGAAGGGGGGGGGGGGGGGTCGAGGCTCGGTTGCAAGCTCCGTTGTCCCTCGCCCTCCCGGCAGTGCTTAGGCCGTGATTTAACGAGCCAGTTGCACCCCGGAACCCGTGAGCCGCCCGAATATGTTTGTTCGTTCGAGATTGTACTGCGCGAGAGGCGAGGCGAGAATCTCGTTAACTTTCCCTCTCTCCCTGTAGCCGCCCGACGAGAGCCACTGTTATGGCTGGTTCGGAGGCAATAGCCCTAGTGTTGTTGGTCTTAGCGATGGCGAACCGTCCGAATGGAGGGTAAACAAAAAGCATAGTAACAGAGTAACCTATACCTACGTATTAGTGTAGCTACTACATATTTCACGACCCTCTGAGGAAGCCACTTTGGTTTCCTCGCGGTTCGTGGAATCTGCACAGATAATAACATCCGGATAACAATACCCGTACCATCAAATATACCGTAATAATAAAACCTAAGTTTTTTCATCAAACAAATAATAATAATAATAATAATAATAGACCTATTGTAAAAAATGTAGAACTCTCCATGAAACATTTTGAGTACAGATCAATAGTGCAGAAACATAATAAGTAAGAAAATAGTATGTGGGTCAGTAATGAGCGAAGGGGCCAAGTGCGTGAATTATCCCGACTGGCTAAAAGTTTGACGATGATATAAAATTAAAAAAATATAAAAACAGATGTTATCGACTGACCTTTCAGGGAGAGATCATTTCGCGGAGAAGTGACGATGAGTCAATCGGAGGACCGAGCGCCTGGAGCGCGGAAATCGAAAGCACAGCATCTTGCGGATGACCGTAGAGATGAACAACAACGAAAAAAAAAAAAAAAAAAAAAAACGTAGTGATCCGGTGCTCTGCTCTCTTTGCGCCGCGAGACTTAACCGCGCGTCGCGACACCGGTGCGAGGGTTATCGTGTGTACGGGACTGTAAATTATAGCCGAGGGTGCTTTACTGCTAATTGGTTTGTTAAACGTTCGTGTTTACTTGCCCCGGGGTGTCGAGAGAAAACCATGGATAAACGCTCGCACGGCGCACTGTACAATGGTATGATACTTCTCGAGCACGGATCTCTCGAACGCGCAACCGATCGTTACGCACGCCTCGGTTTTTATGGCGAAAATAAATGATTAGGTGCGCGAGTGCGTGAGGTTGGGTTAAGAAGGCTCAGTCGACATTCGCGCTCCCGGGACGAAATAAAAAATTTTAATCCATTCCGATCACGATCGAGAGATCCAGAAATTAATCAAACCCGAATTAAACGAAAAACGCGAAACTTTCAAATTTCACGTTAACTCGTGTAAATAACTTTTGTTTACAAAGCTTCCGTGAAAAATAATTTTCTGGGATTTTTTTCTTGGCTTTTTCAGTTAAACATTAGATAATAAATTCACGAGATATCTCGGCTAAGCGCAAAGCATCAAGTCACGATATTCTCCGTCGGATTCGTCGTATGATGTAAGACGGATTCTCGATTTTGCATATCACAGACGGGAGGGATAAAAAAAAAAAAGAAAGCGAATACGAGCGAGTGAAAAAAATATCTAAAAACTCGTCTCTCGTCTATTAATAAACGTATTTTCGTTGCCTCGACCGACGCGATTCTTTATTTGAGACACGCCTTTGCGCTATCCGTCTCTCCAGCGTGTTTTGCTCGCGCCAGCAGTATGTTAATTTTATTACGCGGATAAACTAACTGGACCAGTTGTCTCTCTCTTTCTCTCTCGCGTTCTCATTCTCTCTCTCTCGCCGCCACAGAAGTTCCGTAAATTATAAACCCGAGGTGCTTTGCAAAATCTTGAAGACTCGGAATCTTGACATTACTGGTAGATTACTGATAGGATTACTGATAGGAAACACGACGAAATATAAACACACTTTGCGGACACTCGGGACTGCCAATCAGCGAAATGACTTCGGCAATATAAAAAAGATCGTTACCGACGATATGTCCTCTTTTTTTCTTCCAGTATAATTTTAACCCTGAAATAAAAAAAAAATTCATCGGGAAATAAAATTTAACATTTTTCAATTCGCGACTTTTAATTCTCGGCTGTCAACTTTGCCAAGTGAAACTTTGCATTCAATCTATCTATCGCATCGGAATTCAATTGAAATAAGAAGTTACACGCAGAAAATGTTTGCCATTCAAATTGAAGGGCGGGGGGGGGGGGGGGGGGGGGGGAAGAAGAAAATCGTTCCAGACAGTGGGAAAAAAAGAATTTTCAGATAAAACTCCCCAACACGCTCGCCAGTAAAGAATTTTTAAATCGGTTATTATTATTATTATTATTATTACTCACCCATCCGAATGGCGGACGGAGTTTCGTGCATTCGCTGACCGAGCGCTTGTTCGAGTACGCCCGCAATATCGAGTTCCCCGGGGGGCATAACTGCGCCCCGGCAAAGCTACAGCGAGCCAGCAGGTTGGAGAACGAGAACAACAGATAGAGGTAGAGAGAAAAGAGTACCCTCGAAAGCTCGCGAAACTTTTCTCCATTCTGTGGAGTTGAAGCACATCGTGAGCTGGACGAGCGCGATTTGTTCTCATTAATTTTTCACCGTCGAAAGAGGCGCGCGCATGCGCACAATGGCGCGCGGCCACAGTGCGTCTGATGAAGACATTTTTTATTATTTTTTATTATTATTATTAATTATCGAGGAAAGCACGTCGGTTGTTCTTTTTGGGATTGCAACGTGGATGAATACCGAGCACAGTGCGCGCCAACTGGTCGCTATGAACTGCGGTCGAGTGAGCCGCAGCGGAGCTTCGAGAAAAAGTGAAATTAAAAAAATGTGAAAAGTAAAAATAAAGGTAAAAGCGTATTACTAGAGGAGAGTGGCAGCGGGAAGGCGCGAATGTTTTTTTTTTTCTCTTTCTTGTGCATTCGTCTGCATCAACAAAAGGTTCATGCCACGTCGGATCCTCCGACAGAAGCGTCAAAAGCGCAGCGTCCAATTGCTGCCGTAGCGTCGTGGGTTATTTCGCACGGGAATTGAATAATGTTCAGGATCTCGGCGAGGTGTACGAGGAAGTCTCGCTGTGTCGGGGAGACACGCTGCAGATTTAATGACGGATGTGTCCGGGCGCTCTCTCCCGGCATGGGGAACATATAAGCTCGACGTAAATGAATAGATGGATGGCTCGGCTTGGCACGCCGGACGAAAGACACCGTGTACGTTTTAAGACACGGTAGAAGCTATTTCGGCCACTCTGATAGGAACAGCCTCTCGCGAAACTTCGTATAGACGGTGTTACAGAAAAGATAAATAAAAAGTAAAGTCGGAAATAATAATTATAGTAATAACAACTACAAAACTACAAAACTACAAAACTACAAAACTACAGAATTACAAAATTACAGAACTATAGAATTACAGAACGGCAAGACTGCACAAATATACAAATATACAAATATACAAATATACAAATATACAAATATACAAATATACAAATATACAAATATACAAATATACAAATATACAAATATACAAATATACAAATATACAAATATACAAATATACAAATATACAAATATACAAATATACAAATATACAAATATACAAATATACAAATATACAAATATACAAATATACAATTACACAAATATACAATTACACAATTGCTACTGATATTATTATTGTTACAAGGGTCTTCATCCTTGGACATATCGCTGGGGCTCTCTCCGGACTTTCCACGAGACTTTTCCTTGATCTCGTAATGCCGCGTTGTACTCGAGGAAGGTGCACCTCGTCCGAGTTATACCCGCTCGGCTCGCCGGGGATGCGCTTAACGAAGTAGCATTGCCGTGCAAACGCGAGGGTCTAATTCCACACGCGAGAAGGGCTCGGCCGATAGGGAGGAGTGAAACGAGAGAGCTCTTTCTCTCCGCTGTATACTCGCGAAATCCGTTCGGGGTCCGTTTATCGCGTTAAGGGATATAATTCCGTGTCGCTGTCGCTCGCGGGGAACTCCCGTTCTCTATCCTCCTCGATCTCTCAATCTCGCATCGCGCCGGGACGAGTAAACGAAGACGAGAAAGAGCCGAGCGGAATGATTATGTTCCCTTTGCGATCCTTCGTAGCCCCGGTCTCTATTCGTACCTTCAGCTGTACACAACCAGAGATGGAGAGTGCTCTGTGCGATGGATAATGAGTTTACGGGCTAACTGTTGCGCACTCCGAGCCTGTTGATTTTTCTCTGCGACGCCACGCCCTTCATTTTTTTTTACCGCTCACACTGAACACATGTACGAGTTATCGGGACGTTAACCGGCCGGCAAAAAGTTGGAAAAAAATATCGACGAAATCATAATTTCGTCTTCTCCCTTAAAATTTTTTGATTTTATTTATTTTCATTTGCACCCATCAGCGCCTCTATCGTCTCGATATATCAGACTGACGTGCAATCCGTCGTGCGCCGCTGGGAAGAAGAATTCCTTTGTACGTCAATCATTCATCGTTTCACTCGGAGAGCTCTCCTCGTACGAGCTTCGTACATTATACTACGTATATAGATATATGTATACGTTGCCGTGTATAATACCCCACGATAATCGCTCACGGCCTCACCCAGCGGCACACAGAGAGCCTCGTAACGAGGTCGAGATTCTCCTTTTGCATCTGCTCGCTAACGGTCGTGTTCGCTCGAATCATTTTGCTTACATTCCCTTTGCGGATAATAACGACGAGTTCTGTTATAACTATGTGTATCGCGTGGTACATATAAATGTGTATATATATATATATATATATATATCTAATGCGCACGCGCGGACTGACTCCTGCACCGTTAAATCGTAACGAGACCTCGACCCTTTTATTTTCCATCAGGTGAATAATTATTCCACCCGAGCAGCAGGAGAGATATCCATTCCATCATCCATTTTTAGTCGATTCGTTTCCGCACACGAACGACCGTCGACTCTCCGTCAACTTTTTAGAAAAAAAAAAAAAATGTTTAAATAAAAAATAAAATAAAACACGCACAAAGAACGATTAACGACGCGAACAAGAAAACTTGCACGAGAGTCCCGAGTTCATAGGGCCGGAATAAAATGAAACGGGATTAGAGAGCAAATGGAAAAATTATTCTCGAAGGAACGAAAAGAATTCTCCCCATACGTGTTCGTAATACGAAACATTTGATTTTCCCCCTTCCGGCACGGTGCGCGCCGGGCGAAATTCAAATATACGCGTACGGTAGCGCCGAGGAGCCCGGAGGAGGTGTGTCACAAAGAGAAGGAACGATTTTCAAAGTCCCTCGGGCGTTCCTCTCTCACGATTCCTCCGGCTGAAAGGAGGAAAAAAAAAATGTATCCTTCAGACACGTCCGAAATAGAGTCGCCGCGCTTTGGTATCCGATATTTGCCGATGCGATTGACGGAATCCACCCCTTGAATTTTGGGGGTCTTTCCGCATTGCTGTACCCTCGATTGCTCTACATATTGTAACTCTCGCCCTTTCGTCAGTTTTCTCATTTTTTTTTTTCCTTCGCTCCCTCCGGCTTTCCCTGGCGCGCTTTCTGCTGCACGGTAAACTCTCGAATTCTATTTGTATGTGTATATATATGTGTATGCGTATGTAGCCATCGGGGATAATTCGACACCTCGAGTGCGCAGCGTGTGCAACAGTCCCGACCCGTGAAAGCGATGCGTATACGATGCGTACACGCCCCGGAGCGTGTGCCTTTAATATTGACACTGCTGTGCGTGTGCGAGGAGAGGCGAATTCTTCGAGTTCTCTCGGCGGGACTTCGGGGGCCGTGAAAGCCTCGTCGGGTCGGTTATGTGTCGCTGTTATTGTCACATTTCGAGACTGTCGACGACAGACCAATCTTGCCGATGGAGGGAACAAAAAAAAGATCGACTCGTCGCTTACAGAAATCGAGAAAAGAAAAAGGTTGTCGGGTAGGAGAGAAACGGAAGGATGGAGATGAGTGTTATCGGTATTTTTTTTTTCCGCGAGTGACTATTACTTCCGAAAAATTGTCGATTTTGTCGTCTATTCGTTACCTGATTGGTTATTAAAAAAATTGATTAAATATCGACAATTTTTGGTGCAAGATCGACGCCAGATCTGACACGATATGAGATTAAAGTTATGGCAAGCGAGTATTTTACGTATTTAGGTGATCTTATCAAAAATCCCACTTCTGTCTGAACATTTCTCACAAATTCTGCCACCGAAAAAGAGATTTAATTTGAATTCTATTAAATTTGTCAAATTTTATATATCCACGAAGAATCGGCCGGTTTTTAAATGAATGTTATTTTTTTCAAAAAAATTAAAAATCTTTGAATATATATTTTTTTAAATGGTCTTACAGAAATAACGATAAAAATTAAAAAATTAGGATTCCTCGATTACTTCATTAAAAAAAAAAAGAGTCCAACAAATTGCTTTTCTCCATCACGATCCACCGACCTTGTATCTTGTTAGCAAGCTTGCTCCTGTTGAACCATCGCGTGCTTGGGCTGCCAAGCATATAAACCATGGAACATAAAACTCGGTACTCCTACATATATTGTCCTCTTCGTTGTCTCTCCCGCCTTATCCCGCTCTTTCTCCGGCCCATGATTACGTCCGATAAACGGGACAAGACGAAGAGATTTCTCGATTAATGGCCATTATTATACTCCACCGCCTTTCTTATCCATCGTGCCTCTTCTCTATCTCGTTTAGTTATATACGGGGTCTAGTCGCACGTTTTTATCGGTCCGCTCTATACTTAGCCCTCTTCCCCAGCGCAGCGCAGGTTCCTCGACATTGCCGTAACGGAGTTCAATCTCGAATCCACTTTCTTTTACATTTTTTATTATTCGTCGCCTAACGAGGCTTCTGTCCGGACTTCGAAGACGTACGGTTTTGCTCACTCCTCACCAGCCAAGATATTAATCTATGCGGAGTCTCCGATCGTTCATATAAACCAACGCTCGTAAATAACGTATGCTCAGCGTTACGTGCGAACCCGGCCATGCCCGCAATACGCAGTATTATCAAGGTATCCGTTTTCCTCTCGGAACGCCTTTGGTCCAGCTTCCAGCGAGCCTTCGCGGCGGATTGTCGATTACGCACGAGCTCTCGATGCCGATTAGTCTTCGGGCGCAAACCCCCGTTCTTCCCCCCTCGGCGATCCACTCCTCGGATCTTACACCCACATTAAGATGCATTATACCGTTCGGCTCCGCGGAAGGAACGAGCCGATAATATAACCCGCACGCGAGTTTGATTAACGAACCGCTACGGGTATACACGCAATCGACGTTCCTCGGCAAATCTCCAACTACATTGAAAAGTTATTAACGTACAATTAGAGCCGCTGATGTACGGACTTCAACGCAGGACGCATAATTGCATGGAGTTGCCAATGTGGAACTATATAATTATTAAAATCGTGTATTTATCTTCATTTTTCAGTTCCTTGGGTTTTCATTTTTTATTTAATTTCTTTTTTTTTTCAACGTCACATCCTAGAGATGATGGCAAGTAAAATTTTTCCCTTTCCTCGCGCATGAAAAATGTATGAAGTTAGGATACGCTTAGAATTTAAACCGTATATGCTTTAAGAAATTGTATGCAATTTTAGACATTTTTTTATTAAATTTTTTGTTTTTTTTAACGTACACGAAATTTGCCTCGATGGTCACGAGAACATTTTTATTTCTCGTTCCTCTCCCTATTTCTGCAACTTTCCGATAGATAAATTATTCGCCAGACGACAAGGCTTAATTTGCGTTCGTCTCGCGTTCATGCCGCTCTCCTCTCTCTCGTATCCTTCACCTTGCGCACACATTCGTATTCATTCGCCGCTGAGGACTAGCCCATAATCCCAGCGGGTGTCGTCGACAGCGTTTCAGCCCGTCCTTCGACGACGCACCGGACGTCCTGGTCTATTGTCTCAGCCGAGTGTGTTAATTCTTTTATCTTCCTCTCTCACTGTCGTCTATGGGTGCAAGCCTGCATGTATGAACTTCTCGTGACAATCGTCGCGGTTTCATTGTCATCGTTCGAACTCCTTGCCACACACCTGCGAGACTTTCGTTCCAACGGTCAAGTCGTAAAAAAAAAAAATTATCGTCCTCGGTTGTACTTGCTGGCGAAGCACAGCTGCAGAAAAAAAAAACATCTACGCTTCAGTCGGTAAAACGATAAGATCAATTGTTGAAAACTACAATCATACCTCGATAAAAAATCAAACAAAAATTCTCAGAAGTTCGAAAAATAAAATTGTTACGATTTACGAAATATGTACAAACCTAAACTTGGGTTAAACCCAAATCCAAATTTGAGTTGAACCCATTCGAGGAACCTACATTTGAGTTACACCCAAATTATCGTTTTTATTTAATTTGATTTTTCTTTTCTTTATTGTATTTTTATTGTATTCTGTTTATAAATGATTTCGTTTACACGTGGAGTCGGTTTGATTTTGATTTACAAATATCAGAGGCCTCTGTTATCGGGTTGCAATAATAATTTACGATTTTCGTGAATTTTAATCGGCCCGATTCTCGTTTCGTAATATATACGAAGAGCGTACGAAGACGGTAAACATTCGCAAGTGCGCACACACACGCACGCATGGCGACGGAAACCGACCCAAGTAAAATGCGAGGATTGGCTGCAGCTGTGCTCATTCTTATACGCGTTACAATCATTTTCGCAGGTACCTCACGTACTTCGTAAGTAATTCGTGAAGCGAATCTAGAATTTCATTCGCGCCTCGGGAGTCTCGCGTACTCCCGAGGTCGAAACTCGTTTCGCCTTCTCTCATTCTCCGGCTCTCTCTCACGCTCCTTCTTACCCCGAGACCCGATGAGATATTCCGCGTTACGGCATATACACTGTATACAACCTCGGTTAACGCAGCCATCGATTCTTGGCAATTTTCCACAGACTTTCGGACCAATCGTGAATTATGAACGATACCCACGGAACGCCGCAACGGCGAGTGGAAAAAAAGTCACGACCAATTTCTATTCGCCGGACAAAGAAAAATGAATCTATACCTCATAAGAAAAATTCAATGGTAGGATATTTATAGTAATTTATTTCATTCTTTTTTGAACGGTTATCGACAAGGAACATTATTTAAGAAAATATTTTCCGGCCAGATGTTCCATCGAGCCGAGCGACAAAATTTACGGTCACAAATTACGTGACAATTTCAGCGGGCGAGATCGCCTCTTGAAATTTGTCTACCCGCCCGAATCCACGAGCTGTGCGGAGAGCCGTGGAGGTAGCAAAAAAAAATAAAAAAATAGAAGTTCGGTCATCGTCCGCAGGCCAGGAATCCCGAGCGGTCCAGCTAGAAAAAACAAAATCGATAAAAAGTCTCGGCAGCTTCGTTCTAAAAGAGCGATGGAAAAAGTGTCCATCTTGCAAATTCCGATGAATTATGAATCCGCTGACCTTGGAAGTATCTATTTATCTTTGCTCCAACCTCGTCCGATGAATAAAAAAGATGAAAGTGGAGTACGAAAAAAGCTGGTAGCGATGTCTGGTGCGAAGAAAAGGGCCTTCCACCACGGTATACCTCGCCACGGGCGTTTTAGATCGCGCACACTTTTTCACAGAGGATGAATTCTCGGGCACTCGAGTCGGTCTCTAACACGGAGGATCCTGGGTATCCACTTTGCTACTTCTTGCTCGAAGTATCCCGACTCTTATTTTTACGAAGCTCCGAAGTGGGTTTGGTCTTCACCCGTTCCGCGCTGAAACCGACGGATAGTTCGATCGGCAAGCGGCCGGACTATCGAGAGATCGAGAGCAGACTCGGGCCGATTTATCCTGGCCATTTCGAGGGTCAAGGGTTGAGCGCGTTACACAAGTACGATGAGGCTTTGTGGTACTATGTGTACTTAAACTCCTATACCTCTGTATGTTACCCTCCCCCGTACTTCCAAAACCAACCAACATCGGTTAGGTTCTCTCATACTGCCTTGCGGCCAGACAGTACCAAACGCAACCGATAATCCTCCGAGCGCGAATTATCCATCAACCGCAGATCAGTCTCGATCCCGCAATTTGTGCTTGTAACCGCGTACGCTCTATCCAATTGAGTTTAATTCGGCTTCGAGATAATGAAATTCGAACCCTTTGCCAAATTCTGTGAGTCAGTGTAAAAACAATGTATGCTCCACGGTAGACTCGTGTGCGTCTACAATCTACTGTATGCAATGTGCCGTGTGCGTCTACAAAAAGACCGCCTGCTGGGGCAATCGTGCAGACAATTGATTTTATATTGTTAAACATAATGTTGTGGCCGACGTGAAACGGATGTCGGGAGCTAACGAGTCGGCGAAGTTTTTGGGCATGACGAATTCTTAAGTCATCCCGTTTAAGTAGCTGCAGTTGGGTCGAGGGTTAAGCAAAAACCCAAATTTGGGGTGCGCTCAAACCCAAATATGGGTTCAACCCAAACCCAAACCCAAATATGGGTTAAACGCGAACCCAAATTTAGGTTACGCCGAAGGCCAAATTTGGGTTAAGGCCACACCTTCATTTGAGTTACACCCAAATTTCACTGTAAAAACAATGTCTACTTTACGGTAGACGCGTGTGCGTCTACAATCTACCGTATGTGTCTACAAACAGTCCGCCGAGTGGGACTTTTGTATAGACAATTTATTCCACTCGTGAAACATAATGTTATGGCCGGCATGAAACTGATGTCGTAAACAAACGAGTCGGTGAATTTTCAGGCATGACTAATTCTTAAGTCATCCCGTTTAAGTAGTCGAGGGTGTACAGGAAAAGATGGCCCCCCCTTTCGCACTTCGTTAAGAGGTTAGGGTCGTAAATATCGTCTGGTTATTCTTCTCTGAGGAGGTGATGCGTCGTTTCTTAATAACACCTCTTCGGGCCGCTTCCCTCAAGCATTAATTGCACAATCGACAGCGGCTTGAGATGCCTGAGTTGGCTCCGTAACCCCTTAAATAGAGGTTTTATTCAGTGTTCGCAACTTTTATCCGACGACTCGTTACTGTGGCCGAATACAAGAAAAATGTGCTCCTTTCCTCATTTGCAGCCAATTCGTGACGGTATTGACAAAATGACGAAGAACAAACAAAAAAAACCCGACTAAGATAAGAATTATAACGAACGAAAGCGTCGAGCACTAATACTTCCTCGCTGACCGTGGCCCTGGGTCGGTTATTCTCGGACCACCCGGCGTTTATCAGCGTATTGACAATTTACCCGCAGCAACCTGGTGTCGCATTCACCGATACATATGTTTCCTTGTCACGAGAGACCGGGCGAGAAAGTGCGAGTTGTTTATCTCGCTCCCGACAAAATCGTGTTTCGCATGACTCAGCGAGGTGGTCGGCTCATTGCCGCGCCTAATTCTAACTGCGCAATGGAAGAAAAAACGCCCGAACCGCACGAAGCGAGTTTCCGAACCACTCTACCGACGGGCAGCCCGCCCCGCTTCCTGCTGGCCTCGGACTCCCGACTTCTCGGTCAAATCAATATTTCTCGCCAAAACGGCGAAGGGTAATCATAAAAAGAGGCATCGACAAAAAGTGACTAAAATTTCCTGAACCGTCGGTTACACGTTGCCGCTTCTGCGTCCGAAAACTGAAAGCCGGCTTGCATGCGGCTGCGACAATGTATGACCGGCCCGGCTTATGGGACGAGAGTCGCGCGAGACATAACCCCTTCAGCGATACCACGTAAACACGTCGCTTATTATCTATAAATACACCCACGTTAGCGGTGGCAACGGGAGTGCTGTCGGTGGTGGCCACACGGTCGTAAATACCAAGACGTGAGCGAGGGGACCGGAACTACGCGCTGTACGAGTGCCTACTCGTATAGGCGAGTGAGCGAAAGTCCTATGCGGCGTCTTTGTGTCGGAGTGAGAAAATAAGTTAAAGCGGACGAGGGGAAGGTCGGGCAACACTAACACTCTGAACGGCTGGTGTTCGAAGTTTCATAAGTTCGAAGTGTCGAAGTGTTAGTTTCCGAGCTGAACCAGTGTGTTTTTTTTTATTATGCATACCGCTTAGCGCTGCCGCTGATGACGATTCTGATGCGTACGTGCAGGCCGGCATGTAGACTAAACTCGTGCGTAAGAGGTGCTTGGATTCCAATCTGGCTAGTTGAAGTACGACAATAACAACATCGTTGACGGGACAGGTCACTGGCTGTAGACTAGAATAGAAAAGCTTGACTAGTTGGGATAGAGCTTGTTCCGTCTCGTATGCTATGGCACAACGAATTGCGAGAAAATAAGTTTTGCCTAGGTCTGGTGAGGATGATCAGTCTGTATAGTTTCATGACGCGTGCGCAATAATATCTTTCGATAAGCGCTCGAATGACGGAAAGTCTAAGATATATACTAAAAATATACCACAAATATACTAAAAAATTTAGGAATTCTTTACCGATTAGGTCTTGAGATACAGCGAGTTTAAAATACGGTAGCGCGTCAGTGGCGCCCCTATCCGTCGAACATAACCTCTCCGCGCACCGCAGAACCTTGCATCTGTTCGTTAGAACAGAATTCTCCGTCAGGTGAGGTTAATTCTCGAATCACCTCCAGAAGATTACGGCCAGTCGATGCTTCGGCGCCCGAGGTATTGGGAGGGTTTTGCGAACGCTTGGTCATTCGTTTGAAAACAGCAAGTCTCGCAATCGTCTCGGTGTGACGCGTACGGGGAGGTTCGCGGCGGCGGCGCGATCGTGTCTCACCGTGCTTCCCGCGCTGCCCGGAGCATAATAAATTACGAAAGAGCTCGCCGGATGTACGGATAAGAGGCGAGCGTGCGCCGCGCTTATGTACCCAACGTCCCACCCATGCTATGTGCCGTGTGTCTTACAAACTGTACGGGAGACTCCCGTCCGATATACTGCCAGAGGCACGAGAGAGGCCCTGCGAGCCGTTGCGTTTCGCGTATTTACGTCGCACGCGCGCCTGCAGGCTTCACCGTATATCTATATGATTAAGCTACAATGCAGATAGAGAGAATTCAGTCGGTCGAATGACTTGTTTTCGTTCTCCAGTGGCAAAGCGACCTGTGATCTTGCCATGAACGCGTCGATTTTCTTGTTCTCAGTCTTATCGATTAGACTTTCCATTTCTTGAAAATCAATACGACCGCTATACGCCCAAAAATATATTTTCACTTGAGGCGATTTTACTGTAATTTTCGCCCTCTTGCGGAAACTACTTCTGGTGCCTTCACGAGAAAATTGTGCTCAATATCGACACGCGATGTTGTTATGATAGATTGCGTGATCGACTCCGGGAGCGCTGTCCCAAAACGTTCGCGGGAGAACGTTATAGTGTCCTCGAAGCCGATTTAAAGCCGAAAGCCTGGCGACCAATGGGAAGCAGCGAACCCTCCCGCGGCTTGTTGTTTTCTTTTCTCCCCTACCACTTTCCATTTATTTACTCCCCTGCATCACCGGGATATTTTTATTTTTGTCCAGAGTTGCTCGTCCACTCTTACGTATTTGGCCTTGTGGCCCCTGTTTTGTTTTTGTTTGGTTCTTCTTTTAATCTCTTTGCCCCATTCGTTTTTTGCTTCCATCGGGTCTCTTCATCCTTCGCATCTTCGTTTTCGTCTTTCTTCGTTTTGTTTTTTTTTTCTTTTATCTTTCAGTTTCTTTTTCTCCTCACTGCGAAAGGATCCGCCGGTCCTTTACCTGCCTCGTGAAAGAGCTTTCGTACTCTCTCACGCGATCGAAGAACTAAAAAAAAAAAAAAAAAAACGAAAAGCGCCCCGAAACCTGTTTTGAGACTGGTCTCCGGCAACTCGGGCCCCCCGATAATCTCGGGCGAAAGAGGCTTGTGTGTCTGTAGGACGCAGAAACGAATTCAGCGAAGTTTCAACGACCAGCAATGTAACGAACATTTTCAAAAAAGTACATTGAAGTTTGAAACATTCATTTTTTTTACGAACTCTTTTTTCATTGAATATTATTTACACGATGTATTTTATAATAAACATATATGCATCTTTAAATAAGGATTGGCCGGAATAAAATTTTTAACGACATCGGCCCGATTTTCTTTACGCATTAGCTCTGGCCTTCTTTTATTTTATATTATTTATTCGATGAATCTTATAATAAACGTATACGAACCTTTCAATAACGATGATTGGCTTGAATTCAATTTTGAACCTCACCGACCCGATTATTATAACGTGTTATCTCTGGCTTTGTGTTATAATATTTATACGATGTATTTTATAATCAACATTAATTAAATTTTGAACGACATCGGCCCGATTGTTTTAAGCATTATCTCTGGCTTTGTTTTATTGTATATTATTTATACGGTGTATTTTATCATAAACGTATATGCACATTTCGATAACGATGAAGGCCTGAATAAAATTTGTAATAACATCGACCCAATAAACACTCCCGTGCGACTGCGCAGTACGTTAATCACGAATCTCGTGTATTTCCAAGTAAGTGAATGTTCGGGTTATCGAGCGATTCTGGTATATTGCGCCGCCCCCGTGTCCCAACGATTGTATAATACGTTTTGTTTTTTATGCGAACGATCACACAGCTGCGGTAGAGCCTCTCCCTCCCACTTGTCGCTTCGAAGCGTGCAACGCAATATTTACGCGACCTCGGACTGACATTGCCGAAAATAACACGAGCAAGCCCCATCGGAGTCACGGTAGGGAGAAGCGATAGAGAGGATCGGTGACGAGCCGAATGAGTGGAGGCCAAGGTGAAGGCCAAACCAACACTCATCTATATCTATATATTTCTTCGCGCTCGTTCTTTCTCTTCCCGCAACGCTCTGACGCTTTTTCGCTCTGCCGCTCTCGCTCTCACGATGCATCGGGTACATCCGACTCGCGCAACTGGTGCAAGCGGGACAGCTTCCCCCCTTCTGCCAAGGACAAGCCTCACCGACAGGAAGCGACGCGTCAGATGAAAAAAAAACACACCCAAACTTTTGTGTATTTTTTTTAACCTCCGAGTGTTTTTCAAGCTGGAATGGTAGCTTTTTTTAACTCCCTCCGCGAACGCATTTTTCCAAATCACGAAATTCTACGCAATAAACAACGTTTGTTATTTTAACGAACATTTATTGTCCACAAATCGTTTACGTTTCTTTAATTTGTATTTTCCAGTTTTTTAAAATTTAGGATGCATTTTTTGTTATTAAAAGAATTGTACAACGGGAAAGAAAAAAGAAATGTTTGTCAAATGTACAAACCTTTTTTTTAGCGACGTTACTGCGCATAAGGTCAAAAAAATGGTATGCTTTTTTTATGCAATTGTGTCTAAAAAATAAACTAAAAAAATAATTATTTCTATGCTGTTACAGGCAAAGCTGTGGAGCGAATGGTATATTCTCGCGTCGTCTGGACTTCAGCGCATTCAACAGTCTGCCGAGGACCAAGCTCAACTCCTATCATATCAAGGTAAGGACGATACATCAAACATCCAACGATAATAATTCACGCTCTCAGCTCTGCGTTGAACTTCTCTTCGTCATTGAAGCTCGTAAGCCTCTCTGATTTATTCGCAAGATCATGCGTAGCGTTGAGAGAGTAGTTTTTATTTGCACGCAATTTAGTTGCAATTCATGTTGAAATAAATCATCGTTAAGAGATATTCGACTATTGTGCCTTTCGCAAAATGATATTCTAGCGGTGAAAAAAAGACACTGGACTTCCGTTCCGTGTATATTCCCTTATAATTCGAGGGTCGACATTTTTTCCGCTTTGACTCTCGGGGACCTTCGTGTATTCCCTAACCGTGCGATAAATCTTGACGGCGACGTTCAACGGGCCTCCTCGACCTCTCACGAACCACCTGCTAGCCCTAGGTCAAGTTATTTTCGCGTAACGCAGCCACCACGACTACGACGACGTCGACGACTTCCTCAACATCCGACTGCCTCCTGCGTAAGGTGAAACCCACGACTGTCGCCTTACCCAAAAAAAAAATAAAAAATCAATACGCATGGGCTTGTTCGGAGTACTCGTGCGTTCCTTCCTGTTTGACCTATCGAAGTCGCAGACACTTGCATTTCAGACCAAAAAACAACAATTAATATACATTTTTTCCGGGAACTTTGACACTTCAGAAACGCGCTAAATTCAAGACCCGGGGCAAAATGGTATACCATAACATTTTCCGAGTAACTCATTGCTAAAATCTGAAAGACTGGGGTAAAATGGACCATTATCAGTTCGGGTGGTGTCAGCTAAACTTCTCTCTGCTGCTCGGAACAATTACTACGAGTTTGATTGTTGATGTTTTTTATTAACAAAAACAGTAAATTCATAGCTTTGGTTCCACCCACAGGAACGGTCTTTACACTCTCCACTATTGAAAAGTATTGCAAAATGAATTTTCATGCACAAGTCATAAACCTTAAACATTTTTTAAGGCTAAATTCAGCTGAAACTATTGACCCCCCGAGTTATCCTTCAACCATTCCACTCACGTAAATTTAGTATTCCATCTGCAAAATAAAAAAAGAAGATGAAACCTCCCTTCAGCTTTCGGCTCGCCCACTCCCTATTTTTATTTATTCTCGTTATCGCCACGCATGGAGGGAGGATTTGCTCATCCTGCCTGACTAGTTAGAGGCCGAGTGCACCGCGAATACGAGGGTGGAGACTAGAGTGAGAAAATATAGCGAGCAGAGCCCCGGAGTTGTGCGGAGAGAGATAAAATGTATCGAGGAACGGCGCGTAGAGGTGGAGAAAGAGCTACACGGCAATGACGACGAAGGGGGTGGAAAGTGCGGCGTTGCGGACGTGCACGAGGGGATGATTCGTCGCGTACGTCAGTTCACTACGGCAGCCATACGTATACCTATACATACGCGTATATACTGTAAACTCGTATGCATCAGGCTCGACCATGCACGAGAAATCTTTCCACCCTTCGGGCCCATCCCTATTTTCATCCTCCTCGACCAGCCATGGCAACGCTCACGTACTCTTCACCCGCTATGCAAAGCCCTCCCTGTGTACAGTCAGCGGCTGCTTCCGTGCGAATTTCAAAATGCAAAGGTTGCCTCCTGCGCTCTGAATACCGATGCACAAGAACCGCCGACCGAAAACGTATATCTCTCATCCCTCGGACAAACCCGATCCGAAGGCTCGCGCAGGGTCGCAATAGAGTGTCCTGTGCCGGATGCGTACATGTTTGCGGCCCTAAAACGTGGCCACGGTGCGGTTATAGCGGCGAATTTTGTACGTTTCATAGGGGTTGAAATTTTTGTGCCGAGGATTTTCTTTTATTTTTTTGTTTTTTTTTTATCCATCAGAGAAAATTACCCCTTTTATTTCACGGCAGAGGAGGCTGTTTTTGTTCTATTCGTAGTTACAATGGAAATTCATCCGCGAGTCAGTTGCGGTTCGGTGCACGTTGTAAATACCCTGTTTTTGCACAAAGGTAAAAATACTATGATTTTTTTTTATGTTTTTTTAGATTATTGTTTTTGTAAAGGATTGATAAAAGTACGAGCGTGTTTGGCGAAAAAGGTACGGTTCGGTCTGGAAGCACACAGGCTTTGCCGTGGAACGTATCCTGCGATTCAAGTGATGCACGATGTTTGGTCTCGGCTGATGTCTCTCCGGAGAGTCTGTGCCCCCGCTAAGGCTACACACTTCGACTCCTCTCCAACCCGCAAAGGAATGATTTACGAGGCGAGAGCCGCACACGGTTTCTCCGCAAACATCGACGCCCCGGCGGAGAGGGACGGTAACTTCCACGTTCTTCGAAATTCTCGCAGGGCAAACATCGTCGCCAGCCAACCATCCCTGTACGACTTATTTCTATCCTTTTTACATCACGTACCTTCACGGAGAATACTAAAACCCGGTGTGTACAGCCCCTTTTTTCATCTTTGCACAGTCGAAAGGTGCGCAGTAAAATTTTACGTGGGACAGGGGAAAATAATTTAGCAGCGAAAACGAGCTTTGCTGTTCGGCTGCTGGAAAAACAATGATATCGTTTGCTCGCACGAGCAACGTTGAGACATTTTTTTTTATTCGTGAATTAAATAATTTGGAAAAATGTTCAATTATAATTAAGCCTGGGTTTTCGCACCAATTATTTTGGAGCCTCAGGTTCGTCATAAAAGTCGATTATATAGATCTCTTTTCGACTGATAAAAAAGCCCTCTACAATCGCTTTGCAGCGACAATAACATTTTTTATTTAATTTTAACTCGAGAAATAATATTTTTCCAGCAAAATTTTTCAGTCCAAGAAAACTGTCGAATAAGTTGCGAGAAACATTGTTTTGTTAAAATTCATCGATTAAATTAATTGGAAAAAATGTTAAAGTATAATTAAGCCTGGGTCTTTGCACCAATAATTTGGAGCCTTCGGTTCGTCATACGAGTCTATTATATATATCTCTTTTCGACTGCCAAGAAAGCCCGCTAGAATAGATTTGCAATAACATTTTTTTAATTTTCACTCGAAAAAAGATAACGTTTTCCAGACAATTTTCGCAAGTCACCAGCACGCGAACTTATAATTAATCACTCGAAGAAAGTTTATAAACCAGCGGTAGAGTATCAGCGGTTTGGTCGATGAAAATTCCGCGTCAGAGTTGACGCGATACTAATTTTTCGAGCCTTTGGTTTCACGGAATTTTTAAACCTCCCCCCGCCCCCCTCATTTTTCTTCTTCATCATCATCATCCTCGCTTTACCGCCTCCCCTCTTTCGCACTCTTGGCTCGGCGCGGCGCTTCGTTAGCCGACTTCGTTAAACCGGACTTCGTTACTGGACTTGTTACCCGACTTTGTTACACTCGGATTCTTCGTTCTTGCCCGAACGAAGTCTGAACCTCGGCGTCGGAACGAATTTCTCGAAGAATTTGGAATTCTTTAGGGGGAGGGGGAAGGCACACGGCCAGACAGCTGTCTGAGAAAGTGGATAAAGCCCGGGGAGAGTGACCCTTTTTTCGAGGGGGTTGAACTCTCTCGTTTATTTTTCCTCTTCTTCATAATCATCCCTCCTCTCCGCGTCCGCGCGCGCCCCCCGAGACGAAGCGTTAGCACCCGCCGGCGATTTCTCCAAAGTCGACGGAGAGTGAAAAGAAAGGGAAAATGAGGTCTTTAGAGTCGTCGGGGTATTCGCGATGCCGGAGGATTAATTAAAAAGGTACGCGAGAAGCGGAGAGAGACCCGGAGGAGTTTCATCGTCGCGGGTCCGTCGACCAACGACCAACTTTCCGTGTGTAGAATTAATACCTAAAGCGTCGCTGGTCGTCGCTCGCCGCTCACCCGTGTATGCATCTTAATATGAGCATCGAGGTCGGCTCGTTCACCGCGGACATTGATTCACGATGAGTCTCACCAGCTGAATCATACTAGTTTCTCAAACCGCAATGCACTTATCGGCTTTTCGGGTTTTTCCACTGACGAGACTTTCGAGATCGTGTGGACCACTTATATTAAGGCTGACCTTTTTTTTTTTAATTCTTTTCTTCGAATTTTGGATACGAGTTGAGATAGAGAATTCATTTGAGAATTTTATTGTCTTTAAATTATATCGTTGTGAAAGAACAAAAAATGCTTTGCCTTCTAATCATTTTTTAAAAATATACATTAGTTTAATTAAAATATTCTGGGCAAATTTGATTAGAACGGTAACTCGTGATAATTTTTATTCTCCCCCTCTCAGGGGAAAGATTTTCACGAGTGGCCGGGAGGGTCCAATTGGACAAAAAAATAAACATGTCATTCATGTAACATTCAAAAAGTATTGAGAGTGTCGGGGTGCGAGGCAAAAAAAAGAAGTTTCCCATCTCAAATTAAGTACATCTACTGTCCACTCCAACGAGATTTAAAAAATCTGAAATAAGCCTACATTATCGATGCATGGAGGACCGCTTCTTAAAACCCCTGCCGGAACTCGCCCACTCGATCGTAAAAAAAAAAAAAAAAAAAAAAAAAAAAAAAAAATTGTATACATCTGTTCGAATTTTTTCGGCGCCCAGGTAATTCCGCGCGCCATCGACGATAAATTTGATCTCGAAAAGTTTCGCTGTTGGCAATTTTATTCGACAACGATCTACCGTAATTTCTTTTCGTGTTCCGTTTATCCAACACGGTGCACTATAAGTCGAGGGATTATAATATTTGGGCCGAGAAGCCGGGTCGTTCGGTGGTTTTCGGTCTTCCCACGATCCTATATTCCCGGGATAGTTTCCAAGTAATATAACCCGAAAGAGCGCTTCTCCCCCCCCCCCCCCCCCGACCCCGCACGACGAGGTCTGTGGGTGCCCCGAAGGCGTTGATTAAATTTAGAGCGAGAGTACCGTGTGCAGGCGCGAGAGTGAGATCGAGAACGTCGGGGCGTACATAGAGACGGAGGACAGCTACGGTAGTTCGAGAGACGTATTACTGCGCCATATACTACACAGGTCGAACGGAAGTTCGCAGTTTGCAGGTTGCCAGTAGGAAGGCCTCTCGGTGATGCCCGGCACGCGAGACCCCTCTTGGACGAAGTGCGTCTTTCCTGTTAATCTTGTTATACGTCGAAGCATCTAAACCCTCCCGGTTGCTCAACCGATCGAAAGCCCCGGGAGAGCCGACGAAAACCCTCGTCCACACCCCCAAGTATTTCCGGATACGCGAAAGATTCTAAACTCCGTACCCAAACTTTGATTGGAATTCGCGGGTCCTCACGAACCGAGGTGCTCGACGATGACGAGGTTTAGTAGCGGAGGAGCTTATACACGTTTTCGATAATTCCTTTTTGTTTTTTTTCTTTCGTTTTTTCTATCTTAAATATTCAGCTCGGAGTGTAAGATTGAAGGGCCGCAGTACGATAATTCGAAAACCATCTACTTGAAGTTTTGAAAAATATAATAATTTCAGAAAAAAATTTGACGTATTCTGGAGAAAGTTTATCGAACACTGTTTGATCACAGCATCTTTAAATGTAGGTGTGAGAATGGGGAAAGGAGGATTTTTTGAAAAAATTACATTTTTTTCAAATATTTTGATACAGAAAAGTGTCGAAGACTCGAGGAAAAATTATTTCTTTTTCTACAGGAAAGATGCGTTGAGCTTGAAGGATACTTCGCTTAATTTAGCCTATCAGTCATACGTCGAGGCGTTGACATCTTGCTACCACTCTCATTCGCCTATATTGGAAAGTTCGAGGATCGAAACAAAATTAATTGGGTCCATAAAACATTTATTCTGTTTCGCCGGGGGGTAAAGTCAAAGAAGTATTTTCTCTCATGACAAGAGTCTTAAACGAATTTCTCCCAGGACGCACTTATCTTCATGGCCTTGTATCTTTCCCCCGGCTTTTTTTTTCTCCAGCCTCAGTCTTTCCCCTCGAAGGTTTATCGCGTCCCACGCGCGCCGAGAGCAGCGGCGGCAGGCAGCCGGAGAGGATGGACTGCCGAAACGTGCGTGGCTGGACGGGCCGCCCTTGAAATTCATCCTTGAACTGGGATAAGAGTTTCAGCGGAGCGAGAGAGGGAGACAGAGACCCAGTCGCTTGAAGGGTTGTGCCGTGCCCGCGGGCCTCCCTCTCGGGAACCGAGACCTACCGCAACTGCGGACGATCGATTCGCAAGGTAGTAGAAGTCTCGCGCCCTCGCCAAGCTTTTCCGACGCGAGCCTTTTCCTTCCCGCCCGACAACTTTTCTCCCATCGCACATCGACGCCAGATTCTTTGTCCCGTCCCGGTTCCCAAAGAGCCACGAGAAAATCTAAGATTTTATTTTTTTGTTCAAAATCCACCGAAACAACGCAATTTTTATTACTCCACCGTAAAAATGTAGACCCTTTAATAACCTTACGGTCGCAGAACTGCTGTTCTTTAAAGTATCATCAATTCTCGTTAAAACAGAAAAAAAAAATTATAAAAATATCAGACGGAAAGTTTTTTGATCAGAATATCATAAACATTTTTTTTATTGATTTTGTTGTAGAAAACTTGTTATCTGAATTCTTCGAAGCTTACATTTTTCCACATATTTATGACACTCGCAATCTCCAACACATTCAAACAATAAAGGAGGGTGATAAAAAAAAAATCTCAAATTAATTATGAAGGGTCCTTAAAGTCCACTTGCTTTTGTAACGCTGATAAAAATTCATCGCAAACATGTAACATCGTCCTTGCGCCCAGAACAAGACCAGCGCCTTTCGCCCTCAGCCAGCCTCTCTTCCTTACTTAGAGGCTTAATTAAATTAAATTTAAATTAAATTAAATTCCTCAATTAATAATCCGCACGAGAGAGAGTCACGGCTGTCGGCCGAGAGACCGGGACTAATAACGTAGCAGGTGAGCATATTTCTCATACGCGAAAACCAAGGGACTCGAGCGTTCCGCGCGACAGATTCCCGTGCTGGCAGTGATCGAGGGTATCAGTGAGGGTGAGGCCCGTGACCTTTTGCCCGGAGTGATGAGACGCGGCAACCTCTCGGGGCTTTATTGATGAAGCTCTCGGGGGTGGTCGAGCGGGTGACGCTTTTACCCTCTAAAGCTCATCAATCCGTGCTCGAGCTAGACCCGCGTGCGTTCTCCGTACGTTCTCCATCTCCCGGGCCCGGAGTCGGCCCCGAGGACGGCCGGAGGGAGTCGAATTCCTCGGAAATTAACGGGAATCCCGTCGTCCAGAAGGTCGCTGGCAGCGGATCTTTCCCTCGCGGCGATTAGCGACTCCCTCTTCCTCCCCCAATTTCATCTTCCTCGCACTCGCCCCCTCCGAGAGTCTCCGTGTTCTCGGAGTCCACTTCCGCGGGCGAAACCAATATAAAAAGCTTTGGCCCGAGGCGCGTCAAGGGGTCGCTATATACGAGATAAAAAAAGGCAGAAAAAAGAAAGAGAGATTCGGAATGTCGCGACGTCTACCGCTGTCCGCGATTTTCACTAGACGAGCTGGGACGAACCCACGGATGAGATTCCCTTACTTTCGGGCTTCCCTCTTCGCGATTTCTCGGACGAGATTACGGAACGCGAGTAATTGATTGCGGGCTTCGCTACTATCCGCGGATCATCCGCTCCTTCGCTCTCTCCGCTACGGCGGAGTCTCCTCTTCGGGCGCCTGGCTCATCCTCGTGATCTCGTCGACACCCTGACAAATCGTTCCTACGACGGCTACAATCCGAGAACGTTTTGTGATAGGAGGCCGGCAACGGGTATGGGTAATGCGTGCGCCACGCGGAGAGCGACAGCCCATCCGGAAAGCCGCGATGGGGAATTGGGGATGAAAGCAATAATGGTCGCTTTACCGTGTCATAATCGGCGGACGGCACGCACACGCCTTCATCGTTCGGGCGATCGACCGCAATTTGCGCGAGAGCAAAATAAATAAGGTGTGTCAATTTCTTGTTCCTTTTTTTTCCTTTTTTTTTTGCACGAAGATAACTCTCGACCATAAAACTTATCCCCCGATGATTAGCCCCCGAAAAAAGTAACGCCCGAAACGTATATACCCCGTAAAATTAACCCCCAAAGCCCAGCGGATTCGTATTCAGCGGGAAAAAATACGTCGAAATACATGGCAGTTCATTAAAAAAAAGACAAAAACATTTACTAAACTAAATATCCATTTTTAAACGAACTCAAATTTTCGGGGAAATAAAAAATTCAAAGACATTACGTAAAATTCAAGGACATTCCAGGACCCCAAGGACTTCAAGGATTATTTTTTCGGGGGATAACCGTTCGGGGGCTATGCCACCCTATCGTCCCGCTCACGTAATGTCACACGTCTCTTCGCTTTTAAAGTCTCGTCGAAAGATCGATCTTGTATCGAACGTCCGTTCGTACGTCTATTGTCGAACCCCGCCAATATCGTGTGTCTCAACGAATGGTCTGCTACACATTCGTTACAGTATTTAAAAAAAGAACCGCTTTGCTTTCCGAGCGCTGGTCCGGGTCCGAGTCCTGGGCGTTCTTCGACATCATCTCCGCGAGTCGGGCAAAAA
This sequence comes from Exephanes ischioxanthus, assembly GCA_958510785.1. Lineage (NCBI taxonomy): Eukaryota > Metazoa > Arthropoda > Insecta > Hymenoptera > Ichneumonidae > Exephanes > Exephanes ischioxanthus. Next base: position 6,471,544 of record OY294020.1, on the reverse strand, counting down.
AGGGGTCACTCGTTGTTCTTCCAGGCGCGTGGCGCCCGGAGAAAGACCGGACAAAAGTAATGCCAGTAACGGTCTATCCGGAGTAAGCATTTCCATCCTTCGCTCGCACGAGGCCCGAGGGGCTGAGGGAGGAAAGGGTGGGTGGCCTCGCGCACGGGGCAAAGACATCGACGACGTCGAGACGCTTCCAACGACCCCACCCGCCGCACCCTCAGCCCCAGGTCGAAGCCGTCCCGCGCGAGAGACTTGGAGGGTTTCCTCTCGCTTCCATCCCCGCTCCCTCCGCCCTCCTTCCGCCCTTTCCGCCGGAGCAGCCGAGAGCGACGCTCCTTACTTTCCCACCCTCGCCGTCACACCGGCACGGGATTCCAGGCAGACACGACTTTCTTTGTCCCAGACGGCGGAGCTCTCGCTTTCGGGAACGGGCGGTTCTCCCTCCGAGACGCCTCGATATACCGTTCTCTTCTCTCTCCTCCGACCCAACCCCGGACCAAGATCTCGCCTCGAGACAAGGTCACGGTTATTTCCGCTGGGCTCGCCGATGCCGGTCCTGACACTTCCGTTACTACTTGCCACTACTGCCCACTATCTCCGACCACGCGAGGCTCGATTGCTGTTTCGAAACTCCAGTTTCGGGCAACCCAAGAATAAACATTTGTTTTGGTCCCATCATACAGCTTGCCGTTTATTTATAGAGCTTACCCTCTCCCAGAGGTATGATTAAAATTTATGTTAAGTCATAAACGGTTACGTTATCACAAATTTTAACGAAATTAACATTTTGAAAGGTTACAAATTTTCGTAAAATAATTTAATAAAATGTTCTGTTCTCCGACTCAAACCTGGTCCAAGATTCCACCTCGAGGCCAGGTCAAGGTTATTTCTGCTGGGATCGCCGATGCCGGTACTAACACTTCCGTTACTAATTTGCGACGATTTCGGAAGCCCGGTTTCTCTATCTAGGCGTAAGATTAAAATTTACCGTAAATCGTAAGCAGTTACGCCATCAAAGATTTCATCAAAATTGATATAAAGAAAAAAAAAAAAAACGAAGTTTCATAAAAGAGTCAAATCTCGTACCGCACAGAATTTTCCTACAGAACTTGTTCACAGACGACTGGAGTTGAAAAATTATTGCAGGGTCATCGAACAAGATCTTGACGATTTATTCTCGATCTCCCAATCGAGAATAAATCCCCGAGAAAAAAACAAGCCCATTACTTCTTCCATCCACCCGATACGAGTTGATTCTATTTTTATTGTTTCTTTCACCGACGCTTCGATATCTCGATGTTTCGTCGTTTACATCCGAACTTTTTATCCCCGATATTCCATACCCGAGAAAGTAAACCCGCCCGCGACAAAAATATCCATCGACGTTTCCCGATCGTCCGGCATGCGCGCCGACCAAGAGTTATTTCCGATCTCCGCTCGCGAATCCTCACTCTCGGGTCGTTCCGATTCGGCGGGTTTTCAAGTAAGGGCCAGCTATCGGATGTTCGTGGTCGTAGTTTTATAGCACCGCCTATGTGTAGCGCATATCCGATCGGCAGAAGAGATCGGGTCGTTCGATGTGGCGCGGAATAGCGATTCCCGTTTCAAAGCGCGTAGATTCGTCGATCGGTTGCTCGCCGCTCCCCGCTGTTTCTGCTTCCGAATCTCACAGTCTTGGCTTCTGCTCTTCCTCCCGCTCCGCCCCTCGACCCGTCTCGATTCCCTCCGTTATCTCCTTTCTGCATCTCTCGCACGAGACGGCGACACATAAATCCAGATTTTTTTCCCCCGTCATCCCTCGCTATATTCGCAGCCACCCTCGCTCCAGTCCGCGACCTACAGGCGGTCCGCGCTGGCCCGAGCGACCGGAGTCGCAGCAGAAGGGCCACTGGATTTTTCATACTTTGTTTTTTTTTTTCTTCCTCGCCGCTCAACCGCGATGCCCGCGGTTACTCTTCGGGAGGGGGAAAAAAAAAAAATGGAAATAAAATTCCGTTATGGAAATGTAGCTTCGCGTTATGGCGGAGCAGTGTGGGTTACACCTTTCACGAAATGCCCATATCGAATCACTCCGGCCGTAGTGGAAACGGCGGCGCGCGGGTGTCGTAAAGAAGCTTCCCGCGGATACGTCGTCGAACTCTGCAACTGCGAAGGGGGGATGAGGCAGAAATTTATCTTTCTTCTTTGCGGTGTAACTGAAATGACTTTCGTCGGTCAACTGGGATTTTACGATTCCATCGGCTAATATACGATGCTATTTCGCGAGCGTAGACACAGGGTTAACTAAGAGCCTGCGGCAATGAGAATCAAATTCGCCGTTTCGGTTTTTAGTGTCTTTTCATCATCGCTCCATCAGCATTGCGGCGAAGCTCGGCAGGGGGTGAATACGGACCAGTTCATGACCAGCGGTCAGGGATAATTTGGACATCGTGCATGCGTCAGAGAATTGAAAAAGGAATATCAGCTGATTTTTTTTTATTGGTCAGGCATAAATGGATGGCTGGTAATACCGGCTCGATAAACTTTAATTTTCTAAATCGTTAATAATAATTTATCTTCCAATTAATTTTTATCATCTAAGATTTTATTTTTACAGAAACTTAACTTTATAACTAAGGTATTAAGATTTTATTTCCTCTCGGGTGGAGCTCGCCTATTCTCTCTCCACGTCTCAATCGTTATTAATAATTACATGCCAATTGATTTTTTTTATCTATCTATGATTTTTTTTTTTTTTTTTTTACAGAAACTTAACTTCATAACTAAGGTATTAAGATTTTATTTCCTCGCGGATGGAACTCGTCTTCTCTCTCTCTCCACGTCTCAATCGAACGAAATTGGTTTCGATAATAGATCTGTTTCTCTTTCCCGAATGATCTTTCCTCGAAGCATCGGACACGGTTATCTTGGGACGAACTTTTTTCGGGTATAAAAAAAGAGTAAATAAAAAACTAACGCCGCGGAGAAGAAACCGCCCACGATTTCCCACGTCATCGGTGAGATAGGGACTCGCTCAGTTGGCGAGATTGAAGATGGGTTGGTTTGAATACGCGCTCGGGAGAGCCGTTTTGCGGGGACGATGAGACGATTTATCTGCCACGGTCGAAGCTGCTCGCCAGACACCTCAGTCTTCGGAGGCTCGTCTGCGAGCGGACACGCTCCCGCTGCGAGGAGTAAGATGCTCCGTTGCGCCTCGCAACGACGATGGAGAAAGGAACATCAGCTGTAGCGCCGCATTGGGATATCTGCTCGATGATTCGACGTCGAATCTCGACAGATTTATTGGGCCATTATCGGGGTTCGTTGTTCGCGAACGTGCGCGCCTTCGCGCTGCTTGTACTTCAATTCTGGTCGTATACGTATGACACGGATTACGAGAAAATCCGCCCACGGGTGGTCTTGCACGCAACCACGGAAACTATCCGTCACCGTCGGTTGATGGGCTTCGCGATACTTGGTTCACGAGACATTGGCTGGTAATGTGTTTCAATCCTAACCAAACGGCAGGGATGTGGGAACAAACTTGGATGACGAGCCGCTCTGCTACTTTTATGAAAATAGGGTAAAGGTTGTCAATATGGGTCCGTAAATCAATAATATATGGACTGGACCATATTCAATACTTTCGCTCCAATCAATGCCAGACCTAAAATCCGACACCCCAGGATCTTTTGGTGAAACTGCCGAGTCTGAAATTCGCATGCAGATTACATTTTTATCATTTCATTTTTTATTACTTTTTTTCTTGTTTATTTGATATATTTATTACACATAAATATATCAAATAAAAAATCTAGCTGCGGATACTTTTTGGATTTTCCGTGCGCTACGAAAAATCTGTAAAATCCCAGCAGCGAGATAAAATTTGTCGCGCCCATATATTAATTAAACAATAAAAAAAAAAATTAAGAACTTAAAAAAACGCACAAAGCCTCGTGAAATGCGGTATTAGGTGCGCCAACCAGAATATATTCCGCAGCCACTCGAGGTAGCGAGGCGAGTGTCGTGTCGCGAATGCTCCCGTTGAGCAGGGGCGGGGTTCCCCGTTTCCGCGAGCATCTATTGTCTCCCTAGACTGTAGAATGGCGTGTTCTATTAAACTGCTACGAAGAACAGGGCGGATGCTCGCTCCCGTGCCACTGCTGTACCTTCTACACGCGTGTATAAACCTATCTACCCCCAACCAGGGCTCGGGAAGGACAGAGCCTCGAACGGGAGAACCCGAGATCCCTTCCAATTCTCCCCTTCTATTATTCCGCCGCGATAGTGGTGTGAGAGACGACACCCCCCGAGTGAACCACCGACACAATATTCTCCGACCGAGTATCATTACAACGACGTCTTGTGCATCGCCCTGTTGTCTCCCCTCTCCGACACCCCCTCGAGTTTCGCCTTCGTTTAACTATTTTTTGCCCCCCGAGAAGAAGAGCAGAAAAAAAAAAAAAAAAAATTACGAGACTCTAAGAAGGCCTTGATAAGCATGCCTCGCCTTAATTCGCTTTTTACATCCTTTCTTTTTTATTCCTCCTCTTCTTCTGCTTCTCATGGTCCTTATTATCGTCGTCTTTTTTCCCCTCATTTCGTCCCGATCCCGAGCTCCGTCCAGCTCGCTCTCTACCGCCCTCGCTCAACCGGGTCTCGCTCGCTCACCGGAATCTCCTCCGCGTTTACGGAGGCTCTGTACGACCCTCTTTATCGCACATGTCCGTCCATTCGCCCGGTGCCCGGAGGGCTCCCGTCGCTTCTGGCTTCTTCTCCAGGCACGGAGAGCTTCTTCCCGCCAGCCTTGCGAACGCATCTGTCGCAAAACCGGGGCCGATCTTCCTCCGAGATAAACTCGAGACGGGTTTAACACTACAGTCATATGCCACTGTTATTTCCCTCGTTCAACCACTTTTTTCTTCGTCCCTTTCTCTCTACCCGACCCCCACCGCTCGTCCATTCTCGTAAGCACCCACGATTACTTCGAGTAATGGGGGAAACTACGGGAATGAAGAGGAAAAAGAATATCGTCTCGAAGGATCTTTGGACGTAAGGAATTTCCGAAATATTTGATAATATCAACACCTTTCTCGTCACACTTTTCTCCCATTTGATTATTCGTTTCCATAATTTTGTTTCAACCTCGCTCAACCGTCTTGTATAAAGGCTCATCGTTCGTCCAGTGGTAAAAGAAAAATACGAGACGAAAAGAAAATATTGGCCATGTCACAGATTAACTATCAGCGTCGGCCTCGTAAATTTTCACCCACGATTACTTCGAGTAATGGGAGAAACTACGGGAATGAAGAGAAAAAAGAATATCGTCTCGAAGGATCTTTGGACGTAAGGAATTTCCGAAATACTTGATAATTTCAACACCTTTCTCGTCACACTTTTCTCCCATTTGATTATTCGTTTCCATAATTTTTTTGTTTACCTCGCTCGATCCTCTTGTATAAACGCGTCTCGTTCCAGTGGTACAAAAAATACGTTTTTTGTCCAGTGGTACAAAAAATACGAGACTGACAGAAAATATTGGCGATGTCATAGATCAAGTATCAGCATCGGCCTCATAAATTTTCACCCACGATTACTCCGAGAAATGAGAGAAACGAGGGGAAATGAATAGAAAAAAAGAACATCGTCTCGAAGGATCTTTGGATGCGCAGAATTCCCGAAACACTTGACAATTTTAACACCTTTTTCGTCGCATTATTCTTCCATTCGATTCTTCCTTTCCATCATTTTTATTTGCCTCCCTCGACCCTCTTGCATGAACGGGACGCTTCGTCCGAGAGTCCTTCACGAGCGCGCTTCGTTCATCCAGTGGTAAAAAATAAGCGAGACGGACAGAAAATATTGGCGATGTCACAGACGAAGTATCAGCATCGGCCTCATCAATTTTGGCACGTATACCGCGAGTCAGGAGTGTCCGACCGATAAATCGATGAGGCCGACCTTGTCGGCGGCGGGAACATCGGGCTATAATCGCGAGACGACAGCGCTGGATAAACCCGTAGACGGGTACCAGTTGCTTTTTTAATTTTTTTTTTTTTCACAAGACGCACACATCTCCGTTTTTTGTCTTTCCACTTAGAGATCTAACACTGACCGACGGTGAGGTTCGCGAGAAAAAAAAGAAGGCGCTAGGCAGTCGCGGAGAGGAAGACGGACGACGATTGATGATGAGCGATCGAGCGATCGATCGGTGACGAGACTCGGGCCGCCGGAGACTCGTTATCGAGTCGTCTCTTCGTCAGTCGACGAAACGATTCGGCGCTCGTCGGCAATTAGGTACGCTTACATCGGCCCCCGGGTTGTCTCGCGTTCGTGTGCGGAGCTCACGAGTGTTACGAGCGCGAATGAGTTCGATTACTGGAAGAGAGGGCGCGGGACTCGATGAGCCAGCGCTGAGAACTTTGGCCATTAAGAGAGACCGCGAGCGACTGGGATGGAGAACGAAACGCGCCAAAATAAATCGAGGAAGGGCTGCTGCAGCAGCCGAGGTGATTAGGCTTCGCTTGCTATATTTACGAGGGTTGCGAATCTCACCCTCTTCGAGTCCTCCCCTCCCCCCTTTTCCCGTACCTTCCCCGGTTGTCTTATCTCAACTGCAACAAGGAAGTTAACTCCACGGTCTGGAAGATCTTAATGATCTTCCCGATCGCTCCGAGGAAGAGAGGAGGAAGAGATAATTAGAGAGAGGGAGGGTAAACACGGATCCGGAATGAATAAGTCAATTCTGGAATGGAAATTACAACCAACGACGAATGTTTGTTGAAGTGTAATTAATTATTGGGTGGTAAACAAATGTATCCAGGATGCGGAAATGAGGGATACAAGTACGAATATCCATTACAATATTCGAATCATAAAATTGACGATGAATTGCACGCTTGGATGTTTTATCGGCAAGATTATTTAGATTGACGGATAGATACTTCATTGGGTACTGGGATAAATATCCTAAGTACCATGCAATTTAAAAAGCAGCAGTAGTTATCTAAAAAAACCAGTATTGAATTTATCATGTGAAGAGAAAAGTGGTCTGAAGCTTCATTCGCGTAAAATGATTTTTATTTTGCTACCGATGCACACTTGAGCAGCATTCTAAGCGTCGTTCGAACTTGTTCTGCTGCAAAATTTTAGGGGTTATATTAAATCCTATTTATTTAATATCAAAACGCTTAACTAAACTTAGAACAATAGTAGAGAGAACCCAAGGTTAGAGTATGCGCCGCGTTACAGACTTGTACAGAGGGTCATAAGAATCCAGAGAAATATCGTAGGTAGAAAAGGAAGAGGAAGCGCGGCACAGTGTAGAGTTGGCCAGAGTATTCCATGATAGGCAAGTACGTCCGACATTGGAGGGGGGGTAAAAGTTCCACCATCGTCTGGAATTCGGGTTCGATTAAAGAAAATCTCTCGTTAAAGAGTCGATTGAACGGGTGGCCGGGAGATATTTGGAGTGTTCGGGCGTCGAGCCGGGTCGGAGCGCGGCGAATGTCAAGGGCAAGGGCGAAACTGCGGGCTGGCTGGATCCTCTGGTGGGACGGTGGTGCCCGCGGTTGGGTGAAGGTTTGCGTGGGTGGCCGGAGTGCGCGAGGTCGGTGTGGTCGATATTCGAACTCACCGACGGGGCTTTGGCCGAACGTCGGCGATTGTGTGCAGGGGCGGGGGGGACCGCGATGATGAGGACGAGGATGGGATGCGGAGAGCTCTCGGCGTTCAACCCTCCAGTTTCCACCCCCCCCCCCCCCCCCCGGCGTTCACTCCGCCGCTCTTTATACCGCCCGACCAGGGTCTACGAAATCTCTCTTGTCTATCTCTATGCGAATATTCAATGCTCTCGGATCCTCCTCCCGAACCCTCTTTCGCGGCTGTTCATCCTTCGGTCTATACCACTTTGAGTAACCGCATAGGAACCGTCTATTCGCATATATTTCGCCGAAACTGTTGCAGCGCCGTAATTCGTACCGGCCGGGTGTTGGAATTTATTCGAGAATCCGCTGTGGCCTTCCAGTTTGGATGCTATTTTGACTAGATATCACTGAATTTCGTGCAGCTACTCTTACCTCCGAGACGGCGTGAACCAGACTCAGTCGGTAACGAAATCTGTAATCCGATTTTACGAGCGTTGGTCGATTTTTCGGAAGAACCGCTGAGGACGGCAAACTCTGCCGAAGAATTGTGCAGTTCACCTTTCTCTGCGCCCTCCCCACCCCTCCCTTTCCGCAATGTCAACTGTCTCAGGAAATCGGTGTGTCACGTCACAGTTAAGAAGAACTTGGCTCCGTTTGGACACCGTAGTCTTATCGTCGTCTACCGAAATAGACGAGAGAGCATTGGACACGGGAAAAAGACCTTGGGGTTCCGCAAAACGGGTAAACCCCCCGTTCGGAATGACCCTTCGGGATAGCCCTTTGCGGGTTACTCGGGTGTGTCTCTCGGTCCTTCGCCGCATCGTCACCGCCGCTGTACCACCGTTCGCTATGCCAAAAAAACCCCCGACCCGCAACGTGTCGTCCCTTCTTCCTGTCCCAGACATCGAGACTCTGCGGCCAGATAACGTCGTCGGACCAACGAACCCTCGTCCTGACATTAACGTCCACCGTCCCTCGCGCTCGTTTCGGATCCTGAATATCAACGACGTTTAGTCGATGCTAACGTTCCGACGTGACGATCGTCTTCGGTCTCGCCGACCGCAAACGTATTCGACCCTTCGTCGTTCCTCGTGACAAAAAAAAAATCTCTGCCCCTCTAGTGACGCGAACACGCAGGAAAAAAGTCAATTAGAGACCAACCGAACCGAATGGGCAATAGAAGTCGAACGCGGTTTCGTCAATGGTTGTCGCTCATCTCCGTGGAAAAAGGAACTTAAATTAACCTCCCGGAGTTTCGCAATAACGAAACTTTCGTCAATGTTTGTACGCTTCCGGTCACGCTCCTCTCGTCCGAGGGGGGAGGTCCAGTGGGGGAGGATTTAAAGTTGGAAGTCGGAGAGAATAAATGAGTTTCCGCAACGGAAAGTTTCCTTTTTATGCAAGCGATAAAAAAAAAAACACCAACACACACAGAGGTGCCCCACCCGTGAATAGCTGGGGGATGAGGGAAGTGTTAGAGGCCCGACGAGAGGAGAGGGAGCGAGTTGTACGGTAGAGTTGATGATAGTCGGGAGGAAGAACGCCCTGCGATCCCAGCCATACCGCCCATATCCAAGGGCTTCAAGACCCCTCGAGTACTTTCCAAGTTTCGTTTAGTACGCGCGAGCGAGACCGGGATATTACCGGAGTCTCCGTGCTGCACGTCGGATAGAATGAGGAAATTCGTGAAGGTTCTTAGCTCGAGCCTCGTAGTCCCCTTTTCCTCGCTCCACCTGGCTCCATCCTGACTTTTCCCGAGTTGCAACGTTAACAACGCGTTTCCTCGAGGATTCCCGGTGGTGCGAGGGGAAACCGGTCGATGTATCGAAGCTGCAGTGACGGGGGTTGCATCGAAGCAGCGCCGGACCAAGCCCGATAGCCGCGTCTGCATGGAGCACCGGTCGGACGACAAGGAATGCCTCCTTATACCTTAAGCCGTCGACGGAGTAACACCCGACGGCATCCTAGCCAGGATTCAGCTCTTAAACGCCCCCCGACAGTCAAACTCTAAGAGAGGAGTTCAACAGCGCTCAACGATCTTCGCATCGCCGCCAAATGCGCCAAATGTCGGCTCCGCAACATCTTGCGGCTGCTGGCTGGGCAAAGGCTTTTTGGATCTTCGTGACGGTACTTATAATTATTAGATGGATATTACGCGGCGTTTATTGCGAGCGTTAAAAAGGATAGTTTGAAGAGTTGAGGAACGAGAAGGGAATCGTGCCCTTCCTTATACCTTAAGCCGTTGACGGGACGACACTTGATCGCCTCCGGGACAGAATTCAGCTCTTAAGCACTCTGCGACAGTGAAGCTCCAAGAGAAAAAAGCTCAACAGTGGCGAGAGATCGTCCGCTTCTCGTGAAAAGCGCCAGATGCCGACTTTGCGACATCTTGGGGCTCTTGGCTAGAGAAAGGCTTTTTGGGTCTTCGTTGAGGTACTTATCATTATTAGATGGATATCATGTTCTTTATTGCGGTCATCAAAAAGGATCGTTCGAGATGTCGAGGAACGCTGAGCTGCCACCTTTCATTTTCCGTGATTTTGCCCGAGTTGCGCGATAAAGTAAGAGATATTCGCGGGAGGAAAAACAATTTCGCGTCCGCTGATGTCGACATAACTCTTGATCATAAATCTCATTCGACTTTGCTCACTGATGGATGCAAATGGCATTCGAACCTTTGAGGACTGAACTCGGTGATATTCCTTTCTCCCCCCTTAGAGTTTCCAAAAACGACAAAGTTGGGTACACGACGAGTCGCAGCTGTTCTTGACTCGTTGGGACAGAGATTCGAGCTTCCCTCTCGTGCCGTGAAACAAAGAACCTTTCCCCCCCCCCCCCCCATTCTCCGGGCTAAACAAAAAGGGAGAGAGACTGGCTCTTCCAGGGTTCAACTGCTTCTTGTTCTTCTTTCCCATCCCCTTTGGAGAGTGCAGCGACGTTGGACACGGAAGAGGCGGGAATCTTTACGGTCTTGTACGTCCGGTCTCGGTGTAAGAACAAGATCGATACCTATCGGACCCTCGAGTGGACATCGGAATTGCTCAATCTCGTTGATACCGAAGAGTGTCGCTGGTGTCCCAACTTTCCACATACCTTTTTTCCCTCGATTCCTTCCTCGAGGAAAGTTCAAACTCCGAGGGTACGCGTGGATGTGTGCGGGTCTCGGGTGCAAAGAGCGTGTTCTCGTTTGGTTCCTTTGCCGGTTTCTGCCTTGCCGGATCCAATCTCAATTTCATTTGAGAGTTTGTAGAATAGGGCAAAGTTGCCCGGTTCAACCGGATAGGGGCATCGCCGTCGATTCCGCTCGAAATCGACGTTCGGCCATATAACCTTAGACCTTGTTGCTCGCTCTTCATCAAATCTTCAACCTCACTCGTCTTCCCGGCTCTCGCTTCCAGAGAAGTAGACTAACAATTTGAAAGTTCTCTTTTGATATGCTACAGGCGCGTTGTGAATAGCTCGAGACTCAAAAGAGAGTGTCGAATGGGTGGAATACAGGCCATATCATAGTCGTTTTGAGTTCGCTGTTAGATTTGATCCAACAGACACTTCTCTTTGTCCCTTTGTGCTCCAGAGCCGAGATAGCTTGATCCATTTTATCCTAATGAAAAAGGTGGAGTCTACGAAGAACTTACACTTCGTACACTTAAAAAAAAACTCATTACCCAATGAGTCTAATGTGCTTCTTATGAAAGTAGACTAATTCACAAACCACGAACAAATCGTTCCATCAAATCAAATCAATCGTCATTGACCCAGCGCATCATCATCAAAAATTTGATAAAAATCCCCCGATGCATTTCAGCGTGAAACTGGTGCACCAACATCTCAGGCATAAACAAGGTCATCACCAAATCCCTAGTGGCCGGAAACTCTCGATTTCTCCTCGTTCCCCCTTGCCCCCGCCATGGTCTTATCCCCAACAGTTGCGTCCCTTTTCCTCCCGTTCCTTGGTACGCGAAGAATTCGCAACCCCGGGGCGAATCCGGCAACGGTTATACAGAATAGCCGTGAAGGCGCATAGAATCCGGAGATAAAGCTTCCCGCTCAACCCCTTGGTTCACTCTCTCTTGGCTTATATATGCCTTTCACCCTTGAACCTCATCATTGTAGCCTTCCGAACGAAGTCTTCGCGCGGGTTCCCTTTTTACTTCTTAAGCAAGCAGCGCCATCAACGAATCCTCCTTCTTAACGTCTTCGTCGTTACACAAATTAGCGACCTTTATTCAGCTCGGTCTGCTTTAAGTCTACGGTCTCTGGACTGGCTGTCTATGTACGGCGGAGGTTCTAGCTGCTGGGTTGCTGCTTCCCGCTGTACCGGGGAGCCGAGCGAAAGGAAGAGGAGCAGGTGGAGGAGAGAGAGGACTGTTGGAAACTCGGCTCGGGGAGGGTGGTCGTGCTGGCAGTGCTTCTGCCGTTGAGTGGGTGGTTCAAGGGGATGGCCGGGCGCTCTCGGTGGGAATCAATGGCGCAGCTGACTAGTGGAACCTTCGGGCTTTTGCCCCGCGCATGTGCGCAGACAATTCTATCGACCGTGGTACCCAAAGCCTGCAGTGTACGCAGACACGGCCTACCCCTTCCTGGAGCTTCGAGTCTCGCGGCGTTCGCGTGATCCCTTGCCAGACCGCGTCGCGGTGCCGCCGCCGCCGCCGCCGCCGCCAACGATGCTCGCCACCCTCCCGCTACACCGTCGCGTCGACGACCCGAACGGGGGTGTCGGCCGCTGCACCGGGCGGCCTTGACTCTCCAACGCCACGACTACCGACGCCGCAGCCACACTACTTTCCCTGATAATCTGCGGCAGACTCCCGGGCGACGCCGGCGTACGTGGACCTATCGCTCCACTCCGCAATCACTTTGTCAAGGTTCTTCTTCTTCTGTTTCTTCGCGCTTGTTTTCTCGTCGTCTGAACTTTCTTTTCTTTACATGCTTGCTCTTGCGATGATCAATGCTGGACTGGATGTTGTCAATCCCGTTGATGACTTGTTTCTTTTAAGCTGACCTGGTCTCTTCCTACTCTATGTTCTGTACCTTCTTTCTTATTCGCTTATTGAAGAAACGGCGAGAAAGTACGAAGAGGTAAAAAATATATATAACCAGGATATTGTCGAAAGGGTGGTCGAAGGGATGACTAGACAGTCTGCGAAGCTCGCCAGAATGACGCTATAAGTGAGAAACCAGCCGCTTGAGAAAGTAGGGATTACGACGAAGTGTCTTATCTCTAACCCTACCGAGGAAGTAAAATATCTCGCCTTTGAAGTTCGAGGTTCAAAGTTAAAGGCGCGCTAAACCCGTCCCAACGGAGAGTTGGCAGGTGCCACGAAGACGAGCTGTTTAAGTTTATCCCGGCGACTCCACGGGAGGTTATTTTCTTCGTCGTGGAATTTTAGCGCCTTCTCGCCTCTCACCCGACTTTCCCGCGAGACCGGGCATGTTCTGTCGACAATTCGATCGATCAACTTGATCGACAGATTCGAAAAATCTGTACTACGGCATCGCACGCGTGTACGAAGTTTAGGGACTTCTCGGGTCTATCTAAATTGATAGAAGACTCTTTCCATCTTGTATTTTTCCGAACGGCCTTTATGTCCCAGCTATCCCATCTTACCCCGGCCACCCCCATCTGGATGGAATGGTTTCCGTACGGGGATGGTGAAACTCGATTTTGGTCCCTTGTCTCGGTACCGGTCAGTCGCCCCAAGGGCGCGCGGACGCTATTAAAACCCTTTGGAGAACTTTCCCTCCCTTCGTGCCTATCTATATATATGTGTCCCTTTTGCCGGTTCTCGAGTATTACCTTGCCGTATCCGGTGTCTCGCGTGTACGCACTGCAAACCTCTCTCATACGTGGCATAATCGCCCCAACCCGCCCTTGAAGCCGTCCTATAGCTATCGTATATTGGACCCTCGAGCGCAATTTCGAGGCATTTGTCGCTTTCGGGGATAAGACCCGCTCGGATGCGAACAATTCGCTCTAATCGGAGTGTCTCTCGTCCCTATCTTCCCTCACCGTGTACGGCGAAGCCTGCCGACTGGGGACAATGCAATAAGATGTTCCAACCAATCGGAAGTAGAGTTTACATCTAACCCTTCAAGAAAATTTCATCTGTGACAAACTTTTGTCCCTTTCTCTCCAATGAGATTTACATACACGAACCCAAAGATTTGCACATTCAACAAACTTATCCATGTAGTTCCACACAAATTTTCTCTTCATCGTAATAATCTTTTCTGCCAACGAATTGTATTTTTAACGAATCAATAAAATTGAGGTGAAAAACAATTAGCGCAGAGTGGAAAAGACGCGCTTGTAGAAAAGCGTTAAAGGAAAATAAGAATCGGAGCTTTCATTGATTTGCGATAAATATAGTTTTTTTTTTTAAACGAAAGCTTTTAGAGTGGTGTTCAGTGCCATCCAATTGTATCAGGTGGTGAAAGGCGGCGTATGGAAAGCCCTCGAGTTAAAATTCGAATCGTCAAATCGAGTGTTCCATTGTATTTTTTTGTTCCTCGCCGCGCGTTCTTTATCGAGCAGATTGATGAGAGTTCCAGCAGTCTCGAGGCCTCGGACCCTTCGTTCTCGGTCTGCTGTCGGCGCTCAACGCTCGTCTGCAATCGGACGTCGAACAATGGCATGATTAGAGACACAAAACGGTCGATCGTTCCGCGCGGCCTGAACGCCCGCGGGTCGATATAGCGCTCCTCCACCGCACTCACACTCGCGCACATGTGTCTCGTTTCTCTCTTAGGGCCATTTCCTTTCCCTTGATAAAACGCGAAGCGGCAAATCGCCGACTATATTCGCGACGCGTTTCTCGTCTGCCGCCTCGCGCCCGGCCCTTGAACGCGCCGCACACCGGAAACGATTGTATCCTCGTCGACGAGTCGACGACGTCGTTGACGCCGCTCGTCGTCATCGTCCCGTCCCTCCCTGACGATCTCCTCCGGAATATGCCCGCGTCTTCGCATCGGATTTATGAGGATTCTCACTCATGCTAAAAAAAATATAGACATATACATATCGACTGTACAAAAAATGTCACGTACAAATTCCATCGCACGGTAAGAATCCTTAACACAAATTTTACCCCTACAATATGATTTAGCTCTAAATATAGAAAAAAAGGGTTTTTTATCCGCTACGATTTATTACGCCATGATTTAGCTCTAAATGTAGAAAAAAAGGTTTTTTTTCTTATCCGCTACGATGAAACTTAATCGACTTCCTTGGTTCATTTGCGAGGAAATATTTTACAAGAAACATCAAAAATTGAGATTGAGCAAGCTCTTCACGGTCCTCCGTAATAAAACAACGGAGCGACGAGATGGGCGAGAGATACAGTTTTCTCCGAGGATCGCTCCGAGCATTTTGCCCCGCGGTGTAAAGACTCATTAAAAAAAGCTCACCGTTTTAGTTATAGTACAAGGAAAAAAAAAAAAAAAAAAACTTATAACGTAGTATCCATTCTCGTAAAACGGCTCGTTTGTAGCTATTACGCTTTCCCCTTTTATGACACGCCGTTACACTTTTCACTTTTATTATACGCTGACGCAGAGGAGGGGCGGGCCCTGCAAGCACGGGGCAGCACATGGATCAGTACCTTGGATGTACCTGTCCACTTTTTTTTTTCTCTTTCACTCCTTCCCTTTCATTACACATCCGGAACATAACACGCGTTCGGGCTCGCGAGTCCCGGGGGTTGGTAACGAAGTTTTCCCAGCCATAAACTGCGCAGACTTTGGAAACTGGGAAAGCCGCTTCGTCGTTCACGTTCACGGTTTTCGTGCTTCGGTTGATCAGCTTTATCAGAGACGACGGGTACGAATTTTGCGAGATAGCTGGATAATTTTCGCAAGCTCATCAAATAGCCGGTCTCGTTCGTTGCCGACTCCGCTTCCATTAGCTCGCTTGCTCGCACCCGAAAACCTTCCTCGAGAGGTTTTCTCGGTCGTCCTCGTACTCGTAGTTGCGAATTGGCATAAAACTCGAAGAGACGACGGCATCGGTTCGACGATCGTGAGCCCGGGTCGTGCCTCGCCTCGTCGGAACCAGCCGGGCGTAGCCCCGTTAAAGTACTCGAGGATATTGGCCCTTACTCCCTCGCCGCAATACTCGAGCGGAAAGTCTTCGCGATCCCTACTCGGGACCAAGAAACTCAAGCTTCCCGGGACAAAGCACCGACGGAGGTATATAAAATAATTCACGCTACTCGAACCTCGGCAAACTCCGCATTTTTCTTTTATTCTGTTTCATTCGAATAATCGAGGCGGAATACCATAATTTTTTTCTAAAAATGCAATTTCTTTTTTTGTTTCAGGTGAGTACGAGGACACACTTTTGTTTTTTCGTGCCACGAATCAATGGAACGGTGAGTTCGAGAATTTTTGTCGAGATGATTAACGCCGCTCTCCTCGAAGTTTTATTACTTTTTGAGCTAATAAAAAAAGGTAACAAACTAGAAAACTATAAATTTCAAAAAAATTTTGTTCAAACTTAATCTAACCCTTTAATGTCCAGTATATTTGTCACTTTGGTGAAAAAAGCTATATTTCTGAAAATAATTTGACAAACAGTAATACGTCCTGATCAAAGTTTTTTTTTAACATAATTTCATCATATATTTTTTTTTTAATGTAAAAATTGAAAAAATGAAGTTCGCAAAAAATGTTTGATTCCGCAAAGTGTAGACTATTAAAAAAAGGATCAAGGAGGAAGGTCTTAAAGAGCCAAATGTAACGTTTTCGTCAGCCTTGAAGCTTCGATACGTGGATACGAAATAATTGACTTATAGGCTTCATTTATTTCTCGTTAAATAATCATGCAATTCGGTCCTCGCAAACTATGAAGAAAAATATAAGTATCAGTGGACAATTTTCCACGGAAGGAACGATATAATGAAGATTTATAAAGAGCTTAAAGGAGGATCATCGCGATGGCTTATTGCTAGCTATATCCTCGAAAAACTTTTGCTCGTCACGGCTTAAGCCCTGTGTCGTCTTCCTCTTTTCCAGTGCCTCAGCTCTTTCTCGCACGGCAGATCGTTCTCATCCATCTCCCTTCCGCTCTCTTTGCCCCCCGACTGTCCAAAGAGAACAGCGAATAGGAACGTCGGGGGTATATTAAACTTTTTATAGAGCAGAGTAAGAGGATTTTGTCATATTAGAATATTTTTTACTGTTATACGCTACAGAGAGCCACTAGCAAAGGCACGCGCAAGCTCTTCAGATTTCCTTTTTTTCCCACAATCTTCCGCCTTTTACGTCTTCTCGGTACTCAAAGCTCACTCCCTCGGTGGCTCTAAATTTTTATCAAAAATATATGATGCTTGGACATTTTTGCACCACTGTTGAATCTATTCAATGCCTTGAATAATAACGCCCAGTTAAAACGCCCGTTGCTCATAAATATTAATAATTTTTATTTTTTAAAATAATAATAAGTTAGTTTTTTTTTTATCCAGAATTTGCCGAAGTTAGAATCTGTACGCTACAGGGATTATGTTATACGCTATAGAGAGCCACTAGCAAAGGCCTGCGGAGTCTTCACATTTCGTTTCTTTCCCACAATCTTCCAGATTTTTTTTACGCCTCCCCGGTAATCGAAGCTTGGTCTCTCGGTGGGTCTAAATTTTTATGAAAAATATATAATGCTCGGGCGTTCATCTATATCTTTCTTCATTTTTTGCACCGCAGTTCTATCTATTCGATGCCTTGAATAATAAAGCCTACGTAAAAAGCCACGTTGCTGATAAATATCAATAATTTTTATGTCAAAAAATAATAATAAATTAGTTTTTTTATTCAGAATTTTCCAAAGTTCGAAATTCAATCGTGTCCTTTACGAGCGGGTTATCTCGCGGTCGGGTGTCGCGTTACAACGCCCGCGGCACATAAGAGCGGTAATGTCGGAGCGGAGCGTAGGAGAATGAAGAGCCCAGTTTCGTGCCAGAGGCCCGGGTGTGCGAGCGCGGGAATGGCTACACGAATTTCCATTACCGGGCTTCGTCTTCTACTTTCCCACCCTCGCGTATCCGGCCTAGACTCTGTTATTGCCCTTCGTATAATTTCCCGAGCATCGAACGGTTCATCACCGTTCCAGGATTCTGTGGCTCTCCGAGTATGTATTACGAGATGTAGTGCGCTCCCTCTCGCGCGCCCAACCTCCGCTCCCATTCTCTCTGTAACACGCACAAAGCTTATCTGCGATGCTGCCTTACACTTCGCGTCCTACTCGTAACCGCGAGAGTGCCAGCCGTTGCCGAAGGGTCCGAGTCAACCTCTGAACAGTGAAACTTCGGTAATGCACGAGTCCCTCACGAAACTCGAATTTTGTCGCCGAAACTACGCAAGATTTAACTGTTACAGTATTATCGTCAAACGTGCACGGCAAAAACAAATGACGTACATTAAAGAAACATTTTGCGTCCACAGACTCTCACCATTTTTTTTTTTTCTTGTTAATTTTACCGTTTTTTTTTCTTATTTTAACAAATTTTACAAATTGTTTTTTGTCACAAAATGCTGTGACAGAAAAAAATTGGAATTTATTAAGGAATCATTTTTTTAAGCTTAGCGGGCAAGAAATGTTTCTTAAGTCTACGAACCTTTTTTTTTCTCCGTGTATGTGGAATTAATTGTTTTGAACTGCGAATTGATTTTTCCGGCGAAAGTATCAGCAGCTGTTTTTAAATTTGAAAAAAAAATGAAGGGATCATTTATTGATTTCTCGGTCCATTCCTCAGTCGGAATAATCGAGAGGTCTTCAAGGGTTTTCTCGAGGGTTATAAAGTATTCTCGCGAGGGCCCGGGGAACACCCAACAATTTCGAATACGAGAGAGTCACTCTATTTAGCATCCCGCCCGGGACAACGAAGTTACCGTTTCGAGTTGTAATAAAGCTCGACGGTGGAGGACACCGCGCGGTGGCGCTCCTCGCCCTTTGTCTTCCGCGAGGTTTATGCGCCAGGGGGTACGGTCTCTTTAGCTAGGGGTAAAGTTTCACGCCGGGCGAATGAGCGAGCGTACGTTTTTGCTACACTCACGCGACAGGAGTGTGTGTGTCCCCGAGACTCGATTTAAATCGTAACGAATGCCAAGAGGCCTCCTCCTCGGAGCGAAACTCGGGGAGTGCCGAAAGGGCACGTAGACCCCATCCACATTTCGTTACACCCTCTATACAATATAACCAGCGAAAAACGAAGTCCAAAATTACTTTTTTTTCACCATCGAACATATATTCATAGAAATACACTGGTAAATATAATTTAGCTCGAATAATCAATCCAATAAATAATTCTATTGAAATATAGGAATTCCGAACCGATGTTTTAATTTCAAGAAACATCGATTCCAAAATTCGTCCTCCGAGGTTTTCGAGTGTGACTATTTGGGAGCGTCTCGCTTAAATTAATTTTTTTTACGTACTTCGGGTCGCAACTGCGTCTCTTCATTTTATGATATTTGTACTAATAATATTAGGTGGGTTGGGGAAGGACTTAGGTCAATGGCCCGTTGGCAATTGCAATAGAAATATATACTATAAATAATCTTCTAAACGTACCAATGTCCGTACCATGCAAAACATTGTCTATATATACAATTACTACTACTGATAGATAGATAAGATAGATTCGTTTATTCCGTGTTCTGGTGCCGAAGCCTCCTAAGAATACCGTGCAACAAGGTACAAAACCATTACATAGTCACAACCCCAGTGCATGAATTTCTTACAAACCAAAAAAATTATAAATAAAAAATAACAATATGAAAGTAAAATAATATAATTCATATAACAAAAAGAAAACACGAAGAAAGATGTTAATGATAGATATTGATATGTTATAACATTATTGTACTATTTCATAACACTATGAAAATTAGTGTTAACTATATTAATACTTTTAATACCATTTTAATTCATGGAATTCTGAGGGAGATAGTTAACACTTGGAAAATTATCATTTTCTAGAATTATGTGTCGCCCGGGCTTTAGCCAGCGTGGTATCAGTTACGTGTACAGCTACTTTGATCCAGCGTGAATTCCAGGAGGCTCCGAGAGCTTCGACTCACTTTATATGCAAACTGTACGTCGGTGCTAAGTAATTGCGTCGCTACCAGTTTGCGAAGCTTCCCCCTAGCTCCTCCGTGAAAGGTAATACCGAATTCGGGTTATCGAGAGAGAATCTACGAGGTCGGTAAGCATACGTATATATAATAGGCATTATACCATCCCGTACTTATCCCGTGGTTTATCCCATGGCCGTAGCAACACTGCGGTTCAGAGACTATATGCTATTTGAAATTACACGCACGTTTTCAACACTGATCATGTATAACTTATACTTTAGACTGTCGAGGTGCGGTATGACATAATCGGAATAAATGGCGAGCCTCGAAGACCGCGACACGTGCGCCTCCGGCAGATCCGCGGTTCTTAATTTTCGGAGTCCACAGTTCTCCGTATCGCCTCGAAATCTTCAGATACACATCGATCACGTCCTGGCGTATCGATTTCACTACAGAGAAGCCAAAAAATGACGATTTTTTTGGCATCTGAAGGCAGAGTTCCAAAAATATGTAGTTTTTGATAGCTGTCGAGATAAAAATGAAAAATTTATTTCCGCGCGAAAATCGAGCTCTAGAATACGGGCAAAAGATAAATTTGTCGAGTATATTTTCGCGACGATATTTGTTGCGTGTCTGCGCTTCAATAATAATCCGCACGGCGACAGAATTAGGAGCAGCCGACAGCTCTGTATTTCACGTGCACGAAAACGTTAGGAGGGTGTTAAGATACGAAGTTACGGTGGAGTTTCTGCGGTGTGGCTGTCCCGACGGTGTGTTGTGCGGACTCTGCGGGCAGACAGGCAGTGCGGGACACAGTCGTGGTAGGGTGTCGGAGGCGCAGGTTGAAAAACGATGGTCTGTACGGTAGTTAATTCTCGAGAGGTCCCGAGCGCGTCATCAGGCCTCGGTCTCGAGTCACCCCCGTGGGGCTAACTTCCCGTAATCGCAGGCGTTTTGTCACTTTTGCGTGAAAAACCGGGGTGTCGAAGGAGGCAGACACTGCTCGGAGCGACGCAGAGCGCAGACATACAGAAATATATATATATATATATACTTTGGACGACGAAGTTCAGGCTGCTCCAAAGTTGGACGACGATTGAACTAGGTATACCGTGTTCCGGCGATTCGACCTTCTCTTTCCGAAGTCACTGCTCGCTACAAGTCTCATTTATAAAGGATTGAAAAAAAATGCCGGTACATTATTACGTACGATTAGTTCACAGTTTAGAACCTCGAGATAAAAAAAAATAGAACTAAAAAAAGCTTAAAAATTGAAATTTTTACATTTCTTGCTCATGCGCAAGTTTCGTTAACGATGCTTCTACGAGAAAATATTTTCGAACACTCCGAACACGTTTATCTCGTACATCACATTAAAATCTCAAGCAAAAGAAGAACAAAATCTCCACGGAAACAGAAGCAAAACATCGATTATTTTTTTAACAGTACGGAAGACTAATCTGAGCGTTCCCAGTCTCTCTCCAAGGCTTTTCTCTCTGACCTAAAAGCTACATGCTCTACGTCGTAACAGATGAAGAAAAAAAAAAAAATAAGAAAGAAAAAAAAAATGCCTCCAACTTCCAAGAGTGATGAATAACATCCTTTATGTCCCGCTAATGTTGCCTTCTCGATTGCCGACCAATTACTTCTTTGCTCTCATCACCGCCGTTATCTCTACCGAGCGCGAGCAATAACGATCTTCATCTTCGCGCGGGAGAGAACGGTGAATTTATCGTCGAGCGAGGCGAAGCTCCCGAGCGGTTCTCGCGGAGTCGACCGGAAACGCGTGTCACGGTGGATTGTGACTGCGATGTCTATGAGGGACGCGTCAGCGAGGCATCGGAGGCAGAAGCAATATGCGTCTCGTCCTCGTGTGTAATTGAGTGCAAGCTACGAGGGTTTAGTCACTCGCGAATTAATTGTCAGGCAATTATGCCCCGGTACTTCGCGCAGCGTGTAACCCAGCAAGATCATCGCGCGCTCGCTGTTCCACAACGGAGATACTCGCGCTTGGCGCGAGTCGGATAAGCTTATGTATCTAGTTCGCGAAGTTTGCGCACCTCGCGATGTCTGTCTCAACGCTTCAACGAGGCGACTCGCTCGTTCTTCGCGTATTCGAGCCTCCGCCACTTCTTCGACTTCGTCGATGCGAAGGAGTCTCGAGCTTACGTCGCAGTACCGGAGATACGAATCGCTTTCCGCCGCGTCATGGAGCCGCCTCTCCCAGAAATAATTAGAAATTAAATTAGGCAAGATCAAGCGACCCGACGCTAATTAACAAACCCGGAAAATTTTATTAATGTGCACAATTATATTAATAGTAATAACAACGGTAGGCCCAAATTGTAAAAAAGTTCATTGATAAACTTAAAAACTTTGTTATTGTTATTAGTAGTAAATGCATTTATTGACAATATATTACACGGTATGGATGCTGGTACATTTCGACGATTATTTACGCTTCATAATGCTATTTCTATTGGCAATAGGCCATCGACCTAACTCCTTCAGCCCTTATTGTTATTATTATTATTATTATTATTATATTAAACTATATTGATAATAATAATAATAATAATATCTTGACAGTCTGAGAGTGTTGTTTTTTCCGCGCGAAGATGGCAGACGGGCATGAAAACTTTGAACCTGTACCTTACTCACACATCCCTCGCGTCGTTGGAAAGACCCAGACCGATTTTCCTTTCTCTCTGGAGAAATGAATAAGAGTGCTTGCTCGGAGATCCCTGTCTGTCGAGACGTCGTTTCGTTTTTTTTTTTTTTCTTCTTTTTTTTGCTTGGAGCCTTCGAGGGCGTATCAACTCTATCCAATCTGCATGAAGGAATCATCAAACGAACGGTGCGATATCTCAACCCGAGCTAAGAACCGAAGGGAAATGAGGATGGAAGAAAAAAAACGATCGGGACACGGCCCAGAGGGATTTAAGCGGGATACACGGCCTTGATAATCCTAATTAGCTGATCACTCGTTGCGGACAACGGAACGTTTTCTTCGAGGCTGAAGACACTCGAGACGCACTTTTCTATTGAATTGAATAATAGTAGAAAATGACGTTCGAATGAAATTCGTAACAATATTTTCACAAATTATATAATTTAGTGTAACTTAAAAGAAATTAGGAAAAATTATATCGGAAATGCGTCACTTCCGCTGGGAAAATAAGACTTTCAACCCGGAAGTGATGTATTTCCGGTATGACGTCACTTCCGGTAGACTAATGAAATTCCGGTAATACAAATTTCCGCTTTCTAAATTCCACACTCGATAGCGTAGGCGCGAATCGCCCGAGCCACAACAGCCTGCTAGTATGATATAAAAAAAAGCTTTAAAAAAAGTTTTTGAACAAGAATGTTTTTCACACTCTGTCCAGTCTCTGAATAAAAATAACTCAAGAATGCGACCCTCAAGAACAAACAAAAAAATAAAATAAAGGCATGCACATATTTCTCCGATTCGGTAAAAGTGTCGCGCGCGCTTTCTCCCTCGTGCGTCGCGCATGCGTAACCGCGACGCGCTCCACACCGGCCCAAAGTATCGTAAACCCGCTCCGCGATCGCCTTGCGAATTCTACTAGTTTGTTTAATTTTTTTTTTTTTTTTTTTTTTTTCACGCTAGTCACCATGCGAACTCGGCGGGCTAACCGGTGACCGCTCGTAAATAACATCGGCGACGCCGAGCGCGAGAACGTGCGCCTGACATTATTGCACGCGCGCACAGTAGCGAGTTGTCGCGAACTGGCGCAATGAGAGAGTACCGCTGCCCAGCGTCCGTAACTCTAGCGTATTCGGTGTTAATTTATCGCGAATCTCGAGTGCGGAGTTCGGTGCGCGCCATGCAAAACGACCAGTTCCGGGCGAGAGGGTGCGTAACCGGGTTTAAAACCACTTTGCCCGCAAAACTCTTATCTTCCCGTTTCCTTCGCGCCTCTCGCCCGAGTACCGGTACTCGCCCAGGAAATCATACCTACTTTCAATGACGTTTCCACGTCGAGAGAGATTCATTTATTCCGTGTTCTGCTGGGCCGAAGCCTCCTAAGAACACCGTGCAACGAGGTGCAAAACCATCACATGAGTCACAACACCAGTACATGCATTTCTTATAAACCAAAAAAATTATTCAAAAAAATAACAATATGAAAAGAATATCAAATAATAAGTATAAAATAAAATAACAGAAAATAGTATCATTAATATAACGATATGGAACAACGAAGGAGGATATTAATAATAGATATTCATACGTTATAACATTATTGTATTATTGCATAACGCTATGAAAATTAGTATTAATTAATAAATTTTTTCATTCCTGTTTTTAATTCTCTACATTTACTATGTTATTTTTCTTTTTAGTAATTTTTCTTTCTCTGTATTTAATAATTCCTCATGTGAATGGGCATGCCCGTGTATTATGGAAGTAAAAAAAAATATATTCACACTTTCAATATCATTTTTAATTATGGAATTCTGAGGAGATAGCACTTAACGCTTAGAAATTTATTATTTTCTGGAAGTAGCGACTAGTTTCGGGCGGAATGCTGCATAAAGGGTTCAAAACCACTTTACCCGCGAAACGCTTGTCTTCCCGTTTTCTTCGCGCCTCTCGCGGCTGCCCCGTGTACTCGCCTCGCCCGAGTACCGGTACTCGCCCAGGAATTCGTACTTAGTTTCAATGTCGTTTCCACCTCGAGTTCGTCTGATCAACGGTACTCCGGAGCGTTGCACCGGAGATAGAATCTCCGATGCATTAATGCCACCGGTATTTCCTCCGAGAGGAACCGCTGTTATCACTGCGGTATCTCGGTTGCCGGTACGGTGTGTATCTGCATCGCTGCCGCATAGACCAGACCGGAGCCCACGTGGATTCCCGGTTCTATTTCCATCCCAGCATCCCTGGCCATTCCGAGCTTTTCGGATTCCGTTCCAAGTTCGGACCTCCCACGGCGAGGTCTCTGGCCCCCGAGAGGCCAACATTTCCAAATCTTCGGTCTCTCCCTCTCCATCTCCGGACCCCGAGAGGCTAACATTTTCGAATCTTCGGTCTCTCCCTCTCTATCTCTGCGTCGCTGAGCGTGTATTCGTTGCTGGTCCGTTGTACGGAGACGCGCAAGGCGGAGCTTTTGAATTTTGCGGCTTTGCCCCGCTGCTGGAGATGAGAACCGATCATCTCACCCGCGGGGTGAGAACCGGCTCGATGGCTCGTTTTATTTTTCTGTTTTTTTTTTTCTTTTTTTTTTCTCAGCTGGTCGCTCACCGATCCTCGCTTTGAAGCCAAGCGCTCTCCTTCTCTCCGTCTCTCCATCTCTCCTCGGGGAATTCGATACGGTTCACGGTTACGTGAAACAGATTTATAGTACGGGTGTATACAGGAGACCGTTTTCACGCCCACGCGACTCACGGACACTCAGCTAACGCTCCGGACGTTGGATATAAGAAATATATAGAGGAGCGATGGAAATAATTCGTCCTGCGAGGGATGCGGGGGCAGACGGAGATGGAAATGACGAAAATACTTGGGACTTTATATATGGACCAGACATAGACGGTACAAAAAGATTTAAAAAATGTTTGTGGATTTAACAAACTTTTCTTGCCGACAAATATCCGCAATTTTTATTTTCCATTTCTTTTTTTCTTTCTTTGCAACCGATTTTCCATTCCTTTTTGTTTGAAAATAATTGTAATATCGTTGAGACAAAATATAATAATTGTGGACCTTTGTGTAGAAGATATTTTCTTAAAAATTACAAACATTTAGCAAACCGGTTACCGAAGGAACTATAAATATGTAAAACGACAATCGTGCTCTAAATCCATCTAAAGATAAGATCGGCGAAAACCGGAGGTAAATTGGTCCAGAAGTTCACGACTTTCTACAATACGAGCTAAGCCACTAAAAAATTTATTTTATTACATGTATAGACGTATGTATGTGTGGAAGAGATAAATGAATCGATTGAGCTTGGTCACGGTACGATATGCAGGTCTCATTTTCAGCAAATAACTCTGGGTCAGTGACACTTTATCGCGATTCCGAGCGTACGCGGGGGTATCTCTCGGCTTACGGTATTAGTATTGGAGTATTCCCGTATGTCACCGGGGGAACTCGCGGTGCGAATAAATTATCCACGAAACGCTTCCTAGTGTCAGGGACCTTTGGGACACGGCGACGAGAGGTACGTACACGGACGAGCTACGACCACAACGAGAGACGACGGTACGGAATTAGAATTACTCCTACGCCAGAAAGCTTCGCCAGCCGTCCGAGAGAAACTCTAGGACTATTCGTTGATCCCAGCTGCTTCCTAATCAGTTAATAGCATTTTTATGTATCCGTTCGCCCGATAAAAAAAAAAAAAAAGAAAAAACAAAAGTATTCAGAAATAGATCCAGCATCAGAAATTCCCGACACATACTTGAAAAAAGAGACGATAAAAAAGAAATCATCTTTAAAAAAAAGGACCACTTTTTTCGAATATAGTTAAAAAAATATATTTTTCGTATTTCAAAGATTCTTTTTATTTTATCCTAGAACTCATGTATAGGGTGGCAAACCACACCAGACGACATTCAAAAGATGTGATTTTTGCCAATGCCCCCCCCCCCTTCCCCAAATTTTAATAAAATCATATTTGCCGCATTTTTATTTGATTTTTGAAGGAAGAGTCCTTATTTAAAAAAAAAACGAAAAGATTAATGAGGGAGGAACTCCGTTTCCTGCTCATAAGACCCTGGTACGTACAAGAAGAGCGTGGGGTAGATATTTACCCCAG
Source organism: Exephanes ischioxanthus (assembly GCA_958510785.1). Classification (NCBI taxonomy): domain Eukaryota; kingdom Metazoa; phylum Arthropoda; class Insecta; order Hymenoptera; family Ichneumonidae; genus Exephanes; species Exephanes ischioxanthus. The sequence continues at coordinate 6,445,068 of OY294020.1, read as the reverse complement.
TCATGAGCTAGAAGGTAGAAAAAATAATACATGAGGTCTAGAGTTAAAAAGTAACGTTATCCATCGCAATTCCATCGTGCCGTTTTCAACAAAAACAGGTTAAAAATTAAAAAATTTGAATAAGCAAGACATTTTTTTAAGTATTATGACAAAAGTAAAAAATTTGGCGGGTAAGGTAGACGATTGTCTTCGAATCTGCATAGTATAATAAATGAACGGCAATCCTTATTGGCGAGTCAATTCGCGAAGCGTTATTCAGGAAGTGCAATGAGCTACTTGACTTCAATAGAGCGTTACAATGCGAATCATCGCGCGGGCGACGCGCACTGGGACGTCGTGTGTAAACGCGGTAGTTCTTTTATGCCTTCCGTTAGCACGGATCGAATATGTAATATAACACTCGCCGCTACACGAGCGCGCGTCGATATTTTTACATCGGTATTATTCATACATTCGTATGCGGCGAAGCTTTCCAAACGCATTCTGAACAAATGGCGAATCGAGAATACACACACAACGACGTAATCAGCCAACGACCGCGCTAGCTCGCGAACGTCAGGGTCGGCACTCACGTGGCGCAATGTTAACCTAGGTCACAGCAATAGTACTATCGCACACTATAGCCTGAGCTGGCACAGAACACCCGCGAGTTAGCTCTATTGCTAGCATCTATTCTTACGCTAGCTTGGACAACGAGCACGCGATCCCTCCCATACATATTTATCGCTCGTGCATGCGCGCCTCGGTTCGTATGTGCGCGACGCGCGAACACCACTCACGAACTGTCCTCACCAACACACTTTTGCTGGAAATCATTTCCGTTGTATAGAAAATTATCGTTCTCTGACATTGTTTTCTTTCCTCGCGGAAAGTCAACAATGGGAAACGATTGGTTTTCCGCAAAAAAAAACAAGGAAAAATAGTTGGGATGAATTTCAGAAAATATATGTAATAATCTCGATCCGAAGTATCGGCGAAGATTCATTGAGTAGCCACAAACAGTCGGATCTGCAAGCAACTTATGTGAATGATAAGATGATTCAAGGACACGCGAGACTCCATCCCAGCAAACTCGAGCTCTATCGGTAATAAAAACCCTGAAGCTAGTTTTCACAAGAAACATTGGCGTTTACCAGAAAATACGATTCTACAGTCGGATTCTTTTTCCTTAAAACTTTCCTCGAAGAAAAGTAGAATCACAGACTTCATTACTGACCCGCGGTACGCAATGGCTTGGATTGTTCCCCTCCTGCATAAACAAAATACAAAATCTCGCTCTATTAGAGCTGAAAACTATTCGAAGGCAAAAGAACATTTTCGAACAAAATGCAACGCAGAAGCGGATGGATGACTGTGCCAGGAGCGTGTGGGTGTGCAAACAGCGTGCGCAATCTCTCTGCATCCGTGTTGCCGCGGGTCTAGCACAGTGTGCAACGCCTCCCACTCCAACCGTCGGCATTGCATCCTATAGCGTGATCTACGACGGAACTCGGTCTATGATAAGCTACGTCGCGTAGGTCAGGATCTGCAGCCGGGGGAAGCCACGAAGAGTCCATACGGTATCTGGCTGTTACGCAACCGCATCGGCTGGTTTGCCGCGGCGAGTCCGCGAGTGAACGAACGAGTTGCGCCCGGCCGGAGTGACTTTTGCCCCATTGCCGTGACGCGCCGGTGCAACATAATCATTATCAGCACGGCGATCATTATCAGTTCTGACATTGACGCTTCGAGCCATTGTTCCAGGCCTCGCGTGACGATACATTAATTTTTTCTTTTTTTTTTTTAAACATCACAAACTACAACATTGTAGCTATTAAGAGGTTCTCGAATAATTATCTGCGATGCCGTACGAGCGAGTTTAGCCGTGGCGTGCAGGGGTGACTCGGCGTTCGCTGACGCGTAGGACGCTCCTCTCCGGGTTGCGCAATGGACGTATTCGTAGGTCAAGATTTCTGGCGCGAAATTGATCCCTCGAGCGTGTATACCTATAGACTGATTTATTGCGCAATTTTCTTCGATTGAACGTAACGGCTCGAGTGTCTCGTGAATGTTTGAAGGACACCGCCGAGTTATCTCAATCTACCGACACTCGATCGTTTCGATATTGGTGCACACACACACCCACACCGAGACTGGGACGGCTTGCAGGCTCTCGATTATCAATCTGCCGAGTCGGTACGTCGGATAATTTTTCCACTACCAAGACTATTTGTTTGACCTCTAGATAGAGTCACTCTCGATTGAAGGGGCGATAGAGTTGTGTGAGGGCGTGTGTGACCGTGGCGGATATCGGTGTGCTGTCGCGTCGCACACTCTAGCTACCGGCTCGGAAAACTCGGTGAGTCATCGCTGGCCACCGCCAAGCACGATACTTCATACTGCTGGTTCCCATATTCAGGCCTTATCCTCCTGTGAGTTTGACGAATTTATTAAAGTTTCTAATTTTTTTACAATTTTTTTCAGTCTTGCACGAAACAAAACATTATTATAAAGGGTGACACTCAAAAATTAAAATGAAATATAATAAAATAATTACAAATTAAAATGATTAAATGCCGATACCATTGGTACTGGTTTTAATGGTTTTAATTTAGTTTCACCTGTTATAGTTATTTTTATGTTTTGTTTGTAAAGTTGATAAATATTTCGAAAAATGATAAATTTTCACGAATTCTTTAAACCGACAGGAGTTGTTATTGACCAACTAATAAAAATGACTAAAATGATCGTGAGGAAAAAGAACGATGTTTTTTGTTGTTGTCGTTCAGTCAATGCTTCCGTGCATATTTGCAATTTGCATAACAATTTAGTTTCAATTTCGCCGCATTAAAAATAGCCGTCGAGCGGCGTGTATCGTGTGCAACAATGTATCGACGCCGGCGAGCTTGTACTATGTGTGCACCGCGCGGTCACGTGCCGGGTCCCGGCTGGGTTGTTAACGCGCACGTAGGTGCATACGTGGCGAGTACGTGTCTCGCAGCTCCGTGCGAAAGTGTCCGTGTGCCCTATCGCTGCACGGACGCACACGGACACAGCGATAATCGTGTATATCACGAGGAAACTGCGCATTTGCCGACGACCGGAACGATCAAGATGACGACGAGCGCGACGACGATGAGCGCGAGCATACGCAAACTCTGCACGGTCGAAGCTCGGAGGCAGGTATTATAGATTGCAACTGTAGAGGCTGTATCCATTTCGCATCGGCGTGGAAAATAGTCGCGTTCCCGCGGACACCTAGTCCTCTAGACTTGACCAGCTCACAGCGTGCGCCCAGCACGGTGGATAAATATACGCTGTTATGTAAGCTATTTGTTACCGCGCGACTCCGAGAGGAGGGAATGGCGACCGAACTCGATTCGATCGATGCTTGCTGTACCACGTATACGTCGCGATATGTATTTATAGTATTTATTGCGCAATTCTTAGCTGATAGCGGTGGACGCGTGTATCGCTAAACTCCAACTTGCCTCACCGCACCCTTCCAATTATAGTCGTCACGGTGATTCATGTGTTACCGGGCGAACAAATTGATCGACGATTTTAACCCTCCCGAGCCCTCGTGCGCTCTTCTACACGTGTCTTGATAACAAAAACGGGTTCGGAGGTCCGACAAACATTTATTGCGCGCGAAAGTCTGCCGTTTTCATTTTTACTTCTTACTTTTACCATATTTTTTTGTTACTAATGCCGTGAAATTAATAAGAAAAATAAATGTGGGTCTTCGCGGACGAGAAATATTTTTTTTGAATTTATCAATCTTTGTTATCTGCGAACGACGACGATTTTTCTTACTTCGTAATTGCACCATTATTTTTAGTGACTAATACGTCGAAGTTAATGAGAAAAAACTGCGGATCTTCGTGGACGAGAATTGTTTTTTTTTGAATTTATCAATCTTTATTACCGCGTGCGATGTAAAAAAAAAAAAAAAAAAAAAAAAAATAAGCTGTATGATTCTACGGAGACGAGAAATAATTTTTCTCTCAACACGTCAGAGAACGTTTGCGGATGACGAGTCTTCGCACGTCTTTTCTTTTTATTTCGCGACTACATTACGATGGACACGAGATGGCACTCAAAGAAATGTTGCATTTTTTTTCCGCCACCCTCGATCGCCGGAGGAGCGTCGGTTAATTATGCAGATTAACGTGGCGCGAACGTTCGCGGGACTTTTCTGTACGATCGTTGCTGGCGGTATTATAATGCAGCGGGGAAAAAAAAGTGGAAGTTCCGTGGTCTCTGGAACAGTCGCGTGACAACTCACCCATCGATTTACATACGTTTGGCCGTTTTACTGGCCGGTAGGCAATCGTTGTCGTGCCGAGTAACCAGACACTGAAAGTTCCATTTATCATGTGCTGGGAAAAGGGGGAGGGGGGGGGGGGGGTATTAAGGAGACTCTCCCTGTAGCTGCGACGAACGACGTTTCGTGCCGTCTTAATTTGTTCATGTATTTACAAGAGTCGTTCGTCGTTCGGTATATCGTATTAAAGTGAGAAACGAGATGAAACACTCTCCGCGGCACCGGGGCTATACCGGAGCCCCTTATACGGATTTTCATCTAATTAACCGCATTCGCTTCCGTCGCGTTGTACGCGTCGTAGAAACACAACCGAGCACAGGGACCCTCCGCTTTAGTTCATCTTACGCGCCTATCGACTTCTTTCCCGAATACAAAATTCTGACGACTTTCCTCATTATTCCCTAGAAAGCCGACAAAAATATAATTTATAGCAAGTTACGTGCCCTTTAACGGACGGCGGAGAGATACGTGTATTCGTAGCTTTCCACTGAGATATAATTTACGACTATTTGTTGAAAACGAAAAGAAATTCATTGGTAAGAATTGAATTAAAGAAAGGTTGAAATGAAAATGTAACAAAATTTAATATGTGTAATGCATTTTAATCAATGAAACTTAAATATTATTTTGCAAAAAGGATTTAAAAATCATAGAAATTTAATTAAACTGATTGATGAAATGTTGAAATTCAAAATCTTTTAATGGTACAAATTTGACATAATAAATTTCAATTATTACGGGCATTGAAGCATCAAAAATCTCAAGTTTATCTCGCACTCGTGCCTTCTTCGCTTACTCGGTTATTATTTTACCGTACGCCTCAAAATTGCATTCCCGTCGAAGCGGATAAACCATCGTCCCGACGTCAAACGTCGGCTCTAGATCGGTCCCGTCAATCCCTCCTCGTCACCCTAATCGCAGGACACGCTACTCGACTGTATACACATAGTATACACGGAACGGTAATACAATACGGCCCAACTATAATGCCTTACGAGATCTTGATCGGCTTCGACAGCTGCTAATGCGAAACGATGAATTTGATTTGACGAGAGAGAGGGGAAATTCGACAAGGCTTTTTTCATATGTGGCGGAGGACGCAGCTTGAGGGTCCGAGCTCTCCTGAGGACTGCCAAAACCGTTTCCTCCGCCATTCCGGAACCTGCCCTGTTGCATTGATTGCTTACGAATGTGACACGATTTCGCGGTCGAGAAGGGAACGAGAAATGAGTTTCGAATTTGAGGGGACGATGGGAAATAGAGAAAAAAAAGGAAAAAAAAAAGATCCGGATTCGACCTTTTTTATTTTCTCCCCCAAAATGCGGACAGAACGAGAGTTTCTTTGTGATCCATCGACAGGTTAGAAAAGAGGGAGTTTCCGAGGAAAATCGCGGTCGTTCGTGACGCGAAGGGGGATGCTCGTGTATTTCCGGTTCCATAGGGTGGTCAGAGCAAGAATCATCCCCTCCATCGTTCTCTGCCCTTTTCGCTGTTTTCCATAGCTTTCTCCCTTCGATTCTCATATTTCCCGCTCGTTCCCTTTCTTTCTCTGGTTTTTCTCTCCCGTGCCGCGTGTCTATCGCGAACCGGCACCCCCCCCCCCCCCCCCCCCCCCTTCGGGTCCGATATCGGACAACGGATAATCGTCGTTGCAATCTTTGCACGCCGACACGTGCGCCGGGGCGTTTGACAGGAGGAGATAGAAATCTCGTACGGTCCCGAATTCTGTACCGGCAGAGCAACCGGACTACTTTCTCCATTATGAGATCCGTCCGATCGTCACCCCTCGGCATAATTTTCCACCGGCCGCCCAGAGACGCTCCGCAACCGATCATTGTTCGAGATCGAAACTCCTCCTTTGTGCTCCCTTCATTGAGGAAATAATAAATGAAATAAAAAATAAATAAATTGAGGATAAGAACAAAAATTTCCATACCAATGGCCCGGCGAGTTTATATTAAATTTTCATCGAGGCGTGGCGAGGCTGATGACGCGATGAAAATCGTGCAAGTGTCGGCTGCGGGACGGCAGCTGGCTCGCTGCTCCGCGATTAGGTACCGAATTCCTAGTTTTTCGGGGCGTGCTCTCGGAGCTTTGTTCCCGTTCGAGAGCCCGTTCGGGTCTTTATATTTTTTCTTCCCTCCCGTGGGACGGCGCGAAAAGCCTGCTAATTTCGATCAATGCCCGCCGCCCCCTTCGTCGACCGGAAGGTGAAGCCGTGTGTGCCCTGTCGACCAGTTAATAGGAAAGGAAAACCGTTTTTCCGGAGCGGACCTCCAGAGAGTCCCCCGAGGTTATCGGGATTTAGGACTTTGTTTTTCCTTTCTCGTTTTTTTTCCCTTCTTTCGGGCGTGCGAGCGCAGCTGTGATCGTCCGATCGACGCCGGCCTGTCCGTCAAATTGGACAATGGGACACGCGCTCCTTCCCCCGCTCTTGCCGATTTTCCCATGCGCGAAACCCCCGAGCGTTCATTGCCCTCGCACGCTTTCACTGTAGTCGAGACCATTTTTTTCTTTTATTTGTTTTGTTTCATTTCTAAATACTTCGACCCCTCTCTTGGCGGCTCCCGCTGGTTTTCTGGTCCATGTTTTCTGTGTACCGACCGGCTTTTAGAACTTGGCTCACGTCACCGAAGTGTCATGGGATTATATCGTGAGCCGGGCCGACGGAGCGGTAGGTGAATGGGCAAATATCCCCGATTCACGCTACTTATTCCATCCGTCGGCATTGTGCTTCCGCGCGCGCGCGCGCGCGTGTGTGTGTGTGTGTGTGTGTTGCGTGCAGTTCGAACGGGCAGTCGGAGCTACGGAGGCGATGTAGGAGCGGTGCACGAACCTCGTGCGCAGGTGTCGTTGCGGATTGGCGAATACGGCATTAGAAAGGAAAGCGGTATGTTATCAAGGGACCGATTACGGGAGGGGGAGATTTCATTGTACGGGGACATACGCCTCGTAAAAGAGCATTAAACTCGGGAATGCTCGACCCGCTGTTGCCAGTCGGGACAGAGCTGCGATAGTTTGATCACGTGAGTGATCGCAAGTATCGGCAATTTCTCGGGATTGGAAATTGCATTGTCTTTGGGGCGAATTTTCTGAAAGAAAAAAAAAACAAAAATTGATGTTCTCAAGAGTAAAATTTATTCAATTTATGAAACGGCGCGAAAAAATGAGTTTAAACTCATTTAATAAAAAAAATCGAAGTACGAATTTGAAGGTCGATAGCTTCGAGATGTCGGATTCGATGGAATATTTTTTATTTTTTTTTTGCATCAGATGCGTGACATCGAGCGAGAGGAATGCTTTGAAGCGAAACAGCTCTTTTAACGACAGTGTATCGTTATCCTTTGCATTCTAACGGCACGTTGCACTATCCGTCGAAGGTTCCCTATAAACTCGGACGCACAATGGTTGTTAGGAATTTTAATTGAGCACTTAATGATCTCCGGCACCTCCAATCCCGCTTACGTATGTTAATCATCGCTCGAGACAGACTGGCAATGGCAAGCCGTTTCCACGGCATTTAAAAAGAGCATATAAAATATATAAAAATAACAATGAAAAAAAATCGTCTGTTACGAAAGCTCGTTCGTGCGCTGAGACATTGAAAGCGCCCGACCGGAGAAAAAAAAAAAAGTGTGTCCAAGAATTTTATTATTTCTTCCACTTCGTGTGGGTGTTGCGATGCGAAAACCCACCGCTCAATCTAATTATACAAATTTGATCGTTACAGCGTATTATCGCGTCCTCGAGTTTTCCTTCACGGAACGACATTGTATTCTGGCGCCATATCGCGAATATATAATGTGCAGAAGCGATAACGCGCGCGCAGCTGTGCTACTTTGCGCCAAACTGAGTTCCGACGCTCGAGTCACGCAGGATTAATCGAATCCCGCGCGACGCCTTGATCCGATTTGCGCGACGTCCGGAAATGCACCAACTGAATTCAGCGTGAAAATCGACCGGGCGATAAGCCAAATGCAGGGGCGTGTTGGATAACTGACACGCACGCCGACCGTTGGATGCGTTGGTGTATTCAATGCGTACACCACCTCTTAACGATAATTACCGGGTAGATGCGGCGAACTTCCTCGATGGTAATTAGGCCTCTTTGATGTCCGATTGCTCACGATATGGCCTAATGACACGGTGACACGGTACCGCTAACGGCTTATCTACCTATTAAGGATGTAGTTGGTGTTATTCGACAACATCTTAATATAATTTCAAGGCGGTTCCTAATCTTCAAATTTTTTGTCAACTATAGGGGTCTTTCTTGTTTTTATTTTACTGGCTTAGTGCCAATATTAGTATTACTAGTATTGTTAATGTTACAGATATAACGGTAATGTTACTTTCGATTACAATCGGGTATATCTCTTTATTAATATATTTAAAAAATTACACAATTTTTTTCGCAATTTATGAAATCTCCTGGTTTCTTCTTTTTTATCCATAAAATTACATGATAACCAATATTATATATATTTTTACATTATTAATGAAGGCTGCGGCTTTTTCCAAAAAAATATTTATAAGTAAATTTATCAATAAGCTTTTCTTTTTTCCTTTTTTTTTTCTTACTGTCAGTCGCCGTCAGTTCACTGCCTCCACTTTATTTAATCATTTTTTCCCGTCTGCGGCCTGTGCACGGCGTTCGCGCGTACTTTCACATCGCGCGAACGAGCAAACCAATCGATCTTCTCTTGCTCACATCCGAGAGAGCTTCGACCAGTCTTGCCAATACATATATATCGTCTCTGACGTATATACAGTATACACACCGGGCCAACGTCCTCGCCAGTTGTGTCGTGAACAGGCGTCAGTGGAAAATTCCTCGACCGAGCAAACTCATCGATTTGCCTCGGGCGATTTTCACCGGACGATGTGCGTATATATGTATAAACCATTAGTGTGTCTGCGGTTGGACGCCGAAGAATTTCGCCTTATCCGGTCATTTCCCCAGCGTCTGTTCGCCGTCTATCTACCCTAGAAAAAAAAAAAAAAAAAAAAATGGAAATGGACCTCCAGTCTCCGCAGCCGCGCTTTTCCTTCTTTCTCATAATTTAATCCCATCGAGTGTATCATCGTGACATTGATTGGAAAGATAAACGATTGGTCCGCGGCCAAAGCTCGACGGTGGATTTTCCCTCCGCTTGTCACTGCGCCATCTTTCGTCGGAACTCCCATTCTTTCCATTCGTCCTGCGCTCGCCTCCGAAGCACCAGGTGTCCTCTCGAACGTAATGGCACAGACGTCTTAATGCGGAAGCTGAGTTATCTCATCGGTCATAATCCACCCCTTTTCGTTGTTTCTCCGCAGTCTCTTTCCTTCTCCCTCGCTGCAATGACTCGGGCTGGCCGTCGGTCCCAACGGAACGGGTACCCGTAACGCGATAGCAAACGATCCACCCGCACTGTTGCGATTGCTCTATCTGCACGCGGTGGAAGACAGCGGAAATGAATGAAGGCAAGGGTTTTCGTCCCGTTGGTGGAAGTGCCTGGCTCCGAAGGGTGGATGGGATTCGTTCACTCTCTCTCTCTTTCTCTCTCTTTCTCTCCCTCGCTGAACACCAAACTTACGAGCGTCTCGACGGCGATACGGAAAAACGCACGTGTACGTCGGGGATTGGGAGACAGGCAGGGGTGGGACAGACGCCAGCAGGCGTCTCTTCTGCGCTTCCAATCCCTAACGGTGCTCGCTACTTTGTCAGTGCGGATCCCGTCGTCCGAGTATTCGATTAATAGGAAAGTTTTCCGGGAGTTGGTAAACTTGAACCAGTCGGCTGTCTCGGAAGGCAGGAGATAGAAACGGGAGCTTGTGAGAATCGTGCGGGATGAAGATGGGGGGGTGGAAGGAAGACCAAGGGAGGAAAGGAACACGGAAGGACGGTCGCTGCAGGAGCGATCGGTTCTGGATCTGCGAAAAGGGTCCGGATCATTGCGACGTGTACGACCTTGTTTGGATCTCCTTCCTCCGCATTCTCGTCATCCCCGTTCCGGTCTCCGGCACTCGACTTCGAAAACTTCGGTAGTCGCACTTCCACTGTAGTTTCCTCCTCGACGCTCGGCGCGAGGTTGGACACGGGCTTATCGTCCGGAATCTTGTTAGGGCCGATTGCGCGACTCCCCGACGCTTGGCCTCGGGTGTGATGGAAGATTTATTTATTTTCCTGCGACTACTTGATTCCACGGGAGATCGTTTTGGGGGTCGGGCTAATTTTTATTCGATCGAAGTAATCGACGTTTGGTTGGGAAAACAAAAACAAAATTCGACTACCGTGGGGATAATTGAATCCCATGGAGTTGTGAAAATCAACTGTATTTTCTCATTTGCTGGTAAATTCGATTCATTGGGTAATTTCATTCTGAGGAAAGAGGCAATCAACGTAGATTCTTGATGAGTTAGAAAGGAATATAAAGTCGACGATCAGAATTTTTATTTTTCGACCGCTCTTTTTTTACCACCGTCCGTAGACGTAGAACATCCAGTCTATTTTTACATATACGTGCGTACATGGTAAAAACGAGGTATCACACGTCGAGGCTGGATTTCTCTCGATTATTTGATTCTTCGATCCCTTCGAATCTTCTGTTCTGCGTCATCTTCTTCTTCCCTATACACTTTCGCACACAAGTCGTAATCTACTTTGCAGTAGTCTTGTACGTTTCGCATGTACATTGCATCAGCAGTAAAACGAGAAAGAGGATTGAACTGTTCGTGGAATAAACGTTACGGTAAGCAGAATCCTCGTCCAGTCATTGGCAGGTGTTCCCGACGGAAGTCTCCGGTCTTCCGAGCGCTGTGTAATGCTATTATTTCACTGCCTGGCAGAGAAAAATAAAAACATTTCTCTGTAACGTGACTTTAGGTTTGATAGTCTCACTATTAATCCAGCAGTGAATACACGCAGACAAATTTGAAAAATTTCGCCAAGACTTCCGATTTGAAAATTTCAGTTTTCAACCGGAAGTTGCGTCACACCGGAAATAAGTCACTACCGGCATGATTTAACATCCGATCGAATGTCAATATTTTCAAACCGGAAGTGACGTCACAGCGAAATACATCACGGCACGGTTGCGTAGCCATGCCGATCGTTAAATGTCACCCGGCTGATCAGAGCCTTGTCAGGGTCTTATCGTAACGCTCTAAAATCTCCACCAAGAAGTCACAGACTTGTGTTGCCAATGACTGTACCCTTCACGATATATCATCACGACGATCTAGATAGAACAGTTTCTCTCAACCGGCAAAGGCGATCAGAATCCTGGCGGATATATCCCATGGCGACAGAATCTATAAGACACATAGTCATGTATATCTCTATGCAAATCCTCCGAGCACCACGTTTGCGCCACGAGTGTGAAAATCTTGATCGTATCTTCTCGTGAAGAATGAAAACGTCCTGTGTGGATTCCGTCGAATGAATTCTCATCGGTACATCCTATCTCTTTCCTGGCTCTAGACTCTTTAACCTGATCCCCCCCCCCCCCCCCCCCCCCCCCTCCTTTCCGCCCGTTCTCCGCTGTTTCGTTCACTTATTGGATCTCCGATCCGATCTGCTACTACATGCATTTTTTTTTCGGATTTAAAGCATATCTTACGCTTACTCGAAGCTATGTAAAGTTTAGCGGAAATACACCCAGCTTAGTCGTAGGATTAAACGATAAAAAGCGATAAATAAGGGAGCCCACGAGAAAATACAGTAGTAGATCAAAAGATCAGATATTCCCGGTAGTTTCTCGAGTATTACGTTCAAAGACCCTCGTCGGTTACATTTCACTCGAATTATCCGACGTCCCGACGTCCTCCGCCTTCACGCAAGTGTGCCTCGTCGCGGCATAGTCGTGATAAAGCGTTCCGTTACCACGCCGTTGAGGAAAATTTATATATGTATATATTTTTCTCTTTTATATTTACGTCGAAGAAAACGTGCTCTCCGGTGCCGGGAGAGAATGGTCCGGAGGCGAGAGGAAAGAAACGGCGAGAAAACGTCGACGACGACGAAGTCTCGATTTAACGGCCGTAGGCTTTGCAAAGTAGAGTCGATACGGCTCGTGATTTTCGCCCGACTGCATCGGGTCGTCCCTCCGACTCCCGTTTCTTCTGCCCGTACGACTTCTCTCGAGACCCTGAGGCCTCGTTTGGTTCCGAGAGGGTGGAGAGAAATAGAGGGAGGGAGAAAGGACGGTCGGAGAAATGTTTTCCTCTTAAATCCGTGCGCGAGGCAGACGGTCGTCGGCACGGGGGTGCTTGGCCTCCGGCTTACTCTCGCGACTCTATAACGCCGAAAAAAAAAAAGAAGGAACGACCGCGATAGGGAAAAGAAAGGAATCGCGGGGAGGTTAGGCGCGGGGTATATGAAGTAAAAAAAAATATGGCAAAGAGCAAGGGGGAGGATTTTCTGCCCTCGAATTAAAATATCTTTTCTTGTACTCCCCCCCCCCCCCCCCTACCTTCAGTATCTCTTCCACCTTCCGACAGGACCAAACGTCTTCGCAGACTTCTCTTCCACTTCCCTTCAACTCTCGCCACCACCAGCCTCTCCCGTCTTTCGGAGTCTATCCATCTTCGAGGAAAAAAACGAAACACCGACACCGTGCAAAAAGCCCGCGGCGTATCCCTTCGCGAGTTTTAACTTTCCTCTTTTTTTGTCATCCGTCGGAGCTGTCGCGAAACGGAAAATTCGCCAGTCGACTGAGGGGCATTTTTTTTAACGACATTCCGGGGATAATGGTAGTGAAATTGTGGGGAGGGACTTGGTAAATTGAGAGCATTGAGTTCAATCTTTTAACGATTCACTGATCAATCCTTCAACTGTCGCTCCAAAGTTTCCTGCTTTGTTGCAATTTTTATTTACTTATTATAGTTATGATTTTGTTTTCATAAACCCTTGATTTTTATGGACCCCGCTTTAGAGATTCTGATGAAAGCGATGAAAGCACTTTTCATTGTGAAGCTTACTCGACCGACTTGGTAATTGCAGGCAAATTGGTAATTTGTCTTTCCGGCCACCGTCAAAGGGTTCAGTGACTTGACTGTCTCGTCCCTTCGGACATTTTGTTCTCCCAACGGATCGTCTTCCTTAAGAAACGTTTTTGTGCGTCGACATCGATCGCTAAAAAAATCCACCGCTCGCGCCACCTTTGTTCCGATTCCTGTTATGCAGCGCAGTTGCACCCTCTGGCATGCGAAGAATGACAGAACCGGGGGGTGGCATACGTGCGAAAAGAGTGTCAAAGAAGATGTCTGCGACGAAGTGAAATGCCCGCCAGCTGCTCCGAAGCCCTCGGAAAGTGCGAGAGCAAGATGGAAGTATCTTTTCTCACGTCCCTTACATCTCCGCCCTCGCGACCGGCGAACCCTTCGCTCACGCGTCAGCTTCCGCCCCGCGGCGGAAGCGACATAGGCGCTGACAATCTTGGCCGGTGTGTGTGTTCCCCGACACAAAGTATCGCTAGGGTGGGTTTTGCATCGGGAGGTGGCGCGAAATCAGCGTCGGGTTCAAGACCCGTGTTACCGGCGCGTCCCAAGTCCGGAAGCCTATACGCAGACACAACCGACCGGAAACGAGAGAATCATCACCGAAAGGAAATCGTCCGAGCTCCTCTCGCGTCCGCAGCATTCGAATCCTCACTTCCTGCCACGGTGTATCGGCTCCTTGGTTCTTATTCCGCCCTTCACCTTTTACGGCAGGCAACACTGCAGAGGTTCTCGGATCTTCCGTCATTAAGCCCCATGCTGCATCAATTGCCGATGGATGAAATGGTCAGATTGACCTTATGAGAGCTTCATCTCTGTCCTGTTAAGATTCTTCACCGCGAAGGTTTCAGATTAGGTTACAAAGTTTTGCCTCCGATCGCCGCTCGGTGGCGCCACCGGTGATATGACAGAAAACTCCACGCAAGGCTAATCGCAACGAAGCGACGCTAAACCTCGCATCCCAGCAGTAAAATGTTGCAATGAAACAGGCCATTGCGGCTTTTTTCTCCATCTACTTTCGAGCGCTTCGTTTGATGGCCAACCGTTAAACTTAATCGAAAAGTTTACAGCGAAGGTACCTCGTCTGCGGGTTTCAGCTATTCATAGCTCGAAGAGATCCCCGGAGACAAAACTGATCACTCTTTTGACTGGTACGAACAATGGTTCGCGTTTCGCAACATAAAACGTCACTGCTGGAGAACAGAATGGTAATAGAGCGAACGTATAGCGGCATAATCGATTCGTTCGGCTGTCGGAAGTGTTTCGTTTTTATATTTTGTATATAAAGAATTCGCCCCGAGGCGTGTTTCTAGTTGTATTTCAGGCTACGCGCTGAGAGTTATACGGTACGACGCTGTCCCCAGGGAAAAGCACTGCGGCATAAGCAGGTTTCATCGTCACGTACTTCCCTTTTTTTTTTCTTCCTCAATACGATTCTTCACGCCTATCTCTTCCCCCCGTATGAATACATCGACACGGTAATTTCGTGAAAATTGTCCTGCTGTTACTTCTTGTTCGGCTTATAGGCAGAGATTCAACAGCTCTCACACTCGATCGTTCTCGTGAACTATGTCGTGACATACTTTCGACGTAACTACGAGTATGTGACGGAAGGGCCTCTTCTCGTTCCCTTTTGCCATTGTTTGATCGATTACCAAAATTTTTTTGCCTCTCCCCATTCTTTTTTACCCCCCGATTCTCCCCTCGTCGATCTTCAACAGTTTAAAAAGCCCCGAAGTGGGGCATTTTGGGCACCGCATTTGAGGTATACGCGAAACGGCACGGACAAAGGGAAGACTGAGAACGAATTCGTTTGACACGCGTGTCAATGCCGCTCTGCTGGTGTCAACGCTTTTCCCTCGATGCCCCGTACACATACGGGATTTGTTACTGTATCACCTACAGTGCGAGTCACACACCGCGCCGCGCTTCCAGGGCATCCCTTGGCTTCCCGGGGCCTTCCAATGTGCTACAGTTTCGAGGGGACGAGAGCAATCCCTTTGTCATGATTCTCTCGAGCCACCCGAGAATCCCCGAGAGCGTGCGAACTCGCACAACAGACAGACAGACAGGAACAGAGACGGGGAGGAAAACCTCTGTCTCGCGGGCCGACACCCGCGAGAGAAAGACACGTTCTACCTTTTCCTTCTTGACGTGATTTGCTCCAGTTTATCTCACCCTCCGCTTTCGGGACTGGGTGTCTCTCGGTGTGTAAACGAATGAAAGAGATCCCAGTCGCACCTTCAATCTTTGTGGACCGATCGTCTTTCTTATTTTTTTTTTTTTTCGTATTCATAGCGAGTTGGAATCAGAAAGGGTTTCGGTTGGACATTGAAACGCGAAAATATTGAAGGGTATTTTTGTCGCTTTCCTCGCGCTCTGATTGGCTGTTGTATGAGGCTGAAAAGAAAAAAAATAGGTTTTTGGTGATTGAATAGCGACAGCGCGAAAAAATACATGAAAGTAGTTGACCCACAACATTTTTTTGAACACTTTCGACTTTCGCCGAAATATTGCAGGGCTTCATTGACTTGATGTTTTTTCGCCAAAAAGCTATTTTTTTGAAACCACTGAGTATCCCTGGTTTCCTGGATATTTTTTCCCGTAAAACACGAAAGATACCCGAGTCGTTCCGTAATTCCATCAGGAAGCGTGGATATCGCTGTTTTACAATGCCCAAAACCGCTAATTTACCAAAAATGGCTGCAAGAACAAAATTTGATCGCCCGACGTGTCAGCCTATATCCGATAAACCTTTTTCCGCTGATCACGAATCCGTCACTTATTTTACCCACACCTCAATATTTCGTATGAAAATCCGCCCCAGAATCGAAAAAAATATTATTTCTGGTGTTGACAACCTACAGAAGTTTCCGGCGCGCGCTGTGTTATATAGGACAGTGCTCAGAAGCCGTTTCAATGCTGCGGGTTTGTTTCTGCCGATCATCTGTATTCCTGATACACTTCACGCGGTCTCGCCGCGGTTCTTTCGTGCACACCGGTTCGACGTTAATGGAAGTGGAAGTATTAAAAAAATTGGGACGCCGCAAGAGACTCGCCTGGATAGTGTCTCAGTCGAGCGTTTCTCTTCTCATGCGCTCACCGACTGCTGGGTGCTCGCATCCTCGGCGTGAACTCGTTCTTGATCTAGTTTCCCCACTCGATAATCCGGTCCCTGAATTCTTTTTGCGTCAACTTCTTGTTTTTCAACTTCGATATATTTGTAATAAAAAAAATAAATAAAAAAAATATAATTAAAACTGATCGAAGGACGATTCAACGACCAAGGGATTAACATAATGAGTCACAAAGAGAGGATTCTGGAGTGCGTAAATGGGTCGTGAAGTTTAAACTTTTATTAAGCCACTTCACGTAAGCCTCGACGGATTAATTCCAACGTTCGCCGACAACTCGGTACAAGTTTGAAGCGTGTTCGTCGAGAAATTTTTATCGACTACGACGTAGGTCCTGGGAGCTCGACTCCGTTCAAGCTTGTCGATCCTGAACGGAGACGCGAGACCGCTCAACCGTTAAGACTAAACGAGCCTGCACCGAGAGAGAGCTGAGAGCAAGGCTTATCGTCCTCATGCCTCGATTCGCTCCATCCAGGCACCCTCGCTATTCTCCTATGTGTCGCTGAACGAGACGGTCTTTGCACTATAGTTCTCTATTTCTCTCTTGAGGATATTCACCCTCTTGCGAACTTATCGTAACGTCTGGGTGTACACTTAGAATTCTTGATTTTTTTTTGTTGATAAATCAGAACCTCCCGAAAGTAATCGAGACTCGCTTCAGGATTAACTTCTCATCGACAACCTGCCCCTAAAATTATCGGAAATCATGATATCGATACCGGATTGAATGCCGGTACGCACACTGAGAGAAGGATCTTGTAGAAATTACCACATATGTGGTAACCGACAGAATTTGCAGGTATATGCGGTCACAGCGACATCCTGGCAAACAATCATATTAAACTGAACACATTCTGCTAGAAAATATGGTAATTTTCGCTATCGCTGATATTAACCGAATATCCCTCATTTTTGCTAGAATATAAGTTCTTCTTACTAAAAAATACGGCATTGCAGCATATTACATCGATCAATTTTTTAAATGTATACATACATAACAAAATTTGATCGACGAAATTCTCATTTCTTGTCCACGGTATTCTAAGTTTTAATCCACGGAATTGACAGTTTTAACCCATGGAATTCTCAGTTTTAACCCACGGAATTCTTAGCCAGATCCGCAAAATTTTGCCAAGCCGCCTCTTGGAAAAAAATGACTATATGGGTTAGGTAAAAATTGCTGTTACCCCTGTGAAAATTTTACATATCGCTAATGGTGGCGCCGGTGTACAATGTTGCCTGGTAGAAATTTACCACATGATGACTTGGTAGTTTCTCCGAGATATTTCTCTCGGTGCGTATTAAAAAGTTCTTACATCCACTTCAGGATTTCATGCGGTGTGACACTTTTCGTTCTGAGTCGTCAATAAGGCGTTCGCCGAGTGCTCGGGATCGTGCAGTATGTACGTGTATCCACATATGTGTCCACATACGCGGTATGTATTCGCGCCTTATATTCTCACACCGGTTCGAGGACTCTCGCGTCTAAAGTGGCTTGTAGTAGTCCTGTCTGGTAGCGCGACATCGTTGTCGCATTGCAGCCGGTTTTCCGCCCTTCATTCTTCCTGTCCTAACCCCACTTCGTGCCCGACTCTTTTTATTCTTCGATTCTTTCGCCCTGCGAATCACTTTTCTGTCTTTCACAAATTCTTTTCTTCTCTTTCCTCTTTTTCTCACCTTCCATCTCGCGTCTATATTCCCGTCGTTGATTCCGTTCAAGCGGGGCCTGGTCCCTTTCCCGTCTCACCCGTCGCAAAACGAAACGAGAAACTTCTCCGTACAGCCGCATCTCCGATTTATTTTTTTGCTCCTTCTTTCTCCCGGCTCGTCCTCACGGAAGGCCTCGATCGTTTACGCACCGCCTCACTACAAAGATTTTATTATTTCCCCTCGCGTCGTGCGGCGCGCTCACTCGAGTGAGAGACATGAATACTTGCGCGTTGAATTTCTTCCCAAAAAAAATAAATAAAAAAAACCTGAACGATAACCATTCATTATTCGGGTGAAAAAAAGGTAAGACTCGTATATTGGAGCATTTTTGTATTTACCATCTGCGGTCAAGCATATTCAATTTTATTAGCGTTGAGCTCGATAAATTAAGTTTATATTTTGAAAAAATGAAGAAAAAAAAAATGAATAAATAAATAATGACTAGGAAGACATCGCCATGAAACGAACGTATTGTTTCTCGTGCGAGAGCCCGGGTAGTAATTTACTCGGGTGAATAAAATTCGCACGACCGCCCTGTCGTTAATTTGCGCTATCGTCACCGTCGTACAGTTCGAATTCAAAGTTTCCCGACTCTCGGTTCTCGCTCGTTTGTGTAATTACGCGAACACGCGGTGTACAAGCCTTGGCGAGTGTGGCGGAGAAGGAGCGAAAGAGGCCGAGAGGACAGCGGCCAGCGGTATGTGGAAACATTCGAGCGACGACCAAGACGACGAGTACCAGCTTCTATACATGCTCGCGCAGATAAGGCACGTCAGTAGCTCCGCTCCTTAAAACCTCCGAGATAGGTACGCGAAGATCGACGCTTTGCCCCGGCAAAGCTCGTGTCGAGCAGGGTTACGACCACCGGTAGCGCCCAAGAAGCAGCTTATTTATCCGAGGCAACGATCTTTAGCGGTTAGTCGCATCTAAAACTTCGCGGCAACACGTACTCTGCCTTATTATCAATGTCGTTAATTTTTCTCGCCGAAGATTGCGCTCGCGTAATCTTGGCGCATGCGCGAATACAAGATCTTAAGCTACAATGTAAAAGTAATCTGTGTGGATTTCAATGCACCGGTACTGGAAGCTTTTATGCGTAAAGTGGTATATTAAATGTCATGTAGAATTGCGATTAAAAATGAACATAGAGTATATTAACTTTAGAAATACTTTACTTTTAATCATTTACTACAGTAATTTCACATGAATAGTTCATTAATTTTTCATGACAATTGTACATTAAATTTAATGTGCTAGTTTTTGCATTAAAACTTTCAGTCCGGTACGTTGGATTTACATTTTGTTTTTACATTGTACCAACAATGGCTTACATAAGGAAAATGTTAACAGTGGGCAGGAATTCGGGAAAATAAAAAAGCGTTAATCGACGGCATAGAAAAATGTGTGACTATAAAAGATTATGAAATGACGATCTTTTTATAGAGGTTTTTTTTCAGTCGTGCTGCTTTAACTCAGAAGTCAGCAAAAAAAAATTAAAAAAAAAAAAACCATAATTCTAAATTTTTAATCCTGTTCCATATTCAAACCCCTTCGTCCGAATCCTAAAAATTTGATCAACCGATTGGGTATTCGTGCAGAAACTTCTGCGGGATACCGCAGTTTTATTCCACTAGCGATAGCTAGTGGAATAAAACTGTCAACGTCACAATCTCGCTAACAATTTGTTTCCATTTGTTTCAGGTAAGGAACCCGGCGGGTATAATCGTCGGCGAGGACTTTCTAAGACGGTGATAAATTCGAGCCTCGAATGACTCGTGGCTCAAGTAGGTGGTATATAATATTGACTCCAAAAGAGGAGAAACAAACTTTTAATAAAGTAAAACAAAATAAAATAAAATAATATAAAAAATCTTAGTACTTTTCACGTTACGCAAGTCTATCCGATAGAGGTGTATGCCTGTGCGAGGTGAAAAAAGCCCAGAGGCATGGCATGTACTACAAGAGACACAGCGTCAACGACCGGCCCGAAGGTGGCTCCGGTTCTATTGGCGCGGGTATGTGCCACGGCTGGGCTTATGTAAGCGACTAAACGATGAGAAAACGTAACCAACACATAGTAACGCGAAGTAGGAGGCAATCGTCTCTCGCAAACGTTATACCAGTTTTGTTTTCCCTCCTGCCTGTGAGCGTAGATTACGAGTATACGAGACGAGTATATAAATATATATACATACAGATATGTATGTACATTCATAGCGCGCGGAGTGAGACTCAAAGTAATCGAAGGATCGAACGAAGTTCTCTCGTCGTGTCCAGCGAGCGATTGCCTCCATCGTCAATTTTCTCTCTCTATCGCACGTACGGAGCCAAGTACAGAGAGAATAATTTTTTTTCGACCCTACTGGCTTCAAACCCAATCCCCCATACGTACGTTGGTCGACTCTCCTCCTGGGATTCGTTCGTCCGAATTCGTACCCAAGGTCCCGAGGAATTTGACTCGTTCTCTTACAGTTCTCCACTCGTCGTCTCCTTCGTCCCGGTATCGGGTTACGTTCACAGACCGTTGAGTAACGAGATCGAATTCACGCACACCGGCAATCTCGGTAGTTACGGCAATGAACAGTGATGAGAGTTTCCAACAAGTTTCAACAGCGGAATTGGATCTGTTGGGACCAACCTTCGAATTAGCGAGTAATTCGGGAATATTGTTATAGGATCGTCGCGTAAACTCTCAGATCGAATATTTCATGCATTCGGATCAATCAATAATATTACAAATTTTATTATCATTATAAGATAAAAGTGTTCTTATCGTTTCTTAAATATAGTATTTTCTTTCAATGATTGAGCCGTTTTTGCTTGAGAAATAGTCACGACACCGACGACTTATTGGCCGAGATAAAATACCTCGACGCTGACGAGAAAACTAATTTCGTTCTGGTCATACAGCTTATCCTGCTCCGTGGCATCCGACGCGATCGTAAAACCCGAGTTCTCCGCGGGTCCGAAGGTTTGCGGAGAGCAAAAAGCGTCGATTAGTTCGCGGCATTCGCGTTAATTGGAGCGTTATCAGTCGAAGCGTCGGGACGGCGGTGAGGCTGTTGAATTAAAATGACTGAATTTATGGATATTATCTGCAGTGTTATCGGTGGGTTATGCAGGCGATACACGCGAATGCCATAACCTCGGTAGCTCGGTAAGCCTGTTATGCCAACGAAGTCCTCGACACCGTGGTTAAAGCTCGTCGAGTATGGATGGCAGAGAGTGTCGGCCGATAATTCCACTGTGGCACGTCTACGGTTACATGTCTATGAAACTTAGTCTCACGTTCGACACGGCTCTCTCTCCCGGCTGTGGCGTCTCTGCGGTAGGTAGGTTCATACACGTCGGTCTTCTCTTTGCTTCCCCCGAGTCGCAAGCACGTACGGCGAATTGCCAACGTGCAACCGAACGAGGGATGTTCCGTCGAGTGCGGAGCAGTCTCGGCTCAACTGCTGTCACCGATGTATACCCGTGACTCATGCGTCCCGAGGGAAGTTTGGCCCAATTCACCCGACGAAAACTTATATCATACACTCCGACATCCACTTCCAACCCTTGAGCGTGTCGTATACTCGCTCGGAAACCTCGAACGAAAATTTAATTTGGTCTCTCGGAGGCTGGCTCATGTGCGTGTAGACAGGTGCTGATGGAACTCGTGAGAATCGTGAGTGGCAATTTTTTTTTTTACGGACAGTAGGACATTTTCCAGGGATTTCCGAAAGCATCGTATCCTTCGGGAGGCTCAATGAATCATTGTCGAATTTGTGTCACATCCCTCAAAGGAGTGATGCTTCGGCTCGAGAATAGTTTTCCAGATTTTCCGCAATCTTTTTTTGACAAGGTTTCTAGAGATAGATATTGATTGCACTTTGTAGTTTCGAACCCCGTTCGAAGCTATCAGCTGTTTTTTTTTTCTTAATTGTGTTGCGTGTACGCAACACAGAACTTCAAAGTTGTCAATGAATGTTGAGTCTTTGAGCAATAAGATGCAAGGAACAATTTTCTCGTCGTTAACCGCGGCCGTAATCGACAGTCTGTCCCACCTCGTTTCTGCACTCGAGCAAAGTCTAAAAGCCTGCCACCCCTCGGAACGATCCGCGTTGCCGTACGGCACAAGAGCAACAGCCTCTCCGCGACGCCGTATCGCCTACATTTCTGCACAGATCACTTTTGAACGTCCAACCATCCTCCGCACCCAGCTCTATACATGTATACGAGGCGTTGAGAAACTCGCGACCTCGCGGAGCACCACCAGCAGCACGCCGGATATTTATATGCAAATTCGAAGTTCCAACGGCCGATGGGGTTTAGGGACTGCGAAGGGGGCGGGTGAATGAGACACCGCGCGCGGCGGCGACCGGTCCCGAAGAAGCCATTACGAAGGACGCCCAGTCACTCGGGGTAGTTTTACCCTCGATAGCGCGCGCGCGCATACATATACAAATATGCGTACTTGAGGAGGAAAGAGACGAAGCGAGACTGGGACAAAACCCTGGGGGTTGTTCGCGCGCGAAGAGGGTGCACCCCGCGCCATAGCGCGTACAACTTTACCGTCGCGACGCCCATCCAACGATTTATCGTCGACCACCGCGCATCTTTGTCCCCGACCTGGTCTTCCTTTGTTCGAGACTGGAAAGCTTTCGGATGGAAGGACGGCGAACCTCGTTCTCCTCTTCCTCTCCGCGCTCTGCTTCATCCGCGGAGGCTCCGCGGGCACCAGCGTGTCATTAAAAGGGCGAGAGGTTGATGGCATTACTTATACTTTTCTCGGTTGGCGCTCGAATCATCCCCTCGCCCTCGCGCCGTCCGCACTTACCGGACAATTAATCATATTTACGTTAATCTTTTGAATTTATAAATACACACTTTGTTTCGGAGATCATTTCGCGAGGATTAAGCATCGGGTCTGAGGAACTCGGGATTTTTGTTGTTCGGGGCATTAAAGGCACGACGAAGCTGTGGCGGATGGTGACAAGGGTTGCTTGATGGTGGCTTTTAATTCGTCACAAATTTCGGTCGACCCTCGGTCGTCCACTCAGAAGTGGTCGTCGAGTCGACGCGAATGTGAAAATGTTTGTAGTACGGTGAATTGCGTTCGCGTCGCAGGTATCGGATGATAAAATTTTGATTAGTATCTCACCGAGCGTTGTCGAGGTTTCGGGCCAGTCGGTCGTACGGACGACTTAATAGAATTTGAATGTCGTTAAGCGAAGTAACCGGGCGTAAGGGATGGAGGGCGAGCAAAGGGGATGTTCGCGATCTTATCCCCCATTATCGCGCCTCAGGGGGTGACGACGAAGGGCGGAGCTACGCGTATCCGCCTCTCTCCACTTTCCGACGATCCGCCGAATTATCGGCTAGCGCGAAGATACACTCTGATCCCCCAAGCCCGCAGCGCCGATAAAGAACGAGAGGAATCGAGAAAGAAGATTCCTCGATAGCGCCTTCAAGTGAATAGCGATCGATGACTCGATCCTTGATGGCGGAAAAATTGAGAAGAAAGTGGGAAAAGAAACTGCCGCCGGAATGAGAAAGGTAATCAAAAGGAGGGGGGGGGGGGGGGGGGGGGGCGAAGATGAGTTGAGACGAGGAGACAGAAAGAGGAAAAAAATTGAAACCTAGCGAGGGCGGTAGAGTACGGACATTTGTGGGAGGAGAAGAAGTTGAAGAAAGTGACATCCTGGGCGAGGAGAAAGTTGACTGGTGGTAAGTGACGGTTGGCGTGGCGAGCCATGAAAGCCACGGATGGCGAATGAGGGAAGAGCTTATAGATCTCGTGCCACGTGGGGTGGTACGAGACCACCCGTCTTCGCCGACGGGTCGACCGTTCATGCTCGGTTCCGTGAACCCGGTGGAAAAGAGCTAGTGAATTGGGCAGGAAAAAAGAGTGGCCTATGGGTGAGGTGAGAAAATGACGTTCAACCGCCGCAAAAGTGCCCGAGAGGTTGAAGACAGGAAGAGAGCGATGGATTCGGAACTGGGAGCAACGATTCACCCACACGACGAGGTGAGTCTGTCTTAAGGCACGACACCCTTGCGCCGGGTTGACGAACCCTGGCCATCGTCGTTAATTCAAGCCGATTGATTCATGGTAAACGATTTGAGATGAAGTAAATTTCTGGCGGATATGGGATGACGTTTCGGGTTACTAAACGATGCACTCGTGCCGCAAGCGGAACTCTTCGGAGTAGCGATAAAGAAGGTACAAGAATAAAGCGAGAAGATGGGCATGTCTAGGCGCACAGGTGGTCCAAGTTTATTACTCGTGTTGAACCCGAGTCATCGCTGATACCACGAGAATGCGCATTGCCAGCCGTCCACGGGTGGTTTTCTCGCGTTGGTCTTGTTGGCCTCGGTCGAAGCTGGCTCCGACGATCGAAATCTTTAAGAGAGAACAGTGCTTCGGGCTGTTCAACAACGACCCGATAGCCTCGGCTTTCACGGTCGATGTAGCTCAAGCTGTATGATAACCATTGCCCGTTGGTAATCGACCTCGTAGGATGCATTATGATTTCCCGGCCATGGTTCATATACTCTGTTGAATCAATCCTCTGATCTTCGGGTCTAAGATCTACGCTTTATCCAGTTGGTCTGGGAATCTCAAGGGACACCTGCGATAAAACATCTCCTTCGCGACGAAAAGAAAATCAGTAATATGCACATCCGTGCTTGATATTTAACGCTGTTCCTATTCAGGACTGCATACACTGATCAGCCGCCCTAAGAATCAGCGCGTAGGTTGACGACATTTTTCTTTTCCCGACAATAATAGCTTTGTCACCGATCCGGCCCCGGTCACGAAGTCAGTGAATCATCACCGATGCATCGTACTATTCTAAATGGGCCGAGGTACACGAGATCGTGTTATTATCCAACGTCGAGTTCAATGAAAAGCAAAGCGACACGAACGAAAGGTTGCAATCTCCGCCTTCTCGAAGAGCTCGGCTGCCCGCCCCGTTGAAGACACAATTTATTGCCTGTGATACGATGATGGTTCAACAAAACGCCTTTGATTCCGTCATGTCCTACGCTATTGTGATCCTCGAGGGAACCGGTGTCAAGTTCAAAGGAGTTCAAGGCGTCGACCTGAGGATTGTGTCCAAGTGGTCGCGTGCGCGGTATCAGCGGCTCTGATCGACAAGGCCCCGTGCTTCCATTGCCAGCGCAGCTTTCGCTTGTGTTCTCCACTACGGGTAAGCGACTTAGACACACAGACGTCCTTGAACCTCGTTAACCCTCCCCAGGCGTTTTGCTCTGGTCGCCCGATAAGAACGAACCTTCCGCGTCCATACAGATTCGCTGATTCTGCACCTCCCTCTCCTATCTCGTTATTTCCTTGTATGTTTTTTCTCTGTGCACATTCGCCACAGCTGGGAAGGGAGTCGCTGATGATCATCTTGAAAACCGTGATTTCTATCTGCCTCCTGGCAACTCGGTGGTTGTCCTCTGTGCCAAGAAATCTCATAACCAGCGGATGACATTGTCTGGCTGCCGTTCGCCTCACTCCGCGAGCGTTGCACTACATTCCTGGCTTTTCTTAGCGAATGCGCTTGCTGGCTTCGGTTATGTCTCATGAGATTCATCTTGGCTCTGGAATGCGATTGTTTTTCCAACGATTTTCGTGGGATTACGTCAACGGGATTGTTCCCGGTGAGCTGAGGAGTGCCGTTTCTTTAGATTGTGGTGCTTACGCAGTGATTACTTGGTATCAAAAGTCTTTTCTTTTTGTGCGCCAGGAAATCGGCGATTTATTTGGTACCTCCCGAACTTGAACTCTGTCGAATTGACGACACAGATAACAGATCTGAGATCGCGATCCTATTCGGTTACTTCATATTAATGTGATTAAATTGGAGCCGTGTGAAAATGCTTTCGGCGTCGAATCCAATGAGGGCCCACGTTCGTTATCTCTCAGCCTCGAACCGATTAATCAATCGTCATGCATAATCAAACGATTGCCCGCAATCTTCGAATCCGTATCGTTATCTCTTTAAACGTTACACGCGTAACGTTTATCTCGCCGATGCAAGCCCATTGTCGATTTTATCCAACAACGCAGTAGTACATATATACAAAAAAAAAAAAAAAAACCATCGAATATTAATGCGCGAGTTAACGAACATTCGTCAATTCGATTAGCGCGTTCGAGTGCGGTATCGACGGGTCGGTAAAGCGATAACTCGAGCGCGCTAATCGGGTGATAATTTGAGCGATAAAATCGCCGACTCTCGCTCGCTCGCTCACGAGGCCCGAGCGACAATGTTTTCTCTCCGACGCAACGACGCTCATATTTTTCTTCACACTCGGGATCCAAAAAAAGGTCGTCTATATTTTTCTACGATGCGAATTGAACTGCGCGTTTCTGTTTTTCTCGACGCGACGACACGCAAACGACGCGCATCGCCGAGAGCTCGGTCTACATTGTATCGTCGAGTGTCGCGAAAGAGCGCGCGTGTATGCGCGAGTCGTTTGCTTTCATCGATTATGCATTCGAATTTATATTTATGAAGCGCATGTCGCGCGAATGCGGAGGAAGAGGACGGTGAAACGATTCTCTTTCCATGGATCGTTACCTTTTTTTTGTTTTTGACGTCTCGCAGCGCGTTACATAGGCAGGGTATCTCGTGCACGAGGCGGTTGAGATTCGTCATTCTAATAACGAATACTGTCATAAACCTCGCCGAGGTCGAAGAGCATCGAAGCGTCGAGGCGTGGCCTCGGTCTCTCCCCGGTGCACGCTGCACTCATCCTCGCGCACTCGGGCGTTCTCTCCTCTCTTTATGCATACACGCGTTGTGCACAGCCCAGTGCCCAGCCTCTTTCGTGAGTTCTGTCTTTTCTTTGCCCTCGTCTCATCTCTCGACGCCGAAGCGCATTGTCCTGTCGTTTTTTTTTTTTTTTATTCACTTTCTTTTTCTTTCTTTCGTTCTCTTGCTTCGTACTCCTTTTCTTATTCTTCGTGTTCCTGCGTTACCCGTCCCCCAGCCTCCCTTCGCATTATTCGTACGCCTCTCGTAATTATCCGTTGACTCATACGCGCACTCCTCGGCCTCATCCCGGAGGAAGAGTTTCACCGCCATTAGCGCGCGGCCGAGGCGAGTGTAAGTACGGTCGTTCGATCATTCCACCAAAATTGGCAAGAGCCTGCGCTTCGGTGGAGCATATTTTTATATTGTGTAATGGAAAGTTTAAGCGCGAAGAGAAATTAAACGCGATCGACCCGCTCGCGGTTATATCGATGGAACCCTTTTAAGGCGATGCGGAACTGACTCGGTCGGTAACAAAAAAAAAAAAAACTGTAATCATTATTTTTCAAGGGCCTTAAATATTTTTGGCTAAAGGCACATTTTTAGTGTCTTCATACAGCGGTTGAGTAGAGGCTGATAATTCGGTTTTGCTCGGAAAATTGTTGGCATCTTACCAAACTTACCAAAATATATATAAGATATAGCTCCAAATAATAAAAATGGAGGACTCTGGGACGATCCTGCGAAGATCGTCGAACCCAAGTGGGTTGGAGTGTCCAAAGTATCGCGACACTTGTTATTACCGAATTTAGTTGGGTATTCAGTGAGCCAGTGAGGCGAGAGAAGTAAAAAAGAAACGCGCCAAAAGCGAAGAGAAAAAAAAATGAAGCTCTGAGAAACTCTGAGGATAAGAAACTCGCGTCTCGTCTTGGCTTGCATGTGGGTCACGCGGGCCCGGTCCTCGCCGGGTCCCCGTCGTCATCGTATTTTGCCCTCTTGGCTTCGTGGGACGCTGAATAAACTTCGCCAATAATATAACGCCTGAAACGAGCAGCCGACGAGAGACGAGTGATGAAAGAAAAAATGTATATATTTATGCGGATAACTAAGCCGAGATATATATATATACGTATATTATATATATATATATATATATATATATATATATATACACACATAAAAAGAAGTAAAAAACGACGTTATGTGTGAGGGTGAACGAGCAGAGGCGTGTCGTGACTGAGGAGGGTCTTCCTTCTTTCCATCTTTCTCCGTCAGCCGACTAACCTCGTCTTTCCAGACGAGTTTTTCGCCGCTGCTCTCTTCCATAAGCGCGAGAAGTCGGGTTCTTTAGTCGTGGGAAGAAAATCGCACGAGGGAAACGATATTAGACGCTCTGCTTCGAGCCACTTACCTGTACGAGCACAGGCTCTATTAGCACTTCCTGAAATCTTTGTCCTGCACGGTAAAAAAAAGGTTCGTGCATTTAACAAACCATTTTTGTCCACGAACCTAAAAAAAAATGGTATTTTTTTTT
Organism: Exephanes ischioxanthus; assembly: GCA_958510785.1. Classification (NCBI taxonomy): domain Eukaryota; kingdom Metazoa; phylum Arthropoda; class Insecta; order Hymenoptera; family Ichneumonidae; genus Exephanes; species Exephanes ischioxanthus. The sequence continues at coordinate 6,416,652 of OY294020.1, read as the reverse complement.
ATTTCTAGTAAAACGATAACATTTTTTATAAAAGAAAAATTTGATGATAGATTTCCAAAATTTCAAAATGTTAATGTTGAATGTGAAAACAGTTTTTTCTTATTTTATATACATTCGCCTCAAAGTTTCGATGTTTGTTCAGTTCGAACAAACTTGGGAGGTTCTCGAATGCCTTATGAATTTAGTGAAGAGATGAAAAGTTATCCGTTCGATAAGGAAGTACAGCTTTTGTGTCTCGTTGAGAAATGGAAAAAAAGCATTGAAGATCGAGACAGGGTCGCCGGTCTGCCGTTGAAAGATATTCTCCGCTCTGTTTTGTCCGTAAAATTGTGCTCCCGTATAACTCGGCCAATTATCCGAGCGGATTTCTATGGAGGTCTCTCGGTTCGGCTTTCGTGCCCTCGAGATCCGTTCGAGATCTTCCTCTCCTCGTCAAGGTCGTATTTTCCGAGCTTCTCCTGTGCACGACTCTGCGTGCTTCGAGCCTCAAGAGTTAGTACCGTTATGGTCCAGAAGTTGGAGAAGCGAGAGCTGTGTACCGATAATTGAAGTCGACGTTTATATATATATACATATACATATATATATATATAAACATACATTAATATATGATATATAGATTTATATATAGAAAGTAGCTGGAACTATTGCTTATCGCTCGTTCGGATCCGAAGTTCACTCGCTCATTGAGCCGAGGCGGGCACAGCGCGGGTTTCAAAGATTTCCCACACTCGTTATTTCTTCTCGAGGCATGGCATTATATCGGCAATGAAAGGCTTCGACATTGACAAAGAAAGTTAAACGAACTCTGATATCGTTTGTTCTTCTTTTTTGTTTGTTTTTTCTTCCTCGGAATCTAAAAGTATTTTTCACGCAAAGGTCATTTGCTGCGTATATATTCATATTCATCGTACGGACTTTTGTATTTTTCGTTTTGTTTGTTGGTTTCTTCATTAACGCCTATATTTTTTCGCCGCGATTTTTTCTCCTCGGTTCGTTCCCGGTTCTCGTTCGTACGAGCGAGAAAGAGTCTTCCTCGCAATTGCATTCTGGCGTGTACCGCGCGCTCTTTCTCCGCGGCTCGTGCAGTCATCATTCTCGTGACCCACACGCAATCTGCACTTCAAGGCTTCGCGTATACCAAGCCTCGTAGGTAATCCGCACACACTCCGGCCGCGCGGCGGGCATCGGTCCTGATGACGAGGAGAGGCTCGACGAACGTGAAGCTTCCCACACACGCGCGCATGTGCGACGAGTGGGCTCGAGTTTTCTACAGGGTGTACGAATATTGGAATATTAATTTTTGATCGTGCATTTTTATCGCTCGGAAGGTTCAGCTTTAAAGTCCCCGTGGTAATTCGGACAAAGTGAACGATCTTCAAAGAGCAAAAGTTAAACCTAATTCCAAAAATTGTACTAACACTTTTTGGTAATTCGACCCATTCCTTTTAGGCCCTAATATTATGGGATTTCTTTTTACGTGAAACAGGCCAAAGGTCACGACAAAAAAAAAAAAATGTTGGGATAAAAATAGTTAAAAATCATTGTTTTTTAATCCCTGAAGTCGAACTCCTGCAATTTTGTATATATAACTATATATATTTGTATTGTGGATTTGAAAATTTGTTTACGCAGTCTGAAAATTTTTTTTTACAATCAAGCTCATTAGAACTTCGATACCATGACTTTTATCGTATTAAAGAATCGACCACACTCAAAAAAATGTTGGTCATCTGTATGTTTCTCAGCAGAACCAAAAGGACCTATAAAAAAATTAGCTACAAATCTTTAAGAAAATCATTTTTTTTAAATCCCTCAAACTCGAACTCCTGCAATTTTGGATATTTAGATCTGAAATTTTATTTACATACTGAACAATAATTTACAAAAAAATTTAGGAACCTTCTCTGTTCGCATTATCCGATGGCTAACTTCATATGCAACCCCATCTTAAAATATACATTGTAAAGCCCAAACATCTCATTCCACTGCTTCTTGTTTCGCGAGAAAAAAAAAAAAAAAATTTAATGCTTCCCATATAATCTCATCGTCAAATTACACCCGTGCATCGGTACAAACCGGTCACCCCGTGAGTGCGCGATCCGCAGCGATGTTGGTCAGGCTTTCCCGTTTATTCGCGCACGGCACACACGTGCTGAGTGTAGGCTCGCGCGACTCTATCCCCTGCGGCTTGTTCCCTCGGTCTGGCCGGTGCCTCGCTCTCCGTCTCCTTCTCTCGGCGCACGCTTGCACACCGCACCATTGCATCGTCGTCGACGTCGGTGTCGCCGTCGTCCCCGTCGACGCGAGCACACAACGGGGCCAATGGCCTCCTGTCTGTAAGCCGCCTCGGTTCCCGTCGGTATCGCCAGTAGTTGCAGTGCGTTTGCGACCGCCGCAGCGGCGAACTCGCGCCTGGCCTCCTCCCTCGCTCTCTTCCAGCAGGCACGATGTCGCAGATGTCTGACGCCGTCGATCCTTCGGGGATTCGATAACGCGACGAGGAAAGATACAAGGGACGGAGAGAGGCTTGCCCGACCACCCTCGGGACCAAGAACAAAAGCTTTCTTCATTCCCGTCGCGTAATAAATGAGGAAAGACTGTAGATGCGCCAGAATGGGGGGAAAAAAAGAAGAAAACAAAAAACGTAAGAAGTTATAAAGGGAGAATTGGCGCTGGAGATATTGATGGAAAGAAGGCGAGTATAAAGATTGCGATTAAATGAATGAATGAGACGTGGCGCGAGGGGCTAAAGCCCCCCCGAGTTCCCTCGATCGATTTAATTAGACGGGAGAGGCCATCCAGCCGCAGCGAACTCGTTATATTCCTTTTTTTACACTATTTATATTTTTAATTTTTTTTTTCTTCTTCAAATGCGCTATATTGCGTCCGCTTTTTGTTTTCATTTTCTTTTTTTCACACTCCTTCGTCGTCCTCAGTTACGAATTCGAGATAAATTCAGCTTCTTTCCGCGCGACCGCATGACCGCGGCCGCGCGTATCGCGGGTCCATAAATAAGCTTCAACAGAAATACATTCTCATATCGCTCTCCTCCGGCTCGCTCTCTCTCTCTCTCTCTCTCGCCTCTCGTCCCCCATTTTCTTTCGCACTCGTGCTGACCGCTCTCGATATTACCGGACGCCCCGAACACATACGGGAGAGATATCTCGCATCTGTTATCTCGCCCGCTGCCAACGCACGCTTCACTCGTGTATTCCATGCATACTTATGCTCGAATCTGTATAGCTGCAGTGTAGAACTTGTTCTCTCGGTATTGCCGTCGTTGTGTACGGGCGCACTCATACAATCCCGGCGATACAATGTATTCCGTGCAGTGAGCAGGCATGTCATGCTTTTCTTGGCTGGCATCCGGTCGGACGCCAGACCGAACCGGAAATCGAGACGGGATCGAGGCCACGAAGTCCGCGAACGCATTTCACGAAGTCTCATTTGTATTTTTTTCTTTCTTCAACCAGAACAGTACAGAAATAAATTGGTGCGGTAATTCGGGGTGCATGGCCAATCCATTGTTATTATTGTACGCTCCCATTTCCGGTTTCAAAAATGGCTGTGTCTCTCGCGTTAAACTTTGACTCTTTTTTTTTTCACCGACCATAACCGTACATAACATAACCATAACCGTACATAAATTGGGTGTATGGCCAATCTAATGTTATGACTGTACGCTCGAGTTTCAGGTTTTTGAAAATGGCCGCTTTGAATGTTATATATTTTTACGTTTTAAATATGACTGGTTTCAAGCCTAGATTTTTAAAACAAGAAATTTCTGAAAATTGAGACATGCGGCATTCAAGGGGGTGTGATGAAAAGAGGTGTTTTATGTTTTTCAGTTATTTATTTATTTTTTTTCAATGGACAAATTGAAACGTTAGTGTCTGCTTTTAATGAAGTTTATGATATACCTTCATTGTCATCCGAGCAGCAGTTTAAAAAAAGAACCGTCGAACTCGCTTTCACCGCAAGCCAAAAGACGCGAAAGACCACCATCTCGACATCGTCCGTTTAGCGAGCGATTTGCATTGAATGCAAGTAGAGACGGCGGTGTACGGCCGCGCGCGTCCGCGTACGACCGGTCGCGCGCACGCTCGCCCGGCCGGGACGTAATAAGCTCTTAGACCACACGATGAGGACAATGGTGCAAAGTAAGTAACTCGAACGCGCGCGAATGGCGAGTACAGTCGACCCGCGGTTCAGAAAACGACGACGATGCGAGTCGTTAGAGTTAATGATAGACTACGCCCCCGGATCTCATTTGGCTGTCCGGCAAACGAGTGCAGACGCGCGAATACTATACCATATAATATACCCGCGTTTAAGACGTAAACGCTTAAACGTGACTTAAATCGGCTCACTTCCTTTCATAGGTCGGTCACGATTTATTAAAAAAAAAAAAAATCAATATTTTTATTGCTATCTCTTAATATAATTTTTAGGTTGCGGATAAGTGTTTATGGCAGTTATGCAATCACTTCATCTGTATTGAGCGCGATAGAAATACTTCGTATTTTACCAGCTCGTATAAGAGGAATTATACGTAATGTTACCAAATGTGTAAACGTAAATATCGGACGAATGTATTTCTGTTGAGAATGCTCAATAAATTACTATTATTATTAATTATCGACGAATTATTATTTTCATGACAAGGGAGGGATGAGGGTTTTGCAGAAAATGTTATCGATGCTCGATCTTCAGAAGTGAATGTGAGGCGTTAGATTTCAATTATCGTCAGAACTGCGAGATAGCGCGAGAGACAAGTAACTCGAGATGTATTTTATAAACGAAAAATAAATGAACCCGCGTATTATTTCTAATGAAGTTCCTCGTCCTCGCGCGAAGACACACGTCGCGAAAGAAAGTTACTGCTGGCACTGTACCTGACAGACGGTGACGTTTGGATGATCTTTTTTTTTCTCTTTCATTTCCTTAGCCGGAGGTCGGATCTCTCAGAAACTTTCTAACCGAGAATTTGCAGACACCCGTCGGTAAAATAGAAAGAAAGAAAAAAAAAAAAAAACAAAGAATCAAAGCTGCAATGTCCGAACGGCTTTGACAGCGACGTTGCGAGCCGCAGCGTGGGAAAAGCGCCCGAGCGCATGTTTAGTGCTTCGTAGCATCTCCTTAATCGAAGACCATCGTCAAAGTTTCTTTATTTTGTATCGTCGCAGACGAGCCATGCAAATTATCGATGCGCCGCCGAGATAAACTACCGTCCACCTAATAATTACGCGCGACTTTGTTGCCAGCAGAATCATGCTAAGATTGTATCATCCGTGTACCAATTAACAGCTCGAAGAATTCGTTTTCTTTTATTTATTTATTTATTTTATTTTTATTCGAAATGAGTTTCGCGACCGCAAAGCAGGACACCGGCTTGGTCCCCTTCGCTTAGGCCTACTCGTGTTCCATTAAGGTCTTGCATGTACCCGCGCATCGAATCTCTCGTTGCGTTTCCATTACTCGAAACCCGTCGTCGTCGTCGTCGTCGTCTTCGTCGTCGTCGTCGTCTTAGTCGTCGTCGGGAACCGTTCGGAAAACCGGTTGTGTCCAGAACGACCGAGGAAGGGGGTGGCGAGGGGGGTAAATGTCTGCATGTTCGTCTTGTCGGGAGAGACAAGATGCTGATGCCGCTTTTAACGCATCGTCGCAGCTCTCTTGTCCATCCGGTGCGCGTAACACACGTTGCGAAAACGACCCGATCGCATCGAGTCTCTTCGCGCAGAGCCCGATGCGTGTCCCGCTTCTTTTCGAACCGCGCACATGCACGAAGACACGAACGTGTCGCCCCACTGGAAACCGGAAAGGCGTATCTTGCACGGTGAAACGTGAAAGATAAGCCCTTATGATTTTTGTCGCGAGATACGCGGTCTCCGAAACGAGTTTTTTTTCTGGGTATCTCCGATCGGACCTCCCTCTCGAACGGCGTATATACATTCGGATAAACCATTGCCAGCGAATCGGGTTAGCGAGCATTCCGAATGTTAATTATACGAAATACACCGATAAATTTGCGATTCCAGGCCGAGGCGGCGCTATGAAGAAACCGTTCCGATGGATCTTGACGGGTACGAGTGTAGAATTCGTATGTTCGCGATGCTTTTGGCCTTGCTCGATGAAATTGTAGCGTTAAGAGGATTACCAAAAATGTCAATTTTTGGTTGGACGAAGAGTCCAACTTACGCGGATAAAAATAAGAAAATTTTACAAATCGATGTTAGACTATTTTTTTTTTTTTTTTGCCATAGCACAATGAAGACCCTCGTCGAGCTACCTTTTAGCAAATACGTTCTTCCATTATCGCCGAATACGATATTCATTAATATTTTGTTCGAGACCGGTGACAGATCAGGGAATAAAAAATGCACATTCGAGCAGAGACAAATTCGTAGCTTACACGATGTGACTTACGAGCTGGAGCTTTCGGCGACGGACGTGCTAAGCCCGCGAGGGACGGGAAAGGGTGCGAGCCGGAGTCCCCGAAGAGCGTCGTGATGAGAAACGGAGTGGCCAGCACCGCATCGGTACAGAGTAGACGAGAGGCGCAAGAAATGTATCAAGTGTGATGGCGAAGCGAGGGCGGCTGAGAGAAATCCGATGACAAATAACAGATCGCACACGGATCATCGTCGTTCCGTGCTGTATAAAATACAGTCGCTATACTATGTACATGCGCGAAGGAGAGGAGAAGTACAATGGGATTCATTGTGCTCCCTCGCTGATGCCATGACTCTCGCTGACAGACGAGCGTACAAGACAGCCTTGTGATAACTCCGCCAGCTCCGGAGGCACACACGAACCGGCCGCCGAGCTCTGAACTCTGGGACGAGGTGGTATGCAAGCGGTCATTGATACATCGAGCGAGGAACCTCGACAAAGTTGCAACTTTGGAACTTGAGAGAGAAAGTTGACCTACCCAGGGATAAACATAATTAGTCGCCCGAATCAACCGCGCGGTTATACAGCCTCCCGGCTATTTATTCGAGTTATTCGCTTGGGGAAACAGTTTAGTTGGTTGCCAAACAGTTAATTCGTTCGGCTGAAGAAAATTGATTAGTTGGCAACCAACTCTGTCGTTGACCCAACCAAATTCATCGCCTCGGGAGTATTTAACCGCGATAAAAATTCATTTTTGGTTCATTAAAAAAAAGCAAAATGCATTTATGTTGAAAACTTAATTTTTTTCTCAATGATGTCGTTTATCTCGAAAACTTGAAAATCTCAGTGATCAACAAATTTTTTCAGTTGAGGTCTTTTTAGTTTTGAAGAGAAAAAGAAAACAACTATATTTCGTTGATTCGTAAGGAAACAGCGATTTCTATTTATGTCCCAATTTCGGGTCATCACGTGGCAGAAGAGTTATCGCAAGGTCGCTATTTATCATACCGGCATTGCTTCTGAGAGACGAGGCACCGAAACGAGTATCCAATTAACCAAGAGAGGAACGCGTACACGCGCATGCGTCGAAGAATCCTCCTCTATACCTCTTACGTATTTGTAATTGCATTCTCTTCTCTGAGTATGACGCTTATGAGGACCAGTTCATCTCGGGAACTCACTCATCTGGGTAATAAAACCGGATACCAATTAAGGGTTCACGCGTTCGGGCTTGACGATCGCTCTCGCGGTCCGGCGGCCGTCGCTCTGCGCATGTCTGGACGGACAATGAGAGAATCCGAGAGACGAGTCCGATGCTCTTCGAGCGATCGCGTATACGGAGATTTGCAACAAAAAAAAAAAAGTTGATGTTCGTCGTGTCTTTATCGGGCCTGGTTTTCTGCCGCACAGGGAGCGAGGAGGATGCTGAAGCGAAGAGCGTTGCCTCTAAAGTTCTCTAGTCTGGACTGTGTTCTTCAGCCGGGAGTTCGGACGAGGTCGGTCGTCGGACACATAAACGACGAAAAGCTATAAATCTTGCAATAAAAGCGATCGTTCGTAATGTACGAGAGGATGCCGGCCGGCAGGGGTATAATAATACTCTGATGCTGTTCTGCTGATGCTCGGCTCCGTTCGAATACACGAGATCGGCTACATAATACTGTGTAGTTCTGGTCTTGCCCCGAGTCGGGGGGTGAAGGGGGCGGACCAGTAGTCGTCGCCTCTAACTACTACTGATTCGGCTCATTGTCGCAATGAACGAGTCAACTGGCCGAAACACCTCCGCAATGTCACGGCAGCGGAGACCGCTTCGCAATACCGTCTTTTTTCGGCGTAGCGACGAATAACAAAAAATTACCGCGGAAAAATAAAAGAGGGGAAATTTAAATTTTACAAAAAAATCGACGTTGAGAATAGTTACTAATCTGCAAATAGGCATTAAATAATTTCACCTATCTGACAGACACTGCATATACAACGTACATGTCGGGAACTTGAAGAGGCGAGGGATTGGAATTTGCCTCTGTCAGTACGTAGACTTTGACTCTGCGCTACTACTTATTTATCTATTTATATATCGCCGCAAAAAATGGGGGACTGACTCGATCCGTAAGGACGAAAAAACAGAAATGGACAAAAAATAAATGAGGACTTAGTAATTACGCATCAACCGAGCTGACCCGCTATAAGGCAGTAGTTTTAAGACGCGGGGGACAATAACGGCAAATAAAAGTCTATTTATATATCGATCTGCTTATTACACTCTGCACTGTCTCGCTTGTTCTGCCTATACTGCATCGGTCCTTAAGGCCAAACAAATGAGTACCAAATAAGTGCCAAAAGTACTACACGCATGCTCTATTCGACTTCAAATTTGGTACGAATATTCTCAAAGGGGTACGGGAACTATGCGTACTTGAAATTTTCTGGCGACAGCAATTTGACCACCGTTATAAATTAACAAAGACTTATTTGTTACGTTAAAGTCGCGGAAATGAGTCTTTGTTCATTTATAACGGTTGCCAAATTGCTGTCGCCAGAAAATTTCAAGTACGTATAGTTCCCTTACACCTTTGAGAAAAAGACTGCCAAATTTTTAATCAATCTAAGCATGCATTTAATTGAAATATATCGCGAGCGTGTAACAATTCTTTTTATGCGTCGAAGTTGAGGCGCGGACAGTCTCACGCGCTAACTTCAGCCTCATAAATGTTTAATATGAGAAAAGGTTATTAAATCATCATATGTATTGTCGATAAACACACACTTACAACTACTAATTTTACCGACCAGTTAAACGTCTCCGATGCAGTTGAATTGAACGGGGGTTGATGTGTTTCCATAATTAAGCCCATAAAGAATTAGCGAATCGGTCCGTAACTGTAATCTGCAATCTATATTCTCTAAAAGCATTTAACGACGAAAATAAATGAGTCGAACCGAATAGTAATAGCAGCCACTTTTCGCGTGCAATAAATTTACAGCACCGACTCGGATGACACAATCAAAAGTGTAATAATAGCAACCGGAGAAAACAGTATTCCTCCGCGCGGCCAGACCAACCGTTCAAGATGTCGTTGACGTTCGAAGAAGCATCGTCATCGTCCGAGCCAGCGGGCCTTTGGCCGATAGTTCTCCGCGCTCTTTATATCCCGTCCAGTTTTCTTCTCATTCGCTTGGGTTCCACCTCCTCCCGCCCCCGCGACTGTTTGCACAGCTAGACCAACATACGCGCGGGTTGTTCGCTCGAAAGACGTAAGCCCGCGCTTACGTTCTCGTCGGCCAAGGCATCAAGCATCGTGCCGGTGCAGAATCACCAGACAGGAATGGGCGTCAGACACAGAAGCATGCACGGAAAATAGTGCCGCTGTATCCTTCGAGAAAGGCACGAGCGTCGAGTCGAGAATAGGCGAGAGAAGAATAAGCATAGAATATAAGAGGCAGCCGCAAGACGAGGATGTGGCAGACGCGGTGAAAAGGTGATGTGCAGCGTCTTGGTCGAGCGCGAAGATTTCGCGCAAACTTAGGAGGCATTATGCTCGCATAAAAGATTCTGTCTAGCCTGTCCGGAGCGAACGGACGTCGAACCGACCGAAATGTGTCGGCCTTCCCATCGTCAGCATCCGACACAGTTCGACGCTAATAGTACAACGAGACAACCGGCACTCGGGATAACCAGTTATCGATGGATAACACGGTTACAGTACGTAACGATTTATAAATACCCGATGCAATTTGCCTGACGGCGAGCTGCTCCACTATCAATTATCCTTATCAATCAATTAATCAGAGCTGTTTTCTAAAAATTAAAGAAAATCGATCGCTCATGCCAGTGGCCGGTGCTGTGCGCGCACTGCACCGGCTGCGGCTGTCTTCCTGACGGACTCCGTATAAGTATACACACAGCGAGCTCTCCAGTACAAATTATTCTCGTCGATCAATTTATTATCTCGCGCCACTACGGCCGTGGCGCTGCGGGCGAAAGTATAGAATTATCCGGACGCAAAATATATCTTAATGTATGAATGCTAGTGGAGTTATAATCTACCGCTAAATGTGGTGGAAATGTGGAAAATATAATTTGAGGCTGTCAGGCCTCAAATCGTTGGCGCGATTATTTTTGCATCAACTGGCAGGTCCTGGAAGGGTGGTCCTTAAAGGGACAAAATAATCAAACAAACTAGTCCACAAATTTCTAAAATATATAAAAGATCTAATAGGTGGTAATGGAAAATTTATTGATACTAAATATTATACTTAAGAATAATCATATACGTTGACGAAGGGCCATCGACCTGAGTCCTTCAGCCCTAGATTTTCTATTATTATTATTTATTTTATTTCTTCAGTTAAATGGTGGTCGTATCTCTGCGCGGTGAGATCGACCGATTATATGGCTGTTCTCTTAACGTTGATAAATCCAATTGCCTGGGGCGTTGATTACCTTACGCGTATAGGCGCTGCCGCGAACGCTGTGCGCATTTACCGCAAGACGACGTTTTTAGCAAGGTTTTGTTTCGGCCTCGACATTAATTAAGTTCATTCATCGGTTGCCAAGAAAAATATTGACTCCATCCCATGCAGCAGCATCGCGTGCTGCCTTTGAATCTTTCCGTTCCTTTTGCTGTTTACACTGTTGATACTACTACCGGTGGCGGCGTCGTCTTGGCGACATCGGCGAAACCGGGCGCGTCTGGGATCTTTGCCCGTTCTCCCTGTACGACACACCGACCAGCAGGCATTTAGCATCACGCGAGTTCGTCGAGTTTTGCTCGAAACTCCTTCTCTCCTTCTCTCCCCGTCTTTTCTCGTCGTATATACATCTATATGGCAGCGCCGTTAAAACCGCGGGTTATTTTCGCGCTTGTTTGGATCCTCGCTTTCTCGAACAGCTTTGAACAGGCGCCCGAGCCGTTCGTACGGTCTCGAGGATCATAAGATGCGCCTTCTTAGCAGCACGCGTCTGTCTCGCGTTTCTCGGGCTCTTTCACTCATCGCGAATAAACAATATCTTCCTCTTCTTCTCCACCGACGGCTCATACGCTATCGCGAGAACCGAGGAGAGAACGCGAACGCTGTGAATGTTAAGAGTTCACGCCTACTCTCCAAACTGACGTTAGCATAAGTGCAGAAGTGGCCGCAGGCGTTAATGGGCGAAATCTACTTTATCGAATTGTAACTTTCTGATAAATAAATGATGCGATCTGCGCAGGTATTTTTTTTATGTGAAAAGATCGCGAGATGTCGATCTATATATCGCGCGAGATATTCGGAAAGATATTCGAGAAAGATATTTTTTTCAATTTAACACATGGGCAAGATGTTTAGCAATATATTTAAGAAGATATCGTTCCGGTCTCTCTAAGATTCTCCCTAAGATTCTAAGTGCTTCTCTTGGGGGACTTGAAATAATGAAGACTCGAACTGCTTAAAAATGTTTTCACATACAATTGTGATGAATAAACGTAATTATAGTAACTAATCTTTTCTCACCTTTAGAGTATCCAACTTTTGGTCGCTTCATCATGTACCAATATATTATAATTATGACTAGCTATCTTGGGGCAAAAAGAAGGAGCAAAGAGTAACATATTAGTCAAGATATTGACCAAGAAGTGACCATATCGAGTAGGATATTTGGAAAGATATCTTTCAAATTTAGCTCATGGTTGGGCAAGTTGTTCAGCAAGATGTCGAACTAAATATTTACAAATAATATCAGGCCTAATATAATATAAACCTAAAACTGCTGAAAATGTTTTCACATAAAATTTTTTATGAAATAACATCGTCATACTAACTACTCTTTTTTCACTCTTAGAGAATCTAATTCTTTGTCGATTTTTCATGTAACAAAACATTATAATTACGACTAGCTGTCTTGAGGGCAAAAGGGTGGGAAGAGTAAAATTGTTGCGAGAAGACGAGACCATACGCCTGAAAGACTCTCCTCTCGCCATGCTAATCTCGTCGTTTTTCCTCCTCGCGTTTTCCGCTCCTCGTTATATTCGCCGCTCCCTCACCCGTGTGTCGCGAGAATTTTCTTCTCCCCCACTTTCGTTTTAGATAATTACGTGACTCGCGGGGTGTGGCTCATGCAGCGCTGACGGAATTATATCCCGTGAAATTCTCCCCGACGTCTACGTCGTGCGATCTTTGGTGACGACGCCTTTCCCCCGTTATCCTCACGGTCACGGCTGGATCTTGGGTGCTATATATAGAGCATGACGTTTTTGCAGCTTACACCGTCGCTCGGTATCTTTTTTTGTTAAATAAAAATATACAAGAAATCGTTTCAATTCGAATCGCTCTTTGCAACCCTTATCAAGTTTCAGCTTGACAATAAAAAAAAGTTATATATCTTGCTGTCGGTAATAAATCGAATGATCGATCGAACACGTCGAGGAATCCGTGTCTTTTCTATCTCCCGCACGAACGTCCATCTATTTTTGCAACCGTCCGAGGTTATCGTACAGAGGCTCGTTCTCGCGTTGTCTCGCTATCAGTGCCTTGACGTCGATATCTCATTTGCCTTATGACACCCCGACCGTAAAGTTTTCCCAGTATACATATATTATTCCCTACCGAACAGATGACTCGTTAGTGCGGCGGTAGATTGCGGTATGCGGGCTGGCAAATCGTATACAACCATTTTATGTACATCAATATAAATAATCGACGTGCCTGCCGTTGATCAGTCGTACATTTCTCCAACGATTTTTTATTTTTGTATAATATTTTTTTTTACACTTCCTTTTTGCATCCTACCGCAATAAGCGTACATGCATGCGTGGATTGGCAACTCCGCTGAGTCGACACGAACGAGCAACGGAAACGATCCGTGGAATATTACCGACGCAACAGTGTCGGACCTCGGCTCCGAGATCGGAAACGAGACAATAAAACTTTTACTACAATATAACGAAAACATTGCATCGCTCCCGAGATATCTTGCACCCTCGCGTACCGCGTTTATCTGCGCGGAGATACAATTTTATTACATGTATAGTTATGGATGAAGGAGCTCCGGGGAATAAAGCGAGGACGACATAGTCATAAAGAAAGTTTCTGTTTGGAGTTGAGGCTTATCGCGATATGGAGAACCGTCCAGGGAACGAGAGGGAACGGCGATCGTTTCGGAGTGAAGAGGAGCGTGGGCTGATCCTGACAGTCCTCCATTATCGATTCGCGATCTTCGAGTCCTCCTCGATATCCCGTGACGTTCTTCACTCAAGTAAGGTACGTCGATGGCCTAAAATCAAAAGGGCGTATTCAGGATGTGTAAAAAAAATATTAAAAAAAAAAAACAGCTCATACGACCTTCTGGTTTGACCCTCGACATAGACGGTAAATAAAGGTTTGTACACTTAAATAAACATTTCTCCCTCGCAAAGGTGCACAATTTTGTTGTTGTCGGAAATACGTTTCATTGAAAATAAAAATAAGCCTTTTTTAATAGTAAAATACACAAGAAAAAAAAGAAAGGTTTGTACTCGTAAATAAACATTTCTCACTCGCAAAGGTCCATAATTTCTTATTGTTGTTAATTGTACAACTGTTGTTGTTGTTTTTATTGGAAACAAAATTCATCGAAAATAAAAAATAGTAAAATCCACAAGTGGAGAAAGATAACAACGTTGGGAAAATGTCCGTACCAATCGATGTGAGCAATAGTGGTACAGTTGGGCGGGAAATGTTCAGATGTACTCGCTCGTGAGAGTGGACTTTGTTCAATTTCCCGTCGGGAATCGAACTGTCACTCGAGCGGCAGGAGGAAGAACCGGTGAAAGCCGTTGAAAGGATGTTCCTTTATACGGATACCATGTATAATGCCTACTGCCAGAGAAAGTCAGAATTATCGAGTTGAAAATAAATACTAGAGAGAGCAGAAGCGTGTGTCGATTCGTCCGACCGCGAGTGGTGCGACGAAAGCTTTTGAATTTTTGAAAATTTTGTTACACACATTTTTTCATCCCTCCGTCAGGCTCGAATTTTGGGGCATCCTTTACAGTGTACGGGTAAGCACTCGCACATAGAGAGTTTCGCCATCGGTTACGACCCTCGCGATATTAGCTCCCGTCGTTCCCGGGGGCTAATACTTTTTTGCTCTTTCGCTTTTTAGTCTCTCACCCTATCGGCAAACGGCGCACTCGGCCCCCTCGGTTGCCGTACACCTAGCGTCCTTTTCCTGCCCGACATACTCTATGGACAGTTTCTCCGAGGCGCGTTTTATGTATATAGGTAGAGAGGCGGACGAGGATGTGCTATACACTGTACGTTAGCCAAGCCCGGACGTATTTTGCCCTCTAATTTTCGACGGAGCACTCGCCGTTAACCGACTCCTCGGAACATCCCAACCGTCGGCTACGCTGTATACAGTTATAGCTCAGTTGTTGTGCTCCGTAGCGTAGTAGCACATTCTACCACCCTCCTCACCCGACCAGCGAGCTTTCAGGCTTCTCGGGATTTAGAGCTATCGTTCGTCCAATTAACCGCGAGCCGACCCCTCCGCCCACCCCTCACTCTTCTCTAGCTTTCACTTTCACTCGTTCGAACGCCCTTGCAGTGAAAAAGCCTATTCCACTCCCTCGGAATCGAGCAGCCCCGCGAACAACCCTTCGGAAACTCCACCGCATCGTCTGCTGCCTGCTTGTTTTCCGATACTTCAATCGGTACGGGATATCCGCTCGTGACGGAAAAAGTCACCGATGCTATCGCGATCGGTGTTCACAGATATCGAACATTGCTCTATCAGGATGAATCGTGGCTCTGGTATTTTTTTTTGTCATTTTTCTTTTTTTACGGTCATCGAAGTTCAATCAGTTCTGCGGAGTTGGGCGTTGCCGGCTTTGCACAATGTTGAATTTAGCCGTGCGATCGCGAGATCACAGGATGGTTTTAAAAAAGACCACAACGAATGAGGAGACGCCACAGACCACGAGTATTTTTGTTGCTGCAAAAAAAAAAAAAAAAAGGAATTACTTCCGAATGTCCAGAGCGATGAGAATAGAGAGTGTGGACTGGAGGCACTCGGACATGCCGGCTTACCGGATTTAATTGGGAAATCGTCAGCACTCGTGCGATTCGAGAGCTCCCCTTTGTCTCTCTCATTCAATTATTATTGTTTTTTTTTTTTTTAATCTCCGTTTTTCCCATTCGTCTAACTGCGTGTCCCGAGCACTGTCATATTACACGGTGACTCTCGATTCGTCGGAGTCCACCATATTTTTTATAGACCTCCAGGTCCGATGTAGATATATTCCAGAAAAATCAATGAGTGATTTATCTACATTGCAGGTACACTGTTCAACGTTAATGCCTGCACTGAGCGAAGGATCTCGGAAAAACTGCCAAGTCATATAGTATATTTCGACCAAGCAACCTCGTGTACACCAGCACCACCACTAGCGATATGTGAGGTTTTCACAGACGCCATAACAATTTTTATCCAACCCATATGGTAACTTTTGTCAGATGGCGGGTTGGCGAAATTTTGCTTGTCTGGCAGCGCGTACAAAATTCGATATTAAATTTTAACACAGATAAAACGATGGATAATTCATTAATTATACTTCGTTTTATCTGTGTTATATTTACAGGATATCCTGGATGGATCAGTATCGAAGATAGCAAGCAAGAATTCCAGTCGTGCCGGAAGGCTTGCTGGATGTCACGTTTGATATCTTCGATCTTCGGTCCCGTTAAGACACCGGGCAAGATGTCCGGTAAGATAGAAAAACCAGGCATCAATGACGGACAGTTTACGTTCACCGTGCGAATTACTTTTTCAGTAGCATTGAATAGGATGAGCATCGGTGCCACGACACCGACTCGTGCACACAATCATCGCGTGCCATTATTCTTTCTGATCTCGGGCAATCGATATGATTCCCGTGCAACGACCAATATCTCTTTTACCCTGGAAGGGCTTTCACTTAGCCCCAAGAGCTCGGCAATCCGGACTCTCGCCTCAGCGTCTGATCATCCGATATCGGCAACACGCATCGTGCAGCTCCTCGCAACGTGACGAATACTCCCTGATTTAATATACGATTCACGCCGATAGAGTCACGCAACCGAAGCCTCCGGACGTCGTTCCCGCACGAGGTATGCCTCGGTGGACACGTAGATTTTTTTTTTATTTTCGAAACTCTTAACCGAGCGTGTTACCTCGGAGTCACGCATGCAGGTGAAACGACCGAGAAGCCCGGGGTGCGCAAAGTAGGCCCCAAGATGCGTACGCAACATCCAAAGGGGTATCCGTTTTCGTCCGGTCTGGAATTAACGTGCGCACTGCCGCTTTCGTGGTCATCAAGAGCCATGGGGAGAGCGGTACGATTTTCGTTACAGCCCGAAAGTGCCGAGTGGCTAGAATGAACCCCGAGTTCCGCACCTCGATCAGACGGGCAGGTACTTCCGCGAGAACCTGCTGTTTCCCCGACATGCCCAGCGAAACACAGCAGAAACGGCGAGGAACGCGCCGGTGGCCGGTGATTAATGGTCAAGTGCGCGTCCCCGGGCCAAACAGGTCCCGGACGGTTCGGGTGTCTCTCCAGACCGAAATGCAACGCGTTCAGCCTCGCCACGGCAATTCGGCGTCACGGTGTCTGAACCGGCAGACCGGCATTGTTCATTCTGTGCTTCGCGGACTCACCAAATAGCCACGAAATATACACGCGGCTCGCTGTGCGGCGCATGTAAACCCGGTGCGAATGTACGTATTACGTCGCACAATGCGGAGACGAGGAAACACGACTGCCGGGTGAGAATTTCTGCGACGTTGAATACCCGTGCTGATTCGACGGGGTCCCCCCTCGAGGGCGGAGTTCCATTACGGCACGAGATTTGGCGTTTTCGCGTGCGTGGCGGGAAAGCTGTCCCGAGTCCGGAAATCGCAAATTTCGGCTACTTCGGGGAGTAACATTCTTCGCCTCCTCTCCGACGGACCCGGGCGTTAATAAACACTCTTACCGTGCTCGAGTTACCGTATCAGAGCGATTTATCGTGGTAGATTAATCGTACGTTGCATTCAGGTCGGACAGCGTTCGAGCGAGCGGTCCTCTTTCGGGAATTACAAATTGCCCTGGGAGTATATTTGAGTATTGTATTTGGATGCATGATAATTACGGTTGTTCTTTATCGATGCAACGACCGAGCGAAGAAGATCCCCTTTTGGAAAGTTTTCGGTTTATGGATCGTTGCGCAAGGGACGGGTGGGCAACCTGATTCAGGTTCGTTCACCTCTGTCTCTTGTCGGTATCGTCGGATATGCAAAATTTTCGTGCGAATGCGGTATCGTTCAAGCCCTTGGCAACCTCGAGACCCTCATTTGCGCGACCTTCTCATGCATGCTAAGTTTCCTTCGACGGTGGGTAATTAAGGCTGATATGGTCACGGAAGATATCTCAATGTTGAGTACTTCGTTTGTTGGCCCAAACAATTAATGTGCCGGGCCAACCAATTGATTTGCTGGGAGGCGACCAATTGGTTGGTGCGACCAATTGGTTGGTTCGACCGATTGGTTGGTCCGACCAATTGCTCGGAAACCACGTACTTAGTCACCCAAAATATACCCAATGAATACACCCCATACCCAAGCTGGCACCAGCAAAAATGACAATCGTCAAATATCCAACGATCGCTCAATACCAAATTTCCCGCATTAATTTTCCCGTCGAAGCCGCGAGACGCCACCGCCATCACGAAGATTCACGATTAAGCGAAATATCGTCGAACACTGTACATAAACCGCAAAGTTTCCCTGCCGTCAGTGCCGGAAATATATCTGGTAACGTCGAGACCGCGGGCATGCTCGCCGGAACTTTATCGCCGTCGGAACATCCCTGTTGTTCGCCGGAGTCGGAGTTATTGGAGAAATGACAATGCAACGGGACGACAACAGGCGGGAGCGTCGTCAACGAAGCGGGCACAGCGGAGCCGAAGGGATGCAGAGCTTTCTCGTTCGGCTGCAATCGCGATGGAACGTTCGAGGACGGACGGGGTTGTATGCTGCACCGAGGGGCTGTTTGCGCGCGTACCCGACGCGCCCGGGGGATGAGGGGGAACGACGGCGCGAGGTCCCGAAGCCCGGCGTCGAAGTAGACGTAGCCCAGAGATACTGTCACGTACAGGCGCCGGCTCACCGAGCCAACGCCTGCGAAACGCGTGCGTTTGTTGTACCCCAGGTCTCACTCTCCCTCTCTCTCGCCTATTCGCATACAATTCTCCTCCGAGCACGATATTTCAACAGACATGCGAGAGGTACAAAAAAAAAAAACCGCCCGGAGGGTAGAGGGACCAATATAAACCGCCCGGAGTTCCCGCAGCCACGTCCTCGTCGGGAAATTGAGTTTTATCGGCTCGCAATGCTTCATTTTTTTTCTGTTAAATTTTTTATGTTTTTTCAAAAGAAAAAAATTCAAACCCATCCGGTCGGATGAGTAGACGCATTGACACGCCACTGATGACGCTCGAGCTTTTGCACCCCGCTTTTGACTATATCTGCGGAAGACAAAAAAAAAAAAAAAAAAGGAAAACGAAACGACGCTCGGGAGCTTAAAATTTTATACATTTTTAAGGGCGAACGCTCTTAATAGCGTCGATGGAACTCCCTTCGCTGTATTCCGTCGGGTGAAACGAGAGTTGTACGAGCGAAAACAACGTGGACAGGGGAAATAAAGAGAGGGTTCTTCGTTAGGTAAAATCGAGAGAGAGCTTTATTATCGGGATACTCTTTTACAATGCAAATGGGACGAAAGAGGGAGCGAAGCGGCCGAAGTAAAACCTCTTTCTCCCTACATTTAAGGCGAATCCAGGAGCACCTTCCACGACGTCCCACCAATTAATTTCATTACCCCGGTGCGTTTCTCTCTCTTCTGTTATTTTTTTTTTTTTCTTGTGGTGGGGAATCCTCCGGTCGGGAGAAAGGGTTCCGCACGCGGACCCGAGGAAACGCCGAATGTTAAATACATCTCAATGGTGGTCGTGCGATACAACGGCGATAAGTCAATTTGATTGGCCGCCTTCCCTACCGAAGACGGAACCCTTGATGATCCTGCTCGTGACTCGAAAACGCAAATTCCCTCCACCCTCTCGACTCGATTCGTTATTTCTCAACGGCAAACTCACTTTCCGACCTCTTTCTCGATAGACAAGTACACCTTTCCCCCCTCAAGACTGATCGCTGAAATTATACGCAGTAAAATATGAAATAAAAACAACAAATTGAAGACACGGAATTAGTTCGAAAGTCTCTCGATTCCCCGCTCGGAGGACATAAAAGCCTGAGGTACCTCTCGGTTGTAATAGAAACTGTCGATAATCGTCTCCGGGAGGTGCACCTGAGATTGGCAAAAAAAATTTAAAAATAAAAAATAAAGAAGAAGATCGTCGCGCGAGAAATGAGGAAGAAGAAACCTCGGGTAGACGGGAGCGAAAAGAAAAAGAAAAATAGAGGCAAGAAAAGAAAAAAACTTAAATTTCCATCAACGAGGCGTCTCAGTGGAAAAACGTGACTCAATTTCGTGCCGGTAAGGCCAGCTGCGGAAGCGCAGCTTTTCTCTGGCTTTAATAAGGGATATCCTTAATGGCACTCGACGCTACGGTTATCTTGCTTTTATCTCCCGCCCTGCCCGGAAAAATGTTCCGCTACCTCTGTGTCTTGTGCATGTATTTCCGTGAAACAGATGCGTGGATAAAATGGATAAAATTATCCATTCGCATTCTTTCTTTTGTCGTACGGTTTGCGCTCCGGTCGGACCATCGGTCTCTTCACTTTCTTTTTTACCCTCGCTCCCTTCTTTTCTCTCGTTTTGCATTTAAACGTGCAGTTGCCTTAATTTATCCTGTAAGTGCAGGGGGCTGAGGGTACGGTTGTTGCGGCCTCGTATTACCGGTGAGCTGCGTTCGTTTAAGCCGGCGAACGGAAGACGAGACGAGGCGTTCCGAAGTATGAATGGCTCTCGGCCACGCCGCACCGTCGGGCCAACTGCAACGAAACTTTCTTCGTTAGAGCATAAAAAAAAAGAAAAAAAAAACGGCAGGTCGTTATTCTTCCTTGGATATTCGCTGGTCCGTGCGGCGTCTCCCATCCGCAGAGGAGCCAGCCGCCGTGGATATTAGTCTGCGGGGCCGTTCTACGAATTTTCCTACGAAACCGAGATAAAAAATTGAAACAAAAAAGGCAAAAAAAAAAAGCATAATAATAAAGGTTGGATTGTGCGGAGACTTCAGACTCTCCGGCTTCGGCTCCACTGCTCCGCGGATCCGCTCTCTCGCCCGGTACCGTAGGAAACTACCGCGCGGTTGCCGTTATCAGCGGACAAAGAACTTTACCTCGGAGCCCACAGTCTCAGCGCTTCGGGGACCATTTCTATTCCGCGACAATCAGACGTCAGACATCAAAGCTTTTCAGCGAGTTACAATGCCAGAGGCACGCTTTCGCGAGAGACTACCCTCTCGAGTTTCTCGAAATTGTTCTTATCCGAACTCCCTCCTTTGTGCTCGAGAAATAGAGACAACATTACGGGACCTCCTATTTATTGGAGGAATCCGGCGCCCAGACATCGAGTATTCACAGAGCCCTTGACTCTCTCCGGTTCTCGCAGACGGCTCGGAGTGAGCTACATCGAGGTCTTGAGAAAGACATTAATGTTTTTTTTTTTTTCGACCCCGACGAAAGGGGTCGAGGTAGTGGAGAAAAGCGAAAGCGTTCTTCCATCGAGGCCCGTTAAGATCCCAACATATAAATTGTCTCTCGGTACGCGATGTTTCTCGAGCCACTAACAAGGGTTGCCTTACACCCCGAGCTCTCCGGCTTCTTCTTTAAGATCGCGGCTTCGCCTTTATAAATTTCCGAGTGGGAAAAGAAGCGAGTGGAGAACGAACCAACAGCGGCGCGGCGGGATGGGAGGGAAGCGATGGCGAAGGGGGACGTTGAACACCGTCTAGTCTCAGCCAAGTTCACGGGCATTATCCTTCCGCGCTTTACGATTCCGGGTGTGGCACGAACCCAAGCGGGTGGTTCGAGCAGTAACAAGTAGCTTAAACTCGGGTAGTTGGAGGGGCCCGGTACCGGGACTAACGTCAACGCGAAGACACTTTCTCCGGCTCCGAGGCCCACGCCCTTCCGCGCAAGAGCCTCTCGCACCCACTCGCAAATTTTACGGCGTTAGTTAAACTCTCTGGCGGTGAGCTTATACGAACGAAGAGGAACGTTAGAGGAGCAACGGGGATGCGCAGCGGTACACCGGGTCCATTACAACCCAACTGGGCACACCGAGGCGCGGTACCAGCTCGAATCCGCATCGTGAAGATGACGGACCTAACTGCAATATCCGATAGGATTTCCTGAGCTCGAATCACCGCTAGCCAAGCTTCACCGTGGAGTCCGCGGCCTGCAGATTACGAGCCGCGAGACGCTTTCATACAGAAAACGCTCGTGAATCTTCCACGGTTCTATAACGACTCCGGGAACTCTGGGTAGTTTCTTTCCTCCAAACGAGCAGCCATTCCCGAAGCTTTGTACATCCTTCTTGGTTTCCAATATATATATATTTTTTTTTTCCTCCATGAAGTATATTGAGTTCTTACGTTTTCCTCCTGCTGGAAACGCCCAAGACATTGTGAGCTTTCCATAGCCGGCGATTTATCTGTTTTCGCTTCGACGGCGAAGCAGCGCATGGAGAAAGCAGAAGAGGAGAGCTCTTTGGAGGTTTTTCTAGCGGGACTGGAGGGGGGGAGGGGGGCAAAACGGTAATCGAAAAAATCTTTATCGCCCCCGGTGTGTCGATGTCGTTATTGCACGCAACGTGCCGCGATGCTGGCGAATGGTTGTTAACGTAACTGGCAGGAAATTTCTGTATGTATCCACCTTGGTGTACGCGTGTATATACACGTATACACGCAACGCTACCCACGAGAAAAGGGGAGACCGGTGCGGTAATGAAATTTAAAAGCACCCTCTCTCGAAAGTTTGAGAATCTACACCCCCGACACCCCATTAGCAATAAAGCAGGTGCCTCAACCCTGGCGCTCCTCGCTGTACACTGGCTACGTTGTTACCAGCCGCGGGTATTCCGCGTAGCCTCTCTCCACTGCTCAGCGACTCGAGCTGCCGACCCCCTCTTCAAACTCCGCTGCACCTGCCCGAGAACAATTTTCATTTTTTTTTTCGCGTTTTTTTTTAAAACCCTGCACGCTAGTTAAACATCAACTTATTTCGCTGGGAAACATTGTATTCAACCCGTCCGGCGCAGACTCTCGTAAATCTTTCAATTCGCTGAAAACATTTTTGTGCGCGCGCATGTGTGCACGTTTCTTTTCAATGGGTTTCGACGATGGCCTCTCCCCTTCCGCGCGCTCGCGATGGAAATGCTTCGGCAATGCCTCTACAGGCTCCCGAGACAAAGGGCGAAGCTTAATTCGAAAGAGAGCGTGGGTGCTTCCAAATACGCGACAGTGGTTGTACGTCTCTTCGAATGAGAATCAGTGTCGGTGAACGTTAAGAGAAGAATCCCTTTCACCCTTGTTCACCCTCGGACCACCGTCGATTATCCGACTTAAAGTTTGCATTCTTGCTCCGACGAAAAGCCCCCTCCCCGGCTACAGCTAATTCGGCCACCGGCAAAACTACCGGTAAACGGCAGCTTCGCCGGCGTCATCACGAGCCGCTAATGTCGTCGTTCTCCGCTCCTGTCTGCTCTCGACGACCGAGAGCGAGAGTGATAGTGGCGCAGCGAATGCCGTGTACATGCCGTAGCCTAGAACCATCCCCATCCTAGGGGGCTGAGAACGTTCGCTAATTTCCAAGACGGTTTACAACTTTTAATCGCACTTCTTCCGCCGAGGCTACGCTGGCGACTAACGAGGCATTGTCGCCCAGACCTATATACATCCTCGGCTAGAGTCCCGCAAACTCTCCCGCTATCCCCAGCGTCTGCCGTCCTTAGGAACTCGCCCAGCGGCGTTAACACCGCGTCTCGAAAGTTCAACGGCACGAAGGGAAGGAATTTCACGCCCTACCCTCGGATCTTGTAGGTGACTAGGGAATTATTTGAAAATCATGCAAAATTCCTTGGAATACCTTGTAACGGTGACTATAAACGTAAGATAGCCAACGAAAAAAAGAACACAAAAAAAAAAAAAAATACGAAGATCACGAAGGGAGGGACCGAAGAGAAAAATGCAAATGAAGTCTCTAAAGCGTTTTAGTCTGGACGCTTTATAGGGGCCTTATGAAAGTTGCTTTATCTACGGTGGTTTTTTTTTTCTCGCATCTAATAATGCAAAATAGGCGAAGGGTTCAGGTGCTTGGACGTCGACCAGGTATTTTTAATCTGCCATCCGATGTCGCCCCTTAAATTTGACGGTTATGCAAGAATAGCGCGCGCGTCAAGCTTCTTCTTTTTTTTTTCCTTCCCTCATTTTCCACCGACCTCGTTGATACTGATTTAGGTATTTTAATATCCTTAAGTGTTGCAACCCGGGGGATTTAGGAGCGAGTTTACGGGCTTTATAGGTAGAACCGGAGCGAGCCGGAAGTTTTCGGGCGGCACGTGGCTTCTTTTGGCACTCCGGGAAAAGCCTCATGCCTTCGGAGTTTTACGGCCTGGAATGAGATGCCAGAAGGAATACGACGCTTTTGACGGGTTCTTTCTTCCCTCGCTTCGCTGTGCATAAATTCGGCCCAGCCACCTCCGCGAAGCGTCACTCGAGACTCTCTTTTTCCCAGAAACCAGCAAGTTTTCTTTTTTCGAGGGCTCCGACGCGAAATAAATAAAAGCGCGCCTCATTGTTGGCTGATCTTCGCTCGAACACTTTCGCCACGTATGCCTCCTGCAGACACCTTTTCGCGGTACGCGCTTTGTTTGTAACTTCGAACCTTGACCGGACGGATGTATATGCAGCCGTCCTCTCCTCTTTTTCTCGGTTCCTTTGCCTGGAAATTTTTTGTTACACATTTCTCCTCTCCTCTTTCGCTACCGGCTATCATCTTTCTCATTTGTTTGGCCCCTCGTTCCCTCCCGCCATGGGCCATTCTCAGCAACGGAGACAAAGAAAGGGGCTTCTCTTCGAAGTCGGTAAAACACACTTCGTTATTTACGTGACAGTGGATATAGCGAGTGAGGAGCCGAGGGTGAATGCCATTTATTCCAGGACTTACATAGGGAACCGGCATTCGCATGCAAATTCTCGAGTAACTCATTATCTCACTCTTTTCACTTCTTTCCTTGGCCGTCTTCCCATCCTCCTCTATCTCCCGTTAATACGAGAGATATGCAAATGTCACTAATTACTGGTAACGCCGAGAGGCTTACATGAATGGTACTTCTTCCCCGTTGCCTTCGAGGTCCTTGCAAACCTTCGCTCGCTCTCCCCTCCCACCCCAGCCTCCTCCTCCATTTATCTGCGGCATACTCTGGCCTCTTCCGGCAGTCGACCTTTCGAAAGTTTCCATCTTGCTTCCATCTTCCCCCCCCCCCTCCCGCCCCCCGCCCCCCGCCCCCTCATCATCCATCGCTGACTTTTCGGGCTCGCTCTGCCCTCGCGAGATAACTAACACCTTCTAACGGCTTCGTCCGTCGGGAATCGTGCACCGGCTTCTCGCCTTTATAGCCTGACACTTTACGTATTCACGGTCTCTCCGGCTATGCCTCTCAATTCGCCAGGCAAGAAGCCCACGAGGAAGATTGTTATCCGACGTAAGTGTACCTAAACCGGTGAACGCCACGCTGGCGGTTTCTTGGGCTCTCCGACTTTAAGAGTCTCCCTCATCCCTCCCCGCTTTCGCTCCAACAGCTTCCAACAGCGCTTCTGGTATATCCGAGGAGGTCGAAGGTTGCGGGGATAACGCTAGGAGTTATCGGACTCCTGGCATCCGGGGAATATTCTCTACCGCGTGCCAAAAAGCTCCGTGCATCACGATTTATCCTAAGCACGGCACATAACCCAAGAAGCCATCTACATATTAAGGGGTTTCGCGTGCAGCGGCATTATCGTAGGTAGGTGGATCGATGCCAGACCGGGAAAATAACCGATTGCGGCGGGTCTATCGGGGAATTGGATCGCTGATGCGGATCTCGAACGTGTTTATACTGCGGCATTGTAGGCGAGTCGAGGAAACATTTCGAGTGATTTGCCGGAAAACGTCACTTCCGGTTTGATAATTCCGGATTGACGTCATACCGGAAATAAGTCACTTCCGGTGAGGTCAGAAATGTTAAAAATGTTGTCTGCCAAGCAGTGGTGCAGTGGAATTGCTCAGTGCTTAGTGTTAACCTTAACTTAGTGTAGACCGTCGGTTTCTTTCTGGTCTGCCTAAGCTGGCCGATGTGACGTTTTGGCGTACGGCAGCCAGCGCGGTGCGAGCGATGTGCCATTTCGCCAGTTACGGCAGAATTCCACCTTTGAACATTTTACTCTTCAACAATGCGAATGCCCATTTAAAGTAACGACAGATTTTTCCACTTTGCAAACGAAACGACATCGTCAATCTTCCCGCAGCCATACCGCAAGATAAATTCGTTGTTTCACAAGGAAAGTACATTCTGTATCTTACCCAAGAGATCCCGGCATCCGTGAAATGACGAGGCCGATACACCGCAGCGAATTCGCGGATGGCGAGTGTGTGTGTGCGAGGGGCAAAAAAAAAAAAGAATTATATCTGGCAATGAGGTCGGAGAGCTCGTGATGCTTTGGGGTGTTCCCCGAAGATCCTGTGGTTATTACGAGGCTATAATGAGACGGAGGGGGAAATGCGAGAGATGGCAGGAAAAAGTCAGTTGGGTTTTGTTCGTAGCGCGGACAATGTATGTGTGGCGATAGACGCAGCCATCTTTAGATAAGAGGACCCCGGGATTCGAGAACCGGACATGGCGCGTTGGTCGCGTCGACCGCGCCGAACCTCGCTCGCGGTCAGTCGGGTCGGACCAAATTAGGAGGCACTATTTTCATTACGTACCTCATCCTCCCTCAGCCTCCCCATTTCTATTCTGTGCAGACTCTTCCCCGTGGCCGACCCCTCGCGATCTCCAGAGAAGCATCAGTCCGGCGACGGAGGGTGGAGAGAATGCCTGTGTCACATCCTCCGCGACTCCTGGATGTCGGATGGGGATTCACTGGCTTTCCCTCGGTTAGGCAAGAGACGGAGATAATATTTCGAACCCCCCCGGAGCTGGGAGGGAATCTTCAGACTTAGGGGCCGTTTCGCGCGAAACATACTTTTTTCCCCACCCTACTACTATCCTTCTTCCACCTTCCGTTTTTTTTTCTCCATCCTCGAAGCCTAACCTCGGCTCCGCCAAGACTGTTGCGCACGGAATAATATCAGGTACGACACGAGGCTCGTTCTGCTCGGGGTTGGGGCTATTGTTGGGGTTTGAAGAGGACTGATAAAATACGCATCGTGGGCATCGCGAAGGTGAGGGTTCGGATGTTCCGGCCGAGAGCTTGCGCCTCGTGCTCCATCGATGCTGCTTGATCGTAATCCCATGTACGATCGTATTTCAAGATATAAGCTACCGAGAAGAGGCAACCTCCGGCGATTCCCGGTTCTTCGGGCATTAATCAAAGCTGCCATCTGGTCGCAACCCGTTCACTGAATTCCGCGATATATGTACACCTACCTACGGAGGGCGATCATCTTGGTATGAAGGTGCGGTTAGGACTCGCCGTTTTACCGTCACGACGTTTTATCGCCTCCGCATCTTGCACGTGAGATTCTGCTGAATCTTCCGCCGGTCGGATTATCACCTGTCGTCGCTGGACAGATTCTCTCTTCGAGGATGCCACGCCGGTATTCGAGGATTCGAGGGCGAAGACCGCAAGCGATCCCGGCACGTACGGGAATACGACCGACAATTTATAGATCAAAGGACCTCGATAAAGACGGATCGAGGAAATCACAATGGGTAAATCATGCTTTCTCGGGATCGCTCGAATAAATCAACTCCGTCGAATTGATCATCCGGGTTGTGAATCTGGTACTCATAGAGAATAGAAATTTTGAGGCGGGGCTAATCTAAAATTGAAATCTCGAGTGTGGTCTTGCATATCGAATGGCCGACGATTTAGGGCAATCTCGGGTGATACGACAGAGCGGTTAAAAAAAAAAAAAAAGTGACCATATCACCCGAAATTACCCCACGCATACCAAATCGTGTGTACTTGGATTACGCAATGGAATCGAGGAAAGTGATTCGATAACCCGCTTACCCGATTTAAATTCACGCACAGCGACATACCGTTGAAAGAACAAAATTAAAAATAAATATTAACAAGTAATAACTCTCGTGTATAATTTGAGCCGCAGGCTTAATCGATTTTCCGCGCTTTAATTTATCGCGAAGCCGTTCGCCGGTTACGCGGAATGAGCGCATGAGTAGCGATACCAAAATCAGAAGGACGTATCCGACGTGCGGAATCGTCGAAGATACGCTTCTTCGATTTTTACCCGCGAGATACTTTTGGTGATTTATGTAAGTGTGCGTATCCGAGAGACGTACGCGTTCTTTAATCGAGAGAAATTTTTTTTTTCTACCTCGCCGTATCCTCGTGAATTAATCTCGACACGTAATATACCATATCGCATTAAACCGGTGCCGGTATTCCATCGGCGCTTACAAAGTGTACCCAGTGAAATTCGTTGGTCCAATTCCTCGCGAGCCCGGCCGCGACGCGCGACGGGGCGAGGGGTCTGAGGATTATTGCGTAACCGGTATTTCTCGTCCGGCGATGTATGTTCGCCGCGGCGGCGATTCGTTCCTACGGTAGAAATCACGCGAACTCCCGATACGTACTCTCGTACGTATAAGTCGTCGGGGAAGTAATTTGTATTTGGCACGGACACCCGACGGTACCGGTCGAACGAAGAAGGAGAAGTAAAAATTCGCGTGTGTGCGAGAAGCCTTTCTCTCGATCCCTTCTCGCTCTCCCCACCCATGATCGTGGGTGTTGCGAAACGATCTTCGTAATCGAGGCATGATTTATTAGGGTCGCGGACGAGATGGGCCGTAAAGATAGCGGCGTCCCTACGCGATCGGCCATCGCCGAGGCTCGGGCGTCGGGGTTAATTGTAAACGCGCTCCTCGAGGACGAGATAGACGAAAAGGAACGGGACGTCGCTATTCAGCGCACCCCAAAAACATTTCTGCGATTGTGAAGGGAAAGTTAAAAAAAAAAAATACGTTTCTGATAGTATGGCCGAGCGAAGAGCGGATTCGAGAGTGCGACGATTATCTCTCGAGACTCCGCGCTCCAAAAACCGTCGGGAATCTTCATGGTCTCCGACACGTTTCCTCATCCCCTTCCCGTCGAAATTACAATATCAACGTTCCTACACTTCCCAGCTTTCTTTTTGCCAAGATTTTTTTCTCACCGCTTGATTACACCCGGAATCAAATATTGACGGAGCGCCGATGGATTTTCTCTTTCGGTCTCGGTGTCCGAGAGGGAAGCGGCTGAGGTAATTATCCGACGCAACCCTCGCGCCCTCATTGGCAACGTTCGCGACCTTTGATTTCAAACTTAAAAAAAAGCGCAATATTTGTTTCATCACGCTCACCCCATATCGTCGTGTCTTCATCTATAGGTATTGTCCATATGGAACCCTCATTGCCACTTTTGCATCCTATGATTCCGAACTTAAAAAAAAGTACGATTTTTTTTCCTTCAAACTCACCCCATATTGTTGTCGTGTGTTTATCTGTAGGTATTAGATAGATAGATAGCTCAGTTTATTGTGTCCTGGTAAAAATCTCCTTAGGACCAAGCACTACAGATAGGCGGTACATAAAGTAAAGCGAAGTGAGAACAGAACAGAATAGTTTACAATTTAATTAAATGCACATATGAAGGTAATAATAATAACAAAGCAGAAAGAAGAGAAAAAGCACCGAAATTATAAAAAAAAATAAAAGCACTGAAAGCAATGTTATTATATCTATAGGTAACCCTCGCGCCCTTATTAGCACTTTCGCGACCTTTGATACCGAACTTTTTCAAAAAAAGAAGCACATTTTTTTTCAGCTCACCCCATATCGTGGTCGTGTGTAGGCCGTTGATATGAACGAGATCTGTCTGGCGGGCCGGGGTCGTCGTCGTGATACATGGCCAAGCGCGCATAATAATACCAGGGAGGAGACAGCGGCGGTCGGGCGGAGGGCAAGATATAGTGGAGTGGAAGTCGCGTATGTGTGTAATGTGCGGAGTCGGGCGGTGCGGAGATAGTGGGAGTGATAGAGAGACCGAGATAGAGGGAGAAAGGTAGAGATTGCGGCGTGGGTCGCGGTGGCGGCCAGTCGACCAGCCAGACAGGGAGTGCCACTCCAAACGAACCGAAGCCTAGGCAGAATGGCATCATGCAGGAGCAGCGGCACTCTTGTCCTCTCCGAAGGCTCTCCCGTACCTCTCTCGCTGCTTCTATCCGCGTTATATTAACATCCTACCGTACGACTCTATCCATCTCACTTTTGCTTCCTCCGGCAAAGCCATCCACTTCTCGCGTGCGTTAGAGTTTCATGCTCTCCTGCATTTCACTTCCAGCAGCGGCGTGCAGCAGCGCAGCCACTACCACAGCCTTCCTCCCTAATTGATTGCTAATGCGTAATTTACTGCGGCTGCCTAGCCGGGTACGCGCATACTGGACGATATGTTCATGCAATATGTACAGCCTCGATGAGGAAACCGACAATCCTGGAACATAACGAGAGGCGAAAGAGTTGAGCGAAAAAGGAAAAACAGGTTTTTATAAATAAAGTGCTTAAAAAAAAAAATTTAAATAAAAATAAAAACTTCCATTGAATTTTCATCGGGTTTCATACACCTCGAGCTTTTTCGCCTCGAGAGTATATATTTTTGCGAGCGGTCGATAGACTATGCAAATCGCAATTAAAAGTATTCGGGTGGAAGGATGAGACGGTGGAATATTCGTTTGGTAATTGGCGGGGGTGGGTTTTTGGCGGAGGTCTGGAGAGTGCCTCATCTCGCGATGGAACGAGAAGTGATACTGGATGGGTTAGGTGGGGGTTGGAAAATAAGTTGAGCGGATGGGATGGCGGGGTTCCCTTATTAATCACGGCTGAATAAGCAAACCCACGAGGGAAACTTTTTTGAATCGGTTCGCTCGTTCGTGGGTAGGATTTAGCACTCTCGATCGGATACGCACGTTATTCGGCCTAGTGTTCAAATGCGTCACGTTCTTTATTTTACTCGCCCACCACATACGAGTGGTACGCGCGGAGAGAAAGTATTGTAATCTGAAAATAAATCGACTGCCAGATTATAAGCAGAAACAACTAACAAGAAAAACATCCATTTTTTCGCGTCCGTTAATCTTTTTTTTTTTTGTACTTTACCTTAAATTTGAGACAAACAACGAAATATTAGACTTGGAAACTGTGACGAATTCTGAAATCCGTTCAACTTAATAATTTCAATGTTTTACCGGATGCGATGTCGCAGACAAAAGTTTGAAATTTTCATTTGTGACGTTATGTTTCGATGTTACTGGTCAGATGAGAGCAAACGATCGGTTGCAGAAAACGTGGATCTTTGTAAATATTTGATTGCCAGTGCGTTAGGAAAGTGCGCGATGTCCTGCGCGCGACAATTTCTTATGAGCTTGGACCGGCGACGAGACACGCGATTATTACTAGTTCGCCGGGTTGGAACCTTCGGGGAATAAACGAATCGTTTGGTAGCGGCGCGCTTCTTCGCTCTGCGCGCCAATTAATCGAGCCAAGAAGGCGCGACAAGAGTGTCCTGAAGAGCTCGTACACAGTCGTAAACTCGAACGCTGAGCACAGTACATGGGATTAAACGCGTGCGGTTTATGTATATATGCGACCAAAGCGGAGAGAATA
The DNA here is from genome assembly GCA_958510785.1 of Exephanes ischioxanthus. Taxonomy (NCBI): domain Eukaryota; kingdom Metazoa; phylum Arthropoda; class Insecta; order Hymenoptera; family Ichneumonidae; genus Exephanes; species Exephanes ischioxanthus. The sequence continues at coordinate 6,385,396 of OY294020.1, read as the reverse complement.
CCCCGGCGAAACGTGCCTTCTATTTATTCGCATATTTTACCGCACGCACTTCGGGTAGGTTGTTAGCGAGAAATAATTATCACGTCGGGATATTTGCTCCCCCCTTCCCTTAGCATTATAAGGATAACTGCGTCGCGGCCAAGTACATCGACGCTTGTCCGTGATCACGTCTGGCGAACCCCAGGCGAATTAAGTCGTTATAATTGCGAGAGATTTAGCTTAGCGAGCAAACTATGTTGTATTTCACCCGGGATTTACAGTAGAACTTCCCTGCTTATGGTTGTTTCGAACCGTATGATATCCGTTCGAAGAAATCGGAAAGGCGAACGCTGACACTTTTATTGGCGTGGTTATTTCCTTCCGGTCGTTCTGCGAATTCTGCAGAAAAATAATCTGAAAAAAAACCTTAAAATGTAGTTTCTTTTATAGCGTGGAAAAATAAATTAATTAAGGAATATCCATAGTTTTGTTATAAATATATAAGAAGCAATGTGGCTTGCGTCCAGAATAAATACCTCAACACTTTATTTATCTCCTTTTCTTCCTATCTCAATGACCCGCTTTCGCTAAAACTCGGCAAAAAAAAAAAACAAAAATGGAAAAAAAGATTCACGTGTATCGGAGTTTGTACGGTGGTTGCTGTCGGAGACGTCGAGCGCACGCGTGCAACGGCATTAACGTCCACGATGGATATTTATTATCCTTCGTCACGCAATCGTGGCCCTGCGGTATCTCGTTCGGAGTTGTGTTGTAGCTGTTGTATCGGGGGTACCTGAACGAGAGGACACGGGCCTCTCCCGCTCGAGAAAGAACTTTGGTTTACTGCGGCAAGGAACACTCTCGATCCAACATATAAATCCTGCGAGTCTGTTGGGCGATCTTAAAAGCTGAATTCCTACGGTCTAGTCTAATAGCAGCTCCAGTGCGGAATTCGCAGGAGTTACGAGACTTTAGTTTGTTTCCACATCCATAAGAATGCAAAACAAACATTTTACTTTACTTTACTCTTCGGATGTTCAAATTTCTTCAAAAATACCCGTAATTAGAAAAATTTCAACAAAATTGTCGTTCAGTTCAAAGTTCGACTTTTGGTACACCAGATTTAAAAAATGGCTCTATATATATATATATATATATATATATATATATATATACATTGTACAAATAAATAGTAAATTTAGTATACTGGACCGTGAAATTTGCGTACATTACTTACATTAATTGAACATTAATGCACTTTTTTATAAAGCAAAAGTACCAGATATTGAAATTGGAAATTCTTTGCCGGAGGTTTACAAACATTTTCATTAAAATTAAAAATTTTAGTCTAAAATTGCAACGCACATGTGTTTGCAAATTCAGAAACAGTTTACATGTAAAAAAGCTAACCGATCCTTAAGTTTCAAACAACATTTTTTTCCAGCGTATATAAATATATATTGGCTGTTCTTACCGGTTTGCAATTCACCGGTCTCTATCAGCGTTACAACAACGTCGATCGACGTAACAACGAGCGATACCTTGTTCTCTCGTGCACCGTAACGGCGACGTCGTCGTAAAGAACGCGAATAGAACCCCCCCCCCCCCCCCCTCCCCGGACACGGTATATCGGACTCGGCAATATGATACACAGTATTACCTGCCCAAGATACACTACAAGTTGCAATAGATGAGATACATAAATTTCTCTAATGGTTACGAATGGCAGGAAGTTGCGAGGACGTGGGAGAGATTTAACGTCCCAGGGGGCTTTAATCTTCTCGGCTCTCGTCTCTCGCGAACGCGCGTCGCGCGGAGGCCGCGTTACATTTCGTTCTTTGAGGCTCCTCTCATCCTCCCGAGGTACGTGCAATCGAGCAGTCCTCCTCGCCCGGGAAGATTCATCTGCCCCGGCGATGCAGTTTGCAATTTGCTGAAACGACGAACGCGTCCCTCGACTCTCTCGAAGTCTTCCGCCGATTAACCGAACCGGCGCGAAGATCGTCGCATCTGGTTAGCTCGTGAGACGAGAGAGAATATACTCACCCGGCTATATACGGCGGAGGACGTTCCTGATTTTTAACCGTCGGCTGATTGGGGAGATTGAGGGTCGTGCTAAATTTTAGCCGACTACATGGCCGTTCGAGGCACGAGACAGCAGGAAACGAATCGGGGTTTCAGTTTTCATAATCACCGTAAAAAATTTACGGGTTATCGAAATTTTGATTTTCCTGATCTGGACTTGTATCGAAAATTTCCAAGTTCCACATTTTTTTTTGTTATTTCAAGTAAACATTTTTTTTTACCTTCTGCGATAAGAAATAATGTTCAACTCTGAATGAACAAGTGCTTGTTTTGATAGATGTTTCAATGTTGTTTATTTTATTGTTTCAGGTGAGTAATCGGAAACCCGTTCAATCTCTTTCTGCGTTGAATCGATGTTCTAAGACTGCGGTCAACGGTGCAGGTAAATATTCATATTGGTGAGTTCTTAAGAAAAAATTAAAAAAAAAAAAAAAAAATGAAATTAAATTTGACAAGCGATGCGATAATCGGAAAAGGAAAATGATTCGATGATTTTCTCGTTACGGCAGAAGAGAAATAAATTACGCGTTAGTCCGCCCGCGAGCGTTTCCGGGACGGCCATAAGTGCGTCCGTATGGTTCATTTTTCGTTATTTCGATCGGCGACCCCCTTAAGCGAAACGTTGGAAAGACCTCCGGTTTACTTATATAGGAAAGGCCGAGCGGAAGATCCTCGGATCGCCGGCGAGACTCCTTCGTCGGTAGGTTGTATGTCGCGAAGGTATATATCAGAGGCGATACCAAAACCGAACGGACGACCGCTCGGACGCACTGGTTTACTCGTCTGTGGAGATGCGGTCGCAGCCGGTTCGACGAGAAAAAGTCGACCTGTCCAGCTTCCTCCTCGTCGTCGTCTTGGTGCCCGACGAGGCTAAGAGAGGATCCCTCGAGTCAGTTCAGGAAGTCGCTTGACGACGAGCCGATAGAGATTGGATTCTCGGACTCCGCCACACGTAGTCGTACAACACGGGACTGCCTTTTGCGACTGCAGGTCGGGGGGACACTTATTAATTACTCACCGCTCTCCGTACGACGCGATTGTAATTAATATCATTTACGATAAACATAAAGGGGCCAGGATTGGGGCAAAATGGAACCCTGGACAGGACGGACCATTTTTACAATAATTATCCGCAATAAAAGCAGCAGCATAGTTCAATGTCCTTACATTAAGGAGAAAAATTAGTTACTATAAAAAATCTTGCTGTCCCAAGAAAGAATAAAATAAAATAAAAAAAAGAAATTGGATTCTCGGACTCCGCCAGACGTAGACGTACAACCCGAGGCAGCCTTTTGCGATTGCAGGTCGGGGGGGACACTTATTAATTACTCACCGCTCTCCGTACGACGCGATTATAATTAATATCATTTACGGTAAACATAAGGGGGCGAGGATTGGGGCAAAATGGAAGCCGGGACAAGACGGACCATTTTCACAATAACTATCCGCAATAAAAGATTCCTGCAGCAAGATAGTTCAATGTCCTCATATCAAGCAGAAAAATTAGGTACTATAAAAAATCTCGCCGTCTCAAAAAAGAATAAAATATTAAAAAATATCATCCTCCGTCCGGGTGGGCCAAAGAATCAAAGAACGTTTCAAAATACACCCAAGAATTGCTTTCCGATGTGCCGGCTCTCCCGAGAACCGACTATAAACTCGTTGGGGTCCGTAGAGTGCAGCGGGAGCGTAGTGCAAAATTTATGTAACTCGATTAAACGGTTTTACGGCGGTCGTCTTGTTAAGACGAAATAACGATCGCGTGTATTAACACTGTAGAAATCGATGCCGAGGCCTCGCGGGGTGTAAGTGGCTGTATGAGCTGCGTATACCAAACCAGTCGAAAAACCAGAGGTTTCGAGGGGGGGGGGGGGGGGGGGGGGCGGAGGAGGGTGGTACTTTGGGGCAGGGTGGTCCAAGTCCGTCGGGCAAACGAAGAGTAAAGGGAACGTCGAAGTGGAAAGGAGTCGGGGAGTAATCACGGCGCACTCGAGAGTAAACATTAAACGGTGGCTGTATCGAGGAGGGTTACAGAAGTCCACGTGCCTCGGGAGCCCGTTAGCCCCACCCTCCGGTCTCTACTCTATTACCGAATCTGCGAATTTAGATTGGTCGTTAAAGATCTTCCCGGGAAAAGAAATTCCACCGAAAGTTGTACCGTGGATCTAATGGCCGAGGGCACTGGGAGGATGCGATTTAGATAGAAGTTGGTGTTTTGCGGCCGAGGAAAGGAGCCGAGCTCGAGGACGGTCCGGGGGGGGGGGGGGGGGGGAATGGGATTCCATCGGCCCTACATGCGGGTGATAAGAAAAGCGCGCTGTAGCGCAACGGGAAAACTACGTGGTCGAGGCTCGGTCGGTTCGTTGTTTCGTCCGCTGGCGGAGACAACGAAAGAATTGTGGGTGGAAAGGAAAAAGCAGCGAGAGTGAGGGACGAGAGAGGAACGAAGTTTGCGCGGTGGTCGTCGGCTGGTGGGGCGGATGCTGGGCACAAGGAACAATCGTTAAAGCTCAGCTGCACACCGCACACGTTCAACATGTCCAATGCGCCCGGTCCGCAGTTTACGACGAGACGACCGCTCCCGTCGTAACTCACGTGGGGCCAATTATTGCAATACCTCTTTTTTTCCTTTTTTTTTTTCACCGTTCGGTTATTTCGCAAAGGCCCGGATACGTGGAACCGACGTGGGGCGCGGCAAAAATACCGTACGCTCTCGCTGCGGGCCGCGAGAGTTTTCGAAACACGCAATCGTTCTTCATTCATGCGGTCGGCTCTCGCTGATTTTTGGCTGTGAGTAGTCGAGGACAAAAGTTCTTCGGCTTCGAGATTATTGGCAAAAAAAAAATAAACACAAGCAATAGTTCCCTGGGAGATTTAAAAAAATGAAATATTTCCCGCGGCAGCGAATGCACACTCGTGAACTTGTATCCGTTTTTGCCTAAATGTGGAATTTTATTTTATTTACATACCCTTCTTAGACGTGTGACCGTTTTACCCCGCTATGCAAAAAATTTAAACTGTTATATAAAAAAAATTATAACAACAATGTGACAACTATTTATCGTATTTTTCATGCATAAATAGGAAAGTTAAAAGTTTTGACGAGCCTTTTTGAAGCGAAGTATGAAGCTCGGCCGCTTCGCTGTCGGACTTCGCCTAGCCACATCGTCCAAGAACTTCGCGCGGAACTTCTGCCCCGCAACAGCCGCGCTAAAAATATATACCGCCGATTTTACTCTGCCGTATTCGAGGGATGCAAGAGACGACGAATGGCAGGGCAAACCTGCAAGTGCGAGAGAGAGAGAGCTTTGTCAGTCCGGTGATGCATACAAGGAGTGCTTGAAGCCTCACGCACCGTCGCGGAGACCCCGGGGTCAAAGAATCGGCATGCGTGCCAAGAAGTACCTTAACGTGCAAACGGTCTTCGTCTATGCAACGCGCAGTCCGTGCATCTCTTGACTCCTGACTTTGTTCGCATATCGTTATGTGGAAAAAAGCTTCCGAGCTGACAAAATGATATATTGTTATTATCTCAACTTAACCTGTGCTTAAAATTCTCACAATTCCGAGTTGAAATTGCAAGAGAATTGCGATAGGGTAAAAGTGTTCAGTATGGGCAGGTGCACGTTTTATTGCTTTCTAACCAGGATGGACCATTTTCACCACCTCTACTTTAATATTATATATACCTAATATTTTTATGCAGTCGGTAACGGAATTATTGAATTGCAAGGAAGTTGGAGTAGGGTAAAAGTGGTCAATATAGTCAGTTACGTGTGTCATTGATTTCTAATCAGGGTGGACCATTTTCACCACCTCTACCTTAATATTATACATACATAATTTTTTTATACAGCCTCTAGGCGAATTGTTCGCACGGCCCTATGACATTTTTTTCAGTATTGAGTCCGTCGCTTTTTTTCCCGGTCATCGACGGCGCCGTAGCTTCATACACCGCATCCAATACCGATATATCGGTATTGGATGCCATGGTCATTGGTTTTTAAGGAGTGCCGTAAAAAGACCGAATTGAAGCACGAACAGAGTGAGACCGAGGGAGAGTGCACCTGAGAAAGCGCCATCGGATATATTTGTCTGCGGCCCTCGTTTCTCGGACATCGGATTAAATTCCTTTCGCGATATCGGTAAAGGAGAGGAGCGTCGCATGAAAGCTCCAGAATTCCGGGCACGATGCGCCTCTGGCTCAGCGAAAGCAAAAAGTCCATAATCCAATTTCCAGGATAATTTGACCTGACCTCCTCTCCCCCCACCCCCCTCCTGCGTTCTCCGCCGCCGATATAACGTTTAGCGGAACCGGACATTAAAAAAGAAAATAATAATATTCGAGGACCGAGCAACGTATCCGAGAAACTTTGTGTTTTTTGTTTTTTTTTCCATACGTCGGAGTTTATGCTGTTGAAACGCTTGCCACCGGATTCCTCAGGGTAATATCAGACAGCCTCAAGATTTATGAAGAGTAGCGGTGAGTTTCCCCCCTGTGTCCTATATCGGCTGTCCCTGAGCACCTGATGGCCTATTCTCTTTTTTTCTTCGCCTTACCTTTCCGCAATTTTTTAATAGCTCTGCGTGAATAAAAGTTCTGGCTCGGCCCTGAGAGCGGAAGCATTTTTTACTCTCGTTTTCATAATGCATCGAAGGAATTTCTTTCATCGTGCCCTTCTCAGTCCCGAAGGGAGCCGGTTGGCTGCGAGTCTCTCTCGTTAGATTCGCGGGTGCCGAGCGAATTTGATGCTCGTCACGGAGCGGGAAAGCTCCTTTCATCTCACTTTTTTTTTTCCTTTCGCGAGACGAGGCAAACGTCACGGGAACGGGGTAGTAAAGTTAACGTCGTAGCTAAGCTTTACGGCCACGTTTATGCGAAGAGCGGGTCGTAGGCGGATGGATCGGACTAGGCGCGGCTTAAATTCCCTCCCGTTCTCACTTCCACACAGAGATAATTTCGTTGCCTCTTCACTTTCGGTTGGAAAATCTCAGCTTTCAACCAGAAGTGACGTCATAGCGGAAATACGTCACTTCGGGTTTGAAAATCTCGGTTTTCAACCGGAGGTGCCGTCTCACGAAAATCTCGGTTTTCGACCGGATGTGAACGTCATACAGGAAAACGGCTCTTCCGGTCAAAAATCGAGATTTTTTCAAACCGACACCCAGAAAAAAAAATTATTTGACGGTCACCGTTTATTAAGATTAAGTAAAATATTTATTTGATTCAAATAAATCCTTATTTTAATTAAGTAAATAGTTACTTAAATGAAGGAAATATTTATTTAAATCAAATAAATATTTTACTTAATCTTAATAAACGGTGGCCGTCAGATAAATTTTTTTCTCGGTGGAAAGTGTGTTATTTTTCTTTGAAAAGTTTCTCGAATGCCGCCGTGCCAGAAAAGCGTGAATTAAGGAACGCAGGAAAGTTGGTAACGGAACGTGCGTGATACATCTTAAATTTGTTCGAAGTGGCACCAGAGTGCACTGGAGTGGACCCGGGGCACATTCGTAGATCTTCAAATAATATTCGCCGACCATTCGGGGTTCGAGGAAGAGCCCGGAGCTTTCGGTTGTCCTTTGGCGAAAGAGCTACGACATTGGTTTTTACGCGGGCAAGAACGTCACCGGATGTCGCGATCGTATAACGCAACACGCCTATACCGCGGTACGGCAGTAGGTACGAAAACGTTTCGTTGATAGCGGCGACGCCGGAGAGCGTGCTTGTTTCCCCAGCCGTTATTATTTTTGCCGATTCACGCCACTCGCTCGAAGAATTTTTAGTACCCGTCAGAGGGTGAAAAAAGCATTGGACGTTGAGCCAAACAGTGAGAGTAGCGAGGAATGAGAGAGCTTGCGCTGGCAATATTCTTTATCGCCCCGACCGGGGAGCGGGTTGGCGAGGCCGCTCAATGGTGTAGCTGTACACTGTACATTCTACAAATACTTGCGCGAAGACGTGTGTATGGCGTTGGGACGGTTCTAGCAAACGTCCGGACTCTCGCAAAACGCAACGTCGCAATTTTACGGTCGGATTATTGCCAGCCGCTGGCTGGGGCGTATATATCCACCAAGCAGGAGAACTCCCGCGATGTGGGGTCCCCAGACTCTGGATCCGTGTTCTCTCCTGCGCCGTTCTGGTGAACACTGACACTGGAGCCGAATGGAGTACAATATACAGCGCCCCGATACACCTTGTACCGAACGCACGCACGGAGCAACTTTGGCTTATACCCGTACCTCGCGATAAACGCGTGGCTCGTGTTGCATTTCAAACCGCGAAATTGGAGGGACCAGACCGGTATGTCTTCGTCTTTGCGGCACCTCCTGTATATCCGAGAAGCGGTACCGGTCTATATGGGCTCGTAATAACTCCAGAGCTTTGCTCTTCTCCCTTCTTTCTTGTTCATCATATACCCAGCTCCCCCCCCCAATAAGTTTGTGGACAACCGCCTTTTTACCTCAGCAAGTCTATCTTTTGTCTACGTGAGACTATAAAGTACGGAGAACAATCCCTTGGATACCATCGATACTGCTCTTGTAGAATCGTCATAAAGAATCGTTGATCATTGAAGATCAACCGAAAACAGCTTTTTGGGGTTCCTTTTCGAAATACTGTTATTCAGCGAAGTTCAGTATGCAAGTGTTTTAGTGAAGACCATTGTTGCATCGTTCGGTATCCAATAATTGAACTATAGTGCGTTCCTGTAGCGTTCATACAGCCTTTGAACCAGTGACTGCAACCAGACATCCGGTTGTTGTGGGTCAAAGCAGCTCCTGGGCGTATGTCCGATCATCGCAGACCGTAACTACTGAGATCTTCGATATCCTCTGATCTCTGAAGTTCATCCACTTGGAAAAACGGTATGCGTGGCCTGCATAAAAAAGAAATATCTCTCATATACGAGACGTACCTTTACCGATACATTTTATATTTTTTAAATACATATTTTGGAATATACTTCAAACATGTAGAAATTCATATCTTCAATATATCGATCGTTTAGTATATTTCGAATATATTTTATTTTTATGGCTCAGTGGATATCACATAAATAAAAAATAAACAAATATGACCGATAAAACCTTTTGCAGACCTATTCGTATCTACGGCGTTAAAAAAAAAAAAAATGCTCGTCAACATCGCTGAATATCATACGTATCGACGAAAGATTATCGTCAGATAATATTTGAAGATCGCCTTTCGCGATTCTCCTTGCGAAACTTTCCGCACAAAGTTCACTCGAAAGTTCATCCAGCACGAATATCGTTGTACCCGAACCCGCGAGTCCTCCGTCGTCCTTTGAGCACCACCGACTGCCCCCGAGATATCGGTTCGTCACGGCGGAGTGCGGCAACTTCTCTGTGTTTGCCCGATTAGCACAGGCCGTAACTACTGAAACGTCTGATGCTCCAATCCAGCCACTCGCCCACTTCGGCCTCACCGCCGGTAAGCCCGTCTGCATTCGCCACGATTCGTCCGTTCGTGCCGTGCGGTTGGGGATGCACCGTGCATCCTCGTTCGCTCTTCGGCATCGCATGCAGCTCGCATTAGTCACGATCGTTCCTCCTGCACTCCTGCCCACACAGTCGCTCGCTGCACCGACCGCACCGAGGCGTCCCGATATCCTTCCCATCGGGCCCTACCTATCGATCACCGATGCCCAAAACCTGTATCCCCGTGGCTACGGCGCGAAAGTGCTCCCTCCAAGTGTCGAGGCCAAATTAATTCGCGTGTAAAGCCTCGGATTAACATTTCCGTTTAATCCTAGAACCCCGCGACAAATCCTCCCGTCTCCTTCCAATTTCATCCTTCAGACGTGCGCGACGCTCGTTCCCCGGCTCTTCATTGTCTCGCTTCGGGCGCTATGCGTCTTTCGGCTCCATTCTCAATCTTCAGCTCACCTCGTCAGTTACGCCCCGAGACGGCACTCCTTGTCTGTCGGAATGAATACTTAATTCCTCGCGTCTCGGCTGCGCCGTTCCGCGGAGAGAGCTCTTCCTATCTCTCTGCTGTGTTTGTTATATTGTGTACCCGATGGTACGGGAAGGATCGCATAAGCAGGAATAAATATGAAGGCCTTGGCTAGCGGGCAGGCGGAGTAGATAAGGCGAACGCGCACGATGGTGATGTATCGTAATAGTAATCCACCGACAACATCTCCGCATGAGTCTCCCGTCTTCCGATGTAGCTTCTGTTTTTTCGCTCGCTCGGCTTTGTGTAGCCTTCCTTCCTCTTGCCCTATCTGGCACCTTCGTCGCTCGCGATCTTCAAGGTGGAGATCGGGACTACGAAGAGACGAAGTTCCTTCTTCACTATTGATCCTCTGTTTTTATTGATGAAGTCGAAAGATCTTAAAGGAGTGAAGGTTCGGTAATGGGAAACCTGTGGTCCTGAGTTGGGCAAATACTTCGAGTACTCGATGTATTGGCGTAACGAGTACGGGAAGTATCGGGCACTGGGTAGTAGTTGAGTACATCAATATGTCCTTAGAGTACTTGAGCATTGCAATAAGTCCTTCAAGTACTTGAATACGTCAATATGGCCTTCGAGTACTTCAATACTTCCATATGTCCTTCAAGTACTTGAGTACATCAGTATGGGCTTCGAATACTCGAGCACTTGAATATGTCCTTCAAGTACTTGAGTACATCAATCTGTCCTTCACATACTTCAGTACATCAATATGTCTTTCAAGTATTTGAGCACATCGATAAGTACTTCAGGTACTTGCGTACGTCAATAAGTACTTCAAGTACTCAAGGGAATCGATGTGTACTTCAAGTACTCAAGAGAATCTATGTGTACTTCAAGTACTCGAGAAAATCGATGTTTACTTCAAGTACTTGAGACGAAATAACGAAGAGACTGTCTGCAAAAAAAAAAAAAAAAAAAATTGAAGAATGCCTCGCGATAAATCGCCGAGTCTCTTGTCATGCCGTCGACGGTAAATAGCAACGAACCGAGATGAGCTGTAAGGATGAACAAAATTTCCGATACGCCCTTCAAACTTTCTCCTCTTGTCCGCCGCGCTCGTCGAGCGATGCGGAAGAGCGCTCGGAGGAAAGAAGGGAGCGGAGGGAATATTTCGAATAACGGGCGGCATCCGCTCGACGTAGATTAAAAATATTTAAGGGTGGATTAAGGGTAGCAATTACGGGTTCGAGAGAGAGAAAGTGTACCGTCGCCGAAACCTCGCCAATCTCAGGCGAAGGGTGAACACCCGCTTCGCTTCCTCGGAATCTCGGGGATACTCAAGATATTTCATTAAATTCGTTTTTTTTTCTTCTTCTTCGGTTCGTCCACGCAGCTCAACAAGTCACGAGTCCGAATCTCGCGGCGGTGTTTCGCGACACGTTAAAATGAGAAGTTTCACTGTGCAGATTAACTTCTCGACTCTCGTTCAATAATTCCCTATCTCTATATTATAGAAAAAAATAAAATAAAAAAAGAAATGTAAATAAATAAAAAGCTAAGCTCCTCGAAGATCCCTCGAGATTCCCAAGAGCCGGGTCGACCGACCACGAAGAATGAAAATTATTTGCGATAAGGATCCGCCATGCACTCCGTGGCATCCGAGGTTCCGAGGGACGGCGAGAGAACTCCGCGGCGCGGAGGATCGCAATCTCGAGCCCCCGGTCGCCTCGCTCTCGCATATATCGAAACGCGGAGCGTTTATATATAGAGGCGTTATAGAAAGCCACGGTGGACTCGATAAGCCTCGACGCGAGCAGGGGAGGGGGAACAAAAAAAGAATATAGAAGGAACCCGGTGGAGCCCAGAGTGGTGGAAAAGAGCCGCAGATCGAGCGCGGCTCTTTAACCCACACTCGGGGCGATGGCTCGGACTCCGGCAAAGGACAGTGGATTGCCACGGGGGAGCGGCACGACCGATGTCACACTCCCGTCAACGACACGCCCCGCGCAGACCCGTGCCACGCGGTAATCTCCTCCAGAATCGATCACTCTCGAGGAAATTGCCAACTACTACGTGAGAATTTCGTCCGTCGTCTATCCTCGGCGAGAGTCCCGGGTCCCGGGGCAAACGAGAGAATTCACTCGCCATTATCGTTTCTTCACCCCGTCGCTGATTCTCGATTGAAGATGAAACCGTCCTCTCGACGGATCATCGAAAGTTGGATCTTCTTTTTTTTTTTTACATAGAGCGTGTCGGAGATGTTTTCTCACGGCGTCTGATGTTAATTATCGAATGCGAGTTAAACCCGGGATCCTGATGGACGATGAGATGAGATGAGGTCCCGTTGATGTTCCCAGGAAGATTATGTGTCTTCGCCGAGGAAGGGATAAGAATTAATAAAATATCAAGGCAGCCTGAGTGCAGGTAAAGCTTCTTAGCCAAAGTGCTCTTGCTTCTTGCTTTCCTCTGTCCGCACCTTCTTACACTTTTCCATGTTGATGCTGGGCGATCTTTCTCCCTCTATCGCGAGTCAATCGTCTCCCGGTGAAGGCTCCGCTCCGGGATACTCGATCGTCCCTTTCATACACAGAGAGCTCTTTCGCTTTGTTCTCAAAATACGCAGAGAAAACACACGGGCGAGCGAGCGGTTCGAGGAGCGTGTGCAGCGCGTGGTACATGGGACGTCGCCAATACTTGGGCTTTCGTTATCATAGAAATTCGCGGCGTTGCCGTGGGCCGTGTATGCGTAGGGCGGTATATGTTCTTTACGCGCGGCTATCGACGGGCCTCGGGGATGAAAGAAAGTTTCAGCGGAGGAAACTTTTCATCGGCCCTCCGATTCCGGCTTTGATCTTCGATGCCGGGTCTGACGGATCAGCGTGAGCTCGGAGTATGTACAGTGAAGTACTTGGCATTAATTCTAGTAAAAAAAAAAACATAGGGAACGGTTTCCAGCCATTAAGACCAATTTTTTTATCGCCAAAATGTGATAAGGCTGGAATGCTTGAAACCTGAAAGATCAAAACCTATCAATTTTCCTTCTCCACATTTCCCCCCCCCCCCCCCCCCCCCCACTCTCGTTTGAGGAAGTGGTCAATACCGACTGCACAAAAATCTACCAGTTCAAAATTCGGAGTTTCCCGGTCGCTGAGGGAAGATGAATCTGAAACTGGGCGTTGAAGCCGAACGCTTTTTCCTTAAAGCTCGCGAATCCCCGGAGTGCGTCAAGCTTCCGCGCTCATAGTTTCCCTCGACGATACTGTAATGCTTTCGATAGTACTTCGTGCTCTCTCCGTCCCGACGAAAGTACACCCCACTTTGGTGCCTTGCGGCATCAGAGAATTTCGACCTTTTGCACTCGGCAGGCATATCTTCTGCGAGGCACATATATATATACATATATATATATATATACATAACAGCTCTCTCTCCGCATCCTTAACTTCCTCGTCGACGCGTGGTTGATTTACAAGGCGGTACCTCCTAGCCCGAGGGGGCGTAGGGATCGTGCAGGGCTCTCTCCGAGTTCGCTCTCTCAGCCAAGGGTTCCGAATGCGAAAAGGACGTGAACGAGGGTGCCGACGGGGCGGCTCTCCGGTTCTGTCAGCAACGTTATTTCCGGTTTGTGTACCACCGGGGGGTTGAAGTATGTCAGTGCCCGTAAAGACGCGTACCGAGCGGTCGCGAAGGGCGGCGCGGTGGGAGGAGTTGGGGATGAAGAAGGAAGTGAAGGAAGTGTCGAAAATATAAATATTAATATATAGGCCCATGCCAGCTCCGAAGGGTTTGTCCTTTGTCCGATTATCCACTCGCTTCATACCGCGCTTTCTCTTTGTTCCGAATTTTTCCGGCCCGTAGTCCTGCACCCTCCCGTTATTTGTTCTAATCCTCGAATTTAATTATAACATTCCAATTAGTCGGGTGGCTCGGTTCGCGAGCCGACACCGGCAGTTTCCGATTAATTTCATTTTGGTGCGTTTTCGCGACGCTAGTCGTCAAAAGCAAAACCGCCCTCCCGTCGAGCTCGCACGCGCTCCTCTCTGGCGCGGGCTTCCGGTTCGTCGCGCCCGGTGCGCATCAAGCTCTCACGGCCTCCCTTATTTCCATGCCGCTATCACGGATCAACGGGTCGGCAACCGAGTCGGGTACGATATTAAAATCTATATAGCACATAAGTACGAAAGAACGACCGAAAAGTACCGGAGGCAACCCTCGCGATGGATCCCCAGTGCCATCCTCGAGGCCTCCTCAGCCGCCTCCTCTTACCTCTCCCTTCGATCCCCTCACACCTTTATTTTGTTCTTTCTTTTTTTTTATTACCAGTCGCTACGATGCTCCGCCGGGAATATAGCAATTTATTCCTCCGTTCCGGAGAATTTCGCGAATTAAGAAAAACTGCGAAATCGAGTCCCAAACCACTTTGTATCTTTCATTTGAATCATCCGTCCTCTTGTTTTCCTCCCCACCGACCTGACGATTGTCTCCCTCGGCTTATCAATAATTGCAATCCTCGCTCAAAGAATTCCAACCGAAGCATGGTTAAAAAAAAAAAAAAAAAATCAGGAATTCCCCCAAAGTCCATTTCTGATCCCCTTCGTTCGTGTACCGAAGAGCCCTTTGTTCTCCGCTCGAACGATTTCGGTCGGAGCGCCACCCGTTGTACGACCTTTTGCCACAATGGCAACGTATACGGCAATGGTATACGTGAGCCGCCGATTGACCGCTGGTAGGAATCCACCCAGTAATCCCACTCGTTCCCGGACAGCGCGCGCTGTCGGAGCTTCCAGGAGCGGCGGAGTCCGCGTCCGGTCTCTTCGATCACACCGATCGATGTACACCGAGGACATCCGGAGGCTCTTGAGCAAGTCGGGAACCGAGACAGCCCCGAGCACAAAGAGGACAAAGTAAAAGCGCGGGGGGGGGGGGGGGGGGCTTCGAAGAAAAATAATTCCTCGGATTCGTACTCACTCTTCTCCTCCGGTAATTCCACTCATAATCCTCCGACGCGGGGGACATTTTTCCAATATAGACGTATACTTGTCGCTATAATACCGAGCTTATGTGGTACAATGTACATATCGGAGTTACACATAGGATACCGGCGGTACGCACACAGCGGGAACAACGGACACGGTTATCTGCTGCAAATAGCCGAAGGGTTTTGACAAGCGGTACACCGCGCTGTACTCCCGCGTCCCACACACGTTCGGCCCGCAATCACACATACACGGATGAATGCCCATTGCCACAGTGGCCACGTTGGATTTGCCGGGTTGGTATTATCGATTCGTCGCTATCTCCCCCTATGTTGTACGCGTAAATACCGTCGAAATACCCGACGCGTAATTCCGGTCGCTCCTGCTGCTTCTCCTGCTCTCCCCGATGCTCGTGTACATGCCGTCGGGCCTTGTACAAGTGTGCGTGGTTGTATGTATGGTAGACGCGATGCCCATCGTACACGTTTTACCCTTTGCTTGCCGTGCAGATTAAATGCGCTCAGGCTGCGATGCACTGTACGATACGGAGATCGCAGCGTTATACATGGGCCTAGAGCCAGATATCGATCTTCTGTTTTGATCGGTCTCGTGCTCATCGCGGCTGAACCGATAGCACCGAATACGAAATAATTGTTGAGGGTGGGTGGAAGTAATGGTCGAGGAGAACAATTTTATCGCAGCGATCGATACTGGATCAATGTCGAAAGTCTAAAGCTTGTCATCCGAACTGTCATTTTTGGAATTAGCAATAGTTTATGGGAAATCGTCTGTGGGGAGACTTGTTAATGAAAAGTTTTCACAAGAAGTGTCAAGGTCGAGTTTCCACGGGCAAAATATTCGGCGAGGTATTGAGCACGATATTAAGCAAGTCGTTGAGCCAGATATTTAGCGAAATATTCAGAAAGTTATCGGGAAAGATATTCGGAAAAATATTCGGGAAGGCGTATTGACCAAGATATTCGGAAAGGTATTGACCGAGATATTCAGCAAGATATTCGGGAAGGTATCGACCAAGATATTCGCGAAGGTATCGACCAAGATATTCAGGAAGATACCGCCCTAAGTTCCCCAAGATTTCTCCTAGACTTCTAAGTTTCCCTCCCCAGTTAACTTAGAATAATTCGTCCGGTATGTTAGAAAGCGACTGTAAAGCAGTTCCGCATTTGATGTTGGTGGATTTCGATAAGCCTCCTGAATGTAGCGTTGGCACTTACAGAGATCTGATAATATCTCGAGTTGCACGTTTCCGCTTCGTTGCATATCGCCCCAAGTTCCCCCAAGATTTCACCTCAGCTTCTAAGTTTCCCTCCCGAGTTAACTCAGAATAATTCGACCGGTATGTTAGAATTGAATGTATAACAGTTTCGCATTTCGTATTGTTGGATTTCAAAAAGCCTCCCGAATGTAGCTTTGGTATTTGCAGAGATATTTAATTTTTTTCGAGTTCTACCTTTCCGCTCCGCTACATAGACGCAAGTACATATCGTGTTACTTCATCATTTCGCCTCCTTACCGCACAGATTCACGTAATCGGGGTATCCGCGTTCGCGGCTATTCGACGTAATTTCCGTCGACCCCCGCGCATTGCATAATTAATACCGGCGGTTCTGTGCAGGGGGTGGTTCGCGCTGTGTATAGAGTACTTGGAATATTGCGGTGCCGGCCGCACGATGTGTCGGGCATGCTATGGTATACGACGCATTCAATGGGTGGGGGAGGGTTTGATAATAATACTTGCGAGCGCTGCATCCGCAACCCTCATACGTCAATGTCTCCGCTAGTTACGAGGGTGGTTCTCGGCGCTGGCTGTCTGGCTCGTACATGCCACCCTCCTGCTGCCCGAGAAGACGCGCAGCGTTATACGCTCGGGCCGAAACTCTCCGTGAGATCGAACCCTTATCTCATTTCTACGAAACATTTCTTTGTTCTCGTCGAAACAGATCGCGAGACCGAAGAACGAAAATATTTGAGGATTGATGGCTCGAAGGGTTTCCTTCTTTTTCTTTTTCTTACCAATACCAAGATGAAAGACGAGAGCGGAGAAGCACCCCGAGTGGATGAACAAAGAAGCCCACATAAATAAAAGAACGCGCGGAGGCCGCCGGATCTCCGAGATGCACCCTCGACTCCTCTCGGATAAAACACCAATGGTGGAACGAAGGGGGGGGGGGGGGGGGGGGGGAGGAGGAAAAGCTAAAAGAATTTTTACAAATCCCAATTACCCGTAATCGTCTTTTCGCGAGCTGGTGCGCCGTAAGCCTCTTACAGCCGCTATAAGATGGAACTGGATTACGACGAGTTGGAATCTCCTTACCGGAGTACGACGTTTCTTTCTCGAGAGAGACGGAGCTCGCTCCCGGGCTCGCGACGCCTACACCGGAAACCCAGTTACTCCCTCCTTACCCGCTGTCTCCCAAGATCTCGCCTACACTAGTTTGTTATAAGCTTCTCGTTGCAATAACAATTTTTATGCATCCATTTACCGATAACCATCGAAGCAACGAGAAGTTTCCTCTCCTCTGAGATAGGGTTTATCTACGAGTAAGGAATGATTGCGGAACTCCTAACGACGTCACACAGGGAGGTTCGGGCATGCCTGAAGCATAGAGCAATTTCCCGTCTTCATTCCTTCCGCCGTTGTCCGAGGAATCAATTTCGCCAGTTCCATCCCTTGGCGCAAATTCGGCGCTGCAAAGTCCATCCCGCCCTAATGACGCCAAAAATAATGGCGTAGTTGTCCTTATTGTTCAATCACTTTCGCGAATCCTCGGAACTCGTCATCGTTAAGTCCGCTCCTCCTTGCCAAATCAATAATCGAATCGACGCACAGTTTCCCCGATGGTTATATTTTCCCCCTTCATCCCGGAAAAAGTCCGTGAGCCCCAACCATATCTTTACGAGACTCTTCGACCCGTTCCTGCGCTCATCTGCGACCTCGGATCTTATTTCATTGTTCTCCCGTTATTTCCCCCCCCCCCCCCCCCTCTTTCTCGAGACGTCGCCCATCCCCCGTCGACTTCCGTTTCCGTCGCGACGGGGAGTCCGCGGTGCGGGTGACGAAGACGTCGAGTCCTACCCGGCGCGGGATGTAGAGACCCGGTCCCAAGCCGGGACGCCATCGATTATTTTTCTACGCCCGACGAAGCACCCCACTAAAGCACCACAGGGGTGGCTCGCTGCGTCGAGCCGGCATCGAGCTCTTTGTCTGAATTGCCTTAGACAAGAGGGAGGGATAGCAGTGGGTCACCGGGCGCGTGTCGTTCGCTGCCAAATGCGAGCTTCTTCCACCCCGCGAGTTCTTCGCCTCCACCGTCACCTCCACCTTCCTCGTGAGGAGCTTTGGCTTCCAAGCCCGAAAAACTTTCGCGAGATTTTCCGGACAGTTCCGTGGTCTTTCTTCGAAGCCAAAAGCAGCACCCCACCCATCACTACCAGCACATCGCCGTCGCGCTTCCTCCAGCGAGGGTCCTCCAGACGATGAAAGACCGCACGCTGGCCTGTTTTTTCTTTATCTCTTCATCCGGTGGGAGGTGAAGGATGTCCATAAATTCGCGCTGGTCTGTCGCTGATTTCGTCGCCACCCAGCCTGGAGGATCCCCTTTGCCGCTGTATACGCGTACCGGACGCCGTTGCAACCCCTACAGGGGACATAAAGACGGAGGACCACGGGGTGAGGAAGGCGAGGAGGCGCGAGGAAGAAACTTTTATCTTTTTCGCGGGAAGTCACTTAGCGTTCCTCATCCCGTGTCCAGCCGACGGGAACGGTCTTGGGGTCGGAGATGAATCATTTCTTCCTCGTTGCGTTTTACTCGCCAAGGAACGTTTATATTCCGCGCATTTCGTTGCCACGATGTTTTATAGCTGTTGGGTTTCGTTGATAAGAAAAATACAATTGAACGATCCTTTGTCACTCGAGGTCTTCTCTTGACTTTATTCATTTTCATTCATTTTTGTTATTTCCTTTTGGAATTCAATAATGGAGAAACAGGGATATTGACCGAAGCGGGAGCTTTTTGATATTGAAAGTCCAGATAGGTTTGCCAAAAACCGGCGAATTCGCCGTTCTCACGAAGCCGATTCGAAACACGCTTCGGTCGTGTCCTCGCGCTGACGAGCGGGTGAACGAACTCGTGAGGAAGGCGAGAGAGTCCGGAGACCTCGAGGTAAGACAGTCGGGCGGACCTACGTGAGCGAGTGTGATCAGAGAATCTATCAGGAGGAACGTGATAGGGATAATGCATCGGAGGAAAATCCGGAGAGGAGGAAGCCGAGATAGAAGGTTTCTCTTTTGGATTCAATGTCCTCTCGTCTAGTCCTCCGGTTTGCATTAAAGAAATCCCATTCTTACGAACGAAGATCGCGTATGGACGTCTGCATTATAAATTTGAGGTACGCGATCGATGTCGGATAGATCGACGGCTCGCAAACGGAAAAGCGTATCTCACACAGTCTCGCACGACAAATACGAAGACACGCGCCTTCCTCTTCCTCGGCCGTCGATATGACATAAAAACGGATATTTTACAACCACCCGAACATAGGAGCCGGACCATAAACTCATGATAGTTTTTAGCGACTGGAATCTGGGAGTGTAAGTTCTCGCACTAAAAGAGCAGTTAATGCCAGAAAGGAGATGGCGCCCTCGGAGACTTATCTGTACGACGCAGCATGCGGCACGACCAACGCCCCAACCGAGGAACACACCAACGGTGCGAACCAATTATTTGCGAAGCCCCCCTCGTTTCAGTTTCTCATCTCCTTCCATATCCCGGTCATCTCCGTTGTGTACTTTTCTTTCGTTCGCCCGTCCTGTAATACGGAGTGCGCCGAGTGACGTGCTACACACGTTCGGATCGTTTTACAAGCGTGCCATATAACGTCCCTTTATCGCTCCGGGACCTATGGCCGGTTCGCTAGTGACGTTAAAGCTCTAGATAAGAGCTTCCTTAGGAACGCTTTCGCGAAATCCCTTGGGATGCGGGCAAGGTCTCTTTCAGACGGGACGATGGAAAGTGGAAAGGGCCGGAAAAAAAAACAGCGAGTGCGACTGAACCGAACGACCCCCTTTTGCTAACTTCACCTCCGCGAAATGCTATACGGTCCCTTTTACCTCTCCCCCCTTCTCCCCGCTTGCCGTCCTGTTTTCACTGGCTCTCCTCGGAGTCCGACACAGGACCACCACGGCCCGTCGGACGTAGATCGTTCCAGCGTCCCCGTAAAACGATGCCAAACTGCTCGACGTCGGGGACAGCCAGCCAAAGCAACCCTCCCCGACCATTTGGTCACGGTCAAGGGACGCGTTTTCGCGCGACACTCTCCCACTGAGCTATAGCTCTTTCCCACACACGCCTTTGATGGCGTATAAACTTTACAGAAGCGGTAATAGGCGACGCAGCGGGATACCTCGTGTCCAGCCAGTCCACCGAAACACTTTCATCAGGAAAACAACCCCCTTCATAGTGAGAAAGCTTTTTAATTTTTTATCCTCGTTCTGGTTCACCCTCGTGTATTTTGTGAACGTTCTACTGAACTTACTTTGCTTGCGATCTCTTCGTTCGTTTTGGCAATGTCCCTTTCTGACCATCGGTGTCGTGAAGTGGAATTAGTGACCTGGGTTGCTATTCACGCATTTTTCTATGTTGACGGTCTAATTTTTGTTTTCGTTAATCTGTGACATATCAAGTTGCCATCTCGCACACTTTGCGAGGTGACCTTCATCTGCTTGTCACCTCCGGTTTTGAAATTGTCACTTCCGATTATGAAATATTCGTTGTCGACCGGAAGTGAGGTCACACGGGAAAACGGCACTTCCAGTTTGAGTCTCACTTTTCAACCGGCAGCGACGCATACCGGAAATACGTCACTTCCGGTTTGAAAATTCGATTTTCCATTCCATTAGAGCTCGGAAGACCGTTGGCTTCGCTCCGGCTATCTACGCTGGCCGGAGAATGAAGGATATGGCGTTTTGGCGCACGGCAGTCAGGGTTAATCCAGCGATGTGCCGTTTTTCCAGTCACGGCGGAATCCAACCTGGGAAGAAGTAACGGTGGTTCGAGTAAAGTGATGACGATGGTAGCGCAATCAAACGTCCCGGCGTCCTATCGCAGCCTCGGGCTGCCCTCGTCTCTTCCTCATCTCTTACCATGCCTCTTCCATCCTCCCCTTCACCCTCTCCCACTCGTTCACTCTCGCTCTCACTGTGCGCGACAGAAATCTGCCGCTGCCAGTCGCAGGATCCCCGGTTAGCTCGCCTATATCTATACGCAAGCTTAAACCTCGCCGTTCAGACAAAGTCTCGCAAGGCTCACCCTTAACGTTCGACAGATCGTAATTAAACGAGGAAGGAACGCAATCGGCCTCTTCGAGCCGGCGGAATTAGCAGTACCGCGGCGTTATCGGGTCGTTAACAATGGCGTTAGGGGGACCAGCACCGGCTATGAAGAGGGAGACCCACGCACAAGCTCACCAGCTGTAGATCCGCAGACCTTCCGCGCGCAGAACCCGAGCGTGTTCCCGTTCAGGAAGTCGCCGGGCTGAAGCCCTCCAGTGTCCGCCTCTTGGCTTCGTCGCTGGGATACATTTTTCTCTCCTTTCGCTTGTTTTTTTTCTTTCCTCCCAACGGTAATCCCTCACGGGCGAGTGAGAAAGGGACATCGCAACTTCGCGGTTGCCTATTGCGCTTCCGGCTTACGATCGGGTCCGTATTTAATTTACGTCGGTTGTAAATGTCCGCGTATACGGGATGCGCGTAAAGGGAGTCCCGGCGAGGAGGAAGCTTCGTCGAAGGAGGGACCCGGAGGTGGGGTCGACGACGACGAGGACGAGGAAGCCTCCGGGGCTCTTACTTACCCGGCTCTCCAGCGCAGGCCCCACGGATGCCAGAACTCTGGCAGTAGGTAGATTTAACGACCATGAGCGAACTCACTGTATGTGCCCGGACAACCTTTGTTGACATCCCTTGGTTCTTCTTCTTCTTGCCCGAGCCCTTATCCACACCCTCGCGCACCTCACACCGACTCACGTTATATTGCCGTTGGTTTATACGAGCCGCTAGAAGGCCACGAAATATTCGGATTATCGTCGCGCAACCTCCCATAAAGCGGGCAAAGGGTGGAAGAACGATGAGCCAACCCGGGTAAGGGGTGAGCTGCGACCGCTGCATCTTTTAACGACAGCCTATATATATTGCGGGCAAAGTCCACTGTACTCAAGACTTTAAACTTCCACTCCCCGATTACTTCGGAATAGGTTATCTTGCGAGCGCGTGATAACGAAGTACGCGATGTGGCGGGTCGCGCTGTCCTACAGTGCGTCTTCGCTTCGATGAACCTCGAAAGAAAATTCAATAGGAATTTATGTGGCAGCTTTGCAAAGTCAACACTTTGATGCCGTTTTTAGTTGATAATAAACACTCGCTGTGGAATTATAAATGATAAAAAAAATTTATTATTGTATCTTAATGAACTTACATCTTCTAATGATTATTTAATTTTAATTGCCGATCGTAGAGATGAGAGGAATTCAGTTGGAAAATTCAATAGGAATTTATGTGGCAACTTGTCAAATGTTAAAACTTTGATGCTACTTTTAGTTGAAAATAAACATTCGCAATGGAAAGGGAAAAAATAAACAAAATTTGGTTTTGTATTTTTATGAATTTACATCTTCTAATGATTATTTTATTTCGACTGCCGATGGTAGATAAGATGAATTCAATTGGAAAATCCATACGAATTTATGTAGCAGCTTATAACAGTTGAAACTTTGATGCCGAAAAATTGTGTTTTTATTTGAAAATAAACATTTGCAATGGAGAGGCAAGAAATAAGGTTACATTTTTTAAATTTATTGTAACGACTTTGCTTTTTCTAATGATTATTTAATTTTGATTGCAGATGGAAGATGAGGGGAATCATGGTAACGACGACACGAGATGCTTCATACTGTCGACCCTCGCTGCCCTACAGTGGTCGAGGGTATCTTGCGTTCTTTGCCGAGCCGCAATGCTAGTCTTCGACAGGTATCCTCTGGTCGACGGTACATTCTTCCTGTCGCCCCGACAGCACTCTCACTCTTGCGCCGAGGTTAGTAACTTCACTACGCTCCGTTGAAAAAAAAAAAAAAATGTATTATGTAAATATATAATTTTTTTTTACCCAAAAAAATTAAACGTATAAAACTTACTTAAGGTCGGGTGAACGGTGTCTCTTCAATGGATGTTCCTGTTGTTCGGATTATAGGTCAAGGTCGAGGGCCGCACACAATTCTTGTCAGCAGTGTGCATGAGCTGTCTGGAAGGTAGCAGCGGAGCTCCGGTTCGTTGTCGATGCTGCACCAGAGTGTGGGATGGCTCCAGCCTCGTTCTCGGCACCATGTACAGTTATGACATATTTGCCGCCATGCCATGCTGCACCGAACGTCTCAAGGTGAGTTACAGATTTTTAACGCAATTTCTGTCACGAACAGTATCGCAAAAAAAAATCTTTCTAAATCACAAAGTGTCTTAAAAATTCCATTTACCAATTTTTACATACAAATTTTTAAAACATTAACGATGAAACTATTTTTTTTTTAAATTACATTTATTAATTTTTACACCTAAACAAGACAAATTTTACGATAAAACTATGTTCGAAAAGCTTTCTTTATGAGAAGAGTTTTTTTTTTTCAACTGTGAGTCTCGAATCTTCACTCATGACTACCTGAATTGAATTTGATTTTTTTTGTTATTTTTGTTGCAGTGCAACAGTTGCCAAAAGCCACTGATCTATCCGCATCAACGGCTGAATTTTTATTCGGACTACAGTCGCGTCTTTCCGTGTCCTCACTGCCGTGCGGTGGACGCACACTTCGTAAAGCCCCTGGCGGCATGCTACACACGCGAGCAATTTCAGCTTTACAGTCAGTGGCCGTAACCATTAGAGAAACTTGAGCCTCGTCAACCGTTCAACATCCTCGGCGAAGACGATGACAATATGCGTATATTAAATTGCATCATCGATAAAAAAAAGTCGCAAGTTTCACTAACCGCGGAGCCACACGTCAGCGTCACGCGACATACGACGGATTGGAAGAACTTCTTCGTTCGGGTTTAAAAATATTTCGGCGTTAATATAATTAAAAGAAAAGAAAAAAAAAACAGGAACCTCGAGTTGAAGATTATAGTAAGGTGAAAAAATCGAATCATGGTGTGGTTTTGGGGTGTACTAGGAGTAAAAGGAAAAGAAAGGATAGCAGGCGATTTTCAGCGCTAGTACGCGTTGAACACGCGATAGTCAATGTTTTTTTTGCGTCAAAAAGCGATTCCCAAAAGAAAAAAAAACAACAATAATTAAACGAAAAATCGCTAATCCTATTTTAATTTAAAAATTTTAAAAAATAATAATAAAGTTTGCGTGTTTACGGGTCAATAAGATTGTCGTATCCAGTAGGTAATAACGCAGGCGATTAATAAAAATGAAATAAAATAAAAGGAAAAAAAAAAAAAAAAACATACGACGACAGTCTAAAATGCCACAGGCAAAGCCAACCGTCTCATAATTTAGTCGAATTATATTAACAATTGATACGGTAATAAATTATACCTAATAGATTATTAAGCGATAAACCAACTTAACTGAACACATATGTACGAGAACCACCTTTTTTAGGAGGGCTCATAAGAGAAGTAAAAGAAGAAAAATACTATTGTTTGTTACTTAGATAATCGATAAAGTTGTTTTCATTTTTAACATTTTATTAGTTTGTACTACGTTTAGACGGCCATCGTTGTTTTGTTTGAGGAAAAGAAAACAAACAAAAAAAAAATAAGATAAATAACGCGTAGCCCCGAAATACTCGTGCGACGAGACAATTTTCTATCGCGCGTTGACAAATAGCTTACTGACGTCACAAAGAGTTTGACTCATCGAGCGCTCCGGCGACGCAGATCATTATCAGGGGGGGGGGGGGGGGGGGGGGGCTGGAATATAGAAAACTCCTTTCATTGCCTCTACAGCAGTTTTTGGCACGATGATTGCCTTTGAAAAATTGTTCATTCGAGTATAAAAAACGAGCTTTTTAGCTTATCAATCGAACTCCAAGACGGATGTAAAATAAGAAGAAAAAGACATGCCTTAGTTCG
Source organism: Exephanes ischioxanthus (assembly GCA_958510785.1). Classification (NCBI taxonomy): domain Eukaryota; kingdom Metazoa; phylum Arthropoda; class Insecta; order Hymenoptera; family Ichneumonidae; genus Exephanes; species Exephanes ischioxanthus. Next base: position 6,360,291 of record OY294020.1, on the reverse strand, counting down.
AAAAAACAACATTTTTTTAAGAGATGGCACTAGGAGATTAAAAAACGGAGATTCAGAGCATTAATCAGTGTGTAAATTTCTCTGAAGACGGTCGTGAAAACTTGTCTGCACTTTTTTGTTTCTCTGTACAAACACGTTAAATCGGCTATACCTTGATCGGTCGCGGTTGAACAAATTTCGAGCGGCTCTAGCTGGGCCCTCGGGCGCTTTGTTCAAAGAGCATGGAGTTTGGAAGGAAAATAAACAAACAAACAAAAATCTCCCGAGAAAGAAAAGGAAATATGCAGAAAAAAAAAAAAATTGAAAAAGAAAAAAACAGAAACACGTAATGTACATACAGACCTGGAGTAGAGAAGCTTCACGTTGAAACTTTCTTTCCGGCGATGCTGGTCGTTGCTGAACAACCCATAGCGGCCGTCCCGAGAACCAAAACCGCCATTCCCCCCTAATTCAAGTTTCCTACAAACGGAAAGGAAAAAAGTACACACACAGAGACAAAAGTTAAAGTCCCTTACACCGAATTCCCCAGATCCTCCTGGTTCCAAGGTAGTTTAATCGATCGCGCGTACCTCTTTTATGCTTTCTATCGTAAATAACGTAAATAACATGAATAATAACCTACCCGCGTAGGAGAGTAGTAGACTAGCAGCTGACGTCGTACATCCACGACCGAATCACCTCTTTCGGCGTTACGTCGAAGAAGCACAGTCGTGGTTGGCATCAAGCTGCAAAACAAAACACGACACACACACGACAAAGCAAAGACATTTTTTTGCACCCATTGACACTGAGAAAGGATAAACACGATAGATTAAAAAAAAAAAAAGAAAAAAAACGAAAAAGAATAAACACGATAGCTTACTCATAAGGTCGAGAAGGATAAATAATTATTAACGAAATAAATATTAAAGATGCAACAATACTTGAGGATGATAGATTTCGCGCAGGAAAAGAGGAATAGAGCAGTTAATATACGCGGAGTGTTTTTTTTTTGTTGGATTGAGTCCAATGATCGACGACACACCCGACATTTCTCACAGTGCCAAATAACGCTTCAGGGGTTTCCTTCGCATGATTTCGCGCTTGGTTAGATCCTTTTTTTCTGTTGTTTCACTCGTTTTTTTTTTTCGCGATTTGCCGAGCAACAGTCGCGCGGAGACGCTCGAACAGATGTTCAACGCTAAAGTTGACGCACGTGAAAGTGCGCTCGCGTTACAAACACTCCCTATCAATTTGCATTTTTTTTTTTTCAATGTTTAGATAGATTCAACAATTAGGTGAAATATGTATACGCCTACGGTACAGACGCGAGGATATGATTTTCGAAACGTCGTCGAGAGGATTGTCGACAGATATCCAGCAATGTCCCACGGAAAGAAATTAAAAGTTTTTTTCATTAATTTTAGAAGTTTTAATCCCCTTTTATTCTCGTTTCGTATTGCAGCCCAATTTTGGTTCTCCGCATGCTAGGTAGATAGCATGTTTTCAAATTGCACAAAAAAAAAAAAGATTGTTTCACGGTGATGTAATTTTAATGATTAATTTATTGAATATATATCGTGTATGTGTCAAAGCGTTACATTCGCCGGAAATAAGGGATGTTTTCCAGGACATTGGATCAACTCATCGACGTCTTTTTACAGCGTTTAAAAAATCTCATCCTCACCGAGCCTACCGAGAACCCACGATAATGTATCCCTTAGCGATCCAGGCGCATGCGCGTGGCGACGTTAGTGCGTTCTTTTTTTTTCTTCATTTTCTTCTATAATTTTGCAAGTATGTAGGATGTAAACGTTTTAAGTGTATCAAGACGAGTGTATAAGAGAATTGAGGCCGCTCGGCGCGGCCGTTTAGCGCAGGGAAAACGATTTAGCATATAAGATAGAAAGAGGGTGAGAGAGAGTGTGAGTGAAAACGTAATAAGAGTACGAAAAATAAAAACTCTTCGGTACAGTACCGTACTATTACTATTATAACGAATCGATAAAAAAATTAAAATTAAAATAATCGAAAAAAAGTAAAAACCAAAAAAAGAAGAAAAAAAATGCCCACGAACGGATTTAAGAAGAAAAAAACCTTATATGCGTTAATAGTAAGTGAGTGTAGTGAGATATCGAGAGGTCGTTTTCAGGAAAAAAAATAGTAGAGAATAGGAACTCAGTTTCGGATTCTGAACACTGTATCGTATTCGTCTTCGAATTCTTCCGCGTTCAAGCATCGTCGCGAACTTGCCGCAAGCGAGTTCGCGGAGCTGTCGCAGGATTAACGAAATGGGCGAGAGGAAAAAAGTCTGTTTTAAACGAGAAACCGTAGTAGACGAGGCGAAACCCCCTACCACTGTGTGTGCAGGTTTCCCAAACCTCGATTAAACTGCTGCGTGTACGATTAGCGGCTTTAACGCAATGAGCTCGCTGGCGCGAATATCACTTCGTCTTCGATTTTTCTTTTTCACCGTTTTTTTTTCGGAGTAAAAAGAAATTGAAGGATCGTCGCGCCGCGATTCTCTTCGTAAACGAGAAACAAACAAAAATAACTAACTAATCCCTCACACATATTCACACACACGTACACAGACGTCTATATTATACGAATAATAAAAAAAAAACATATAGCGATAGTTCATTTAGTATATCGAATGAGAGTAACTTATATACACATTATATATTTGCTCTAATTCTTGTAAGGTATATTACGAATAGTTAGGATAACTTTTTTACTCCGATCACCATACGATTTTGTACCTTTTGCTATATAAACTATAGTATATATTATACACATTATATATATATATATATATATATATATATATATATATAAATATATATATATACACACACACATTATTTCTACGCGTGTCGTAGGAGACGTTGGTTTCATACGGGGAACGGGAACGCTTCGAAGATCATTTCGTCGTCAGAACGATCGACATCGTTTTGTCTTTTTTTTATTTCTTTTTTTTTTCTTAAATTTAATACGTGCGAACCCACCGAGATCTTTCGTAGTGCAGGACACTCGCTATCGACGGGACGTAGCGACGTCTCGTCTCGTTAAGCGTCTCTTCCAGGGCCTATCCTGCCGCAAACTTGCATCAGCAACGATCAACAACACTGTCGTTCGAAACTCTTTCGTTCCCCGCTCATGGAACTCGTCCGCGTCGAGCGATCGAGTGAGTATATGAAAAACAACAAACAAAAAAAAAAAACAAAAAAAAATTTTGTATCGATGTTTTTAGAGAGAGAGATATTTATGGGTACGATAATCGCCGGCCGGTACCCCTGATTGCTATTGACCCAGATGTACCCATCGACCTTGACAGCGTATTGATTGATCCATTTGCCGCAGTCGTAATCGATGAGATAAAAGGATTATGATTTTTTTTCATCGATACGATTTGGCTATAGAATCATCAAAATTACATCGGAAAAAATGCTAAAAAAATATATATGTCGAAAAAATCGTGAACAGATTTTTAAAAATTTCGATCGAAATGGCTCGCGTAAAACTTGAAAATGAGGTTTATTTTCGGGAAACAATGGATCTGCGATTCGCGTTCTCTCTTCTCAGCTGAAAACTCCGGGTACGCGACGAACGCCTGAAAATTCATAACGAACGTCCCTCGGCTCATTATTTATTTATTCCATTAACTTCGCGATCCTTTATGAAAACAAGTTTCGAAAATGTTCTCAACGCGGGGGTTATTAAATATTTCGCGTTACAAAAGAGTTCGAGAGGGTTAAAGTTCGGGTTTCAAAAAAAAAAAAAAAAAAAAATTAGCCTTTCGTAATAATACACGCGGTGTTAGTCCGAGGGTCGTTTCTGAAATAATAATGATTGCGAAGGAGGAAGTTCGCGACTGGAAAGGCGAAGGTGTCACATCTGGTACGAAAGTGGTTATGAGTAGTTGAAATATGAATAGAGTTTAAAATTGTCATTACAGTGAAGGCTCGAGTCTCGGGACGACGGTGAGAAAGGATTCTCTGCTAAAGTTTCGGATTAAAAAAACGAAGGGGGAAAGCTTTTTTGTTTTTGTGCATCGTCCGGGGACACCGCGACGCTTTTCGTTTCGTCGTCTCTCGCGTGAAATTTTAATAACGACGAAACACAACCGGGTCGCGCGTTGTCGATTAATTCTAGGGTAGAATCTCAGGACAGAGGAAAAGCGCGGATGAAGAATGCACGTGAAACGGAGTCAAATTTTCTGGTAAATTGATATTGTGGATGTCGAATCGGCTGTACCGGCAACAGCGTGTCATATTTCATAAAATAAAAATTAAATAAAAATGCACACAAACTATTGAAAGAAAAAAATTTAATAGTTTGTTTACATTTTTTAATATAGCCTATCCCAACTCGAATTAAGTAAATATCGGTACGAGTGTTTTTCTTTTTCTTGAAATTTCAACAAAGCGTATACAGTTTTCTCACAATGACGACTTCACGGACGACTCGTTCAGCCGATTCACGAGTCGATCCCGATCATCGATAGTCTCTCGACGCTCGAAATATTTCGTGAGTGTTATTATTAATTAATTCATTCATTTAAACAAAACAAGAAGTAAAACAAAAATAATTAAAACATAATAATTATTAAGACGTAAACTCTAGAGATTAAGGATTCTCAGCTGTGGTAGACAACTATATTGTTATATTTCGAAGGACTCGGCAAACACGATGAAACGTATACATATGTTTAGGTAGGAATATGTACGATCTACGGCGTGACGATTTTAACCTTAAATAACGAAGCGATCGGCAGAGATTTAATCGCGATGAAGAAATTAACGACACACCCACACACACACACACACACACACACACGCGCGCGCTGGCACGCGCGCGCACACACACACACACCCACACACACACACACACACCCACACACACACACACACACACACACACACACAAACACCACAAAATTAATTCGTTCCTTTGATATAATCGATTAGGTGCATAATCGTAGGAGTGTCTTGACCCTCGAATCAACGATCACGTATATGCAAAAATCACCTCGATCGATTTCCTTTTTTTCTTTAATTTGTTTTTTTTTTTTTGGTAATCGCAACATAAATGAAATTGACGAAAATTACTTGACGTTGAGATCGACGGCCAAGACCTGGTAGTTAAAAAATCCATTCGAGTGTCACGTGATAATACAATCGTGCGTACGCCCGTATCCGATTATCAGTACGTGTGAGAGGTTCGGTTGATAAATTCGAGTCAAAGGAATAATAGATCGGAATCATAATTTTCGCAAGCTTTCGATACATTGCTGACATCAGTAAGAATAACTTTGCAATCTACTAAGTGTTATTATAAAAGAAACTACAATATCAATTATAAACAATGAACAATTTGATTGAGTTTTGTTTTATTTTTAACATTTTCTTTATCGGAATCTCATTAAATTATTAAGTAAACTATCAACTCATCAATTTTTCTTAACCGATCTTTTCGATTATCGGAAGCTTGTGGAAAGGAAGTATTTTTATTATTCGTTTGACTACCCTCGATTGTGCGAACCCTTCTTTCCCTCTAAATATCGATATCTAAATAAATAACTTGAACGACATAGTACTAATTGATAATAAAGTGTGTGCTTGGTAACTTTTTTGTGGTCGGACGTGCTATCGACTGCACGGATAGTTACTACATATATAATAAAGAAAAATACATTGACGAAGCGGCCACACGTGTAAAATCGAGCATCGTATAATGATCGAGGATCTAAGGAAAAAAAAAAACAAAAATTATTTATTAATCAATATCCGAATACCGAGAAACTTTAATAGATTTTTGTGGGACGGTGCGTGAGGGCTGCACGCGTTGTAGAAGAAGAAAAAGCGGCATCACGATATATTAACGTTTATTTCACCATTAAATATTAACGATACAATATATATATATATAAACATCTATATAAATATATATATATATATATTTCTGTTTTTCGAACGCTAAATACCTCAGGTGCGCTGTATTATTGTGAAAAAAAAGAAGAAAACGCGCCTGGTGATACCAACCGGCAATATCCCATCGATAGACGTATTTACGTATGTACAAAACTCGAAGCTGTGCATACCCCACCCGATTCCGGAATATTAATAATCTACGCAAAAAACGAAATGATGAAAAAACAAAAAAAAAATAATGAAGGAAATGAAAAACAAACAAATGATTATAATAACATATATCTATATCTAAACCTTCGCGTAGCGCGAATAAAGAGCGATTCTCGTTCATGCTCATAATTGATATCGATCAAGCATCTCCGAAAAGTGAAGAAAAAAAATGATGCTCTTGAATAGTCTCAAATAAAAAAAAAAAGTGACTGGGACCGGACGAGATTTATAGACTCGAAATTCGCGCGCACAGTCCCGATTAAGTTTTCACAGATTTAACGCCCCGTATCCCCCGACGCAATCACCCACACTGTTTCTATAATCCGAGCACTGGAAAAGATTTAAAATAAAAAGAAAGAAAAATAAAACAAGAAATTATCCACGCGTCGGGCGTGAATTTATGCCCGAACGCAATTTATGTACAATTATCCCGTTGTTACTGGTTAGATAAAAGAAAGAGAAGAAAAAAAAAGGAAACATTTTATATCGTGAACGCTACTGGAGAGCGATTTGAGTTTTAGTGATCGACATACGCGCGTGGCTGACCTATCGGAATTGATTTTTGAAATAGTACTTTGCGATACTAGTGCGTAAAAGCGGACTTTCGGCGAAGGTTGGGAAGTGGCTGCACGAGCCGGATCGAGCGCTACAACGGCACGAGGCGAAGCCGAGTGCTGTTGTAGCTCGAGACAAGGCGAGTGCGGCCACTTCACAACCACCGTCGGGAGTCCGCTTTTACGTACAAGTATCGCATACTACTTTTTGTGACGAATGCATGAAAGGTGCCGGGTAAATACTGTGCGCATGCGCACAGTATTTACGATACGCTTATGCGTTGCATAAATACTCGAAGCGTGTCGTAAATACTCATTACGACACGCTTCGAGTATGTAACGCCTTCTTGAAAAACACCACTTTATGTCGCGCCCGGGCCCCACATAAAGCAGCACTTTTCATGCATGAGTTACAAAAATAGATTTTTCATCGAGATCCAAACCTCTTACGTTCCGAAAAAAAAAAAAAAAATGCAGTCGATCACTGTAATAGCGAAGGGGTCGAATTTAAAAATTACGCAACCGATTGACAGCCGCACGGGAGTGTCGACCGGTACGCAGTCATGAAACCCACAAACCGGCTGTCTTTCACACTCTATAACGGTTGGAAGGGAGTCGAGTTCCCAGTATTTCAGATACACATCGACGATCATTAATTCGAAAGAAAAGGACCGCACGAGTTATCTGGCTGAGAGCTCGACTCAAACATCGAATCGTCTTGAAACGCTGGCAAAGGTACAAATGTACATAGGAACATAATGTTGTTATACAGTAATATCGCGGTCTCGCAATAATTCGTTTCTCGAAACGATTAAGCGAGACTTTTCGATGATTATGCTGAAATGGCGCGCGTATATCGATGTCTCGATATCGGGACAGAGAAAGAGAGAGAGAAAGAGAAATAGAGGTGGAGAATGAGAACGACATTGAGAAATGAATATGAAAAGGTGTGAAACGTCACGACTCATGACACCATGTAAAACTACAAAATCTCCAGTTTTCCCGCCCCAAACCAAAAAAATTATAATCAACTTGTCGTTCTTATTTCGGGCCGTGTACTTGTTGAAAAAATCGACAATTAAGAGGGTCGAGTCATTCGACAAATTTGATGAATAGATTTTTGAAAAATATTACAAAATTCGTGTAATAATCGATTTAATTAATTTCCAAAGTATTTCTAGCACACAGAGATATTCAAAGTTTACGATTTCTGGCTCGACCCCCTTAAATTTTGTTCAACGAGCCCCCACGTGTCTCTACGAAGTCCCGGAAACAATATATCTTAATCGTATAATATATATAATCGTACTAACCGAGGTACACCGTTGATTTTACGACCAGGAGACGCTTGGAATATTTTTGAAATTCTTGGCTATTTCTGTAGTTAGGTCCTCGCTAATGATAAAAAAAATCGAACCCATTTAAATATCAATTTTTCCGTAGTATTTATAACCATTGTCTGAATGACGTGTGGATGCGCTATTTCCCTTCGAATTCAATTGCATATAAACATAAAATAAACAAAGATTTAGTTAGTCGCATCACTGACGATTGATACATAAGCACACATAGGTGGGTAGGAGCATCGATGTGTAAAGTAGCTCGCACGGTAATCAATTATAATTGGTAATGACGAGTGGATTCGATGCGGTTGTTTAATTTATATCGTAACTAGAAATATCGCGGCTGAGACGGCGCGACGAACATAATTTTTCATTTTTTTCATTTTTTTATGTTCATCGATTGAGGACGAGGGCGAATATTTATTCGACGTTGAAACGAATAATAACGAAGGTTCGATAATTATCGTAAAGCTTGAAACGTGAGTGGCGATTATACGAAGGCTCGAATAATGCAAAAAAAAAAAATCGTAAAATTTGAAATTAATAAATGAAAAAAACGCGTACGCGCGTAGAAACTTATCTCGATAAGTGCGGATTAAGGGGTAGACTTGATTAGACTCTAAGCGGCAGGGTGGCACGAGCGAAATTAAGCAAACTAAATTAAGCAACTTTTGTATTGAGATTAGGCGTAAAATTGGGCATTTTAATTCGGCTGTGTTCAGAGAGTAAAAAGGAAGAAGAAATAAAGCACGAAGAAAAAAAAAGAAAGCATGAAGCGTGAAAATTTTAGATTCGGTAAGGTTCCAAATTAGTAGCATAATTTTTGTACCCTATTTTTTTAAAAGGATCCGCGTCGATCACGAGGTGACGATAATTGGTGGTGAATTGGTAAAAACAAAAAAATAACGATAACGAAATTAAGATTGTGAGATTATTCGGAATATAAGGACAAGAGTCATAAGTCATAAGAGTTTAGCGAGAACGAATTTGAATCGAGATAAATTTAAAAAAGAAACGCGTAATATTCGGTTTTAGAGTGATGATATAAATTTGGTACTGACGATGTAATATCGAATACCACGGTGTTTCCGATTGCAATAAAATTAATTCGTTTTTGTACGAATCGTATTAGCGAGATGTTATCGAACGTCGAATGAGCTCGGAATATAATAGCCCTCGAAATTTTGTTTGTGAGGCCGGTCGAATATACCGCGAGCGTTGAGTTACAATGTACGAAAAAACCTTCAATAACTCGCAATGTCGTCGATATGCATTTAACGTAATTTAACGAAATTCGTGAAAATTACCGTAGTAATCACGAGTAGTTTAGGTATAAACGTTAAGGGGGGAAAAAAACATACCTATCGTTAGCCCGAAGATAGTCACTCTTAATCTAAACTATTAATCGCTAAGTCATTGAGGGAAGAAAGAAAAATGAGAAAAATATTGAAAAAAAAAAAAAAAAAACTGAAAGTGAGAAACCGAGTGGAGGCGAAAAAAACCGATCGGACGGCAGGCATGGAATCGATCCAAAATAGTAAAAAAGTTTTTTGCAATGCAAAGCAAATGAAATGCTGGTAGTGCGGACCAAGAGGCGACAACTGACAGAAATGAAAGAATCGTAACAAAAAAAAAAAATACAAAAAATAAAAAATAATGCCGCTCCATCGGAAAAACGCAAGTCGTTAATGATATAGTCATTAAGTTGTAAGACGCAAGAAGGCTTCGAACGGTCAAACGTTCGTTCATCTCGGCATCGCATCGGTATCACAAAAAAAAAAACTATTTAAAAGATTTAAACATTTGAATCTATTTAAAATAAAGAAGAGACACCATCAAAATACACGATCCACATTTACAGTCCTAAAAAACAGTTGCTCATTTCCGATAATATCATACAATTAATTCACGATACGAGACACGAACGCTAGGTTGTACGAGGCCAACGCCAAAGCGCACCATAATTGGCTACGTGGTATTCAAAAGCGATACGTTAGCATTTAAGTAATTTTATTATTGGAAAAGCATTGGCTATACAATGGCGAGGATTTGAACGTCTTTTTGATGAAATTTTTTATACGAAATTTGCTAGAGTCGCGAATACGGTGTCGAAATTTGAGGGCGCAGGACGGTGGGCGTGGTAGTGCAACCCCTCTAGGCTTAGAACGCGGTTCCTCGAAACTTTTTCCAATTTATTAATGAGCAACAATTATTCTCTGCCGGAACGCTAGGCAGAAAGAATTAAAACCCCATAGAATCCCAACAAAGTAGAAGCTTTTTAGCAAAAAAAAGAAAGTGACAAAATATGAACAGAAAACAAAGCTTAAATCATGTTTTCCTTCGAAACTCTCTTATCACATTTTTGTTACAGATTTTTAAACGAAAAAAAAAACACTTTAAAAAGCTGAACTAATAAAAGCAATTATTGTGATAGACTCTCCACGCCTTGCTGCCCCTGGCCCCGTGCCCTTTTTGGACTCCTCGCGACGTGCTCGTCGGGAGATAATTAGCGCTTGGCTCTCAAAAATAATAAAATATAATTAAATTATTGGTTGATCGCGATACGCATGACTTCTTTTAATTACAAAAGAAAATGTCGGCTTCTCATTCAGGCTTCACGCACAGCAGATAAATTTTCGCGTAAAGTGTATCTCGTGAGTCTTTGGTTAATTTTGGCGGCTTATCACAAAAAAAGACAAACAATTATGGATGGACGGGAGCAAACATTCTTTCGACGAGGGCAAATATTGTCTGAGGATACTAGACTGCACATTCGAACGAAAAAAATATGCTTTTCTTTTTTTTAATGGAGGACAAAATGAATGCCAGGCCGTAACGAGGTCGGAGCTTTTCGGATGATTTTTTTTTATTAATAATGATGAATAATAATAACGGCGTCGCAACGTTTGATCGGCGATTAGGATAGGTTAGGTGTCTAGAATCGAGGGTGAATAATAAACGCATCACAATTGATACGATTAATTAATAATTCATCGTCAAGTTTTCGTGTATTTATCGCAATTCACGTAAAAATTAAATTAAAAAAAAAAGATTTAGGTAGTGACCCGTAGATTAATAATCGCGAATCAACTATATCGTCGCATCGCACTAGCATAGTCAACGCGAGCCACGTGCGTTTGCGCAATCTCGTGAGAACAAACGTCTAAAAAATAAGAAAATATTAAGAAAAAAAAAAAACGAAGCTAATTAACGAAAAATTCGTGAATTTTCTTCGTAAAAAATTTACGTAAACTCACAGTGGCTCGATGTGTAGTGGCCCGTGTGCATGTCGCGTGATTGTCGAATGTACGGAATCCTCTTATTAACCGTTACTTCGTTAGTTCACTTTTGACTCATGCATTGATATATATCTCTCTTATTCATCCTCTATCTAGATGTTGTGTTTTTCCACCCCTATGTGTACCGAAAGAATCCGACGGTTTATCTAAAATATTGATTATTACCTAAAAATACTATATACGATCGATTCATCAGCTCTAATGTATGAGTTCGTCGTTTCGGGTTGCTTCAATTATCGCTTACGAAAGAATTAAATTTAAAAAATAAAAAAGAAAACGAACAAACAAAAAACGTGTCGATGAGCCAAATTGATATGTTCCAGCCATGAGGTATGCAAGTTTCTAGAATTTTTTTTTTTTTGTTCAATAAAATTAGTTTTATTGAATTATTTTACAAACAGTTGCAAAACTACTAAAAGGATTAAAATGGAGTAAAAATAATGTCTCCGAAAGTCTCCCTTTATTCGCGGTACATACTCCAGCTTCGAGTTTTAATTTAATTGGGAAACGTCTCGAGCACTCGGCAAACAAAGTGTATCCCGTCGGCTGACCGAGGGGCTCAGTAATGGAGAGGTCCTTCGCTCGACCATCCCGGTCGTCCTCCCTTTGAGATCTCAAGGTTCTCCGTCCTCGATGTATTTGACCCTAGCTGGATTTCTTTGGACCGAGTTTTTTTGTTGTCTGATCGAACGCTGAAAGTATCGACGAAAGCATCTCAGGAAACAGATTAAACTTGCATCGGTTGAAATGCGATATACGGCCGAAAGGCTCGATCGTGGTGTAATTGAATTATCAAAAAGAAAAAAAATTGGATTTTTTGGTCGAGCAACCTCGTGGCTGGTAGCTTCTACACGTTTTTATTTTATCATATATAGAGACCTGGCTGCAAGCTGCCGATACGAGACGGGGCATTTTACTGACCGCGTGGAGGCAGGAAAAAAAATGTTGACCCTCCGATAATGTCCGATGTAATATCTTCGAGAACTGGAATTGTCATCCGAGATTGGGTAAAAAAAATCAACCAGACGCGATAAAGGATAAGAGTAGTGAGATGTCCCCGGACTCTGGTCGCCAAGTACTATAGCAGCGTGGCAGCTGTGTCCCTTTACCAATACCTCCCCCCATAAGAGTACAAATTTTCAGATAAAAAAAAATAATAATATTATTATATCGAAGGACGAATAATATAAAGTAAAGAACACAAAGCGTGAAGAGTAATGAATTAATTGATTTAATTGAATTTAACGTGTGAACAAGAAGGTAGAACAAGATGAGAGAAGAAATGGGAATACACATGAAGATAACAAAATACTAATTATTATTGACAAAAAAAAAAAAATGGAAAAGAAAAAAGAGTAAATATGAGATAAAGATAAGGTTTAACGATGTTTTCTCTGGTGTAGGAATATTATTACGATAATTATATTGAATAATAAATTATTTATAAGGTACGAAACACTACCTACACGAGACAACCTAATTTAGGATCTAAGCGTACACTTGCGTAGTATGAAGACAAACAAAAATAAAAACAACAACAACAAAATACGAAATAACGAAATAATAATATTCATATAAATATTTACGTAATATAAAACAAATTGAAAACTGGCTACATATATATATTGCGACGCCTAAAAAAGAAAAAAAAGCCGGTAAACTGGATAATCTAAGTACATCTTGAAACATGGGTACTCGGCTACCACCCTCTGACCTCTATATTATTATCCTATCGTAACACTAATTATCGCTGTGTTTTTTCGGTCGAAAAACTCAGCGATGCTGCAGGCAGGTGCACAGAACATTTGATTATGATAGGAAAAGAAAAGAAACTTAAAAAAAAAAAACCATTTTTCTTCCTCTTGTATAATCTATCTTAAAAAAAAGAAATAGTTAATTCTTCGTTCATGTTTCAAAATCTGAGCTCAACAACTGAGCCTCAAGTCTGGCTCGAATGTCAGATACGACTATATTAAATTCCTATAATATAATGTCTCGTCTTATCCTTAATCCGAATGCTGCTGGAAGGCGGATCGGGAACGAGCTCATATTATATGATAAAATGCGCGCTAATGTCGAAGCTGTCGAGGATATTAAAAAAAAAAAAAAAATCCGTCTAGGCATAATCGCGAAAAATCGCCTGGCAAACCTAGTTGCGGTCGTCACGATCTCACGCGTTTCTAACGGTAACGATTATTTAACGTAGCGTAGATCGTACAGTTATTGGCGGGACAATTATCGGACAGATTTATGTACATCTTTGGCTGACACGCATGTGACGATCACTGTCAGGGTGTGGCCAATAACTGTACCGTTTTGGTTACTTACTGGCGTAGGCGTATACCGACGGTTCGCATACTCATACCTGTGCTAGGCTCGCGTCAAGTTATGTAAGCTTCGATGATCAGTGTCATAGTTAGTTTCTGTACGTTACGGCATACATTCTCGTTATATATCTACCTATAAATCAATTAAAATTGCGATAAGTCCCACGAACCGTTTGCACCTTCAGTTATAACGTCGTTACATGATTTTACGGATTTTTCATCAACAGCGGTTAGCGCGAGTCTTCGAGAAAACTGAGAATGATCAGTTTTTTTTCATCAAGAATCGGTAAAATTTACCACTAATTTTTCAATAACAATAGTTGAGGGAACCAATATCTATATTTAACCAAGCAGTCCTTCGGGTTAAGCAAACAACTGCCATCGAAATAAGACACGTGAAACATACTACAAAACTGTGACTCTTTTGCGATGAGGATCTACACTGTTTTTATTACGACGATATATTAACTGATATTGCTCTGTGGAAGAAAAAATACATTAATTGGATATTTTTCTTCCAATTATCGGATAATAGGTTATCGATACGAAGAACATTCGAGACGAGTGGAATTGAGTTACTAATTGCGTGACGTTTGAAAAGGCGCGCAAGTAGACACGACCCGTTGTGGTCAGACACGTAGGAGACCAATCTCGCCGGTTATAGCGATTATGATTTTTTGATACGAAAAATAGCCACGGTGAGCCTGGCCCATCCGACGCTCCATATTCGGAAATTCAAGAATTGCTTGAACGTTCGAGTATCCGTGTTGAGAATCGAGTGTCGGACGAGCTGGATTCGTCGTAAATAAAATAAAAAAAAAAAAATAAGAACAAAAAAGATTAGTGTTCGACGGAATGTACGTTGGTCGACATTATATATTTTTGATAGAAATCTATCCAAAAATCTGGTGGGAAATTATATGTAACATTCGCGATTTTATTTCGCGATTCGATTAGAGATAGTTTGTAAAAAAAAATAGGTCTTGTAAGAGCATGGCGAGGCTGGTCTCCATAAAAATTTGACGGCGAGCCGAAAAATTGCACGCCTTTTGCGACAGTCAACGAGGCTCTCAGCCCGTGCGAACGGAGCGTTCGAGAGAAGTACGGCGAAGAATCGCTTTTGAAGAGTAATTTAATAATCCGACCGATGAATCAGCCCGACACGTCAATTTTCACGCCAAAATTGACGTCACTGTTCCGATCGAAATTGGCACGAAATTTTGTACGCCAATATTTTTTATATATGTAAAAAAAAACTTCGCCCTACGTCAAACCGGTCTCTTCGTTCGAATCACTCGGTGGTGAGAGCAAATCGAAACTCGCTCGAAAGTTTTTGGATGCAAAAAAGCAATAGTAAAAAAATATCATGTACGAGCCGATAGTAGTCTAGACCTGAACTGGGAGTCACTGCCAATAAAAAAACTCGAAAAATAACTCGATAATAAAACCGACCCAACAAAAGTTTCGTACGATGTATGATTTTGTTTTCATGTCCGTGTTTATTGTAACGATATCGAAAAAAAAACAAACCCCGATTGTGTGGTACGAAAATGAATTAAAAGAACAAAATAAATTAAAAACAAACAATAAAATTACGTGGGATGTACGCGCTATATTTCAACCGTACTAATAAACTTATTATCATTATCATTATTAAACGGATATTGTCATTATTATTACGATTATTATAATTATTATTATTCTATCGTTAGAGTATGAAAGTTGATATTTAATAATTCGTATTTGTAAACGATTGTATGCACTCTATAGATTTGTTTGGTTGGAATGGAGGGGCGAGAGTCTAACTCGGGTTATTAGAAATACCTACTACGCTGTACCTTTAGCTGGCGGGTTTTCGTCGAATTTTATCCATCGGTCTCGACGCTCTCTGCGCCCAAGAGCCACTCGGTAACAATTTAAAAAGTATATAATTGAGTCGGACGTTTGCTGGTATACACTTAACAGTTGCAAGAAAAAAAAAATGTCATGGGCCTGAAAGTAGTTAGAGCTGAAAAATTCTTTTTTGTGGCGCAGCTCTCGGACCGAAATGTGAAAACAAAAAATCGCCGCGCGGTACCGAATTCTCAAAAAATTTCGGAGCATCAAATTCTGCCATTTAACTTTCTCGTGGCAACCAGCTAAAGCAAGACCCACGGTGAATTGATTCGAACGCTGGGCGTGAGAATTAAATCATGTTCACAAAAAAAAAATCACATCCAAGTTTTTTTTTGGCAAATCGAATGAATTTTAACTGCCCATGTTTTTCGAGAATGACAAATGCTTAAGGCTGATTTGCACGTAAACCCGCCAGCCAATTTGTAGGAACGATGAACGCACGAGCGGACAAAAGTATAAACGCGAGGGATAGAGTGCGTCGGACAAATATGGAGCTCTCCATTTCTTGGGTTTAAATAAGGAATAAACAAGATATCATTTTTTATATTTGAAAGAATTATATTTACCACACTTTTACATTATTTGTGTCACATAGGTAGCTGAAAATTGTGCTTATGTTGATCTCAAAATGAAAATTGTATTTCTTCTTTAAATTATAAAAAAGGAAATGATTTTTCTTAGTACTGATTTCAATGTCATATTGACACATTTTTTCTCTCCATATTTGTATGAATTACTCTGCTGTAGCATACGTGAATTATAAATGCGCGACGACGAGTACGATCGCGCGAAGTGACACGAGACGACTCGTCGTTTGCCCCCCTCGATCGTCGTTTGTGAAACGGTGCTTGGCGCATGTGACGGCGTTTTGTATTCTGTTTCCTTTTGCGACTTACACACGGGCAAAATCCTAATGAGCGCGTGAAGAAAAATAAAATAAAATAAAGAATGAGCCACAGCGACAACGAGACGCGACACTACAAAGTAAGGATTAATTTAAAGTAAGGACAAAGAATGGAAGATAATGAAATGGAAGAGAAAAAGAAAAAAAAAGAGTCACGAAACCGCGCCGGATCGCATTACGGATAAAAAAAACTACCTGTAGGTTTATTGAACAAAGAAAGAAAAGAAAAAGAAGGCAACAAAAGATAACTAAATAAAGAAAAATGAGCAAATAAATAAATGCAAAATAAAACCATAACCGCAATTCAGAGGTCGCCTCACCACGCGACTATTATAATAGTATAGTAGATACCGAATAAACAAAAAAAATAAATAAAAAAATAAATTGAAAAAAAGATAAAAATAAAATAAACAATACAGCGTGTGAGGAACGAGCTTTATACCGCTTTTATATGTTTAGTAATGAATACCACGTAAAGATAAAAAATCTACGCTACTACTATTGTAACGATACTATTCTCTGTATGCAAACACACAACACGACACCCCCATTAAGCATAATATATATAGATAAGAAATATATATTAATAGATATATTACGACGATTACATTATTATTATTATATTAATATTATTATTATTATTATTATTATTATTAATGCTATATGAGAATACGAGTACGACGATGATTTTAAGGAAAGTATACATATTAATAAACATTTTTTAATGCCACTATCCTAAAGATAATGGTGAAATGAAGTGAAATTAAAAAAAAAAATACAAAAATCGACTACGGTGTCTTTTTATTGCTCTATCTATCGAATTCCAGTCGAACCTTCACGCAGCGGTGTGAACTTCCCACCTCGACTTTTCAGCCGTGTTATCAACGTTTCCGCTTCGCCTGTCGGAGTTTCTCGCTCGTCAATGGATTCTCCTCCCAATGGCCTTCGATTCGTGCAAAATAGTTTTCCAGCGATATCAGCTTCGCCGTTGTATTCCCATCCTCGGTCTGAACGGCAAAACGTTCCATAGATTATTGCGTGCAGCGTCCTCCGTTGCGACGAAGCTCGGCGTCGTAAACTATAAACGATTGGTCACCCGATCGTCTGGGATCTCGGTCCGGAGAACGGTCTCGGTAAAAAAAAAAAAAAAAGTATCGGAAAAGAAAAGTATCCGCTCGACATGGAGAACTTTATTGTCGGGTCTGGAATATATATATTTGGAAGGACGATGGTACACCGAGATGGAAATTTATCGTCCGCACAAAAATCGATTTAACCGTTCGGCGTATGGAAAAGCCAGACGAGCTTTTGTTTTCATTTCTTCCTCGCGACGGTTTCCGGTTGGCGGCTTGCGGGATCCCTCGCGAGAACATTCGAACCTTTCGATAAGCTCGAGCACCGTACAGGTCGAAAATCGTTTCCGTTTCTCCATCTCCGATCGTCGTACGGAGAAAATTCGCCGCCGGTGGAATATTTTCGAACTCCAGTAAACTCTCCGACGCTGTGTGGACGCGGGGTGGCGGGGATTATCGAAAAGCTCGTGGTCTGCCCGAAGTGGTTACTCGAATTTACGAATGGGTGTATACATTCTCGACAGTCTGTACACTCGGGAGGGTCCGAAAGGAAAGAGCCGCGTGGACGTGGACGTAAAATTTAATGGAAAAGGCTCGCCGCTAGGTCTACCCGCATCGAGCGACTGAGAACCAGAAGGTCGTAACTTGACGCGTTAAATTGTGGGCGCTATGCCCTTCGGTTTTTGGGCATTCTACACATGTATATAGGTATTTAGGTGTATGGGTGAGTTTACTATATAGTATATATAAAATAGTGAGATCTCTAACTCGCATTTACATGTATCGATGGGTGGCTGGCCGATCGTAAAAGCGCCACTGGGGTGACGCATGGCATCATCCCTCGGTGGACCAAAGCGCGCACGCCCTCGTATCTTCGTGCGACTATCGAGGGTGTTCCGACCGCGGGGAAGGGGGATGGGGGACCAGAGAGAAAGATCAAATGGTGGACATTGAAACGGAAATGGGAGGGAATGGCTCGTGGGCGATGGGCCAAGCTCGACGCGCCCACGGCAGGGCTCTCTCATCTCGGCGTGTATCCTCCGTCGTTCTCGGTCTCTCTCGTACTCTTTGATGTGAAAAAGGGTGCTGCGACACACAAGGCGCGTACGCGAGTGACGAGGGAGAAATTCGGTGACGCGAACGAGATGGGGAACGAGCCTACGAGCCGTTCGAGTATCGGCATTGCCTCGTCGATCGAGCGTGTCTTCGGTAGGTATGTGGGATCTAATAGGGGTTCCTCGTTGCCCGAAAATTCCACAGGGTTTCGACAGATCAGCGGTGTAATATAGACACTGAATTTATTCGAATTATTTCCCAGTTTCGGGATCGATGAAGGCGATGGAAAAAATAAAAATCTATCGGTCAAAGCTGGGAAAATTGTGAGCCCTGCAGCATCGATGCAACGATTCCCTTTCAGGATGGCTCATTAATTTTCTTTTGTCTTTTCTGCAGGAAAGAAATGAATTTTTTTTTCTTCGATTTGATGAGATATATTTATATTGTACAAATATTCCACAGATCGGAAAATCAGCTGTGTAATATAGACACTATAGACACTATAATTATTCAAATTATTTTTCACGTTCGGGTTCGATGAAGTCGATGGAAAAAATAAAAATCCATCGGCTGATGTTGGGAAAATAGAGAGCTCTAGGGATGCAAAGATTTCTTTTCAGGATGACTCACTAATTTTTTTAATTCTTTTCTAAAGGGCATAGAAAATGTTTTCTTATTACTGTCACGATACTTGTCGCTCGGTGACCCGGTGTTCGGCTCGTGCGTGCTGCAGTTTTGGTGAGTTATTTCCCGCATTAATAAATTACGAATTGCTGGAAGAGATTCGCTCTCGGTATGCTAGCTTTGATCCTTCGATCAGCTGAGCGTTTTCCGGTGCGTTTTTTTTTTTTTTATTTCCGATTTCCGCTTTCGTTTCGCGTATTTATATCGTACCGGAATGGAATTCATTTTGGTGGGTGGACGTGCGTTATCGATGAGAAATATATATAACAATATTTTACTACCGACCTATATACACGTGTTAGTACCGAGCTAGCACGAGCTTACCGTTCCCCTTTAGTCCTATTCGTGCGGTACAATTCGTGAGCGAATTTGGGGGCACGTGGCATGAGGCTATATAAAATACAGGAGCCGCCACACAGCGCTCCGTAATAACAATGATTTTTCCCTAATTTCCAGACGAATTTCGACGAAGTGATTAGGCCCACTGTCCGGCAATAAAATCGTACGTGAACGAAAGTTGGCGTGACGATGAAGGGGAGAGGGAGAGAGGTTGTACAAACGAGAATGGGAAAAAATGGAGCATAACATTTCTCTACGCCTCGTCGAAAGACCCTCCTGCCCGCCTGTGTTAGGACAGACGAAATAGGATGAACTACTTTATGTATCAAAGAAATTTGATTGACAAAGGTTGACGTGAACGGATAATAACCGAGGAGCTGACGCGAGAGGAGAAATGAAAGTCCGACACGATTTCTTTTTTTGTTTTGTTTTGTTTGTTTATATTTTTAACGAAATGGGATCAATATAGTGTAGTGAAGACAGTCCCGATGGGAATAATCAATGGGACGAACGTCGCATTGTCGAGTAGATTTTCCTTCAATTCGGCAATAAGTTTCGTCAATTAGAATTTCAAATATTCAGAATGATCTTTCGTCCCACCTCGAATGGCTGGAAGCTGATCCGAAAACGTTTTACTGCTTTTTAATGCTAAACTAGGGACAATGACGCGCGCTGCCGCGCGCGATCGGAAATTTATTAGCGCTGCAGCGCTCCATTTGCCCAAGATCTCTAAATTAGTAATTTGATAAGGAAACTACGGATAAGGGATAAGGGAAAAATGGTAAGGGTACCCCCTTCTCATTTTTCCACTTTCAAAATGGCCAAATATTTTTTTTCGAGATATCGATTTTTTACCATCTCCATTGGCTTCAAGTGGCCCATTTCCGGCTCAAAACACATGCGACTTGTATTTTTTTTTTAATTTTTAAAATTGACCATTCTCAGCATAGGGAATCCTATGTTAAATTTTGCGAAACGGCACTTTTTTTCAAAAAATTTCGAGATATCGAATTAAAACCATCTCCATTGGCTTCAAGTGGCCCATTTCCGGCTCAAAACACATGCGACTTGTATTTTTTTTTTAATTTTTAAAATTGACCATTCCCAGGATAGGGAATCCTATGTTAAATTTTGCGAAACGGCACTTTTTTTCAAAAAATTACGAGATATCGAATTAAAACCTTCGCCATTGTTTTCAAGTGGCATATTTACCAACCGATTTCATTAACGAAAAAATTCTAAAAAATTTTTTTGTCAAAATACCATTTTTGTCGAAAAATTGTAAGGGTACCCCCTTCTCATTTTTCGACTTTTGAAATGGCAAAATATTTTTTTTCGAGATATCGATTTTTTACCATCTCCATTGGCTTCAAGTGGCCCATTTCCGGCTCAAAACACATGCGACTTGTATTTTTTTTTTAATTTTTAAAATTGACCATTCCCAGCATAGGGAATCCTATGTTAAATTTTGCGAAACGGCACTTTTTTTCAAAAAATTTCGAGATATCGAATTAAAACCTTCGCCATTGTTTTCAAGTGGCATATTTACCAACCGATTTCATTAACGAAAAAATTCTAAAAAATTTTTTTGTAAAAATACCATTTTTGCCGAAAAAGGGTAAGCCTATGGTACCCCTACAATTTTTCGACAAAAATGGTATTTTTACAAAAAAAATTTTTAGAATTTTTTCGTTAATGAAATCGGTTGGTAAATATGCCACTTGAAAACAATGGCGAAGGTTTTAATTCGATATCTCGAAATTTTTTGAAAAAAAGTGCCGTTTCGCAAAATTTAACATAGGATTCCCTATGCTAAGAATGGTCAATTTTAAAAATTAAAAACAAAATACAAGTCGCATGTGTTTTGAGCCGGAAATGGGCCACTTGAAGCCAATAGAGATGGTAAAAAATCGATATCTCGAAAAAAAAATATTTGGCCATTTTGAAAGTGGAAAAATGAGAAGGGGGTACCCTTACAATTTTTCGACAAAAATGGTATTTTTACAAAAAAATTTTTTAGAATTTTCTCGTTAATGAAATCGGTTGGTAAATATGCCACTTGAAAACAATGGCGGAGGTTTTAATTCGATATCTCGAAATTTTTTGAAAAAAAGTGCCGTTTCGCAAAATTTAACATAGGATTCCCTATGCTGAGAATGGTCAATTTTAAAAATTAAAAAAAAAATACAAGTCGCATGTGTTTTGAGCCGGAAATGGGCCACTTGAAGCCAATGGAGATGGTAAAAAATCGATATCTCGAAAAAAAATATTTTGCCATTTCGAAAGTGGAAAAATGAGAAGGGGGTACCCTTACAATTTTTCGACAAAAATGGTATTTTTACAAAAAAATTTTTTAGAATTTTTTCGTTAATGTAATCGGTTGGTAAATATGCCACTTGAAAACAATGGCGGAGGTTTTAATTCGATATCTCGAAATTTTTTGAAAAAAAGTGCCGTTTCGGAAAATTTAACATAGGATTCCCTATGCTGAGAATGGTCAATTTTAAAAATTAAAAAAAAAATACAAGTCGCATGTGTTTTGAGCCGGAAATGGGCCACTTGAAGCCAATGGAGATGGTAAAAAATCGATATCTCGAAAAAAAAATATTTGGCCATTTTGAAAGTGGAAAAATGAGAAGGGGGTACCCTTACCATTTTTCGACAAAAATGGTATTTTTACAAAAAAATTTTTTAGAATTTTTTCGTTAATGAAATCGGTTGGTAAATATGCCACTTGAAAACAATGGCGGAGGTTTTAATTCGATATCTCAAAATTTTTTGAAAAAAAGTGCCGTTTCGCAAAATTTAACATAGGATTCCCTATGCTGGGAATGGTCAATTTTAAAAATTAAAAAAAAAATACAAGTCGCATGTGTTTTGAGCCGGAAATGGGCCACTTGAAGCCAATGGAGATGGTAAAAAATCGATATCTCGAAAAAAAATATTTGGCCATTTTGAAAGTTGAAAAATGAGAAGGGGGTACCCTCACCATTTTTCGACAAAAATGGTATTTTTACAAAAAAATTTTTTAGAATTTTTTCGTTAATGAAATCGGTTGGTAAATATGCCACTTGAAAACAATGGCGAAGGTTTTAATTCGATATCTCGAAATTTTTTGAAAAAAAGTGCCGTTTCGCAAAATTTAACATAGGATTCCCTATGCTGGGAATGGTCAATTTTAAAAATTAAAAAAAAAATACAAGTCGCATGTGTTTTGAGCCGGAAATGGGCCACTTGAAGCCAATGGAGATGGTAAAAAATCGATATCTCGAAAAAAAATATTTTGCCATTTCAAAAGTCGAAAAATGAGAAGGGGGTACCCTTACAATTTTTCGACAAAAATGGTATTTTTACAAAAAAATTTTTTAGAATTTTTTCGTTAATGAAATCGGTTGGTAAATATGCCACTTGAAAACAATGGCGAAGGTTTTAATTCGATATCTCGAAATTTTTTGAAAAAAAGTGCCGTTTCGCAAAATTTAACATAGGATTCCCTATGCTGGGAATGGTCAATTTTAAAAATTAAAAAAAAAATACAAGTCGCATGTGTTTTGAGCCGGAAATGGGCCACTTGAAGCCAATGGAGATGGTAAAAAATCGATATCTCGGAAAAAAATATTTGGCCATTTTGAAAGTTGAAAAATAAGAAGGGTACCCTTACCATTTTTCGACAAAAATGGTATTTTTACAAAAAAATTTTTTAGAATTTTTTCGTTAATGAAATCGGTTGGTAAATATGCCACTTGAAAACAATGGCGAAGGTTTTAATTCGATATCTCGAAATTTTTTGAAAAAAAGTGCCGTTTCGCAAAATTTAACATAGGATTCCCTATGCTGGGAATGGTCAATTTTAAAAATTAAAAAAAAAATACAAGTCGCATGTGTTTTGAGCCGGAAATGGGCCACTTGAAGCCAATGGAGATGGTTTTAATTCGATATCTCGAAATTTTTTGAAAAAAAGTGCCGTTTCGCAAAATTTAACATAGGATTCCCTATGCTGAGAATGGTCAATTTTAAAAATTAAAAAAAAAATACAAGTCGCATGTGTTTTGAGCCGGAAATGGGCCACTTGAAGCCAATGGAGATGGTAAAAAATCGATATCTCGAAAAAAAATATTTTGCCATTTCGAAAGTGGAAAAATGAGAAGGGGGTACCCTTACAATTTTTCGACAAAAATGGTATTTTTACAAAAAAATTTTTTAGAATTTTTTCGTTAATGTAATCGGTTGGTAAATATGCCACTTGAAAACAATGGCGGAGGTTTTAATTCGATATCTCGAAATTTTTTGAAAAAAAGTGCCGTTTCGGAAAATTTAACATAGGATTCCCTATGCTGAGAATGGTCAATTTTAAAAATTAAAAAAAAAATACAAGTCGCATGTGTTTTGAGCCGGAAATGGGCCACTTGAAGCCAATGGAGATGGTAAAAAATCGATATCTCGAAAAAAAAATATTTGGCCATTTTGAAAGTGGAAAAATGAGAAGGGGGTACCCTTACCATTTTTCGACAAAAATGGTATTTTTACAAAAAAATTTTTTAGAATTTTTTCGTTAATGAAATCGGTTGGTAAATATGCCACTTGAAAACAATGGCGGAGGTTTTAATTCGATATCTCAAAATTTTTTGAAAAAAAGTGCCGTTTCGCAAAATTTAACATAGGATTCCCTATGCTGGGAATGGTCAATTTTAAAAATTAAAAAAAAAATACAAGTCGCATGTGTTTTGAGCCGGAAATGGGCCACTTGAAGCCAATGGAGATGGTAAAAAATCGATATCTCGAAAAAAAATATTTGGCCATTTTGAAAGTTGAAAAATGAGAAGGGGGTACCCTCACCATTTTTCGACAAAAATGGTATTTTTACAAAAAAATTTTTTAGAATTTTTTCGTTAATGAAATCGGTTGGTAAATATGCCACTTGAAAACAATGGCGAAGGTTTTAATTCGATATCTCGAAATTTTTTGAAAAAAAGTGCCGTTTCGCAAAATTTAACATAGGATTCCCTATGCTGGGAATGGTCAATTTTAAAAATTAAAAAAAAAATACAAGTCGCATGTGTTTTGAGCCGGAAATGGGCCACTTGAAGCCAATGGAGATGGTAAAAAATCGATATCTCGAAAAAAAATATTTTGCCATTTCAAAAGTCGAAAAATGAGAAGGGGGTACCCTTACAATTTTTCGACAAAAATGGTATTTTTACAAAAAAATTTTTTAGAATTTTTTCGTTAATGAAATCGGTTGGTAAATATGCCACTTGAAAACAATGGCGAAGGTTTTAATTCGATATCTCGAAATTTTTTGAAAAAAAGTGCCGTTTCGCAAAATTTAACATAGGATTCCCTATGCTGGGAATGGTCAATTTTAAAAATTAAAAAAAAAATACAAGTCGCATGTGTTTTGAGCCGGAAATGGGCCACTTGAAGCCAATGGAGATGGTAAAAAATCGATATCTCGGAAAAAAATATTTGGCCACTTTGAAAGTTGAAAAATAAGAAGGGTACCCTTACCATTTTTCGACAAAAATGGTATTTTTACAAAAAAATTTTTTAGAATTTTTTCGTTAATGAAATCGGTTGGTAAATATGCCACTTGAAAACAATGGCGAAGGTTTTAATTCGATATCTCGAAATTTTTTGAAAAAAAGTGCCGTTTCGCAAAATTTAACATAGGATTCCCTATGCTGGGAATGGTCAATTTTAAAAATTAAAAAAAAAATACAAGTCGCATGTGTTTTGAGCCGGAAATGGGCCACTTGAAGCCAATGGAGATGGTTTTAATTCGATATCTCGAAATTTTTTGAAAAAAAGTGCCGTTTCGCAAAATTTAACATAGGATTCCCTATGCTGAGAATGGTCAATTTTAAAAATTAAAAAAAAAATACAAGTCGCATGTGTTTTGAGCCGGAAATGGGCCACTTGAAGCCAATGGAGATGGTAAAAAATCGATATCTCGAAAAAAAATATTTTGCCATTTCGAAAGTGGAAAAATGAGAAGGGGGTACCCTTACAATTTTTCGACAAAAATGGTATTTTTACAAAAAAATTTTTTAGAATTTTTTCGTTAATGTAATCGGTTGGTAAATATGCCACTTGAAAACAATGGCGGAGGTTTTAATTCGATATCTCGAAATTTTTTGAAAAAAAGTGCCGTTTCGGAAAATTTAACATAGGATTCCCTATGCTGAGAATGGTCAATTTTAAAAATTAAAAAAAAAATACAAGTCGCATGTGTTTTGAGCCGGAAATGGGCCACTTGAAGCCAATGGAGATGGTAAAAAATCGATATCTCGAAAAAAAAATATTTGGCCATTTTGAAAGTGGAAAAATGAGAAGGGGGTACCCTTACCATTTTTCGACAAAAATGGTATTTTTACAAAAAAATTTTTTAGAATTTTTTCGTTAATGAAATCGGTTGGTAAATATGCCACTTGAAAACAATGGCGGAGGTTTTAATTCGATATCTCAAAATTTTTTGAAAAAAAGTGCCGTTTCGCAAAATTTAACATAGGATTCCCTATGCTGGGAATGGTCAATTTTAAAAATTAAAAAAAAAATACAAGTCGCATGTGTTTTGAGCCGGAAATGGGCCACTTGAAGCCAATGGAGATGGTAAAAAATCGATATCTCGAAAAAAAATATTTGGCCATTTTGAAAGTTGAAAAATGAGAAGGGGGTACCCTCACCATTTTTCGACAAAAATGGTATTTTTACAAAAAAATTTTTTAGAATTTTTTCGTTAATGAAATCGGTTGGTAAATATGCCACTTGAAAACAATGGCGAAGGTTTTAATTCGATATCTCGAAATTTTTTGAAAAAAAGTGCCGTTTCGCAAAATTTAACATAGGATTCCCTATGCTGGGAATGGTCAATTTTAAAAATTAAAAAAAAAATACAAGTCGCATGTGTTTTGAGCCGGAAATGGGCCACTTGAAGCCAATGGAGATGGTAAAAAATCGATATCTCGAAAAAAAATATTTGGCCATTTTGAAAGTTGAAAAATGAGAAGGGGGTACCCTCACCATTTTTCGACAAAAATGGTATTTTTACAAAAAAATTTTTTAGAATTTTTTCGTTAATGAAATCGGTTGGTAAATATGCCACTTGAAAACAATGGCGAAGGTTTTAATTCGATATCTCGAAATTTTTTGAAAAAAAGTGCCGTTTCGCAAAATTTAACATAGGATTCCCTATGCTGGGAATGGTCAATTTTAAAAATTAAAAAAAAAATACAAGTCGCATGTGTTTTGAGCCGGAAATGGGCCACTTGAAGCCAATGGAGATGGTAAAAAATCGATATCTCGAAAAAAAATATTTTGCCATTTCAAAAGTCGAAAAATGAGAAGGGGGTACCCTTACAATTTTTCGACAAAAATGGTATTTTTACAAAAAAATTTTTTAGAATTTTTTCGTTAATGAAATCGGTTGGTAAATATGCCACTTGAAAACAATGGCGAAGGTTTTAATTCGATATCTCGAAATTTTTTGAAAAAAAGTGCCGTTTCGCAAAATTTAACATAGGATTCCCTATGCTGGGAATGGTCAATTTTAAAAATTAAAAAAAAAATACAAGTCGCATGTGTTTTGAGCCGGAAATGGGCCACTTGAAGCCAATGGAGATGGTAAAAAATCGATATCTCGGAAAAAAATATTTGGCCACTTTGAAAGTTGAAAAATAAGAAGGGTACCCTTACCATTTTTCGACAAAAATGGTATTTTTACAAAAAAATTTTTTAGAATTTTTTCGTTAATGAAATCGGTTGGTAAATATGCCACTTGAAAACAATGGCGAAGGTTTTAATTCGATATCTCGAAATTTTTTGAAAAAAAGTGCCGTTTCGCAAAATTTAACATAGGATTCCCTATGCTGGGAATGGTCAATTTTAAAAATTAAAAAAAAAATACAAGTCGCATGTGTTTTGAGCCGGAAATGGGCCACTTGAAGCCAATGGAGATGGTTTTAATTCGATATCTCGAAATTTTTTGAAAAAAAGTGCCGTTTCGCAAAATTTAACATAGGATTCCCTATGCTGAGAATGGTCAATTTTAAAAATTAAAAAAAAAATACAAGTCGCATGTGTTTTGAGCCGGAAATGGGCCACTTGAAGCCAATGGAGATGGTAAAAAATCGATATCTCGAAAAAAAATATTTTGCCATTTCGAAAGTGGAAAAATGAGAAGGGGGTACCCTTACAATTTTTCGACAAAAATGGTATTTTTACAAAAAAATTTTTTAGAATTTTTTCGTTAATGTAATCGGTTGGTAAATATGCCACTTGAAAACAATGGCGGAGGTTTTAATTCGATATCTCGAAATTTTTTGAAAAAAAGTGCCGTTTCGGAAAATTTAACATAGGATTCCCTATGCTGAGAATGGTCAATTTTAAAAATTAAAAAAAAAATACAAGTCGCATGTGTTTTGAGCCGGAAATGGGCCACTTGAAGCCAATGGAGATGGTAAAAAATCGATATCTCGAAAAAAAAATATTTGGCCATTTTGAAAGTGGAAAAATGAGAAGGGGGTACCCTTACCATTTTTCGACAAAAATGGTATTTTTACAAAAAAATTTTTTAGAATTTTTTCGTTAATGAAATCGGTTGGTAAATATGCCACTTGAAAACAATGGCGGAGGTTTTAATTCGATATCTCAAAATTTTTTGAAAAAAAGTGCCGTTTCGCAAAATTTAACATAGGATTCCCTATGCTGGGAATGGTCAATTTTAAAAATTAAAAAAAAAATACAAGTCGCATGTGTTTTGAGCCGGAAATGGGCCACTTGAAGCCAATGGAGATGGTAAAAAATCGATATCTCGAAAAAAAATATTTGGCCATTTTGAAAGTTGAAAAATGAGAAGGGGGTACCCTCACCATTTTTCGACAAAAATGGTATTTTTACAAAAAAATTTTTTAGAATTTTTTCGTTAATGAAATCGGTTGGTAAATATGCCACTTGAAAACAATGGCGAAGGTTTTAATTCGATATCTCGAAATTTTTTGAAAAAAAGTGCCGTTTCGCAAAATTTAACATAGGATTCCCTATGCTGGGAATGGTCAATTTTAAAAATTAAAAAAAAAATACAAGTCGCATGTGTTTTGAGCCGGAAATGGGCCACTTGAAGCCAATGGAGATGGTAAAAAATCGATATCTCGAAAAAAAATATTTTGCCATTTCAAAAGTCGAAAAATGAGAAGGGGGTACCCTTACAATTTTTCGACAAAAATGGTATTTTTACAAAAAAATTTTTTAGAATTTTTTCGTTAATGAAATCGGTTGGTAAATATGCCACTTGAAAACAATGGCGAAGGTTTTAATTCGATATCTCGAAATTTTTTGAAAAAAAGTGCCGTTTCGCAAAATTTAACATAGGATTCCCTATGCTGGGAATGGTCAATTTTAAAAATTAAAAAAAAAATACAAGTCGCATGTGTTTTGAGCCGGAAATGGGCCACTTGAAGCCAATGGAGATGGTAAAAAATCGATATCTCGGAAAAAAATATTTGGCCATTTTGAAAGTTGAAAAATAAGAAGGGTACCCTTACCATTTTTCGACAAAAATGGTATTTTTACAAAAAAATTTTTTAGAATTTTTTCGTTAATGAAATCGGTTGGTAAATATGCCACTTGAAAACAATGGCGAAGGTTTTAATTCGATATCTCGAAATTTTTTGAAAAAAAGTGCCGTTTCGCAAAATTTAACATAGGATTCCCTATGCTGGGAATGGTCAATTTTAAAAATTAAAAAAAAAATACAAGTCGCATGTGTTTTGAGCCGGAAATGGGCCACTTGAAGCCAATGGAGATGGTTTTAATTCGATATCTCGAAATTTTTTGAAAAAAAGTGCCGTTTCGCAAAATTTAACATAGGATTCCCTATGCTGAGAATGGTCAATTTTAAAAATTAAAAAAAAAATACAAGTCGCATGTGTTTTGAGCCGGAAATGGGCCACTTGAAGCCAATGGAGATGGTAAAAAATCGATATCTCGAAAAAAAATATTTTGCCATTTCGAAAGTGGAAAAATGAGAAGGGGGTACCCTTACAATTTTTCGACAAAAATGGTATTTTTACAAAAAAATTTTTTAGAATTTTTTCGTTAATGTAATCGGTTGGTAAATATGCCACTTGAAAACAATGGCGGAGGTTTTAATTCGATATCTCGAAATTTTTTGAAAAAAAGTGCCGTTTCGGAAAATTTAACATAGGATTCCCTATGCTGAGAATGGTCAATTTTAAAAATTAAAAAAAAAATACAAGTCGCATGTGTTTTGAGCCGGAAATGGGCCACTTGAAGCCAATGGAGATGGTAAAAAATCGATATCTCGAAAAAAAAATATTTGGCCATTTTGAAAGTGGAAAAATGAGAAGGGGGTACCCTTACCATTTTTCGACAAAAATGGTATTTTTACAAAAAAATTTTTTAGAATTTTTTCGTTAATGAAATCGGTTGGTAAATATGCCACTTGAAAACAATGGCGGAGGTTTTAATTCGATATCTCAAAATTTTTTGAAAAAAAGTGCCGTTTCGCAAAATTTAACATAGGATTCCCTATGCTGGGAATGGTCAATTTTAAAAATTAAAAAAAAAATACAAGTCGCATGTGTTTTGAGCCGGAAATGGGCCACTTGAAGCCAATGGAGATGGTAAAAAATCGATATCTCGAAAAAAAATATTTGGCCATTTTGAAAGTTGAAAAATGAGAAGGGGGTACCCTCACCATTTTTCGACAAAAATGGTATTTTTACAAAAAAATTTTTTAGAATTTTTTCGTTAATGAAATCGGTTGGTAAATATGCCACTTGAAAACAATGGCGAAGGTTTTAATTCGATATCTCGAAATTTTTTGAAAAAAAGTGCCGTTTCGCAAAATTTAACATAGGATTCCCTATGCTGGGAATGGTCAATTTTAAAAATTAAAAAAAAAATACAAGTCGCATGTGTTTTGAGCCGGAAATGGGCCACTTGAAGCCAATGGAGATGGTAAAAAATCGATATCTCGAAAAAAAATATTTTGCCATTTCAAAAGTCGAAAAATGAGAAGGGGGTACCCTTACAATTTTTCGACAAAAATGGTATTTTTACAAAAAAATTTTTTAGAATTTTTTCGTTAATGAAATCGGTTGGTAAATATGCCACTTGAAAACAATGGCGAAGGTTTTAATTCGATATCTCGAAATTTTTTGAAAAAAAGTGCCGTTTCGCAAAATTTAACATAGGATTCCCTATGCTGGGAATGGTCAATTTTAAAAATTAAAAAAAAAATACAAGTCGCATGTGTTTTGAGCCGGAAATGGGCCACTTGAAGCCAATGGAGATGGTAAAAAATCGATATCTCGGAAAAAAATATTTGGCCACTTTGAAAGTTGAAAAATAAGAAGGGTACCCTTACCATTTTTCGACAAAAATGGTATTTTTACAAAAAAATTTTTTAGAATTTTTTCGTTAATGAAATCGGTTGGTAAATATGCCACTTGAAAACAATGGCGAAGGTTTTAATTCGATATCTCGAAATTTTTTGAAAAAAAGTGCCGTTTCGCAAAATTTAACATAGGATTCCCTATGCTGGGAATGGTCAATTTTAAAAATTAAAAAAAAAATACAAGTCGCATGTGTTTTGAGCCGGAAATGGGCCACTTGAAGCCAATGGAGATGGTTTTAATTCGATATCTCGAAATTTTTTGAAAAAAAGTGCCGTTTCGCAAAATTTAACATAGGATTCCCTATGCTGAGAATGGTCAATTTTAAAAATTAAAAAAAAAATACAAGTCGCATGTGTTTTGAGCCGGAAATGGGCCACTTGAAGCCAATGGAGATGGTAAAAAATCGATATCTCGAAAAAAAATATTTTGCCATTTCGAAAGTGGAAAAATGAGAAGGGGGTACCCTTACAATTTTTCGACAAAAATGGTATTTTTACAAAAAAATTTTTTAGAATTTTTTCGTTAATGTAATCGGTTGGTAAATATGCCACTTGAAAACAATGGCGGAGGTTTTAATTCGATATCTCGAAATTTTTTGAAAAAAAGTGCCGTTTCGGAAAATTTAACATAGGATTCCCTATGCTGAGAATGGTCAATTTTAAAAATTAAAAAAAAAATACAAGTCGCATGTGTTTTGAGCCGGAAATGGGCCACTTGAAGCCAATGGAGATGGTAAAAAATCGATATCTCGAAAAAAAAATATTTGGCCATTTTGAAAGTGGAAAAATGAGAAGGGGGTACCCTTACCATTTTTCGACAAAAATGGTATTTTTACAAAAAAATTTTTTAGAATTTTTTCGTTAATGAAATCGGTTGGTAAATATGCCACTTGAAAACAATGGCGGAGGTTTTAATTCGATATCTCAAAATTTTTTGAAAAAAAGTGCCGTTTCGCAAAATTTAACATAGGATTCCCTATGCTGGGAATGGTCAATTTTAAAAATTAAAAAAAAAATACAAGTCGCATGTGTTTTGAGCCGGAAATGGGCCACTTGAAGCCAATGGAGATGGTAAAAAATCGATATCTCGAAAAAAAATATTTGGCCATTTTGAAAGTTGAAAAATGAGAAGGGGGTACCCTCACCATTTTTCGACAAAAATGGTATTTTTACAAAAAAATTTTTTAGAATTTTTTCGTTAATGAAATCGGTTGGTAAATATGCCACTTGAAAACAATGGCGAAGGTTTTAATTCGATATCTCGAAATTTTTTGAAAAAAAGTGCCGTTTCGCAAAATTTAACATAGGATTCCCTATGCTGGGAATGGTCAATTTTAAAAATTAAAAAAAAAATACAAGTCGCATGTGTTTTGAGCCGGAAATGGGCCACTTGAAGCCAATGGAGATGGTAAAAAATCGATATCTCGAAAAAAAATATTTGGCCATTTTGAAAGTTGAAAAATGAGAAGGGGGTACCCTCACCATTTTTCGACAAAAATGGTATTTTTACAAAAAAATTTTTTAGAATTTTTTCGTTAATGAAATCGGTTGGTAAATATGCCACTTGAAAACAATGGCGAAGGTTTTAATTCGATATCTCGAAATTTTTTGAAAAAAAGTGCCGTTTCGCAAAATTTAACATAGGATTCCCTATGCTGGGAATGGTCAATTTTAAAAATTAAAAAAAAAATACAAGTCGCATGTGTTTTGAGCCGGAAATGGGCCACTTGAAGCCAATGGAGATGGTAAAAAATCGATATCTCGAAAAAAAATATTTTGCCATTTCAAAAGTCGAAAAATGAGAAGGGGGTACCCTTACAATTTTTCGACAAAAATGGTATTTTTACAAAAAAATTTTTTAGAATTTTTTCGTTAATGAAATCGGTTGGTAAATATGCCACTTGAAAACAATGGCGAAGGTTTTAATTCGATATCTCGAAATTTTTTGAAAAAAAGTGCCGTTTCGCAAAATTTAACATAGGATTCCCTATGCTGGGAATGGTCAATTTTAAAAATTAAAAAAAAAATACAAGTCGCATGTGTTTTGAGCCGGAAATGGGCCACTTGAAGCCAATGGAGATGGTAAAAAATCGATATCTCGGAAAAAAATATTTGGCCACTTTGAAAGTTGAAAAATAAGAAGGGTACCCTTACCATTTTTCGACAAAAATGGTATTTTTACAAAAAAATTTTTTAGAATTTTTTCGTTAATGAAATCGGTTGGTAAATATGCCACTTGAAAAC
The DNA here is from genome assembly GCA_958510785.1 of Exephanes ischioxanthus. Taxonomy (NCBI): domain Eukaryota; kingdom Metazoa; phylum Arthropoda; class Insecta; order Hymenoptera; family Ichneumonidae; genus Exephanes; species Exephanes ischioxanthus. The sequence continues at coordinate 6,327,034 of OY294020.1, read as the reverse complement.
AATGGCGAAGGTTTTAATTCGATATCTCGAAATTTTTTGAAAAAAAGTGCCGTTTCGCAAAATTTAACATAGGATTCCCTATGCTGGGAATGGTCAATTTTAAAAATTAAAAAAAAAATACAAGTCGCATGTGTTTTGAGCCGGAAATGGGCCACTTGAAGCCAATGGAGATGGTTTTAATTCGATATCTCGAAATTTTTTGAAAAAAAGTGCCGTTTCGCAAAATTTAACATAGGATTCCCTATGCTGAGAATGGTCAATTTTAAAAATTAAAAAAAAAATACAAGTCGCATGTGTTTTGAGCCGGAAATGGGCCACTTGAAGCCAATGGAGATGGTAAAAAATCGATATCTCGAAAAAAAATATTTTGCCATTTCGAAAGTGGAAAAATGAGAAGGGGGTACCCTTACAATTTTTCGACAAAAATGGTATTTTTACAAAAAAATTTTTTAGAATTTTTTCGTTAATGTAATCGGTTGGTAAATATGCCACTTGAAAACAATGGCGGAGGTTTTAATTCGATATCTCGAAATTTTTTGAAAAAAAGTGCCGTTTCGGAAAATTTAACATAGGATTCCCTATGCTGAGAATGGTCAATTTTAAAAATTAAAAAAAAAATACAAGTCGCATGTGTTTTGAGCCGGAAATGGGCCACTTGAAGCCAATGGAGATGGTAAAAAATCGATATCTCGAAAAAAAAATATTTGGCCATTTTGAAAGTGGAAAAATGAGAAGGGGGTACCCTTACCATTTTTCGACAAAAATGGTATTTTTACAAAAAAATTTTTTAGAATTTTTTCGTTAATGAAATCGGTTGGTAAATATGCCACTTGAAAACAATGGCGGAGGTTTTAATTCGATATCTCAAAATTTTTTGAAAAAAAGTGCCGTTTCGCAAAATTTAACATAGGATTCCCTATGCTGGGAATGGTCAATTTTAAAAATTAAAAAAAAAATACAAGTCGCATGTGTTTTGAGCCGGAAATGGGCCACTTGAAGCCAATGGAGATGGTAAAAAATCGATATCTCGAAAAAAAATATTTGGCCATTTTGAAAGTTGAAAAATGAGAAGGGGGTACCCTCACCATTTTTCGACAAAAATGGTATTTTTACAAAAAAATTTTTTAGAATTTTTTCGTTAATGAAATCGGTTGGTAAATATGCCACTTGAAAACAATGGCGAAGGTTTTAATTCGATATCTCGAAATTTTTTGAAAAAAAGTGCCGTTTCGCAAAATTTAACATAGGATTCCCTATGCTGGGAATGGTCAATTTTAAAAATTAAAAAAAAAATACAAGTCGCATGTGTTTTGAGCCGGAAATGGGCCACTTGAAGCCAATGGAGATGGTAAAAAATCGATATCTCGAAAAAAAATATTTTGCCATTTCAAAAGTCGAAAAATGAGAAGGGGGTACCCTTACAATTTTTCGACAAAAATGGTATTTTTACAAAAAAATTTTTTAGAATTTTTTCGTTAATGAAATCGGTTGGTAAATATGCCACTTGAAAACAATGGCGAAGGTTTTAATTCGATATCTCGAAATTTTTTGAAAAAAAGTGCCGTTTCGCAAAATTTAACATAGGATTCCCTATGCTGGGAATGGTCAATTTTAAAAATTAAAAAAAAAATACAAGTCGCATGTGTTTTGAGCCGGAAATGGGCCACTTGAAGCCAATGGAGATGGTAAAAAATCGATATCTCGGTAAAAAATATTTGGCCATTTTGAAAGTTGAAAAATAAGAAGGGTACCCTTACCATTTTTCGACAAAAATGGTATTTTTACAAAAAAATTTTTTAGAATTTTTTCGTTAATGAAATCGGTTGGTAAATATGCCACTTGAAAACAATGGCGAAGGTTTTAATTCGATATCTCGAAATTTTTTGAAAAAAAGTGCCGTTTCGCAAAATTTAACATAGGATTCCCTATGCTGAGAATGGTCAATTTTAAAAATTAAAAAAAAAAAATACAAGTCGCATGTGTTTTGAGCCGGAAATGGGCCACTTGAAGCCAATGGAGATGGTAAAAAATCGATATCTCGGAAAAAAATATTTTGCGATTTCAAAAGTCGAAAAATGGTAAGGGTACCCCCTTCTCATTTTTCCACTTTCAAAATGGCCAAATATTTTTTTTCGAGATATCGATTTTTTACCATCTCCATTGGCTTCAAGTGGCCCATTTCCGGCTCAAAACACATGCGACTTGTATTTTTTTTTTAATTTTTAAAATTGACCATTCTCAGCATAGGGAATCCTATGTTAAATTTTGCGAAACGGCACTTTTTTTCAAAAAATTTCGAGATATCGAATTAAAACCTTCGCCATTGTTTTCAAGTGGCACATTTACCAACCGATTTCATTAACGAAAAAATTCTAAAAATTTTTTTTGTAAAAATACCATTTTTGTCGAAAAATGGTAAGGGTACCCCCTTCTCATTTTTCCACTTTCGAAATGGCAAAATATTTTTTTTCGAGATATCGATTTTTTACCATCTCCATTGGCTTCAAGTGGCCCATTTCCGGCTCAAAACACATGCAACTTGTATTTTTTTTTTAATTTTTAAAATTGACCATTCCCAGCATAGGGAATCCTATGTTAAATTTTGCGAAACGGCACTTTTTTTCAAAAAATTTCGAGATATCGAATTAAAACCTTCGCCATTGTTTTCAAGTGGCATATTTACCAACCGATTTCATTAACGAAAAAATTCTAAAAATTTTTTTTGTAAAAATACCATTTTTGTCGAAAAATGGTAAGGGTAACCCCTTCTCATTTTTCCACTTTCGAAATGGCAAAATATTTTTTTTCGAGATATCGATTTTTTACCATCTCCATTGGCTTCAAGTGGCCCATTTCCGGCTCAAAACACATGCAACTTGTATTTTTTTTTTAATTTTTAAAATTGACCATTCCCAGCATAGGGAATCCTATGTTAAATTTTGCGAAACGGCACTTTTTTTCAAAAAATTTCGAGATATCGAATTAAAACCTTCGCCATTGTTTTCAAGTGGCATATTTACCAACCGATTTCATTAACGAAAAAATTCTAAAAAATTTTTTTGTAAAAATACCATTTTTGTCGAAAAATGGTAAGGGTACCCCCTTCTCATTTTTCGACTTTTGAAATGGCCAAATATTTTTTTTCGAGATATCGATTTCTTACCATCTCCATTGGCTTCAAGTGGCCCATTTCCGGCTCAAAACACATGCGACTTGTATTTTTTTTTTAATTTTTAAAATTGACCATTCTCAGCATAGGGAATCCTATGTTAAATTTTGCGAAACGGCACTTTTTTTCAAAAAATTTCGAGATATCGAATTAAAACCTTCGCCATTGGCTTCAAGTGGCCCATTTCCGGCTCAAAACACATGCGACTTGTATTTTTTTTTTAATTTTTAAAATTGACCATTCCCAGCATAGGGAATCCTATGTTAAATTTTGCGAAACGGCACTTTTTTTCAAAAAATTACGAGATATCGAATTAAAACCTTCGCCATTGTTTTCAAGTGGCATATTTACCAACCGATTTCATTAACGAAAAAATTCTAAAAAATTTTTTTGTCAAAATACCATTTTTGTCGAAAAATTGTAAGGGTACCCCCTTCTCATTTTTCGACTTTTGAAATGGCAAAATATTTTTTTTCGAGATATCGATTTTTTACCATCTCCATTGGCTTCAAGTGGCCCATTTCCGGCTCAAAACACATGCGACTTGTATTTTTTTTTTAATTTTTAAAATTGACCATTCCCAGCATAGGGAATCCTATGTTAAATTTTGCGAAACGGCACTTTTTTTCAAAAAATTTCGAGATATCGAATTAAAACCTTCGCCATTGTTTTCAAGTGGCATATTTACCAACCGATTTCATTAACGAAAAAATTCTAAAAAAATTTTTTGTAAAAATACCATTTTTGCCGAAAAAGGGTAAGCCTATGGTACCCCTACAATTTTTCGACAAAAATGGTATTTTTACAAAAAAAATTTTTAGAATTTTTTCGTTAATGAAATCGGTTGGTAAATATGCCACTTGAAAACAATGGCGAAGGTTTTAATTCGATATCTCGAAATTTTTTGAAAAAAAGTGCCGTTTCGCAAAATTTAACATAGGATTCCCTATGCTAAGAATGGTCAATTTTAAAAATTAAAAACAAAATACAAGTCGCATGTGTTTTGAGCCGGAAATGGGCCACTTGAAGCCAATAGAGATGGTAAAAAATCGATATCTCGAAAAAAAAATATTTGGCCATTTTGAAAGTGGAAAAATGAGAAGGGGGTACCCTTACAATTTTTCGACAAAAATGGTATTTTTACAAAAAAATTTTTTAGAATTTTCTCGTTAATGAAATCGGTTGGTAAATATGCCACTTGAAAACAATGGCGGAGGTTTTAATTCGATATCTCAAAATTTTTTGAAAAAAAGTGCCGTTTCGCAAAATTTAACATAGGATTCCCTATGCTGGGAATGGTCAATTTTAAAAATTAAAAAAAAAAATACAAGTTGCATGTGTTTTGAGCCGGAAATGGGCCACTTGAAGCCAATGGAGATGGTAAAAAATCGATATCTCGAAAAAAAATATTTTGCCATTTCAAAAGTCGAAAAATGGTAAGGGTACCCCCTTCTCATTTTTCCACTTTCAAAATGGCCAAATATTTTTTTTCGAGATATCGATTTTTTACCATCTCCATTGGCTTCAAGTGGCCCATTTCCGGCTCAAAACACATGCGACTTGTATTTTTTTTTTTATTTTTAAAATTGACCATTCTCAGCATAGGGAATCCTATGTTAAATTTTGCGAAACGGCACTTTTTTTCAAAAAATTTCGAGATATCGAATTAAAACCTTCGCCATTGTTTTCAAGTGGCATATTTACCAACCGATTTCATTAACGAAAAAATTCTAAAAAATTTTTTTGTAAAAATACCATTTTTGTCGAAAAATGGTGAGGGTACCCCCTTCTCATTTTTCGACTTTTGAAATGGCCAAATATTTTTTTTCGAGATATCGATTTCTTACCATCTCCATTGGCTTCAAGTGGCCCATTTCCGGCTCAAAACACATGCGACTTGTATTTTTTTTTAATTTTTAAAATTGACCATTCTCAGCATAGGGAATCCTATGTTAAATTTTGCGAAACGGCACTTTTTTTCAAAAAATTTCGAGATATCGAATTAAAACCTTCGCCATTGTTTTCAAGTGGCATATTTACCAACCGATTTCATTAACGAAAAAATTCTAAAAAATTTTTTTGTAAAAATACCATTTTTGCCGAAAAATGGTAAGCCTATGGTACCCCTACAATTTTTCGACAAAAATGGTATTTTTGCAAAAAAAATTTTTAGAATTTTTTCGTTAATGAAATCGGTTGGTAAATATGCCACTTGAAAACAATGGCGAAGGTTTTAATTCGATATCTCGAAATTTTTTGAAAAAAAGTGCCGTTTCGCAAAATTTAACATAGGATTCCCTATGCTGAGAATGGTCAATTTTAAAAATTAAAAAAAAAATACAAGTCGCATGTGTTTTGAGCCGGAAATGGGCCACTTGAAGCCAATGGAGATGGTAAAAAATCGATATCTCGAAAAAAAATATTTTGCCATTTCAAAAGTCGAAAAATGAGAAGGGGGTACCCTTACAATTTTTCGACAAAAATTGTATTTTTACAAAAAAATTTTTTAGAATTTTTTCGTTAATGTAATCGGTTGGTAAATATGCCACTTGAAAACAATGGCGGAGGTTTTAATTCGATATCTCAAAATTTTTTGAAAAAAAGTGCCGTTTCGCAAAATTTAACATAGGATTCCCTATGCTGAGAATGGTCAATTTTAAAAATTAAAAAAAAAATACAAGTCGCATGTGTTTTGAGCCGGAAATGGGCCACTTGAAGCCAATGGAGATGGTAAAAAATCGATATCTCGAAAAAAAATATTTTGCCATTTCAAAAGTCGAAAAATGAGAAGGGGGTACCCTTACAATTTTTCGACAAAAATGGTATTTTTACAAAAAAATTTTTTAGAATTTTTTCGTTAATGTAATCGGTTGGTAAATATGCCACTTGAAAACAATAGCGGAGGTTTTAATTCGATATCTCAAAATTTTTTGAAAAAAAGTGCCGTTTCGCAAAATTTAACATAGGATTCCCTATGCTGAGAATGGTCAATTTTAAAAATTAAAAAAAAAATACAAGTCGCATGTGTTTTGAGCCGGAAATGGGCCACTTGAAGCCAATGGAGATGGTAAAAAATCGATATCTCGAAAAAAAATATTTTGCCATTTCAAAAGTCGAAAAATGAGAAGGGGGTACCCTTACAATTTTTCGACAAAAATGGTATTTTTACAAAAAAATTTTTTAGAATTTTTTCGTTAATGTAATCGGTTGGTAAATATGCCACTTGAAAACAATGGCGGAGGTTTTAATTCGATATCTCGAAATTTTTTGAAAAAAAGTGCCGTTTCGCAAAATTTAACATAGGATTCCCTATGCTGAGAATGGTCAATTTTAAAAATTAAAAAAAAAATACAAGTCGCATGTGTTTTGAGCCGGAAATGGGCCACTTGAAGCCAATGGAGATGGTAAAAAATCGATATCTCGAAAAAAAATATTTTGCCATTTCAAAAGTCGAAAAATGAGAAGGGGGTACCCTTACAATTTTTCGACAAAAATGGTATTTTTACAAAAAAATTTTTTAGAATTTTTTCGTTAATGTAATCGGTTGGTAAATATGCCACTTGAAAACAATGGCGGAGGTTTTAATTCGATATCTCAAAATTTTTTGAAAAAAAGTGCCGTTTCGCAAAATTTAACATAGGATTCCCTATGCTGAGAATGGTCAATTTTAAAAATTAAAAAAAAAATACAAGTCGCATGTGTTTTGAGCCGGAAATGGGCCACTTGAAGCCAATGGAGATGGTAAAAAATCGATATCTCGAAAAAAAATATTTTGCCATTTCAAAAGTCGAAAAATGAGAAGGGGGTACCCTTACCATTTTTCGACAAAAATGGTAGTTTTACAAAAAAATTTTTTAGAATTTTTTCGTTAATGAAATCGGTTGGTAAATATGCCACTTGAAAACAATGGCGAAGGTTTTAATTCGATATCTCGAAATTTTTTGAAAAAAAGTGCCGTTTCGCAAAATTTAACATAGGATTCCCTATGCTGAGAATGGTCAATTTTAAAAATTAAAAAAAAAATACAAGTCGCATGTGTTTTGAGCCGGAAATGGGCCACTTGAAGCCAATGGAGATGGTAAAAAATCGATATCTCGAAAAAAAATATTTTGCCATTTCAAAAGTCGAAAAATGAGAAGGGGGTACCCTTACAATTTTTCGACAAAAATGGTATTTTTACAAAAAAAATTTTTAGAATTTTTTCGTTAATGAAATCGGTTGGTAAATATGCCACTTGAAAACAATGGCGAAGGTTTTAATTCGATATCTCGAAATTTTTTGAAAAAAAGTGCCGTTTCGCAAAATTTAACATAGGATTCCCTATGCTGAGAATGGTCAATTTTAAAAATTAAAAAAAAAATACAAGTCGCATGTGTTTTGAGCCGGAAATGGGCCACTTGAAGCCAATGGAGATGGTAAAAAATCGATATCTCGAAAAAAAATATTTTGCCATTTCAAAAGTCGAAAAATGAGAAGGGGGTACCCTTACAATTTTTCGACAAAAATTGTATTTTTACAAAAAAATTTTTTAGAATTTTTTCGTTAATGTAATCGGTTGGTAAATATGCCACTTGAAAACAATGGCGGAGGTTTTAATTCGATATCTCAAAATTTTTTGAAAAAAAGTGCCGTTTCGCAAAATTTAACATAGGATTCCCTATGCTGAGAATGGTCAATTTTAAAAATTAAAAAAAAAATACAAGTCGCATGTGTTTTGAGCCGGAAATGGGCCACTTGAAGCCAATGGAGATGGTAAAAAATCGATATCTCGAAAAAAAATATTTTGCCATTTCAAAAGTCGAAAAATGAGAAGGGGGTACCCTTACAATTTTTCGACAAAAATGGTATTTTTACAAAAAAATTTTTTAGAATTTTTTCGTTAATGTAATCGGTTGGTAAATATGCCACTTGAAAACAATGGCGGAGGTTTTAATTCGATATCTCGAAATTTTTTGAAAAAAAGTGCCGTTTCGCAAAATTTAACATAGGATTCCCTATGCTGAGAATGGTCAATTTTAAAAATTAAAAAAAAAATACAAGTCGCATGTGTTTTGAGCCGGAAATGGGCCACTTGAAGCCAATGGAGATGGTAAAAAATCGATATCTCGAAAAAAAATATTTTGCCATTTCAAAAGTCGAAAAATGAGAAGGGGGTACCCTTACAATTTTTCGACAAAAATGGTATTTTTACAAAAAAATTTTTTAGAATTTTTTCGTTAATGTAATCGGTTGGTAAATATGCCACTTGAAAACAATGGCGGAGGTTTTAATTCGATATCTCGAAATTTTTTGAAAAAAAGTGCCGTTTCGCAAAATTTAACATAGGATTCCCTATGCTGAGAATGGTCAATTTTAAAAATTAAAAAAAAAATACAAGTCGCATGTGTTTTGAGCCGGAAATGGGCCACTTGAAGCCAATGGAGATGGTAAAAAATCGATATCTCGAAAAAAAATATTTTGCCATTTCAAAAGTCGAAAAATGAGAAGGGGGTACCCTTACAATTTTTCGACAAAAATGGTATTTTTACAAAAAAATTTTTTAGAATTTTTTCGTTAATGTAATCGGTTGGTAAATATGCCACTTGAAAACAATGGCGGAGGTTTTAATTCGATATCTCAAAATTTTTTGAAAAAAAGTGCCGTTTCGCAAAATTTAACATAGGATTCCCTATGCTGAGAATGGTCAATTTTAAAAATTAAAAAAAAAATACAAGTCGCATGTGTTTTGAGCCGGAAATGGGCCACTTGAAGCCAATGGAGATGGTAAAAAATCGATATCTCGAAAAAAAATATTTTGCCATTTCAAAAGTCGAAAAATGAGAAGGGGGTACCCTTACCATTTTTCGACAAAAATGGTAGTTTTACAAAAAAATTTTTTAGAATTTTTTCGTTAATGAAATCGGTTGGTAAATATGCCACTTGAAAACAATGGCGAAGGTTTTAATTCGATATCTCGAAATTTTTTGAAAAAAAGTGCCGTTTCGCAAAATTTAACATAGGATTCCCTATGCTGAGAATGGTCAATTTTAAAAATTAAAAAAAAAATACAAGTCGCATGTGTTTTGAGCCGGAAATGGGCCACTTGAAGCCAATGGAGATGGTAAAAAATCGATATCTCGAAAAAAAATATTTTGCCATTTCAAAAGTCGAAAAATGAGAAGGGGGTACCCTTACAATTTTTCGACAAAAATGGTATTTTTACAAAAAAAATTTTTAGAATTTTTTCGTTAATGAAATCGGTTGGTAAATATGCCACTTGAAAACAATGGCGAAGGTTTTAATTCGATATCTCGAAATTTTTTGAAAAAAAGTGCCGTTTCGCAAAATTTAACATAGGATTCCCTATGCTGAGAATGGTCAATTTTAAAAATTAAAAAAAAAATACAAGTCGCATGTGTTTTGAGCCGGAAATGGGCCACTTGAAGCCAATGGAGATGGTAAAAAATCGATATCTCGAAAAAAAATATTTTGCCATTTCAAAAGTCGAAAAATGAGAAGGGGGTACCCTTACAATTTTTCGACAAAAATTGTATTTTTACAAAAAAATTTTTTAGAATTTTTTCGTTAATGTAATCGGTTGGTAAATATGCCACTTGAAAACAATGGCGGAGGTTTTAATTCGATATCTCAAAATTTTTTGAAAAAAAGTGCCGTTTCGCAAAATTTAACATAGGATTCCCTATGCTGAGAATGGTCAATTTTAAAAATTAAAAAAAAAATACAAGTCGCATGTGTTTTGAGCCGGAAATGGGCCACTTGAAGCCAATGGAGATGGTAAAAAATCGATATCTCGAAAAAAAATATTTTGCCATTTCAAAAGTCGAAAAATGAGAAGGGGGTACCCTTACAATTTTTCGACAAAAATGGTATTTTTACAAAAAAATTTTTTAGAATTTTTTCGTTAATGTAATCGGTTGGTAAATATGCCACTTGAAAACAATGGCGGAGGTTTTAATTCGATATCTCAAAATTTTTTGAAAAAAAGTGCCGTTTCGAAAAATTTAACATAGGATTCCCTATGCTGAGAATGGTCAATTTTAAAAATTAAAAAAAAAATACAAGTCGCATGTGTTTTGAGCCGGAAATGGGCCACTTGAAGCCAATGGAGATGGTAAAAAATCGATATCTCGAAAAAAAATATTTTGCCATTTCAAAAGTCGAAAAATGAGAAGGGGGTACCCTTACAATTTTTCGACAAAAATGGTATTTTTACAAAAAAATTTTTTAGAATTTTTTCGTTAATGTAATCGGTTGGTAAATATGCCACTTGAAAACAATGGCGGAGGTTTTAATTCGATATCTCGAAATTTTTTGAAAAAAAGTGCCGTTTCGGAAAATTTAACATAGGATTCCCTATGCTGAGAATGGTCAATTTTAAAAATTAAAAAAAAAATACAAGTCGCATGTGTTTTGAGCCGGAAATGGGCCACTTGAAGCCAATGGAGATGGTAAAAAATCGATATCTCGAAAAAAAATATTTGGCCATTTTGAAAGTTGAAAAATAAGAAGGGTACCCTTACCATTTTTCGACAAAAATGGTATTTTTACAAAAAAATTTTTTAGAATTTTTTCGTTAATGAAATCGGTTGGTAAATATGCCACTTGAAAACAATGGCGAAGGTTTTAATTCGATATCTCGAAATTTTTTGAAAAAAAGTGCCGTTTCGCAAAATTTAACATAGGATTCCCTATGCTGAGAATGGTCAATTTTAAAAATTAAAAAAAAAAAATACAAGTCGCATGTGTTTTGAGCCGGAAATGGGCCACTTGAAGCCAATGGAGATGGTAAAAAATCGATATCTCGGAAAAAAATATTTTGCGATTTCAAAAGTAGAAAAATGGTAAGGGTACCCCCTTCTCATTTTTCCACTTTCAAAATGGCCAAATATTTTTTTTCGAGATATCGATTTTTTACCATCTCCATTGGCTTCAAGTGGCCCATTTCCGGCTCAAAACACATGCGACTTGTATTTTTTTTTTAATTTTTAAAATTGACCATTCTCAGCATAGGGAATCCTATGTTAAATTTTGCGAAACGGCACTTTTTTTCAAAAAATTTCGAGATATCGAATTAAAACCTTCGCCATTGTTTTCAAGTGGCATATTTACCAACCGATTTCATTAACGAAAAAATTCTAAAAATTTTTTTTGTAAAAATACCATTTTTGTCGAAAAATGGTAAGGGTACCCCCTTCTCATTTTTCCACTTTCGAAATGGCAAAATATTTTTTTTCGAGATATCGATTTTTTACCATCTCCATTGGCTTCAAGTGGCCCATTTCCGGCTCAAAACACATGCAACTTGTATTTTTTTTTTAATTTTTAAAATTGACCATTCCCAGCATAGGGAATCCTATGTTAAATTTTGCGAAACGGCACTTTTTTTCAAAAAATTTCGAGATATCGAATTAAAACCTTCGCCATTGTTTTCAAGTGGCATATTTACCAACCGATTTCATTAACGAAAAAATTCTAAAAAATTTTTTTGTAAAAATACCATTTTTGTCGAAAAATGGTAAGGGTACCCCCTTCTCATTTTTCCACTTTCGAAATGGCAAAATATTTTTTTTCGAGATATCGATTTTTTACCATCTCCATTGGCTTCAAGTGGCCCATTTCCGGCTCAAAACACATGCAACTTGTATTTTTTTTTTAATTTTTAAAATTGACCATTCCCAGCATAGGGAATCCTATGTTAAATTTTGCGAAACGGCACTTTTTTTCAAAAAATTTCGAGATATCGAATTAAAACCTTCGCCATTGTTTTCAAGTGGCATATTTACCAACCGATTTCATTAACGAAAAAATTCTAAAAAATTTTTTTGTAAAAATACCATTTTTGTCGAAAAATGGTAAGGGTACCCCCTTCTCATTTTTCGACTTTTGAAATGGCCAAATATTTTTTTTCGAGATATCGATTTCTTACCATCTCCATTGGCTTCAAGTGGCCCATTTCCGGCTCAAAACACATGCGACTTGTATTTTTTTTTTAATTTTTAAAATTGACCATTCTCAGCATAGGGAATCCTATGTTAAATTTTGCGAAACGGCACTTTTTTTCAAAAAATTTCGAGATATCGAATTAAAACCTTCGCCATTGTTTTCAAGTGGCATATTTACCAACCGATTTCATTAACGAAAAAATTCTAAAAAATTTTTTTGTAAAAATACCATTTTTGCCGAAAAAGGGTAAGCCTATGGTACCCTTACAATTTTTCGACAAAAATGGTATTTTTACAAAAAAATTTTTTAGAATTTTTTCGTTAATGTAATCGGTTGGTAAATATGCCACTTGAAAACAATGGCGGAGGTTTTAATTCGATATCTCGAAATTTTTTGAAAAAAAGTGCCGTTTCGCAAAATTTAACATAGGATTCCCTATGCTGAGAATGGTCAATTTTAAAAATTAAAAAAAAAATACAAGTCGCATGTGTTTTGAGCCGGAAATGGGCCACTTGAAGCCAATGGAGATGGTAAAAAATCGATATCTCGAAAAAAAATATTTTGCCATTTCAAAAGTCGAAAAATGAGAAGGGGGTACCCTTACAATTTTTCGACAAAAATGGTATTTTTACAAAAAAATTTTTTAGAATTTTTTCGTTAATGTAATCGGTTGGTAAATATGCCACTTGAAAACAATGGCGGAGGTTTTAATTCGATATCTCGAAATTTTTTGAAAAAAAGTGCCGTTTCGCAAAATTTAACATAGGATTCCCTATGCTGAGAATGGTCAATTTTAAAAATTAAAAAAAAAATACAAGTCGCATGTGTTTTGAGCCGGAAATGGGCCACTTGAAGCCAATGGAGATGGTAAAAAATCGATATCTCGAAAAAAAATATTTTGCCATTTCAAAAGTCGAAAAATGAGAAGGGGGTACCCTTACAATTTTTCGACAAAAATGGTATTTTTACAAAAAAATTTTTTAGAATTTTTTCGTTAATGTAATCGGTTGGTAAATATGCCACTTGAAAACAATGGCGGAGGTTTTAATTCGATATCTCAAAATTTTTTGAAAAAAAGTGCCGTTTCGCAAAATTTAACATAGGATTCCCTATGCTGAGAATGGTCAATTTTAAAAATTAAAAAAAAAATACAAGTCGCATGTGTTTTGAGCCGGAAATGGGCCACTTGAAGCCAATGGAGATGGTAAAAAATCGATATCTCGAAAAAAAATATTTTGCCATTTCAAAAGTCGAAAAATGAGAAGGGGGTACCCTTACAATTTTTCGACAAAAATGGTATTTTTACAAAAAAATTTTTTAGAATTTTTTCGTTAATGTAATCGGTTGGTAAATATGCCACTTGAAAACAATGGCGGAGGTTTTAATTCGATATCTCAAAATTTTTTGAAAAAAAGTGCCGTTTCGCAAAATTTAACATAGGATTCCCTATGCTGAGAATGGTCAATTTTAAAAATTAAAAAAAAAATACAAGTCGCATGTGTTTTGAGCCGGAAATGGGCCACTTGAAGCCAATGGAGATGGTAAAAAATCGATATCTCGAAAAAAAATATTTTGCCATTTCAAAAGTCGAAAAATGAGAAGGGGGTACCCTTACAATTTTTCGACAAAAATTGTATTTTTACAAAAAAATTTTTTAGAATTTTTTCGTTAATGTAATCGGTTGGTAAATATGCCACTTGAAAACAATGGCGGAGGTTTTAATTCGATATCTCAAAATTTTTTGAAAAAAAGTGCCGTTTCGCAAAATTTAACATAGGATTCCCTATGCTGAGAATGGTCAATTTTAAAAATTAAAAAAAAAATACAAGTCGCATGTGTTTTGAGCCGGAAATGGGCCACTTGAAGCCAATGGAGATGGTAAAAAATCGATATCTCGAAAAAAAATATTTTGCCATTTCAAAAGTCGAAAAATGAGAAGGGGGTACCCTTACAATTTTTCGACAAAAATGGTATTTTTACAAAAAAATTTTTTAGAATTTTTTCGTTAATGTAATCGGTTGGTAAATATGCCACTTGAAAACAATAGCGGAGGTTTTAATTCGATATCTCAAAATTTGTTGAAAAAAAGTGCCGTTTCGCAAAATTTAACATAGGATTCCCTATGCTGAGAATGGTCAATTTTAAAAATTAAAAAAAAAATACAAGTCGCATGTGTTTTGAGCCGGAAATGGGCCACTTGAAGCCAATGGAGATGGTAAAAAATCGATATCTCGAAAAAAAATATTTTGCCATTTCAAAAGTCGAAAAATGAGAAGGGGGTACCCTTACAATTTTTCGACAAAAATGGTATTTTTACAAAAAAATTTTTTAGAATTTTTTCGTTAATGTAATCGGTTGGTAAATATGCCACTTGAAAACAATGGCGGAGGTTTTAATTCGATATCTCAAAATTTTTTGAAAAAAAGTGCCGTTTCGCAAAATTTAACATAGGATTCCCTATGCTGAGAATGGTCAATTTTAAAAATTAAAAAAAAAATACAAGTCGCATGTGTTTTGAGCCGGAAATGGGCCACTTGAAGCCAATGGAGATGGTAAAAAATCGATATCTCGAAAAAAAATATTTTGCCATTTCAAAAGTCGAAAAATGAGAAGGGGGTACCCTTACCATTTTTCGACAAAAATGGTATTTTTACAAAAAAATTTTTTAGAATTTTTTCGTTAATGAAATCGGTTGGTAAATATGCCACTTGAAAACAATGGCGAAGGTTTTAATTCGATATCTCGAAATTTTTTGAAAAAAAGTGCCGTTTCGCAAAATTTAACATAGGATTCCCTATGCTGGGAATGGTCAATTTTAAAAATTAAAAAAAAAATACAAGTCGCATGTGTTTTGAGCCGGAAATGGGCCACTTGAAGCCAATGGAGATGGTAAAAAATCGATATCTCGAAAAAAAAATATTTGGCCATTTTGAAAGTGGAAAAATGAGAAGGGGGTACCCTTACCATTTTTCGATAAAAATGGTATTTTTACAAAAAAATTTTTTAGAATTTTTTCGTTAATGTAATCGGTTGGTAAATATGCCACTTGGAAACAATGGCGGAGGTTTTAATTCGATATCTCAAAATTTTTTGAAAAAAAGTGCCGTTTCGCAAAATTTAACATAGGATTCCCTATGCTGAGAATGGTCAATTTTAAAAATTAAAAAAAAAATACAAGTCGCATGTGTTTTGAGCCGGAAATGGGCCACTTGAAGCCAATGGAGATGGTAAAAAATCGATATCTCGAAAAAAAATATTTTGCCATTTCAAAAGTCGAAAAATGAGAAGGGGGTACCCTTACAATTTTTCGACAAAAATGGTATTTTTACAAAAAAATTTTTTCGAATTTTTTCGTTAATGTAATCGGTTGGTAAATATGCCACTTGAAAACAATGGCGGAGGTTTTAATTCGATATCTCGAAATTTTTTGAAAAAAAGTGCCGTTTCGCAAAATTTAACATAGGATTCCCTATGCTGGGAATGGTCAATTTTAAAAATTAAAAAAAAAATACAAGTCGCATGTGTTTTGAGCCGGAAATGGGCCACTTGAAGCCAATGGAGATGGTAAAAAATCGATATCTCGAAAAAAATATTTTGCCATTTCAAAAGTCGAAAAATGAGAAGGGGGTACCCTTACAATTTTTCGACAAAAATGGTATTTTTATAAAAAAATTTTTTAGAATTTTTTCGTTAATGAAATCGGTTGGTAAATATGCCACTTGAAAACAATGGCGAAGGTTTTAATTCGATATCTCGAAATTTTTTGAAAAAAAGTGCCGTTTCGCAAAATTTAACATAGGATTCCCTATGCTGGGAATGGTCAATTTTAAAAATTAAAAAAAAAATACAAGTCGCATGTGTTTTGAGCCGGAAATGGGCCACTTGAAGCCAATGGAGATGGTAAAAAATCGATATCTCGGAAAAAAATATTTGGCCATTTTGAAAGTTGAAAAATAAGAAGGGTACCCTTACCATTTTTCGACAAAAATGGTATTTTTACAAAAAAATTTTTTAGAATTTTTTCGTTAATGAAATCGGTTGGTAAATATGCCACTTGAAAACAATGGCGAAGGTTTTAATTCGATATCTCGAAATTTTTTGAAAAAAAGTGCCGTTTCGCAAAATTTAACATAGGATTCCCTATGCTGAGAATGGTCAATTTTAAAAATTAAAAAAAAAAAATACAAGTCGCATGTGTTTTGAGCCGGAAATGGGCCACTTGAAGCCAATGGAGATGGTAAAAAATCGATATCTCGGAAAAAAATATTTTGCGATTTCAAAAGTCGAAAAATGGTAAGGGTACCCCCTTCTCATTTTTCCACTTTCAAAATGGCCAAATATTTTTTTTCGAGATATCGATTTTTTACCATCTCCATTGGCTTCAAGTGGCCCATTTCCGGCTCAAAACACATGCGACTTGTATTTTTTTTTTAATTTTTAAAATTGACCATTCTCAGCATAGGGAATCCTATGTTAAATTTTGCGAAACGGCACTTTTTTTCAAAAAATTTCGAGATATCGAATTAAAACCTTCGCCATTGTTTTCAAGTGGCATATTTACCAACCGATTTCATTAACGAAAAAATTCTAAAAATTTTTTTTGTAAAAATACCATTTTTGTCGAAAAATGGTAAGGGTACCCCCTTCTCATTTTTCCACTTTCGAAATGGCAAAATATTTTTTTTCGAGATATCGATTTTTTACCATCTCCATTGGCTTCAAGTGGCCCATTTCCGGCTCAAAACACATGCAACTTGTATTTTTTTTTTAATTTTTAAAATTGACCATTCCCAGCATAGGGAATCCTATGTTAAATTTTGCGAAACGGCACTTTTTTTCAAAAAATTTCGAGATATCGAATTAAAACCTTCGCCATTGTTTTCAAGTGGCATATTTACCAACCGATTTCATTAACGAAAAAATTCTAAAAATTTTTTTTGTAAAAATACCATTTTTGTCGAAAAATGGTAAGGGTACCCCCTTCTCATTTTTCCACTTTCGAAATGGCAAAATATTTTTTTTCGAGATATCGATTTTTTACCATCTCCATTGGCTTCAAGTGGCCCATTTCCGGCTCAAAACACATGCAACTTGTATTTTTTTTTTAATTTTTAAAATTGACCATTCCCAGCATAGGGAATCCTATGTTAAATTTTGCGAAACGGCACTTTTTTTCAAAAAATTTCGAGATATCGAATTAAAACCTTCGCCATTGTTTTCAAGTGGCATATTTACCAACCGATTTCATTAACGAAAAAATTCTAAAAAATTTTTTTGTAAAAATACCATTTTTGTCGAAAAATGGTAAGGGTACCCCCTTCTCATTTTTCGACTTTTGAAATGGCCAAATATTTTTTTTCGAGATATCGATTTCTTACCATCTCCATTGGCTTCAAGTGGCCCATTTCCGGCTCAAAACACATGCGACTTGTATTTTTTTTTTAATTTTTAAAATTGACCATTCTCAGCATAGGGAATCCTATGTTAAATTTTGCGAAACGGCACTTTTTTTCAAAAAATTTCGAGATATCGAATTAAAACCTTCGCCATTGTTTTCAAGTGGCATATTTACCAACCGATTTCATTAACGAAAAAATTCTAAAAAATTTTTTTGTAAAAATACCATTTTTGCCGAAAAATGGTAAGGGTACCCCCTTCTCATTTTTCCACTTTCGAAATGGCAAAATATTTTTTTTCGAGATATCGATTTTTTACCATCTCCATTGGCTTCAAGTGGCCCATTTCCGGCTCAAAACACATGCAACTTGTATTTTTTTTTTAATTTTTAAAATTGACCATTCCCAGCATAGGGAATCCTATGTTAAATTTTGCGAAACGGCACTTTTTTTCAAAAAATTTCGAGATATCGAATTAAAACCTTCGCCATTGTTTTCAAGTGGCATATTTACCAACCGATTTCATTAACGAAAAAATTCTAAAAAATTTTTTTGTAAAAATACCATTTTTGTCGAAAAATGGTAAGGGTACCCCCTTCTCATTTTTCGACTTTTGAAATGGCCAAATATTTTTTTTCGAGATATCGATTTCTTACCATCTCCATTGGCTTCAAGTGGCCCATTTCCGGCTCAAAACACATGCGACTTGTATTTTTTTTTTAATTTTTAAAATTGACCATTCTCAGCATAGGGAATCCTATGTTAAATTTTGCGAATCGGCACTTTTTTTCAAAAAATTTCGAGATATCGAATTAAAACCTTCGCCATTGTTTTCAAGTGGCATATTTACCAACCGATTTCATTAACGAAAAAATTCTAAAAAATTTTTTTGTAAAAATACCATTTTTGCCGAAAAAGGGTAAGCCTATGGTACCCCTACAATTTTTCGACAAAAATGGTATTTTTACAAAAAAAATTTTTAGAATTTTTTCGTTAATGAAATCGGTTGGTAAATATGCCACTTGAAAACAATGGCGAAGGTTTTAATTCGATATCTCGAAATTTTTTGAAAAAAAGTGCCGTTTCGCAAAATTTAACATAGGATTCCCTATGCTAAGAATGGTCAATTTTAAAAATTAAAAAAAAAATACAAGTCGCATGTGTTTTGAGCCGGAAATGGGCCACTTGAAGCCAATGGAGATGGTAAAAAATCGATATCTCGAAAAAAAATATTTTGCCATTTCAAAAGTCGAAAAATGAGAAGGGGGTACCCTTACAATTTTTCGACAAAAATGGTATTTTTACAAAAAAATTTTTTAGAATTTTTTCGTTAATGTAATCGGTTGGTAAATATGCCACTTGAAAACAATGGCGGAGGTTTTAATTCGATATCTCAAAATTTTTTGAAAAAAAGTGCCGTTTCGCAAAATTTAACATAGGATTCCCTATGCTGAGAATGGTCAATTTTAAAAATTAAAAAAAAAATACAAGTCGCATGTGTTTTGAGCCGGAAATGGGCCACTTGAAGCCAATGGAGATGGTAAAAAATCGATATCTCGAAAAAAAATATTTTGCCATTTCAAAAGTCGAAAAATGAGAAGGGGGTACCCTTACAATTTTTCGACAAAAATTGTATTTTTACAAAAAAATTTTTTAGAATTTTTTCGTTAATGTAATCGGTTGGTAAATATGCCACTTGAAAACAATGGCGGAGGTTTTAATTCGATATCTCAAAATTTTTTGAAAAAAAGTGCCGTTTCGCAAAATTTAACATAGGATTCCCTATGCTGAGAATGGTCAATTTTAAAAATTAAAAAAAAAATACAAGTCGCATGTGTTTTGAGCCGGAAATGGGCCACTTGAAGCCAATGGAGATGGTAAAAAATCGATATCTCGAAAAAAAATATTTTGCCATTTCAAAAGTCGAAAAATGAGAAGGGGGTACCCTTACAATTTTTCGACAAAAATGGTATTATTACAAAAAAATTTTTTAGAATTTTTTCGTTAATGTAATCGGTTGGTAAATATGCCACTTGAAAACAATAGCGGAGGTTTTAATTCGATATCTCAAAATTTTTTGAAAAAAAGTGCCGTTTCGCAAAATTTAACATAGGATTCCCTATGCTGAGAATGGTCAATTTTAAAAATTAAAAAAAAAATACAAGTCGCATGTGTTTTGAGCCGGAAATGGGCCACTTGAAGCCAATGGAGATGGTAAAAAATCGATATCTCGAAAAAAAATATTTTGCCATTTCAAAAGTCGAAAAATGAGAAGGGGGTACCCTTACAATTTTTCGACAAAAATGGTATTTTTACAAAAAAATTTTTTAGAATTTTTTCGTTAATGTAATCGGTTGGTAAATATGCCACTCGAAAACAATGGCGGAGGTTTTAATTCGATATCTCGAAATTTTTTGAAAAAAAGTGCCGTTTCGCAAAATTTAACATAGGATTCCCTATGCTGAGAATGGTCAATTTTAAAAATTAAAAAAAAAATACAAGTCGCATGTGTTTTGAGCCGGAAATGGGCCACTTGAAGCCAATGGAGATGGTAAAAAATCGATATCTCGAAAAAAAATATTTTGCCATTTCAAAAGTCGAAAAATGAGAAGGGGGTACCCTTACAATTTTTCGACAAAAATGGTATTTTTACAAAAAAATTTTTTAGAATTTTTTCGTTAATGTAATCGGTTGGTAAATATGCCACTTGAAAACAATGGCGGAGGTTTTAATTCGATATCTCGAAATTTTTTGAAAAAAAGTGCCGTTTCGGAAAATTTAACATAGGATTCCCTATGCTGAGAATGGTCAATTTTAAAAATTAAAAAAAAAATACAAGTCGCATGTGTTTTGAGCCGGAAATGGGCCACTTGAAGCCAATGGAGATGGTAAAAAATCGATATCTCGAAAAAAAATATTTGGCCATTTTGAAAGTTGAAAAATAAGAAGGGTACCCTTACCATTTTTCGACAAAAATGGTATTTTTACAAAAAAATTTTTTAGAATTTTTTCGTTAATGAAATCGGTTGGTAAATATGCCACTTGAAAACAATGGCGAAGGTTTTAATTCGATATCTCGAAATTTTTTGAAAAAAAGTGCCGTTTCGCAAAATTTAACATAGGATTCCCTATGCTGAGAATGGTCAATTTTAAAAATTAAAAAAAAAAAATACAAGTCGCATGTGTTTTGAGCCGGAAATGGGCCACTTGAAGCCAATGGAGATGGTAAAAAATCGATATCTCGGAAAAAAATATTTTGCGATTTCAAAAGTAGAAAAATGGTAAGGGTACCCCCTTCTCATTTTTCCACTTTCAAAATGGCCAAATATTTTTTTTCGAGATATCGATTTTTTACCATCTCCATTGGCTTCAAGTGGCCCATTTCCGGCTCAAAACACATGCGACTTGTATTTTTTTTTTAATTTTTAAAATTGACCATTCTCAGCATAGGGAATCCTATGTTAAATTTTGCGAAACGGCACTTTTTTTCAAAAAATTTCGAGATATCGAATTAAAACCTTCGCCATTGTTTTCAAGTGGCATATTTACCAACCGATTTCATTAACGAAAAAATTCTAAAAATTTTTTTTGTAAAAATACCATTTTTGTCGAAAAATGGTAAGGGTACCCCCTTCTCATTTTTCCACTTTCGAAATGGCAAAATATTTTTTTTCGAGATATCGATTTTTTACCATCTCCATTGGCTTCAAGTGGCCCATTTCCGGCTCAAAACACATGCAACTTGTATTTTTTTTTTAATTTTTAAAATTGACCATTCCCAGCATAGGGAATCCTATGTTAAATTTTGCGAAACGGCACTTTTTTTCAAAAAATTTCGAGATATCGAATTAAAACCTTCGCCATTGTTTTCAAGTGGCATATTTACCAACCGATTTCATTAACGAAAAAATTCTAAAAAATTTTTTTGTAAAAATACCATTTTTGTCGAAAAATGGTAAGGGTACCCCCTTCTCATTTTTCCACTTTCGAAATGGCAATATATTTTTTTTCGAGATATCGATTTTTTACCATCTCCATTGGCTTCAAGTGGCCCATTTCCGGCTCAAAACACATGCAACTTGTATTTTTTTTTTAATTTTTAAAATTGACCATTCCCAGCATAGGGAATCCTATGTTAAATTTTGCGAAACGGCACTTTTTTTCAAAAAATTTCGAGATATCGAATTAAAACCTTCGCCATTGTTTTCAAGTGGCATATTTACCAACCGATTTCATTAACGAAAAAATTCTAAAAAATTTTTTTGTAAAAATACCATTTTTGTCGAAAAATGGTAAGGGTACCCTTCTTATTTTTCAACTTTCAAAATGGCCAAATATTTTTTTTCGAGATATCGATTTTTTACCATCTCCATTGGCTTCAAGTGGCCCATTTCCGGCTCAAAACACATGCGACTTGTATTTTTTTTTTAATTTTTAAAATTGACCATTCTCAGCATAGGGAATCCTATGTTAAATTTTGCGAAACGGCACTTTTTTTCAAAAAATTTCGAGATATCGAATTAAAACCTTCGCCATTGTTTTCAAGTGGCATATTTACCAACCGATTTCATTAACGAAAAAATTCTAAAAATTTTTTTTGTAAAAATACCATTTTTGTCGAAAAATGGTAAGGGTACCCCCTTCTCATTTTTCCACTTTCGAAATGGCAAAATATTTTTTTTCGAGATATCGATTTTTTACCATCTCCATTGGCTTCAAGTGGCCCATTTCCGGCTCAAAACACATGCAACTTGTATTTTTTTTTTAATTTTTAAAATTGACCATTCCCAGCATAGGGAATCCTATGTTAAATTTTGCGAAACGGCACTTTTTTTCAAAAAATTTCGAGATATCGAATTAAAACCTTCGCCATTGTTTTCAAGTGGCATATTTACCAACCGATTTCATTAACGAAAAAATTCTAAAAATTTTTTTTGTAAAAATACCATTTTTGTCGAAAAATGGTAAGGGTACCCCCTTCTCATTTTTCCACTTTCGAAATGGCAAAATATTTTTTTTCGAGATATCGATTTTTTACCATCTCCATTGGCTTCAAGTGGCCCATTTCCGGCTCAAAACACATGCAACTTGTATTTTTTTTTTAATTTTTAAAATTGACCATTCCCAGCATAGGGAATCCTATGTTAAATTTTGCGAAACGGCACTTTTTTTCAAAAAATTTCGAGATATCGAATTAAAACCTTCGCCATTGTTTTCAAGTGGCATATTTACCAACCGATTTCATTAACGAAAAAATTCTAAAAAATTTTTTTGTAAAAATACCATTTTTGTCGAAAAATGGTAAGGGTACCCCCTTCTCATTTTTCGACTTTTGAAATGGCCAAATATTTTTTTTCGAGATATCGATTTCTTACCATCTCCATTGGCTTCAAGTGGCCCATTTCCGGCTCAAAACACATGCGACTTGTATTTTTTTTTTAATTTTTAAAATTGACCATTCTCAGCATAGGGAATCCTATGTTAAATTTTGCGAAACGGCACTTTTTTTCAAAAAATTTCGAGATATCGAATTAAAACCTTCGCCATTGTTTTCAAGTGGCATATTTACCAACCGATTTCATTAACGAAAAAATTCTAAAAAATTTTTTTGTAAAAATACCATTTTTGCCGAAAAATGGTAAGGGTACCCCCTTCTCATTTTTCCACTTTCGAAATGGCAAAATATTTTTTTTCGAGATATCGATTTTTTACCATCTCCATTGGCTTCAAGTGGCCCATTTCCGGCTCAAAACACATGCAACTTGTATTTTTTTTTTAATTTTTAAAATTGACCATTCCCAGCATAGGGAATCCTATGTTAAATTTTGCGAAACGGCACTTTTTTTCAAAAAATTTCGAGATATCGAATTAAAACCTTCGCCATTGTTTTCAAGTGGCATATTTACCAACCGATTTCATTAACGAAAAAATTCTAAAAAATTTTTTTGTAAAAATACCATTTTTGTCGAAAAATGGTAAGGGTACCCCCTTCTCATTTTTCGACTTTTGAAATGGCCAAATATTTTTTTTCGAGATATCGATTTCTTACCATCTCCATTGGCTTCAAGTGGCCCATTTCCGGCTCAAAACACATGCGACTTGTATTTTTTTTTTAATTTTTAAAATTGACCATTCTCAGCATAGGGAATCCTATGTTAAATTTTGCGAATCGGCACTTTTTTTCAAAAAATTTCGAGATATCGAATTAAAACCTTCGCCATTGTTTTCAAGTGGCATATTTACCAACCGATTTCATTAACGAAAAAATTCTAAAAAATTTTTTTGTAAAAATACCATTTTTGCCGAAAAAGGGTAAGCCTATGGTACCCCTACAATTTTTCGACAAAAATGGTATTTTTACAAAAAAAATTTTTAGAATTTTTTCGTTAATGAAATCGGTTGGTAAATATGCCACTTGAAAACAATGGCGAAGGTTTTAATTCGATATCTCGAAATTTTTTGAAAAAAAGTGCCGTTTCGCAAAATTTAACATAGGATTCCCTATGCTAAGAATGGTCAATTTTAAAAATTAAAAAAAAAATACAAGTCGCATGTGTTTTGAGCCGGAAATGGGCCACTTGAAGCCAATGGAGATGGTAAAAAATCGATATCTCGAAAAAAAATATTTTGCCATTTCAAAAGTCGAAAAATGAGAAGGGGGTACCCTTACAATTTTTCGACAAAAATGGTATTTTTACAAAAAAATTTTTTAGAATTTTTTCGTTAATGTAATCGGTTGGTAAATATGCCACTTGAAAACAATGGCGGAGGTTTTAATTCGATATCTCAAAATTTTTTGAAAAAAAGTGCCGTTTCGCAAAATTTAACATAGGATTCCCTATGCTGAGAATGGTCAATTTTAAAAATTAAAAAAAAAATACAAGTCGCATGTGTTTTGAGCCGGAAATGGGCCACTTGAAGCCAATGGAGATGGTAAAAAATCGATATCTCGAAAAAAAATATTTTGCCATTTCAAAAGTCGAAAAATGAGAAGGGGGTACCCTTACAATTTTTCGACAAAAATGGTATTTTTACAAAAAAATTTTTTAGAATTTTTTCGTTAATGTAATCGGTTGGTAAATATGCCACTCGAAAACAATGGCGGAGGTTTTAATTCGATATCTCGAAATTTTTTGAAAAAAAGTGCCGTTTCGCAAAATTTAACATAGGATTCCCTATGCTGAGAATGGTCAATTTTAAAAATTAAAAAAAAAATACAAGTCGCATGTGTTTTGAGCCGGAAATGGGCCACTTGAAGCCAATGGAGATGGTAAAAAATCGATATCTCGAAAAAAAATATTTTGCCATTTCAAAAGTCGAAAAATGAGAAGGGGGTACCCTTACAATTTTTCGACAAAAATGGTATTTTTACAAAAAAATTTTTTAGAATTTTTTCGTTAATGTAATCGGTTGGTAAATATGCCACTTGAAAACAATGGCGGAGGTTTTAATTCGATATCTCGAAATTTTTTGAAAAAAAGTGCCGTTTCGGAAAATTTAACATAGGATTCCCTATGCTGAGAATGGTCAATTTTAAAAATTAAAAAAAAAATACAAGTCGCATGTGTTTTGAGCCGGAAATGGGCCACTTGAAGCCAATGGAGATGGTAAAAAATCGATATCTCGAAAAAAAATATTTGGCCATTTTGAAAGTTGAAAAATAAGAAGGGTACCCTTACCATTTTTCGACAAAAATGGTATTTTTACAAAAAAATTTTTTAGAATTTTTTCGTTAATGAAATCGGTTGGTAAATATGCCACTTGAAAACAATGGCGAAGGTTTTAATTCGATATCTCGAAATTTTTTGAAAAAAAGTGCCGTTTCGCAAAATTTAACATAGGATTCCCTATGCTGAGAATGGTCAATTTTAAAAATTAAAAAAAAAAAATACAAGTCGCATGTGTTTTGAGCCGGAAATGGGCCACTTGAAGCCAATGGAGATGGTAAAAAATCGATATCTCGGAAAAAAATATTTTGCGATTTCAAAAGTAGAAAAATGGTAAGGGTACCCCCTTCTCATTTTTCCACTTTCAAAATGGCCAAATATTTTTTTTCGAGATATCGATTTTTTACCATCTCCATTGGCTTCAAGTGGCCCATTTCCGGCTCAAAACACATGCGACTTGTATTTTTTTTTTAATTTTTAAAATTGACCATTCTCAGCATAGGGAATCCTATGTTAAATTTTGCGAAACGGCACTTTTTTTCAAAAAATTTCGAGATATCGAATTAAAACCTTCGCCATTGTTTTCAAGTGGCATATTTACCAACCGATTTCATTAACGAAAAAATTCTAAAAATTTTTTTTGTAAAAATACCATTTTTGTCGAAAAATGGTAAGGGTACCCCCTTCTCATTTTTCCACTTTCGAAATGGCAAAATATTTTTTTTCGAGATATCGATTTTTTACCATCTCCATTGGCTTCAAGTGGCCCATTTCCGGCTCAAAACACATGCAACTTGTATTTTTTTTTTAATTTTTAAAATTGACCATTCCCAGCATAGGGAATCCTATGTTAAATTTTGCGAAACGGCACTTTTTTTCAAAAAATTTCGAGATATCGAATTAAAACCTTCGCCATTGTTTTCAAGTGGCATATTTACCAACCGATTTCATTAACGAAAAAATTCTAAAAAATTTTTTTGTAAAAATACCATTTTTGTCGAAAAATGGTAAGGGTACCCCCTTCTCATTTTTCCACTTTCGAAATGGCAATATATTTTTTTTCGAGATATCGATTTTTTACCATCTCCATTGGCTTCAAGTGGCCCATTTCCGGCTCAAAACACATGCAACTTGTATTTTTTTTTTAATTTTTAAAATTGACCATTCCCAGCATAGGGAATCCTATGTTAAATTTTGCGAAACGGCACTTTTTTTCAAAAAATTTCGAGATATCGAATTAAAACCTTCGCCATTGTTTTCAAGTGGCATATTTACCAACCGATTTCATTAACGAAAAAATTCTAAAAAATTTTTTTGTAAAAATACCATTTTTGTCGAAAAATGGTAAGGGTACCCCCTTCTCATTTTTCGACTTTTGAAATGGCCAAATATTTTTTTTCGAGATATCGATTTCTTACCATCTCCATTGGCTTCAAGTGGCCCATTTCCGGCTCAAAACACATGCGACTTGTATTTTTTTTTTAATTTTTAAAATTGACCATTCTCAGCATAGGGAATCCTATGTTAAATTTTGCGAAACGGCACTTTTTTTCAAAAAATTTCGAGATATCGAATTAAAACCTTCGCCATTGTTTTCAAGTGGCATATTTACCAACCGATTTCATTAACGAAAAAATTCTAAAAAATTTTTTTGTAAAAATACCATTTTTGCCGAAAAAGGGTAAGCCTATGGTACCCCTACAATTTTTCGATAAAAATGGTATTTTTGCAAAAAAAATTTTTAGAATTTTTTCGTTCATGAAATCGGTTGGTAAATATGCCACTTGAAAACAATGGCGAAGGTTTTAATTCGATATCTCGAAATTTTTTGAAAAAAAGTGCCGTTTCGCAAAATTTAACATAGGATTCCCTATGCTGAGAATGGTCAATTTTAAAAATTAAAAAAAAAATACAAGTCGCATGTGTTTTGAGCCGGAAATGGGCCACTTGAAGCCAATGGAGATGGTAAAAAATCGATATCTCGAAAAAAAATATTTTGCCATTTCAAAAGTCGAAAAATGAGAAGGGGGTACCCTTACAATTTTTCGACAAAAATGGTATTTTTACAAAAAAATTTTTTAGAATTTTTTCGTTAATGTAATCGGTTGGTAAATATGCCACTTGAAAACAATGGCGGAGGTTTTAATTCGATATCTCGAAATTTTTTGAAAAAAAGTGCCGTTTCGCAAAATTTAACATAGGATTCCCTATGCTGAGAATGGTCAATTTTAAAAATTAAAAAAAAAATACAAGTCGCATGTGTTTTGAGCCGGAAATGGGCCACTTGAAGCCAATGGAGATGGTAAAAAATCGATATCTCGAAAAAAAATATTTTGCCATTTCAAAAGTCGAAAAATGAGAAGGGGGTACCCTTACAATTTTTCGACAAAAATGGTATTTTTACAAAAAAATTTTTTAGAATTTTTTCGTTAATGTAATCGGTTGGTAAATATGCCACTTGAAAACAATGGCGGAGGTTTTAATTCGATATCTCGAAATTTTTTGAAAAAAAGTGCCGTTTCGCAAAATTTAACATAGGATTCCCTATGCTGAGAATGGTCAATTTTAAAAATTAAAAAAAAAATACAAGTCGCATGTGTTTTGAGCCGGAAATGGGCCACTTGAAGCCAATGGAGATGGTAAAAAATCGATATCTCGAAAAAAAATATTTTGCCATTTCAAAAGTCGAAAAATGAGAAGGGGGTACCCTTACAATTTTTCGACAAAAATGGTATTTTTACAAAAAAATTTTTTAGAATTTTTTCGTTAATGTAATCGGTTGGTAAATATGCCACTTGAAAACAATGGCGGAGGTTTTAATTCGATATCTCAAAATTTTTTGAAAAAAAGTGCCGTTTCGCAAAATTTAACATAGGATTCCCTATGCTGAGAATGGTCAATTTTAAAAATTAAAAAAAAAATACAAGTCGCATGTGTTTTGAGCCGGAAATGGGCCACTTGAAGCCAATGGAGATGGTAAAAAATCGATATCTCGAAAAAAAATATTTTGCCATTTCAAAAGTCGAAAAATGAGAAGGGGGTACCCTTACAATTTTTCGACAAAAATGGTATTTTTACAAAAAAATTTTTTAGAATTTTTTCGTTAATGTAATCGGTTGGTAAATATGCCACTTGAAAACAATGGCGGAGGTTTTAATTCGATATCTCAAAATTTTTTGAAAAAAAGTGCCGTTTCGCAAAATTTAACATAGGATTCCCTATGCTGAGAATGGTCAATTTTAAAAATTAAAAAAAAAATACAAGTCGCATGTGTTTTGAGCCGGAAATGGGCCACTTGAA
Organism: Exephanes ischioxanthus; assembly: GCA_958510785.1. Lineage (NCBI taxonomy): Eukaryota > Metazoa > Arthropoda > Insecta > Hymenoptera > Ichneumonidae > Exephanes > Exephanes ischioxanthus. The sequence continues at coordinate 6,298,559 of OY294020.1, read as the reverse complement.
GCCAATGGAGATGGTAAAAAATCGATATCTCGAAAAAAAATATTTTGCCATTTCAAAAGTCGAAAAATGAGAAGGGGGTACCCTTACAATTTTTCGACAAAAATTGTATTTTTACAAAAAAATTTTTTAGAATTTTTTCGTTAATGTAATCGGTTGGTAAATATGCCACTTGAAAACAATGGCGGAGGTTTTAATTCGATATCTCAAAATTTTTTGAAAAAAAGTGCCGTTTCGCAAAATTTAACATAGGATTCCCTATGCTGAGAATGGTCAATTTTAAAAATTAAAAAAAAAATACAAGTCGCATGTGTTTTGAGCCGGAAATGGGCCACTTGAAGCCAATGGAGATGGTAAAAAATCGATATCTCGAAAAAAAATATTTTGCCATTTCAAAAGTCGAAAAATGAGAAGGGGGTACCCTTACAATTTTTCGACAAAAATGGTATTTTTACAAAAAAATTTTTTAGAATTTTTTCGTTAATGTAATCGGTTGGTAAATATGCCACTTGAAAACAATAGCGGAGGTTTTAATTCGATATCTCAAAATTTGTTGAAAAAAAGTGCCGTTTCGCAAAATTTAACATAGGATTCCCTATGCTGAGAATGGTCAATTTTAAAAATTAAAAAAAAAATACAAGTCGCATGTGTTTTGAGCCGGAAATGGGCCACTTGAAGCCAATGGAGATGGTAAAAAATCGATATCTCGAAAAAAAATATTTTGCCATTTCAAAAGTCGAAAAATGAGAAGGGGGTACCCTTACAATTTTTCGACAAAAATGGTATTTTTACAAAAAAATTTTTTAGAATTTTTTCGTTAATGTAATCGGTTGGTAAATATGCCACTTGAAAACAATAGCGGAGGTTTTAATTCGATATCTCAAAATTTGTTGAAAAAAAGTGCCGTTTCGCAAAATTTAACATAGGATTCCCTATGCTGAGAATGGTCAATTTTAAAAATTAAAAAAAAAATACAAGTCGCATGTGTTTTGAGCCGGAAATGGGCCACTTGAAGCCAATGGAGATGGTAAAAAATCGATATCTCGAAAAAAAATATTTTGCCATTTCAAAAGTCGAAAAATGAGAAGGGGGTACCCTTACAATTTTTCGACAAAAATGGTATTTTTACAAAAAAATTTTTTAGAATTTTTTCGTTAATGTAATCGGTTGGTAAATATGCCACTTGAAAACAATGGCGGAGGTTTTAATTCGATATCTCAAAATTTTTTGAAAAAAAGTGCCGTTTCGCAAAATTTAACATAGGATTCCCTATGCTGAGAATGGTCAATTTTAAAAATTAAAAAAAAAATACAAGTCGCATGTGTTTTGAGCCGGAAATGGGCCACTTGAAGCCAATGGAGATGGTAAAAAATCGATATCTCGAAAAAAAATATTTTGCCATTTCAAAAGTCGAAAAATGAGAAGGGGGTACCCTTACCATTTTTCGACAAAAATGGTATTTTTACAAAAAAATTTTTTAGAATTTTTTCGTTAATGAAATCGGTTGGTAAATATGCCACTTGAAAACAATGGCGAAGGTTTTAATTCGATATCTCGAAATTTTTTGAAAAAAAGTGCCGTTTCGCAAAATTTAACATAGGATTCCCTATGCTGGGAATGGTCAATTTTAAAAATTAAAAAAAAAATACAAGTCGCATGTGTTTTGAGCCGGAAATGGGCCACTTGAAGCCAATGGAGATGGTAAAAAATCGATATCTCGAAAAAAAAATATTTGGCCATTTTGAAAGTGGAAAAATGAGAAGGGGGTACCCTTACCATTTTTCGATAAAAATGGTATTTTTACAAAAAAATTTTTTAGAATTTTTTCGTTAATGTAATCGGTTGGTAAATATGCCACTTGGAAACAATGGCGGAGGTTTTAATTCGATATCTCAAAATTTTTTGAAAAAAAGTGCCGTTTCGCAAAATTTAACATAGGATTCCCTATGCTGAGAATGGTCAATTTTAAAAATTAAAAAAAAAATACAAGTCGCATGTGTTTTGAGCCGGAAATGGGCCACTTGAAGCCAATGGAGATGGTAAAAAATCGATATCTCGAAAAAAAATATTTTGCCATTTCAAAAGTCGAAAAATGAGAAGGGGGTACCCTTACCATTTTTCGACAAAAATGGTATTTTTACAAAAAAATTTTTTAGAATTTTTTCGTTAATGAAATCGGTTGGTAAATATGCCACTTGAAAACAATGGCGAAGGTTTTAATTCGATATCTCGAAATTTTTTGAAAAAAAGTGCCGTTTCGCAAAATTTAACATAGGATTCCCTATGCTGAGAATGGTCAATTTTAAAAATTAAAAAAAAAATACAAGTCGCATGTGTTTTGAGCCGGAAATGGGCCACTTGAAGCCAATGGAGATGGTAAAAAATCGATATCTCGAAAAAAAATATTTTGCCATTTCAAAAGTCGAAAAATGAGAAGGGGGTACCCTTACAATTTTTCGACAAAAATGGTATTTTTACAAAAAAATTTTTTAGAATTTTTTCGTTAATGTAATCGGTTGATAAATATGCCCCTTGAAAACAATGGCGGAGGTTTTAATTCGATATCTCGAAATTTTTTGAAAAAAAGTGCCGTTTCGCAAAATTTAACATAGGATTCCCTATGCTGAGAATGGTCAATTTTAAAAATTAAAAAAAAAATACAAGTCGCATGTGTTTTGAGCCGGAAATGGGCCACTTGAAGCCAATGGAGATGGTAAAAAATCGATATCTCGAAAAAAAATATTTTGCCATTTCAAAAGTCGAAAAATGAGAAGGGGGTACCCTTACAATTTTTCGACAAAAATGGTATTTTTACAAAAAAATTTTTTCGAATTTTTTCGTTAATGTAATCGGTTGGTAAATATGCCACTTGAAAACAATGGCGGAGGTTTTAATTCGATATCTCGAAATTTTTTGAAAAAAAGTGCCGTTTCGCAAAATTTAACATAGGATTCCCTATGCTGGGAATGGTCAATTTTAAAAATTAAAAAAAAAATACAAGTCGCATGTGTTTTGAGCCGGAAATGGGCCACTTGAAGCCAATGGAGATGGTAAAAAATCGATATCTCGAAAAAAATATTTTGCCATTTCAAAAGTCGAAAAATGAGAAGGGGGTACCCTTACAATTTTTCGACAAAAATGGTATTTTTATAAAAAAATTTTTTAGAATTTTTTCGTTAATGAAATCGGTTGGTAAATATGCCACTTGAAAACAATGGCGAAGGTTTTAATTCGATATCTCGAAATTTTTTGAAAAAAAGTGCCGTTTCGCAAAATTTAACATAGGATTCCCTATGCTGGGAATGGTCAATTTTAAAAATTAAAAAAAAAATACAAGTCGCATGTGTTTTGAGCCGGAAATGGGCCACTTGAAGCCAATGGAGATGGTAAAAAATCGATATCTCGGAAAAAAATATTTGGCCATTTTGAAAGTTGAAAAATAAGAAGGGTACCCTTACCATTTTTCGACAAAAATGGTATTTTTACAAAAAAATTTTTTAGAATTTTTTCGTTAATGAAATCGGTTGGTAAATATGCCACTTGAAAACAATGGCGAAGGTTTTAATTCGATATCTCGAAATTTTTTGAAAAAAAGTGCCGTTTCGCAAAATTTAACATAGGATTCCCTATGCTGAGAATGGTCAATTTTAAAAATTAAAAAAAAAAAATACAAGTCGCATGTGTTTTGAGCCGGAAATGGGCCACTTGAAGCCAATGGAGATGGTAAAAAATCGATATCTCGGAAAAAAATATTTTGCGATTTCAAAAGTCGAAAAATGGTAAGGGTACCCCCTTCTCATTTTTCCACTTTCAAAATGGCCAAATATTTTTTTTCGAGATATCGATTTTTTACCATCTCCATTGGCTTCAAGTGGCCCATTTCCGGCTCAAAACACATGCGACTTGTATTTTTTTTTTAATTTTTAAAATTGACCATTCTCAGCATAGGGAATCCTATGTTAAATTTTGCGAAACGGCACTTTTTTTCAAAAAATTTCGAGATATCGAATTAAAACCTTCGCCATTGTTTTCAAGTGGCATATTTACCAACCGATTTCATTAACGAAAAAATTCTAAAAATTTTTTTTGTAAAAATACCATTTTTGTCGAAAAATGGTAAGGGTACCCCCTTCTCATTTTTCCACTTTCGAAATGGCAAAATATTTTTTTTCGAGATATCGATTTTTTACCATCTCCATTGGCTTCAAGTGGCCCATTTCCGGCTCAAAACACATGCAACTTGTATTTTTTTTTTAATTTTTAAAATTGACCATTCCCAGCATAGGGAATCCTATGTTAAATTTTGCGAAACGGCACTTTTTTTCAAAAAATTTCGAGATATCGAATTAAAACCTTCGCCATTGTTTTCAAGTGGCATATTTACCAACCGATTTCATTAACGAAAAAATTCTAAAAATTTTTTTTGTAAAAATACCATTTTTGTCGAAAAATGGTAAGGGTACCCCCTTCTCATTTTTCCACTTTCGAAATGGCAAAATATTTTTTTTCGAGATATCGATTTTTTACCATCTCCATTGGCTTCAAGTGGCCCATTTCCGGCTCAAAACACATGCAACTTGTATTTTTTTTTTAATTTTTAAAATTGACCATTCCCAGCATAGGGAATCCTATGTTAAATTTTGCGAAACGGCACTTTTTTTCAAAAAATTTCGAGATATCGAATTAAAACCTTCGCCATTGTTTTCAAGTGGCATATTTACCAACCGATTTCATTAACGAAAAAATTCTAAAAAATTTTTTTGTAAAAATACCATTTTTGTCGAAAAATGGTAAGGGTACCCCCTTCTCATTTTTCGACTTTTGAAATGGCCAAATATTTTTTTTCGAGATATCGATTTCTTACCATCTCCATTGGCTTCAAGTGGCCCATTTCCGGCTCAAAACACATGCGACTTGTATTTTTTTTTTAATTTTTAAAATTGACCATTCTCAGCATAGGGAATCCTATGTTAAATTTTGCGAAACGGCACTTTTTTTCAAAAAATTTCGAGATATCGAATTAAAACCTTCGCCATTGTTTTCAAGTGGCATATTTACCAACCGATTTCATTAACGAAAAAATTCTAAAAAATTTTTTTGTAAAAATACCATTTTTGCCGAAAAATGGTAAGGGTACCCCCTTCTCATTTTTCCACTTTCGAAATGGCAAAATATTTTTTTTCGAGATATCGATTTTTTACCATCTCCATTGGCTTCAAGTGGCCCATTTCCGGCTCAAAACACATGCAACTTGTATTTTTTTTTTAATTTTTAAAATTGACCATTCCCAGCATAGGGAATCCTATGTTAAATTTTGCGAAACGGCACTTTTTTTCAAAAAATTTCGAGATATCGAATTAAAACCTTCGCCATTGTTTTCAAGTGGCATATTTACCAACCGATTTCATTAACGAAAAAATTCTAAAAAATTTTTTTGTAAAAATACCATTTTTGTCGAAAAATGGTAAGGGTACCCCCTTCTCATTTTTCGACTTTTGAAATGGCCAAATATTTTTTTTCGAGATATCGATTTCTTACCATCTCCATTGGCTTCAAGTGGCCCATTTCCGGCTCAAAACACATGCGACTTGTATTTTTTTTTTAATTTTTAAAATTGACCATTCTCAGCATAGGGAATCCTATGTTAAATTTTGCGAATCGGCACTTTTTTTCAAAAAATTTCGAGATATCGAATTAAAACCTTCGCCATTGTTTTCAAGTGGCATATTTACCAACCGATTTCATTAACGAAAAAATTCTAAAAAATTTTTTTGTAAAAATACCATTTTTGCCGAAAAAGGGTAAGCCTATGGTACCCCTACAATTTTTCGACAAAAATGGTATTTTTACAAAAAAAATTTTTAGAATTTTTTCGTTAATGAAATCGGTTGGTAAATATGCCACTTGAAAACAATGGCGAAGGTTTTAATTCGATATCTCGAAATTTTTTGAAAAAAAGTGCCGTTTCGCAAAATTTAACATAGGATTCCCTATGCTAAGAATGGTCAATTTTAAAAATTAAAAAAAAAATACAAGTCGCATGTGTTTTGAGCCGGAAATGGGCCACTTGAAGCCAATGGAGATGGTAAAAAATCGATATCTCGAAAAAAAATATTTTGCCATTTCAAAAGTCGAAAAATGAGAAGGGGGTACCCTTACAATTTTTCGACAAAAATGGTATTTTTACAAAAAAATTTTTTAGAATTTTTTCGTTAATGTAATCGGTTGGTAAATATGCCACTTGAAAACAATGGCGGAGGTTTTAATTCGATATCTCAAAATTTTTTGAAAAAAAGTGCCGTTTCGCAAAATTTAACATAGGATTCCCTATGCTGAGAATGGTCAATTTTAAAAATTAAAAAAAAAATACAAGTCGCATGTGTTTTGAGCCGGAAATGGGCCACTTGAAGCCAATGGAGATGGTAAAAAATCGATATCTCGAAAAAAAATATTTTGCCATTTCAAAAGTCGAAAAATGAGAAGGGGGTACCCTTACAATTTTTCGACAAAAATTGTATTTTTACAAAAAAATTTTTTAGAATTTTTTCGTTAATGTAATCGGTTGGTAAATATGCCACTTGAAAACAATGGCGGAGGTTTTAATTCGATATCTCAAAATTTTTTGAAAAAAAGTGCCGTTTCGCAAAATTTAACATAGGATTCCCTATGCTGAGAATGGTCAATTTTAAAAATTAAAAAAAAAATACAAGTCGCATGTGTTTTGAGCCGGAAATGGGCCACTTGAAGCCAATGGAGATGGTAAAAAATCGATATCTCGAAAAAAAATATTTTGCCATTTCAAAAGTCGAAAAATGAGAAGGGGGTACCCTTACAATTTTTCGACAAAAATGGTATTATTACAAAAAAATTTTTTAGAATTTTTTCGTTAATGTAATCGGTTGGTAAATATGCCACTTGAAAACAATAGCGGAGGTTTTAATTCGATATCTCAAAATTTTTTGAAAAAAAGTGCCGTTTCGCAAAATTTAACATAGGATTCCCTATGCTGAGAATGGTCAATTTTAAAAATTAAAAAAAAAATACAAGTCGCATGTGTTTTGAGCCGGAAATGGGCCACTTGAAGCCAATGGAGATGGTAAAAAATCGATATCTCGAAAAAAAATATTTTGCCATTTCAAAAGTCGAAAAATGAGAAGGGGGTACCCTTACAATTTTTCGACAAAAATGGTATTTTTACAAAAAAATTTTTTAGAATTTTTTCGTTAATGTAATCGGTTGGTAAATATGCCACTCGAAAACAATGGCGGAGGTTTTAATTCGATATCTCGAAATTTTTTGAAAAAAAGTGCCGTTTCGCAAAATTTAACATAGGATTCCCTATGCTGAGAATGGTCAATTTTAAAAATTAAAAAAAAAATACAAGTCGCATGTGTTTTGAGCCGGAAATGGGCCACTTGAAGCCAATGGAGATGGTAAAAAATCGATATCTCGAAAAAAAATATTTTGCCATTTCAAAAGTCGAAAAATGAGAAGGGGGTACCCTTACAATTTTTCGACAAAAATGGTATTTTTACAAAAAAATTTTTTAGAATTTTTTCGTTAATGTAATCGGTTGGTAAATATGCCACTTGAAAACAATGGCGGAGGTTTTAATTCGATATCTCGAAATTTTTTGAAAAAAAGTGCCGTTTCGGAAAATTTAACATAGGATTCCCTATGCTGAGAATGGTCAATTTTAAAAATTAAAAAAAAAATACAAGTCGCATGTGTTTTGAGCCGGAAATGGGCCACTTGAAGCCAATGGAGATGGTAAAAAATCGATATCTCGAAAAAAAATATTTGGCCATTTTGAAAGTTGAAAAATAAGAAGGGTACCCTTACCATTTTTCGACAAAAATGGTATTTTTACAAAAAAATTTTTTAGAATTTTTTCGTTAATGAAATCGGTTGGTAAATATGCCACTTGAAAACAATGGCGAAGGTTTTAATTCGATATCTCGAAATTTTTTGAAAAAAAGTGCCGTTTCGCAAAATTTAACATAGGATTCCCTATGCTGAGAATGGTCAATTTTAAAAATTAAAAAAAAAAAATACAAGTCGCATGTGTTTTGAGCCGGAAATGGGCCACTTGAAGCCAATGGAGATGGTAAAAAATCGATATCTCGGAAAAAAATATTTTGCGATTTCAAAAGTAGAAAAATGGTAAGGGTACCCCCTTCTCATTTTTCCACTTTCAAAATGGCCAAATATTTTTTTTCGAGATATCGATTTTTTACCATCTCCATTGGCTTCAAGTGGCCCATTTCCGGCTCAAAACACATGCGACTTGTATTTTTTTTTTAATTTTTAAAATTGACCATTCTCAGCATAGGGAATCCTATGTTAAATTTTGCGAAACGGCACTTTTTTTCAAAAAATTTCGAGATATCGAATTAAAACCTTCGCCATTGTTTTCAAGTGGCATATTTACCAACCGATTTCATTAACGAAAAAATTCTAAAAATTTTTTTTGTAAAAATACCATTTTTGTCGAAAAATGGTAAGGGTACCCCCTTCTCATTTTTCCACTTTCGAAATGGCAAAATATTTTTTTTCGAGATATCGATTTTTTACCATCTCCATTGGCTTCAAGTGGCCCATTTCCGGCTCAAAACACATGCAACTTGTATTTTTTTTTTAATTTTTAAAATTGACCATTCCCAGCATAGGGAATCCTATGTTAAATTTTGCGAAACGGCACTTTTTTTCAAAAAATTTCGAGATATCGAATTAAAACCTTCGCCATTGTTTTCAAGTGGCATATTTACCAACCGATTTCATTAACGAAAAAATTCTAAAAAATTTTTTTGTAAAAATACCATTTTTGTCGAAAAATGGTAAGGGTACCCCCTTCTCATTTTTCCACTTTCGAAATGGCAAAATATTTTTTTTCGAGATATCGATTTTTTACCATCTCCATTGGCTTCAAGTGGCCCATTTCCGGCTCAAAACACATGCAACTTGTATTTTTTTTTTAATTTTTAAAATTGACCATTCCCAGCATAGGGAATCCTATGTTAAATTTTGCGAAACGGCACTTTTTTTCAAAAAATTTCGAGATATCGAATTAAAACCTTCGCCATTGTTTTCAAGTGGCATATTTACCAACCGATTTCATTAACGAAAAAATTCTAAAAAATTTTTTTGTAAAAATACCATTTTTGTCGAAAAATGGTAAGGGTACCCCCTTCTCATTTTTCGACTTTTGAAATGGCAAAATATTTTTTTTCGAGATATCGATTTCTTACCATCTCCATTGGCTTCAAGTGGCCCATTTCCGGCTCAAAACACATGCGACTTGTATTTTTTTTTTAATTTTTAAAATTGACCATTCTCAGCATAGGGAATCCTATGTTAAATTTTGCGAAACGGCACTTTTTTTCAAAAAATTTCGAGATATCGAATTAAAACCTTCGCCATTGTTTTCAAGTGGCATATTTACCAACCGATTTCATTAACGAAAAAATTCTAAAAAATTTTTTTGTAAAAATACCATTTTTGCCGAAAAAGGGTAAGCCTATGGTACCCCTACAATTTTTCGACAAAAATGGTATTTTTGCAAAAAAATTTTTTAGAATTTTTTCGTTAATGTAATCGGTTGGTAAATATGCCACTTGAAAACAATGGCGGAGGTTTTAATTCGATATCTCGAAATTTTTTGAAAAAAAGTGCCGTTTCGCAAAATTTAACATAGGATTCCCTATGCTGAGAATGGTCAATTTTAAAAATTAAAAAAAAAATACAAGTCGCATGTGTTTTGAGCCGGAAATGGGCCACTTGAAGCCAATGGAGATGGTAAAAAATCGATATCTCGAAAAAAAATATTTTGCCATTTCAAAAGTCGAAAAATGAGAAGGGGGTACCCTTACAATTTTTCGACAAAAATGGTATTTTTACAAAAAAATTTTTTAGAATTTTTTCGTTAATGTAATCGGTTGGTAAATATGCCACTTGAAAACAATGGCGGAGGTTTTAATTCGATATCTCAAAATTTTTTGAAAAAAAGTGCCGTTTCGCAAAATTTAACATAGGATTCCCTATGCTGAGAATGGTCAATTTTAAAAATTAAAAAAAAAATACAAGTCGCATGTGTTTTGAGCCGGAAATGGGCCACTTGAAGCCAATGGAGATGGTAAAAAATCGATATCTCGAAAAAAAATATTTTGCCATTTCAAAAGTCGAAAAATGAGAAGGGGGTACCCTTACCATTTTTCGACAAAAATGGTATTTTTACAAAAAAATTTTTTAGAATTTTTTCGTTAATGAAATCGGTTGGTAAATATGCCACTTGAAAACAATGGCGAAGGTTTTAATTCGATATCTCGAAATTTTTTGAAAAAAAGTGCCGTTTCGCAAAATTTAACATAGGATTCCCTATGCTGGGAATGGTCAATTTTAAAAATTAAAAAAAAAATACAAGTCGCATGTGTTTTGAGCCGGAAATGGGCCACTTGAAGCCAATGGAGATGGTAAAAAATCGATATCTCGAAAAAAAAATATTTGGCCATTTTGAAAGTGGAAAAATGAGAAGGGGGTACCCTTACCATTTTTCGATAAAAATGGTATTTTTACAAAAAAAATTTTTAGAATTTTTTCGTTAATGAAATCGGTTGGTAAATATGCCACTTGAAAACAATGGCGAAGGTTTTAATTCGATATCTCGAAATTTTTTGAAAAAAAGTGCCGTTTCGCAAAATTTAACATAGGATTCCCTATGCTGAGAATGGTCAATTTTAAAAATTAAAAAAAAAATACAAGTTGCATGTGTTTTGAGCCGGAAATGGGCCACTTGAAGCCAATGGAGATGGTAAGAAATCGATATCTCGAAAAAAAATATTTTGCCATTTCAAAAGTCGAAAAATGAGAAGGGGGTACCCTTACAATTTTTCGACAAAAATGGTATTTTTACAAAAAAATTTTTTAGAATTTTTTCGTTAATGAAATCGGTTGGTAAATATGCCACTTGAAAACAATGGCGAAGGTTTTAATTCGATATCTCGAAATTTTTTGAAAAAAAGTGCCGTTTCGCAAAATTTAACATAGGATTCCCTATGCTGAGAATGGTCAATTTTAAAAATTAAAAAAAAAATACAAGTCCCATGTGTTTTGAGCCGGAAATGGGCCACTTGAAGCCAATGGAGATGGTAAAAAATCGATATCTCGAAAAAAAATATTTTGCCATTTCAAAAGTCGAAAAATGAGAAGGGGGTACCCTTACAATTTTTCGACAAAAATGGTATTTTTACAAAAAAATTTTTTAGAATTTTTTCGTTAATGTAATCGGTTGGTAAATATGCCACTTGGAAACAATGGCGAAGGTTTTAATTCGATATCTCGAAAACCTTCGCCATTGTTTTCAAGTGGCATATTTACCAACCGATTTCATTAACGAAAAAATTCTAAAAAATTTTTTTGTAAAAATACCATTTTTGTCGAAAAATGGTAAGGGTACCCTTCTCATTTTTCCACTTTCAAAATGGCCAAATATTTTTTTCCGAGATATCGATTTTTTACCATCTCCATTGGCTTCAAGTGGCCCATTTCCGGCTCAAAACACATGCGACTTGTATTTTTTTTTTTATTTTTAAAATTGACCATTCTCAGCATAGGGAATCCTATGTTAAATTTTGCGAAACGGCACTTTTTTTCAAAAAATTTCGAGATATCGAATTAAAACCTTCGCCATTGTTTTCAAGTGGCATATTTACCAACCGATTTCATTAACGAAAAAATTCTAAAAAATTTTTTTGTAAAAATACCATTTTTGTCGAAAAATGGTGAGGGTACCCCCTTCTCATTTTTCGACTTTTGAAATGGCCAAATATTTTTTTTCGAGATATCGATTTCTTACCATCTCCATTGGCTTCAAGTGGCCCATTTCCGGCTCAAAACACATGCGACTTGTATTTTTTTTTAATTTTTAAAATTGACCATTCTCAGCATAGGGAATCCTATGTTAAATTTTGCGAAACGGCACTTTTTTTCAAAAAATTTCGAGATATCGAATTAAAACCTTCGCCATTGTTTTCAAGTGGCATATTTACCAACCGATTTCATTAACGAAAAAATTCTAAAAAATTTTTTTGTAAAAATACCATTTTTGCCGAAAAAGGGTAAGCCTATGGTACCCCTACAATTTTTCGACAAAAATGGTATTTTTGCAAAAAAAATTTTTAGAATTTTTTCGTTAATGAAATCGGTTGGTAAATATGCCACTTGAAAACAATGGCGAAGGTTTTAATTCGATATCTCGAAATTTTTTGAAAAAAAGTGCCGTTTCGCAAAATTTAACATAGGATTCCCTATGCTGAGAATGGTCAATTTTAAAAATTAAAAAATAAATACAAGTCGCATGTGTTTTGAGCCGGAAATGGGCCACTTGAAGCCAATGGAGATGGTAAAAAATCGATATCTCGAAAAAAAATATTTTGCCATTTCAAAAGTCGAAAAATGAGAAGGGGGTACCCTTACCATTTTTCGACAAAAATGGTATTTTTACAAAAAAATTTTTTAGAATTTTTTCGTTAATGAAATCGGTTGGTAAATATGCCACTTGAAAACAATGGCGAAGGTTTTAATTCGATATCTCGAAATTTGTTGAAAAAAAGTGCCGTTTCGCAAAATTTAACATAGGATTCCCTATGCTGAGAATGGTCAATTTTAAAAATTAAAAAAAAAATACAAGTCGCATGTGTTTTGAGCCGGAAATGGGCCACTTGAAGCCAATGGAGATGGTAAAAAATCGATATCTCGAAAAAAAATATTTTGCCATTTCAAAAGTCGAAAAATGAGAAGGGGGTACCCTTACAATTTTTCGACAAAAATGGTATTTTTACAAAAAAATTTTTTAGAATTTTTTCGTTAATGTAATCGGTTGGTAAATATGCCACTTGAAAACAATGGCGGAGGTTTTAATTCGATATCTCAAAATTTTTTGAAAAAAAGTGCCGTTTCGCAAAATTTAACATAGGATTCCCTATGCTGAGAATGGTCAATTTTAAAAATTAAAAAAAAAATACAAGTCGCATGTGTTTTGAGCCGGAAATGGGCCACTTGAAGCCAATGGAGATGGTCAAAAATCGATATCTCGAAAAAAAATATTTTGCCATTTCAAAAGTCGAAAAATGAGAAGGGGGTACCCTTACAATTTTTCGACAAAAATGGTATTTTTACAAAAAAATTTTTTAGAATTTTTTCGTTAATGTAATCGGTTGGTAAATATGCCACTTGAAAACAATGGCGGAGGTTTTAATTCGATATCTCAAAATTTTTTGAAAAAAAGTGCCGTTTCGCAAAATTTAACATAGGATTCCCTATGCTGAGAATGGTCAATTTTAAAAATTAAAAAAAAAATACAAGTCGCATGTGTTTTGAGCCGGAAATGGGCCACTTGAAGCCAATGGAGATGGTAAAAAATCGATATCTCGAAAAAAAATATTTTGCCATTTCAAAAGTCGAAAAATGAGAAGGGGGTACCCTTACCATTTTTCGACAAAAATGGTATTTTTACAAAAAAATTTTTTAGAATTTTTTCGTTAATGAAATCGGTTGGTAAATATGCCACTTGAAAACAATGGCGAAGGTTTTAATTCGATATCTCGAAATTTTTTGAAAAAAAGTGCCGTTTCGCAAAATTTAACATAGGATTCCCTATGCTGGGAATGGTCAATTTTAAAAATTAAAAAAAAAATACAAGTCGCATGTGTTTTGAGCCGGAAATGGGCCACTTGAAGCCAATGGAGATGGTAAAAAATCGATATCTCGAAAAAAAAATATTTGGCCATTTTGAAAGTGGAAAAATGAGAAGGGGGTACCCTTACAATTTTTCGACAAAAATGGTATTTTTACAAAAAAATTTTTTAGAATTTTTTCGTTAATGAAATCGGTTGGTAAATATGCCACTTGAAAACAATGGCGAAGGTTTTAATTCGATATCTCGAAATTTTTTGAAAAAAAGTGCCGTTTCGCAAAATTTAACATAGGATTCCCTATGCTGAGAATGGTCAATTTTAAAAATTAAAAAAAAAATACAAGTCCCATGTGTTTTGAGCCGGAAATGGGCCACTTGAAGCCAATGGAGATGGTAAAAAATCGATATCTCGAAAAAAAATATTTTGCCATTTCAAAAGTCGAAAAATGAGAAGGGGGTACCCTTACAATTTTTCGACAAAAATGGTATTTTTACAAAAAAATTTTTTAGAATTTTTTCGTTAATGTAATCGGTTGGTAAATATGCCACTTGGAAACAATGGCGGAGGTTTTAATTCGATATCTCAAAATTTTTTGAAAAAAAGTGCCGTTTCGCAAAATTTAACATAGGATTCCCTATGCTGAGAATGGTCAATTTAAAAAATAAAAAAAAAAATACAAGTCGCATGTGTTTTGAGCCGGAAATGGGCCACTTGAAGCCAATGGAGATGGTAAAAAATCGATATCTCGAAAAAAAATATTTTGCCATTTCAAAAGTCGAAAAATGAGAAGGGGGTACCCTTACAATTTTTCGACAAAAATGGTATTTTTACAAAAAAATTTTTTAGAATTTTTTCGTTAATGTAATCGGTTGGTAAATATGCCACTTGAAAACAATGGCGGAGGTTTTAATTCGATATCTCGAAATTTTTTGAAAAAAAGTGCCGTTTCGCAAAATTTAACATAGGATTCCCTATGCTGAGAATGGTCAATTTTAAAAATTAAAAAAAAAATACAAGTCGCATGTGTTTTGAGCCGGAAATGGGCCACTTGAAGCCAATGGAGATGGTAAAAAATCGATATCTCGAAAAAAAATATTTTGCCATTTCAAAAGTCGAAAAATGAGAAGGGGGTACCCTTACAATTTTTCGACAAAAATGGTATTTTTACAAAAAAATTTTTTAGAATTTTTTCGTTAATGTAATCGGTTGGTAAATATGCCACTTGAAAACAATGGCGAAGGTTTTAATTCGATATCTCGAAATTTTTTGAAAAAAAGTGCCGTTTCGCAAAATTTAACATAGGATTCCCTATGCTGAGGATGGTCAATTTTAAAAATTAAAAAAAAAATACAAGTCGCATGTGTTTTGAGCCGGAAATGGGCCACTTGAAGCCAATGGAGATGGTAAAAAATCGATATCTCGAAAAAAAATATTTTGCCATTTCAAAAGTCGAAAAATGAGAAGGGGGTACCCTTACCATTTTTCGACAAAAATGGTATTTTTACAAAAAAATTTTTTAGAATTTTTTCGTTAATGAAATCGGTTGGTAAATATGCCACTTGAAAACAATGGCGAAGGTTTTAATTCGATATCTCGAAATTTTTTGAAAAAAAGTGCCGTTTCGCAAAATTTAACATAGGATTCCCTATGCTGAGAATGGTCAATTTTAAAAATTAAAAAAAAAATACAAGTCGCATGTGTTTTGAGCCGGAAATGGGCCACTTGAAGCCAATGGAGATGGTAAAAAATCCATATCTCGAAAAAAAATATTTTGCCATTTCAAAAGTCGAAAAATGGTAAGGGTACCCCCTTCTCATTTTTCCACTTTCAAAATGGCCAAATATTTTTTTTCGAGATATCGATCTTTTACCATCTCCATTGGCTTCAAGTGGCCCATTTCCGGCTCAAAACACATGCGACTTGTATTTTTTTTTTTATTTTTAAAATTGACCATTCTCAGCATAGGGAATCCTATGTTAAATTTTGCGAAACGGCACTTTTTTTCAAAAAATTTCGAGATATCGAATTAAAACCTTCGCCATTGTTTTCAAGTGGCATATTTACCAACCGATTTCATTAACGAAAAAATTCTAAAAAATTTTTTTGTAAAAATACCATTTTTGTCGAAAAATGGTGAGGGTACCCCCTTCTCATTTTTCGACTTTTGAAATGGCCAAATATTTTTTTTCGAGATATCGATTTCTTACCATCTCCATTGGCTTCAAGTGGCCCATTTCCGGCTCAAAACACATGCGACTTGTATTTTTTTTTAATTTTTAAAATTGACCATTCTCAGCATAGGGAATCCTATGTTAAATTTTGCGAAACGGCACTTTTTTTCAAAAAATTTCGAGATATCGAATTAAAACCTTCGCCATTGTTTTCAAGTGGCATATTTACCAACCGATTTCATTAACGAAAAAATTCTAAAAAATTTTTTTGTAAAAATACCATTTTTGCCGAAAAAGGGTAAGCCTATGGTACCCCTACAATTTTTCGACAAAAATGGTATTTTTGCAAAAAAAATTTTTAGAATTTTTTCGTTAATGAAATCGGTTGGTAAATATGCCACTTGAAAACAATGGCGAAGGTTTTAATTCGATATCTCGAAATTTTTTGAAAAAAAGTGCCGTTTCGCAAAATTTAACATAGGATTCCCTATGCTGAGAATGGTCAATTTTAAAAATTAAAAAATAAATACAAGTCGCATGTGTTTTGAGCCGGAAATGGGCCACTTGAAGCCAATAGAGATGGTAAAAAATCGATATCTCGAAAAAAAATATTTTGCCATTTCAAAAGTCGAAAAATGAGAAGGGGGTACCCTTACAATTTTTCGACAAAAATGGTATTTTTAGAAAAAAATTTTTTAGAATTTTTTCGTTAATGTAATCGGTTGGTAAATATGCCACTTGAAAACAATGGCGGAGGTTTTAATTCGATATCTCGAAATTTTTTGAAAAAAAGTGCCGTTTCGCAAAATTTAACATAGGATTCCCTATGCTGAGAATGGTCAATTTTAAAAATTAAAAAAAAAATACAAGTCGCATGTGTTTTGAGCCGGAAATGGGCCACTTGAAGCCAATGGAGATGGTAAAAAATCGATATCTCGAAAAAAAATATTTTGCCATTTCAAAAGTCGAAAAATGAGAAGGGGGTACCCTTACCATTTTTCGACAAAAATGGTATTTTTACAAAAAAATTTTTTAGAATTTTTTCGTTAATGTAATCGGTTGGTAAATATGCCACTTGAAAACAATGGCGGAGGTTTTAATTCGATATCTCGAAATTTTTTGAAAAAAAGTGCCGTTTCGCAAAATTTAACATAGGATTCCCTATGCTGAGAATGGTCAATTTTAAAAATTAAAAAAAAAATACAAGTCGCATGTGTTTTGAGCCGGAAATGGGCCACTTGAAGCCAATGGAGATGGTAAAAAATCGATATCTCGAAAAAAAATATTTTGCCATTTCAAAAGTCGAAAAATGAGAAGGGGGTACCCTTACAATTTTTCGACAAAAATGGTATTTTTACAAAAAAATTTTTTAGAATTTTTTCGTTAATGTAATCGGTTGGTAAATATGCCACTTGAAAACAATGGCGGAGGTTTTAATTCGATATCTCGAAATTTTTTGAAAAAAAGTGCCGTTTCGCAAAATTTAACATAGGATTCCCTATGCTGAGAATGGTCAATTTTAAAAATTAAAAAAAAAATACAAGTCGCATGTGTTTTGAGCCGGAAATGGGCCACTTGAAGCCAATGGAGATGGTAAAAAATCGATATCTCGAAAAAAAATATTTTGCCATTTCAAAAGTCGAAAAATGAGAAGGGGGTACCCTTACAATTTTTCGACAAAAATGGTATTTTTACAAAAAAATTTTTTAGAATTTTTTCGTTAATGTAATCGGTTGGTAAATATGCCACTTGAAAACAATGGCGGAGGTTTTAATTCGATATCTCAAAATTTTTTGAAAAAAAGTGCCGTTTCGCAAAATTTAACATAGGATTCCCTATGCTGAGAATGGTCAATTTTAAAAATTAAAAAAAAAATACAAGTCGCATGTGTTTTGAGCCGGAAATGGGCCACTTGAAGCCAATGGAGATGGTAAAAAATCGATATCTCGAAAAAAAATATTTTGCCATTTCAAAAGTCGAAAAATGAGAAGGGGGTACCCTTACAATTTTTCGACAAAAATGGTATTTTTACAAAAAAATTTTTTAGAATTTTTTCGTTAATGTAATCGGTTGGTAAATATGCCACTTGAAAACAATGGCGGAGGTTTTAATTCGATATCTCAAAATTTTTTGAAAAAAAGTGCCGTTTCGCAAAATTTAACATAGGATTCCCTATGCTGAGAATGGTCAATTTTAAAAATTAAAAAAAAAATACAAGTCGCATGTGTTTTGAGCCGGAAATGGGCCACTTGAAGCCAATGGAGATGGTAAAAAATCGATATCTCGAAAAAAAATATTTTGCCATTTCAAAAGTCGAAAAATGAGAAGGGGGTACCCTTACAATTTTTCGACAAAAATGGTATTTTTACAAAAAAATTTTTTAGAATTTTTTCGTTAATGTAATCGGTTGGTAAATATGCCACTTGAAAACAATGGCGGAGGTTTTAATTCGATATCTCGAAATTTTTTGAAAAAAAGTGCCGTTTCGGAAAATTTAACATAGGATTCCCTATGCTGAGAATGGTCAATTTTAAAAATTAAAAAAAAAATACAAGTCGCATGTGTTTTGAGCCGGAAATGGGCCACTTGAAGCCAATGGAGATGGTAAAAAATCGATATCTCGAAAAAAAATATTTGGCCATTTTGAAAGTTGAAAAATAAGAAGGGTACCCTTACCATTTTTCGACAAAAATGGTATTTTTACAAAAAAATTTTTTAGAATTTTTTCGTTAATGAAATCGGTTGGTAAATATGCCACTTGAAAACAATGGCGAAGGTTTTAATTCGATATCTCGAAATTTTTTGAAAAAAAGTGCCGTTTCGCAAAATTTAACATAGGATTCCCTATGCTGAGAATGGTCAATTTTAAAAATTAAAAAAAAAAATACAAGTCGCATGTGTTTTGAGCCGGAAATGGGCCACTTGAAGCCAATGGAGATGGTAAAAAATCGATATCTCGGAAAAAAATATTTTGCGATTTCAAAAGTAGAAAAATGGTAAGGGTACCCCCTTCTCATTTTTCCACTTTCAAAATGGCCAAATATTTTTTTTCGAGATATCGATTTTTTACCATCTCCATTGGCTTCAAGTGGCCCATTTCCGGCTCAAAACACATGCGACTTGTATTTTTTTTTTAATTTTTAAAATTGACCATTCTCAGCATAGGGAATCCTATGTTAAATTTTGCGAAACGGCACTTTTTTTCAAAAAATTTCGAGATATCGAATTAAAACCTTCGCCATTGTTTTCAAGTGGCATATTTACCAACCGATTTCATTAACGAAAAAATTCTAAAAATTTTTTTTGTAAAAATACCATTTTTGTCGAAAAATGGTAAGGGTACCCCCTTCTCATTTTTCCACTTTCGAAATGGCAAAATATTTTTTTTCGAGATATCGATTTTTTACCATCTCCATTGGCTTCAAGTGGCCCATTTCCGGCTCAAAACACATGCAACTTGTATTTTTTTTTTAATTTTTAAAATTGACCATTCCCAGCATAGGGAATCCTATGTTAAATTTTGCGAAACGGCACTTTTTTTCAAAAAATTTCGAGATATCGAATTAAAACCTTCGCCATTGTTTTCAAGTGGCATATTTACCAACCGATTTCATTAACGAAAAAATTCTAAAAAATTTTTTTGTAAAAATACCATTTTTGTCGAAAAATGGTAAGGGTACCCCCTTCTCATTTTTCCACTTTCGAAATGGCAAAATATTTTTTTTCGAGATATCGATTTTTTACCATCTCCATTGGCTTCAAGTGGCCCATTTCCGGCTCAAAACACATGCAACTTGTATTTTTTTTTTAATTTTTAAAATTGACCATTCCCAGCATAGGGAATCCTATGTTAAATTTTGCGAAACGGCACTTTTTTTCAAAAAATTTCGAGATATCGAATTAAAACCTTCGCCATTGTTTTCAAGTGGCATATTTACCAACCGATTTCATTAACGAAAAAATTCAAAAAAATTTTTTTGTAAAAATACCATTTTTGTCGAAAAATGGTAAGGGTACCCCCTTCTCATTTTTCGACTTTTGAAATGGCCAAATATTTTTTTTCGAGATATCGATTTCTTACCATCTCCATTGGCTTCAAGTGGCCCATTTCCGGCTCAAAACACATGCGACTTGTATTTTTTTTTTAATTTTTAAAATTGACCATTCTCAGCATAGGGAATCCTATGTTAAATTTTGCGAAACGGCACTTTTTTTCAAAAAATTTCGAGATATCGAATTAAAACCTTCGCCATTGTTTTCAAGTGGCATATTTACCAACCGATTTCATTAACGAAAAAATTCTAAAAAATTTTTTTGTAAAAATACCATTTTTGCCGAAAAAGGGTAAGCCTATGGTACCCCTACAATTTTTCGACAAAAATGGTATTTTTGCAAAAAAAATTTTTAGAATTTTTTCGTTAATGAAATCGGTTGGTAAATATGCCACTTGAAAACAATGGCGAAGGTTTTAATTCGATATCTCGAAATTTTTTGAAAAAAAGTGCCGTTTCGCAAAATTTAACATAGGATTCCCTATGCTGAGAATGGTCAATTTTAAAAATTAAAAAAAAAATACAAGTCGCATGTGTTTTGAGCCGGAAATGGGCCACTTGAAGCCAATGGAGATGGTAAAAAATCGATATCTCGAAAAAAAATATTTTGCCATTTCAAAAGTCGAAAAATGAGAAGGGGGTACCCTTACAATTTTTCGACAAAAATGGTATTTTTACAAAAAAATTTTTTAGAATTTTTTCGTTAATGTAATCGGTTGGTAAATATGCCACTTGAAAACAATGGCGGAGGTTTTAATTCGATATCTCGAAATTTTTTGAAAAAAAGTGCCGTTTCGCAAAATTTAACATAGGATTCCCTATGCTGAGAATGGTCAATTTTAAAAATTAAAAAAAAAATACAAGTCGCATGTGTTTTGAGCCGGAAATGGGCCACTTGAAGCCAATGGAGATGGTAAAAAATCGATATCTCGAAAAAAAATATTTTGCCATTTCAAAAGTCGAAAAATGAGAAGGGGGGGGGGGTACCCTTACAATTTTTCGACAAAAATGGTATTTTTACAAAAAAATTTTTTAGAATTTTTTCGTTAATGTAATCGGTTGGTAAATATGCCACTTGAAAACAATGGCGGAGGTTTTAATTCGATATCTCGAAATTTTTTGAAAAAAAGTGCCGTTTCGCAAAATTTAACATAGGATTCCCTATGCTGGGAATGGTCAATTTTAAAAATTAAAAAAAAAATACAAGTCGCATGTGTTTTGAGCCGGAAATGAGCCACTTGAAGCCAATGGAGATGGTAAAAAATCGATATCTCGAAAAAAAAATATTTGGCCATTTTGAAAGTGGAAAAATGAGAAGGGGGTACCCTTACCATTTTTCGATAAAAATGGTATTTTTACAAAAAAATTTTTTAGAATTTTTTCGTTAATGTAATCGGTTGGTAAATATGCCACTTGGAAACAATGGCGGAGGTTTTAATTCGATATCTCAAAATTTTTTGAAAAAAAGTGCCGTTTCGCAAAATTTAACATAGGATTCCCTATGCTGAGAATGGTCAATTTTAAAAATTAAAAAAAAAATACAAGTCGCATGTGTTTTGAGCCGGAAATGGGCCACTTGAAGCCAATGGAGATGGTAAAAAATCGATATCTCGAAAAAAAATATTTTGCCATTTCAAAAGTCGAAAAATGAGAAGGGGGTACCCTTACAATTTTTCGACAAAAATGGTATTTTTACAAAAAAATTTTTTAGAATTTTTTCGTTAATGTAATCGGTTGGTAAATATGCCACTTGAAAACAATGGCGGAGGTTTTAATTCGATATCTCGAAATTTTTTGAAAAAAAGTGCCGTTTCGCAAAATTTAACATAGGATTCCCTATGCTGAGAATGGTCAATTTTAAAAATTAAAAAAAAAATACAAGTCGCATGTGTTTTGAGCCGGAAATGGGCCACTTGAAGCCAATGGAGATGGTAAAAAATCGATATCTCGAAAAAAAATATTTTGCCATTTCAAAAGTCGAAAAATGAGAAGGGGGTACCCTTACAATTTTTCGACAAAAATGGTATTTTTACAAAAAAATTTTTTAGAATTTTTTCGTTAATGTAATCGGTTGGTAAATATGCCACTTGAAAACAATGGCGGAGGTTTTAATTCGATATCTCAAAATTTTTTGAAAAAAAGTGCCGTTTCGCAAAATTTAACATAGGATTCCCTATGCTGAGAATGGTCAATTTTAAAAATTAAAAAAAAAATACAAGTCGCATGTGTTTTGAGCCGGAAATGGGCCACTTGAAGCCAATGGAGATGGTAAAAAATCGATATCTCGAAAAAAAATATTTTGCCATTTCAAAAGTCGAAAAATGAGAAGGGGGTACCCTTACAATTTTTCGACAAAAATGGTATTTTTACAAAAAAATTTTTTAGAATTTTTTCGTTAATGTAATCGGTTGGTAAATATGCCACTTGAAAACAATGGCGGAGGTTTTAATTCGATATCTCAAAATTTTTTGAAAAAAAGTGCCGTTTCGCAAAATTTAACATAGGATTCCCTATGCTGAGAATGGTCAATTTTAAAAATTAAAAAAAAAATACAAGTCGCATGTGTTTTGAGCCGGAAATGGGCCACTTGAAGCCAATGGAGATGGTAAAAAATCGATATCTCGAAAAAAAATATTTTGCCATTTCAAAAGTCGGAAAATGAGAAGGGGGTACCCTTACCATTTTTCGACAAAAATGGTATTTTTACAAAAAAATTTTTTAGAATTTTTTCGTTAATGAAATCGGTTGGTAAATATGCCACTTGAAAACAATGGCGAAGGTTTTAATTCGATATCTCGAAATTTTTTGAAAAAAAGTGCCGTTTCGCAAAATTTAACATAGGATTCCCTATGCTGAGAATGGTCAATTTTAAAAATTAAAAAAAAAATACAAGTCGCATGTGTTTTGAGCCGGAAATGGGCCACTTGAAGCCAATGGAGATGGTAAAAAATCGATATCTCGAAAAAAAATATTTTGCCATTTCAAAAGTCGAAAAATGAGAAGGGGGTACCCTTACAATTTTTCGACAAAAATGGTATTTTTACAAAAAAATTTTTTAGAATTTTTTCGTTAATGTAATCGGTTGATAAATATGCCCCTTGAAAACAATGGCGGAGGTTTTAATTCGATATCTCGAAATTTTTTGAAAAAAAGTGCCGTTTCGCAAAATTTAACATAGGATTCCCTATGCTGAGAATGGTCAATTTTAAAAATTAAAAAAAAAATACAAGTCGCATGTGTTTTGAGCCGGAAATGGGCCACTTGAAGCCAATGGAGATGGTAAAAAATCGATATCTCGAAAAAAAATATTTTGCCATTTCAAAAGTCGAAAAATGAGAAGGGGGTACCCTTACAATTTTTCGACAAAAATGGTATTTTTACAAAAAAATTTTTTCGAATTTTTTCGTTAATGTAATCGGTTGGTAAATATGCCACTTGAAAACAATGGCGGAGGTTTTAATTCGATATCTCGAAATTTTTTGAAAAAAAGTGCCGTTTCGCAAAATTTAACATAGGATTCCCTATGCTGGGAATGGTCAATTTTAAAAATTAAAAAAAAAATACAAGTCGCATGTGTTTTGAGCCGGAAATGGGCCACTTGAAGCCAATGGAGATGGTAAAAAATCGATATCTCGAAAAAAATATTTTGCCATTTGAAAAGTCGAAAAATGAGAAGGGGGTACCCTTACAATTTTTCGACAAAAATGGTATTTTTATAAAAAAATTTTTTAGAATTTTTTCGTTAATGAAATCGGTTGGTAAATATGCCACTTGAAAACAATGGCGAAGGTTTTAATTCGATATCTCGAAATTTTTTGAAAAAAAGTGCCGTTTCGCAAAATTTAACATAGGATTCCCTATGCTGGGAATGGTCAATTTTAAAAATTAAAAAAAAAATACAAGTCGCATGTGTTTTGAGCCGGAAATGGGCCACTTGAAGCCAATGGAGATGGTAAAAAATCGATATCTCGGAAAAAAATATTTGGCCATTTTGAAAGTTGAAAAATAAGAAGGGTACCCTTACCATTTTTCGACAAAAATGGTATTTTTACAAAAAAATTTTTTAGAATTTTTTCGTTAATGAAATCGGTTGGTAAATATGCCACTTGAAAACAATGGCGAAGGTTTTAATTCGATATCTCGAAATTTTTTGAAAAAAAGTGCCGTTTCGCAAAATTTAACATAGGATTCCCTATGCTGAGAATGGTCAATTTTAAAAATTAAAAAAAAAAAATACAAGTCGCATGTGTTTTGAGCCGGAAATGGGCCACTTGAAGCCAATGGAGATGGTAAAAAATCGATATCTCGGAAAAAAATATTTTGCGATTTCAAAAGTCGAAAAATGGTAAGGGTACCCCCTTCTCATTTTTCCACTTTCAAAATGGCCAAATATTTTTTTTCGAGATATCGATTTTTTACCATCTCCATTGGCTTCAAGTGGCCCATTTCCGGCTCAAAACACATGCGACTTGTATTTTTTTTTTAATTTTTAAAATTGACCATTCTCAGCATAGGGAATCCTATGTTAAATTTTGCGAAACGGCACTTTTTTTCAAAAAATTTCGAGATATCGAATTAAAACCTTCGCCATTGTTTTCAAGTGGCATATTTACCAACCGATTTCATTAACGAAAAAATTCTAAAAATTTTTTTTGTAAAAATACCATTTTTGTCGAAAAATGGTAAGGGTACCCCCTTCTCATTTTTCCACTTTCGAAATGGCAAAATATTTTTTTTCGAGATATCGATTTTTTACCATCTCCATTGGCTTCAAGTGGCCCATTTCCGGCTCAAAACACATGCAACTTGTATTTTTTTTTAATTTTTAAAATTGACCATTCCCAGCATAGGGAATCCTATGTTAAATTTTGCGAAACGGCACTTTTTTTCAAAAAATTTCGAGATATCGAATTAAAACCTTCGCCATTGTTTTCAAGTGGCATATTTACCAACCGATTTCATTAACGAAAAAATTCTAAAAATTTTTTTTGTAAAAATACCATTTTTGTCGAAAAATGGTAAGGGTACCCCCTTCTCATTTTTCCACTTTCGAAATGGCAAAATATTTTTTTTCGAGATATCGATTTTTTACCATCTCCATTGGCTTCAAGTGGCCCATTTCCGGCTCAAAACACATGCAACTTGTATTTTTTTTTTAATTTTTAAAATTGACCATTCCCAGCATAGGGAATCCTATGTTAAATTTTGCGAAACGGCACTTTTTTTCAAAAAATTTCGAGATATCGAATTAAAACCTTCGCCATTGTTTTCAAGTGGCATATTTACCAACCGATTTCATTAACGAAAAAATTCTAAAAAATTTTTTTGTAAAAATACCATTTTTGTCGAAAAATGGTAAGGGTACCCCCTTCTCATTTTTCGACTTTTGAAATGGCCAAATATTTTTTTTCGAGATATCGATTTCTTACCATCTCCATTGGCTTCAAGTGGCCCATTTCCGGCTCAAAACACATGCGACTTGTATTTTTTTTTTAATTTTTAAAATTGACCATTCTCAGCATAGGGAATCCTATGTTAAATTTTGCGAAACGGCACTTTTTTTCAAAAAATTTCGAGATATCGAATTAAAACCTTCGCCATTGTTTTCAAGTGGCATATTTACCAACCGATTTCATTAACGAAAAAATTCTAAAAAATTTTTTTGTAAAAATACCATTTTTGCCGAAAAATGGTAAGGGTACCCCCTTCTCATTTTTCCACTTTCGAAATGGCAAAATATTTTTTTTCGAGATATCGATTTTTTACCATCTCCATTGGCTTCAAGTGGCCCATTTCCGGCTCAAAACACATGCAACTTGTATTTTTTTTTTAATTTTTAAAATTGACCATTCCCAGCATAGGGAATCCTATGTTAAATTTTGCGAAACGGCACTTTTTTTCAAAAAATTTCGAGATATCGAATTAAAACCTTCGCCATTGTTTTCAAGTGGCATATTTACCAACCGATTTCATTAACGAAAAAATTCTAAAAAATTTTTTTGTAAAAATACCATTTTTGTCGAAAAATGGTAAGGGTACCCCCTTCTCATTTTTCGACTTTTGAAATGGCCAAATATTTTTTTTCGAGATATCGATTTCTTACCATCTCCATTGGCTTCAAGTGGCCCATTTCCGGCTCAAAACACATGCGACTTGTATTTTTTTTTTAATTTTTAAAATTGACCATTCTCAGCATAGGGAATCCTATGTTAAATTTTGCGAAACGGCACTTTTTTTCAAAAAATTTCGAGATATCGAATTAAAACCTTCGCCATTGTTTTCAAGTGGCATATTTACCAACCGATTTCATTAACGAAAAAATTCTAAAAAATTTTTTTGTAAAAATACCATTTTTGCCGAAAAAGGGTAAGCCTATGGTACCCCTACAATTTTTCGACAAAAATGGTATTTTTACAAAAAAAATTTTTAGAATTTTTTCGTTAATGAAATCGGTTGGTAAATATGCCACTTGAAAACAATGGCGAAGGTTTTAATTCGATATCTCGAAATTTTTTGAAAAAAAGTGCCGTTTCGCAAAATTTAACATAGGATTCCCTATGCTAAGAATGGTCAATTTTAAAAATTAAAAAAAAAATACAAGTCGCATGTGTTTTGAGCCGGAAATGGGCCACTTGAAGCCAATGGAGATGGTAAAAAATCGATATCTCGAAAAAAAATATTTTGCCATTTCAAAAGTCGAAAAATGAGAAGGGGGTACCCTTACAATTTTTCGACAAAAATGGTATTTTTACAAAAAAATTTTTTAGAATTTTTTCGTTAATGTAATCGGTTGGTAAATATGCCACTTGAAAACAATGGCGGAGGTTTTAATTCGATATCTCAAAATTTTTTGAAAAAAAGTGCCGTTTCGCAAAATTTAACATAGGATTCCCTATGCTGAGAATGGTCAATTTTAAAAATTAAAAAAAAAATACAAGTCGCATGTGTTTTGAGCCGGAAATGGGCCACTTGAAGCCAATGGAGATGGTAAAAAATCGATATCTCGAAAAAAAATATTTTGCCATTTCAAAAGTCGAAAAATGAGAAGGGGGTCCCCTTACAATTTTTCGACAAAAATTGTATTTTTACAAAAAAATTTTTTAGAATTTTTTCGTTAATGTAATCGGTTGGTAAATATGCCACTTGAAAACAATGGCGGAGGTTTTAATTCGATATCTCGAAATTTTTTGAAAAAAAGTGCCGTTTCGCAAAATTTAACATAGGATTCCCTATGCTGGGAATGGTCAATTTTAAAAATTAAAAAAAAAATACAAGTCGCATGTGTTTTGAGCCGGAAATGGGCCACTTGAAGCCAATGGAGATGGTAAAAAATCGATATCTCGAAATAAAATATTTTGCCATTTCAAAAGTCGAAAAATGAGAAGGGGGTACCCTTACAATTTTTCGACAAAAATGGTATTATTACAAAAAAATTTTTTAGAATTTTTTCGTTAATGTAATCGGTTGGTAAATATGCCACTTGAAAACAATAGCGGAGGTTTTAATTCGATATCTCAAAATTTTTTGAAAAAAAGTGCCGTTTCGCAAAATTTAACATAGGATTCCCTATGCTGAGAATGGTCAATTTTAAAAATTAAAAAAAAAATACAAGTCGCATGTGTTTTGAGCCGGAAATGGGCCACTTGAAGCCAATGGAGATGGTAAAAAATCGATATCTCGAAAAAAAATATTTTGCCATTTCAAAAGTCGAAAAATGAGAAGGGGGTACCCTTACAATTTTTCGACAAAAATGGTATTTTTACAAAAAAATTTTTTAGAATTTTTTCGTTAATGTAATCGGTTGGTAAATATGCCACTCGAAAACAATGGCGGAGGTTTTAATTCGATATCTCGAAATTTTTTGAAAAAAAGTGCCGTTTCGCAAAATTTAACATAGGATTCCCTATGCTGAGAATGGTCAATTTTAAAAATTAAAAAAAAAAATACAAGTCGCATGTGTTTTGAGCCGGAAATGGGCCACTTGAAGCCAATGGAGATGGTAAAAAATCGATATCTCGAAAAAAAATATTTTGCCATTTCAAAAGTCGAAAAATGAGAAGGGGGTACCCTTACAATTTTTCGACAAAAATGGTATTTTTACAAAAAAATTTTTTAGAATTTTTTCGTTAATGTAATCGGTTGGTAAATATGCCACTTGAAAACAATGGCGGAGGTTTTAATTCGATATCTCGAAATTTTTTGAAAAAAAGTGCCGTTTCGCAAAATTTAACATAGGATTCCCTATGCTGAGAATGGTCAATTTTAAAAATTAAAAAAAAAATACAAGTCGCATGTGTTTTGAGCCGGAAATGGGCCACTTGAAGCCAATGGAGATGGTAAAAAATCGATATCTCGAAAAAAAATATTTTGCCATTTCAAAAGTCGAAAAATGAGAAGGGGGTACCCTTACCATTTTTCGACAAAAATGGTATTTTTACAAAAAAATTTTTTAGAATTTTTTCGTTAATGAAATCGGTTGGTAAATATGCCACTTGAAAACAATGGCGAAGGTTTTAATTCGATATCTCGAAATTTTTTGAAAAAAAGTGCCGTTTCGCAAAATTTAACATAGGATTCCCTATGCTGGGAATAGTCAATTTTAAAAATTAAAAAAAAAATACAAGTCGCATGTGTTTTGAGCCGGAAATGGGCCACTTGAAGCCAATGGAGATGTTAAAAAATCGATATCTCGAAAAAAAAATATTTGGCCATTTTGAAAGTGGAAAAATGAGAAGGGGGTACCCTTACAATTTTTCGACAAAAATGGTATTTTTACAAAAAAATTTTTTAGAATTTTTTCGTTAATGTAATCGGTTGGTAAATATGCCACTTGAAAACAATGGCGGAGGTTTTAATTCGATATCTCGAAATTTTTTGAAAAAAAGTGCCGTTTCGCAAAATTTAACATAGGATTCCCTATGCTGAGAATGGTCAATTTTAAAAATTAAAAAAAAAATACAAGTCGCATGTGTTTTGAGCCGGAAATGGGCCACTTGAAGCCAATGGAGATGGTAAAAAATCGATATCTCGAAAAAAAATATTTTGCCATTTCAAAAGTCGAAAAATGAGAAGGGGGTACCCTTACAATTTTTCGACAAAAATGGTATTTTTACAAAAAAATTTTTTAGAATTTTTTCGTTAATGTAATCGGTTGGTAAATATGCCACTTGAAAACAATGGCGGAGGTTTTAATTCGATATCTCAAAATTTTTTGAAAAAAAGTGCCGTTTCGCAAAATTTAACATAGGATTCCCTATGCTGAGAATGGTCAATTTTAAAAATTAAAAAAAAAATACAAGTCGCATGTGTTTTGAGCCGGAAATGGGCCACTTGAAGCCAATGGAGATGGTAAAAAATCGATATCTCGAAAAAAAATATTTTGCCATTTCAAAAGTCGAAAAATGAGAAGGGGGTACCCTTACCATTTTTCGACAAAAATGGTATTTTTACAAAAAAATTTTTTAGAATTTTTTCGTTAATGAAATCGGTTGGTAAATATGCCACTTGAAAACAATGGCGAAGGTTTTAATTCGATATCTCGAAATTTTTTGAAAAAAAGTGCCGTTTCGCAAAATTTAACATAGGATTCCCTATGCTGAGAATGGTCAATTTTAAAAATTAAAAAAAAAATACAAGTTGCATGTGTTTTGAGCCGGAAATGGGCCACTTGAAGCCAATGGAGATGGTAAGAAATCGATATCTCGAAAAAAAATATTTTGCCATTTCAAAAGTCGAAAAATGAGAAGGGGGTACCCTTACAATTTTTCGACAAAAATGGTATTTTTACAAAAAAATTTTTTAGAATTTTTTCGTTAATGAAATCGGTTGGTAAATATGCCACTTGAAAACAATGGCGAAGGTTTTAATTCGATATCTCGAAATTTTTTGAAAAAAAGTGCCGTTTCGCAAAATTTAACATAGGATTCCCTATGCTGAGAATGGTCAATTTTAAAAATTAAAAAAAAAATACAAGTCGCATGTGTTTTGAGCCGGAAATGGGCCACTTGAAGCCAATGGAGATGGTAAAAAATCGATATCTCGAAAAAAAATATTTTGCCATTTCAAAAGTCGAAAAATGAGAAGGGGGTACCCTTACAATTTTTCGACAAAAATGGTATTTTTACAAAAAAATTTTTTAGAATTTTTTCGTTAATGTAATCGGTTGGTAAATATGCCACTTGGAAACAATGGCGGAGGTTTTAATTCGATATCTCAAAATTTTTTGAAAAAAAGTGCCGTTTCGCAAAATTTAACATAGGATTCCCTATGCTGAGAATGGTCAATTTTAAAAATTAAAAAAAAAATACAAGTCGCATGTGTTTTGAGCCGGAAATGGGCCACTTGAAGCCAATGGAGATGGTAAAAAATCGATATCTCGAAAAAAAATATTTTGCCATTTCAAAAGTCGAAAAATGAGAAGGGGGTACCCTTACAATTTTTCGACAAAAATGGTATTTTTACAAAAAAATTTTTTAGAATTTTTTCGTTAATGTAATCGGTTGGTAAATATGCCACTTGAAAACAATGGCGGAGGTTTTAATTCGATATCTCAAAATTTTTTGAAAAAAAGTGCCGTTTCGCAAAATTTAACATAGGATTCCCTATGCTGAGAATGGTCAATTTTAAAAATTTAAAAAAAAATACAAGTCGCATGTGTTTTGAGCCGGAAATGGGCCACTTGAAGCCAATGGAGATGGTAAAAAATCGATATCTCGAAAAAAAATATTTTGCCATTTCAAAAGTCGAAAAATGAGAAGGGGGTACCCTTACAATTTTTCGACAAAAATGGTATTTTTACAAAAAAATTTTTTAGAATTTTTTCGTTAATGTAATCGGTTGATAAATATGCCCCTTGAAAACAATGGCGGAGGTTTTAATTCGATATCTCGAAATTTTTTGAAAAAAAGTGCCGTTTCGCAAAATTTAACATAGGATTCCCTATGCTGAGAATGGTCAATTTTAAAAATTAAAAAAAAAATACAAGTCGCATGTGTTTTGAGCCGGAAATGGGCCACTTGAAGCCAATGGAGATGGTAAAAAATCGATATCTCGAAAAAAAATATTTTGCCATTTCAAAAGTCGAAAAATGAGAAGGGGGTACCCTTACAATTTTTCGACAAAAATGGTATTTTTACAAAAAAATTTTTTCGAATTTTTTCGTTAATGTAATCGGTTGGTAAATATGCCACTTGAAAACAATGGCGGAGGTTTTAATTCGATATCTCGAAATTTTTTGAAAAAAAGTGCCGTTTCGCAAAATTTAACATAGGATTCCCTATGCTGGGAATGGTCAATTTTAAAAATTAAAAAAAAAATACAAGTCGCATGTGTTTTGAGCCGGAAATGGGCCACTTGAAGCCAATGGAGATGGTAAAAAATCGATATCTCGAAAAAAAAATATTTGGCTATTTTGAAAGTGGAAAAATGAGAAGGGGGTACCCTTACCATTTTTCGACAAAAATGGTATTTTTACAAAAAAATTTTTTAGAATTTTTTCGTTAATGAAATCGGTTGGTAAATATGCCACTTGAAAACAATGGCGAAGGTTTTAATTCGATATCTCGAAATTTTTTGAAAAAAAGTGCCGTTTCGCAAAATTTAACATAGGATTCCCTATGCTGGGAATGGTCAATTTTAAAAATTAAAAAAAAAATACAAGTCGCATGTGTTTTGAGCCGGAAATGGGCCACTTGAAGCCAATGGAGATGGTAAAAAATCGATATCTCGAAAAAAAAATATTTGGCCATTTTGAAAGTGGAAAAATGAGAAGGGGGTACCCTTACAATTTTTCGACAAAAATGGTATTTTTACAAAAAAATTTTTTAGAATTTTTTCGTTAATGTAATCGGTTGGTAAATATGCCACTTGAAAACAATGGCGGAGGTTTTAATTCGATATCTCAAAATTTTTTGAAAAAAAGTGCCGTTTCGCAAAATTTAACATAGGATTCCCTATGCTGAGAATGGTCAATTTTAAAAATTAAAAAAAAAATACAAGTCGCATGTGTTTTGAGCCGGAAATGGGCCACTTGAAGCCAATGGAGATGGTAAAAAATCGATATCTCGAAAAAAAATATTTTGCCATTTCAAAAGTCGAAAAATGAGAAGGGGGTACCCTTACCATTTTTCGACAAAAATGGTATTTTTACAAAAAAATTTTTTAGAATTTTTTCGTTAATGAAATCGGTTGGTAAATATGCCACTTGAAAACAATGGCGAAGGTTTTAATTCGATATCTCGAAATTTTTTGAAAAAAAGTGCCGTTTCGCAAAATTTAACATAGGATTCCCTATGCTGGGAATGGTCAATTTTAAAAATTAAAAAAAAAATACATGTCGCATGTGTTTTGAGCCGGAAATGGGCCACTTGAAGCCAATGGAGATGGTAAAAAATCGATATCTCGAAAAAAAAATATTTGGCCATTTTGAAAGTGGAAAAATGAGAAGGGGGTACCCTTACCATTTTTCGATAAAAATGGTATTTTTACAAAAAAATTTTTTAGAATTTTTTCGTTAATGAAATCGGTTGGTAAATATGCCACTTGAAAACAATAGCGAAGGTTTTAATTCGATATCTCGAAATTTTTTGAAAAAAAGTGCCGTTTCGCAAAATTTAACATAGGATTCCCTATGCTGAGAATGGTCAATTTTAAAAATTAAAAAAAAAATACAAGTTGCATGTGTTTTGAGCCGGAAATGGGCCACTTGAAGCCAATGGAGATGGTAAGAAATCGATATCTCGAAAAAAAATATTTTGCCATTTCAAAAGTCGAAAAATGAGAAGGGGGTACCCTTACAATTTTTCGACAAAAATTGTATTTTTACAAAAAAATTTTTTAGAATTTTTTCGTTAATGTAATCGGTTGGTAAATATGCCACTTGAAAACAATGGCGGAGGTTTTAATTCGATATCTCGAAATTTTTTGAAAAAAAGTGCCGTTTCGCAAAATTTAACATAGGATTCCCTATGCTGAGAATGGTCAATTTTAAAAATTAAAAAAAAAATACAAGTCGCATGTGTTTTGAGCCGGAAATGGGCCACTTGAAGCCAATGGAGATGGTAAAAAATCGATATCTCGAAAAAAAATATTTTGCCATTTCAAAAGTCGAAAAATGAGAAGGGGGGGGGGGGTACCCTTACAATTTTTCGACAAAAATGGTATTTTTACAAAAAAATTTTTTAGAATTTTTTCGTTAATGTAATCGGTTGGTAAATATGCCACTTGAAAACAATGGCGGAGGTTTTAATTCGATATCTCGAAATTTTTTGAAAAAAAGTGCCGTTTCGCAAAATTTAACATAGGATTCCCTATGCTGAGAATGGTCAATTTTAAAAATTAAAAAAAAAATACAAGTCGCATGTGTTTTGAGCCGGAAATGGGCCACTTGAAGCCAATGGAGATGGTAAAAAATCCATATCTCGAAAAAAAATATTTTGCCATTTCAAAAGTCGAAAAATGGTAAGGGTACCCCCTTCTCATTTTTCCACTTTCAAAATGGCCAAATATTTTTTTTCGAGATATCGATTTTTTACCATCTCCATTGGCTTCAAGTGGCCCATTTCCGGCTCAAAACACATGCGACTTGTATTTTTTTTTTAATTTTTAAAATTGACCATTCTCAGCATAGGGAATCCTATGTTAAATTTTGCGAAACGGCACTTTTTTTCAAAAAATTTCGAGATATCGAATTAAAACCTTCGCCATTGTTTTCAAGTGGCATATTTACCAACCGATTTCATTAACGAAAAAATTCTAAAAAATTTTTTTGTAAAAATACCATTTTTGTCGAAAAATGGTGAGGGTACCCCCTTCTCATTTTTCGACTTTTGAAATGGCCAAATATTTTTTTTCGAGACATCGATTTCTTACCATCTCCATTGGCTTCAAGTGGCCCATTTCCGGCTCAAAACACATGCGACTTGTATTTTTTTTTAATTTTTAAAATTGACCATTCTCAGCATAGGGAATCCTATGTTAAATTTTGCGAAACGGCACTTTTTTTCAAAAAATTTCGAGATATCGAATTAAAACCTTCGCCATTGTTTTCAAGTGGCATATTTACCAACCGATTTCATTAACGAAAAAATTCTAAAAAATTTTTTTGTAAAAATACCATTTTTGCCGAAAAAGGGTAAGCCTATGGTACCCCTACAATTTTTCGACAAAAATGGTATTTTTGCAAAAAAAATTTTTAGAATTTTTTCGTTAATGAAATCGGTTGGTAAATATGCCACTTGAAAACAATGGCGAAGGTTTTAATTCGATATCTCGAAATTTTTTGAAAAAAAGTGCCGTTTCGCAAAATTTAACATAGGATTCCCTATGCTAAGAATGGTCAATTTTAAAAATTAAAAACAAAATACAAGTCGCATGTGTTTTGAGCCGGAAATGGGCCACTTGAAGCCAATGGAGATGGTAAAAAATCGATATCTCGAAAAAAAATATTTTGCCATTTCGAAAGTGGAAAAATGAGAAGGGGGTACCCTTACAATTTTTCGATAAAAATTGGAATTTTTACAAAAAAATTTTTTAGAATTTTTTCGTTAATGAAATCGGTTGGTAAATATGCCACTTGAAAACAATGGCGAAGGTTTTAATTCGATATCTCGAAATTTTTTGAAAAAAAGTGCCGTTTCGCAAAATTTAACATAGGATTCCCTATGCTGAGAATGGTCAATTTTAAAAATTAAAAAATAAATACAAGTCGCATGTGTTTTGAGCCGGAAATGGGCCACTTGAAGCCAATGGAGATGGTAAAAAATCGATATCTCGAAAAAAAATATTTTGCCATTTCAAAAGTCGAAAAATGAGAAGGGGGTACCCTTACCATTTTTCGACAAAAATGGTATTTTTACAAAAAAATTTTTTAGAATTTTTTCGTTAATGAAATCGGTTGGTAAATATGCCACTTGAAAACAATGGCGAAGGTTTTAATTCGATATCTCGAAATTTGTTGAAAAAAAGTGCCGTTTCGCAAAATTTAACATAGGATTCCCTATGCTGAGAATGGTCAATTTTAAAAATTAAAAAAAAAATACAAGTCGCATGTGTTTTGAGCCGGAAATGGGCCACTTGAAGCCAATGGAGATGGTAAAAAATCGATATCTCGAAAAAAAATATTTTGCCATTTCAAAAGTCGAAAAATGAGAAGGGGGTACCCTTACAATTTTTCGACAAAAATGGTATTTTTACAAAAAAATTTTTTAGAATTTTTTCGTTAATGTAATCGGTTGGTAAATATGCCACTTGAAAACAATGGCGGAGGTTTTAATTCGATATCTCGAAATTTTTTGAAAAAAAGTGCCGTTTCGCAAAATTTAACATAGGATTCCCTATGCTGAGAATGGTCAATTTTAAAAATTAAAAAAAAAATACAAGTCGCATGTGTTTTGAGCCGGAAATGGGCCACTTGAAGCCAATGGAGATGGTAAAAAATCGATATCTCGAAAAAAAATATTTTGCCATTTCAAAAGTCGAAAAATGAGAAGGGGGTACCCTTACAATTTTTCGACAAAAATGGTATTTTTACAAAAAAATTTTTTAGAATTTTTTCGTTAATGTAATCGGTTGGTAAATATGCCACTTGAAAACAATGGCGGAGGTTTTAATTCGATATCTCAAAATTTTTTGAAAAAAAGTGCCGTTTCGCAAAATTTAACATAGGATTCCCTATGCTGAGAATGGTCAATTTTAAAAATTAAAAAAAAAATACAAGTCGCATGTGTTTTGAGCCGGAAATGGGCCACTTGAAGCCAATGGAGATGGTCAAAAATCGATATCTCGAAAAAAAATATTTTGCCATTTCAAAAGTCGAAAAATGAGAAAGGGGTACCCTTACAATTTTTCGACAAAAATTGTATTTTTACAAAAAAATTTTTTAGAATTTTTTCGTTAATGTAATCGGTTGGTAAATATGCCACTTGAAAACAATGGCGGAGGTTTTAATTCGATATCTCAAAATTTTTTGAAAAAAAGTGCCGTTTCGCAAAATTTAACATAGGATTCCCTATGCTGAGAATGGTCAATTTTAAAAATAAAAAAAAAAATACAAGTCGCATGTGTTTTGAACCGGAAATGGGCCACTTGAAGCCAATGGAGATGGTAAAAAATCGATATCTCGAAAAAAAATATTTTGCCATTTCAAAAGTCGAAAAATGAGAAGGGGGTACCCTTACAATTTTTCGACAAAAATGGTATTTTTACAAAAAAATTTTTTAGAATTTTTTCGTTAATGTAATCGGTTGGTAAATATGCCACTTGAAAACAATAGCGGAGGTTTTAATTCGATATCTCAAAATTTTTTGAAAAAAAGTGCCGTTTCGCAAAATTTAACATAGGATTCCCTATGCTGAGAATGGTCAATTTTAAAAATTAAAAAAAAAATACAAGTCGCATGTGTTTTGAGCCGGAAATGGGCCACTTGAAGCCAATGGAGATGGTAAAAAATCGATATCTCGAAAAAAAATATTTTGCCATTTCAAAAGTCGAAAAATGAGAAGGGGGTACCCTTACAATTTTTCGACAAAAATGGTATTTTTACAAAAAAATTTTTTAGAATTTTTTCGTTAATGTAATCGGTTGGTAAATATGCCACTTGAAAACAATGGCGGAGGTTTTAATTCGATATCTCGAAATTTTTTGAAAAAAAGTGCCGTTTCGCAAAATTTAACATAGGATTCCCTATGCTGAGAATGGTCAATTTTAAAAATTAAAAAAAAAATACAAGTCGCATGTGTTTTGAGCCGGAAATGGGCCACTTGAAGCCAATGGAGATGGTAAAAAATCGATATCTCGAAAAAAAATATTTTGCCATTTCAAAAGTCGAAAAATGAGAAGGGGGTACCCTTACAATTTTTCGACAAAAATGGTATTTTTACAAAAAAATTTGTTAGAATTTTTTCGTTAATGTAATCGGTTGGTAAATATGCCACTTGAAAACAATGGCGGAGGTTTTAATTCGATATCTCAAAATTTTTTGAAAAAAAGTGCCGTTTCGCAAAATTTAACATAGGATTCCCTATGCTGAGAATGGTCAATTTTAAAAATTAAAAAAAAAATACAAGTCGCATGTGTTTTGAGCCGGAAATGGGCCACTTGAAGCCAATGGAGATGGTAAAAAATCGATATCTCGAAAAAAAATATTTTGCCATTTCAAAAGTCGAAAAATGAGAAGGGGGTACCCTTACCATTTTTCGACAAAAATGGTATTTTTACAAAAAAATTTTTTAGAATTTTTTCGTTAATGAAATCGGTTGGTAAATATGCCACTTGAAAACAATGGCGAAGGTTTTAATTCGATATCTCGAAATTTTTTGAAAAAAAGTGCCGTTTCGCAAAATTTAACATAGGATTCCCTATGCTGGGAATGGTCAATTTTAAAAATTAAAAAAAAAATACATGTCGCATGTGTTTTGAGCCGGAAATGGGCCACTTGAAGCCAATGGAGATGGTAAAAAATCGATATCTCGAAAAAAAAATATTTGGCCATTTTGAAAGTGGAAAAATGAGAAGGGGGTACCCTTACCATTTTTCGATAAAAATGGTATTTTTACAAAAAAATTTTTTAGAATTTTTTCGTTAATGAAATCGGTTGGTAAATATGCCACTTGAAAACAATAGCGAAGGTTTTAATTCGATATCTCGAAATTTTTTGAAAAAAAGTGCCGTTTCGCAAAATTTAACATAGGATTCCCTATGCTGAGAATGGTCAATTTTAAAAATTAAAAAAAAAATACAAGTTGCATGTGTTTTGAGCCGGAAATGGGCCACTTGAAGCCAATGGAGATGGTAAGAAATCGATATCTCGAAAAAAAATATTTTGCCATTTCAAAAGTCGAAAAATGAGAAGGGGGTACCCTTACAATTTTTCGACAAAAATGGTATTTTTACAAAAAAATTTTTTAGAATTTTTTCGTTAATGTAATCGGTTGGTAAATATGCCACTTGAAAACAATGGCGGAGGTTTTAATTCGATATCTCGAAATTTTTTGAAAAAAAGTGCCGTTTCGCAAAATTTAACATAGGATTCCCTATGCTGAGAATGGTCAATTTTAAAAATTAAAAAAAAAATACAAGTCGCATGTGTTTTGAGCCGGAAATGGGCCACTTGAAGCCAATGGAGATGGTAAAAAATCGATATCTCGAAAAAAAATATTTTGCCATTTCAAAAGTCGAAAAATGAGAAGGGGGTACCCTTACAATTTTTCGACAAAAATGGTATTTTTACAAAAAAATTTTTTAGAATTTTTTCGTTAATGTAATCGGTTGGTAAATATGCCACTTGAAAACAATGGCGGAGGTTTTAATTCGATATCTCAAAATTTTTTGAAAAAAAGTGCCGTTTCGCAAAATTTAACATAGGATTCCCTATGCTGAGAATGGTCAATTTTAAAAATTAAAAAAAAAATACAAGTCGCATGTGTTTTGAGCCGGAAATGGGCCACTTGAAGCCAATGGAGATGGTAAAAAATCGATATCTCGAAAAAAAATATTTTGCCATTTCAAAAGTCGAAAAATGAGAAGGGGGTACCCTTACAATTTTTCGACAAAAATGGTATTTTTACAAAAAAATTTTTTAGAATTTTTTCGTTAATGTAATCGGTTGGTAAATATGCCACTTGAAAACAATGGCGGAGGTTTTAATTCGATATCTCAAAATTTTTTGAAAAAAAGTGCCGTTTCGCAAAATTTAACATAGGATTCCCTATGCTGAGAATGGTCAATTTTAAAAATTAAAAAAAAAATACAAGTCGCATGTGTTTTGAGCCGGAAATGGGCCACTTGAAGCCAATGGAGATGGTAAAAAATCGATATCTCGAAAAAAAATATTTTGCCATTTCAAAAGTCGAAAAATGAGAAGGGGGTACCCTTACAATTTTTCGACAAAAA
Source organism: Exephanes ischioxanthus (assembly GCA_958510785.1). NCBI lineage: Eukaryota > Metazoa > Arthropoda > Insecta > Hymenoptera > Ichneumonidae > Exephanes > Exephanes ischioxanthus. The sequence continues at coordinate 6,259,760 of OY294020.1, read as the reverse complement.
TGGTATTTTTACAAAAAAATTTTTTAGAATTTTTTCGTTAATGTAATCGGTTGGTAAATATGCCACTTGAAAACAATGGCGGAGGTTTTAATTCGATATCTCGAAATTTTTTGAAAAAAAGTGCCGTTTCGGAAAATTTAACATAGGATTCCCTATGCTGAGAATGGTCAATTTTAAAAATTAAAAAAAAAATACAAGTCGCATGTGTTTTGAGCCGGAAATGGGCCACTTGAAGCCAATGGAGATGGTAAAAAATCGATATCTCGAAAAAAAATATTTGGCCATTTTGAAAGTTGAAAAATAAGAAGGGTACCCTTACCATTTTTCGACAAAAATGGTATTTTTACAAAAAAATTTTTTAGAATTTTTTCGTTAATGAAATCGGTTGGTAAATATGCCACTTGAAAACAATGGCGAAGGTTTTAATTCGATATCTCGAAATTTTTTGAAAAAAAGTGCCGTTTCGCAAAATTTAACATAGGATTCCCTATGCTGAGAATGGTCAATTTTAAAAATTAAAAAAAAAAATACAAGTCGCATGTGTTTTGAGCCGGAAATGGGCCACTTGAAGCCAATGGAGATGGTAAAAAATCGATATCTCGGAAAAAAATATTTTGCGATTTCAAAAGTAGAAAAATGGTAAGGGTACCCCCTTCTCATTTTTCCACTTTCAAAATGGCCAAATATTTTTTTTCGAGATATCGATTTTTTACCATCTCCATTGGCTTCAAGTGGCCCATTTCCGGCTCAAAACACATGCGACTTGTATTTTTTTTTTAATTTTTAAAATTGACCATTCTCAGCATAGGGAATCCTATGTTAAATTTTGCGAAACGGCACTTTTTTTCAAAAAATTTCGAGATATCGAATTAAAACCTTCGCCATTGTTTTCAAGTGGCATATTTACCAACCGATTTCATTAACGAAAAAATTCTAAAAATTTTTTTTGTAAAAATACCATTTTTGTCGAAAAATGGTAAGGGTACCCCCTTCTCATTTTTCCACTTTCGAAATGGCAAAATATTTTTTTTCGAGATATCGATTTCTTACCATCTCCATTGGCTTCAAGTGGCCCATTTCCGGCTCAAAACACATGCGACTTGTATTTTTTTTTTAATTTTTAAAATTGACCATTCTCAGCATAGGGAATCCTATGTTAAATTTTGCGAAACGGCACTTTTTTTCAAAAAATTTCGAGATATCGAATTAAAACCTTCGCCATTGTTTTCAAGTGGCATATTTACCAACCGATTTCATTAACGAAAAAATTCTAAAAAATTTTTTTGTAAAAATACCATTTTTGCCGAAAAAGGGTAAGCCTATGGTACCCCTACAATTTTTCGACAAAAATGGTATTTTTACAAAAAAAATTTTTAGAATTTTTTCGTTAATGAAATCGGTTGGTAAATATGCTACTTGAAAACAATGGCGAAGGTTTTAATTCGATATCTCGAAATTTTTTGAAAAAAAGTGCCGTTTCGCAAAATTTAACATAGGATTCCCTATGCTAAGAATGGTCAATTTTAAAAATTAAAAAAAAAATACAAGTCGCATGTGTTTTGAGCCGGAAATGGGCCACTTGAAGCCAATGGAGATGGTAAAAAATCGATATCTCGAAAAAAAATATTTTGCCATTTCAAAAGTCGAAAAATGAGAAGGGGGTACCCTTACAATTTTTCGACAAAAATGGTATTTTTACAAAAAAATTTTTTAGAATTTTTTCGTTAATGTAATCGGTTGGTAAATATGCCACTCGAAAACAATGGCGGAGGTTTTAATTCGATATCTCGAAATTTTTTGAAAAAAAGTGCCGTTTCGCAAAATTTAACATAGGATTCCCTATGCTGAGAATGGTCAATTTTAAAAATTAAAAAAAAAAATACAAGTCGCATGTGTTTTGAGCCGGAAATGGGCCACTTGAAGCCAATGGAGATGGTAAAAAATCGATATCTCGAAAAAAAATATTTTGCCATTTCAAAAGTCGAAAAATGAGAAGGGGGTACAACAATTTTACAACAAAACCCTTACAATTTTTCGACAAAAATGGTATTTTTACAAAAAAATTTTTTAGAATTTTTTCGTTAATGTAATCGGTTGGTAAATATGCCACTTGAAAACAATGGCGGAGGTTTTAATTCGATATCTCGAAATTTTTTGAAAAAAAGTGCCGTTTCGCAAAATTTAACATAGGATTCCCTATGCTGAGAATGGTCAATTTTAAAAATTAAAAAAAAAATACAAGTCGCATGTGTTTTGAGCCGGAAATGGGCCACTTGAAGCCAATGGAGATGGTAAAAAATCGATATCTCGAAAAAAAATATTTTGCCATTTCAAAAGTCGAAAAATGAGAAGGGGGTACCCTTACAATTTTTCGACAAAAATGGTATTTTTACAAAAAAATTTTTTAGAATTTTTTCGTTAATGTAATCGGTTGGTAAATATGCCACTTGAAAACAATGGCGGAGGTTTTAATTCGATATCTCGAAATTTTTTGAAAAAAAGTGCCGTTTCGCAAAATTTAACATAGGATTCCCTATGCTGGGAATAGTCAATTTTAAAAATTAAAAAAAAAATACAAGTCGCATGTGTTTTGAGCCGGAAATGGGCCACTTGAAGCCAATGGAGATGTTAAAAAATCGATATCTCGAAAAAAAAATATTTGGCCATTTTGAAAGTGGAAAAATGAGAAGGGGGTACCCTTACAATTTTTCGACAAAAATGGTATTTTTACAAAAAAATTTTTTAGAATTTTTTCGTTAATGTAATCGGTTGGTAAATATGCCACTTGAAAACAATGGCGGAGGTTTTAATTCGATATCTCGAAATTTTTTGAAAAAAAGTGCCGTTTCGCAAAATTTAACATAGGATTCCCTATGCTGAGAATGGTCAATTTTAAAAATTAAAAAAAAAATACAAGTCGCATGTGTTTTGAGCCGGAAATGGGCCACTTGAAGCCAATGGAGATGGTAAAAAATCGATATCTCGAAAAAAAATATTTTGCCATTTCAAAAGTCGAAAAATGAGAAGGGGGTACCCTTGCAATTTTTCGACAAAAATGGTATTTTTACAAAAAAATTTTTTAGAATTTTTTCGTTAATGTAATCGGTTGGTAAATATGCCACTTGAAAACAATGGCGGAGGTTTTAATTCGATATCTCAAAATTTTTTGAAAAAAAGTGCCGTTTCGCAAAATTTAACATAGGATTCCCTATGCTGAGAATGGTCAATTTTAAAAATTAAAAAAAAAATACAAGCCGCATGTGTTTTGAGCCGGAAATGGGCCACTTGAAGCCAATGGAGATGGTAAAAAATCGATATCTCGAAAAAAAATATTTTGCCATTTCAAAAGTCGAAAAATGAGAAGGGGGTACCCTTACCATTTTTCGACAAAAATGGTATTTTTACAAAAAAATTTTTTAGAATTTTTTCGTTAATGAAATCGGTTGGTAAATATGCCACTTGAAAACAATGGCGAAGGTTTTAATTCGATATCTCGAAATTTTTTGAAAAAAAGTGCCGTTTCGCAAAATTTAACATAGGATTCCCTATGCTGAGAATGGTCAATTTTAAAAATTAAAAAAAAAATACAAGTTGCATGTGTTTTGAGCCGGAAATGGGCCACTTGAAGCCAATGGAGATGGTAAGAAATCGATATCTCGAAAAAAAATATTTTGCCATTTCAAAAGTCGAAAAATGAGAAGGGGGTACCCTTACAATTTTTCGACAAAAATGGTATTTTTACAAAAAAATTTTTTAGAATTTTTTCGTTAATGAAATCGGTTGGTAAATATGCCACTTGAAAACAATGGCGAAGGTTTTAATTCGATATCTCGAAATTTTTTGAAAAAAAGTGCCGTTTCGCAAAATTTAACATAGGATTCCCTATGCTGAGAATGGTCAATTTTAAAAATTAAAAAAAAAATACAAGTCGCATGTGTTTTGAGCCGGAAATGGGCCACTTGAAGCCAATGGAGATGGTAAAAAATCGATATCTCGAAAAAAAATATTTTGCCATTTCAAAAGTCGAAAAATGAGAAGGGGGTACCCTTACAATTTTTCGACAAAAATGGTATTTTTACAAAAAAATTTTTTAGAATTTTTTCGTTAATGTAATCGGTTGGTAAATATGCCACTTGGAAACAATGGCGGAGGTTTTAATTCGATATCTCAAAATTTTTTGAAAAAAAGTGCCGTTTCGCAAAATTTAACATAGGATTCCCTATGCTGAGAATGGTCAATTTTAAAAATTAAAAAAAAAAATACAAGTCGCATGTGTTTTGAGCCGGAAATGGGCCACTTGAAGCCAATGGAGATGGTAAAAAATCGATATCTCGAAAAAAAATATTTTGCCATTTCAAAAGTCGAAAAATGAGAAGGGGGTACCCTTACAATTTTTCGACAAAAATGGTATTTTTACAAAAAAATTTTTTAGAATTTTTTCGTTAATGTAATCGGTTGGTAAATATGCCACTTGAAAACAATGGCGGAGGTTTTAATTCGATATCTCGAAATTTTTTGAAAAAAAGTGCCGTTTCGCAAAATTTAACATAGAATTCCCTATGCTGAGAATGGTCAATTTTAAAAATTAAAAAAAAAATACTAGTCGCATGTGTTTTGAGCCGGAAATGGGCCACTTGAAGCCAATGGAGATGGTAAAAAATCGATATCTCGAAAAAAAATATTTTGCCATTTCAAAAGTCGAAAAATGAGAAGGGGGTACCCTTACAATTTTTCGACAAAAATGGTATTTTTACAAAAAAATTTTTTAGAATTTTTTCGTTAATGTAATCGGTTGGTAAATATGCCACTTGAAAACAATGGCGGAGGTTTTAATTCGATATCTCAAAATTTTTTGAAAAAAAGTGCCGTTTCGCAAAATTTAACATAGGATTCCCTATGCTGAGAATGGTCAATTTTAAAAATTTAAAAAAAAATACAAGTCGCATGTGTTTTGAGCCGGAAATGGGCCACTTGAAGCCAATGGAGATGGTAAAAAATCGATATCTCGAAAAAAAATATTTTGCCATTTCAAAAGTCGAAAAATGAGAAGGGGGTACCCTTACAATTTTTCGACAAAAATGGTATTTTTACAAAAAAATTTTTTAGAATTTTTTCGTTAATGTAATCGGTTGATAAATATGCCCCTTGAAAACAATGGCGGAGGTTTTAATTCGATATCTCGAAATTTTTTGAAAAAAAGTGCCGTTTCGCAAAATTTAACATAGGATTCCCTATGCTGAGAATGGTCAATTTTAAAAATTAAAAAAAAAATACAAGTCGCATGTGTTTTGAGCCGGAAATGGGCCACTTGAAGCCAATGGAGATGGTAAAAAATCGATATCTCGAAAAAAAATATTTTGCCATTTCAAAAGTCGAAAAATGAGAAGGGGGTACCCTTACAATTTTTCGACAAAAATGGTATTTTTACAAAAAAATTTTTTCGAATTTTTTCGTTAATGTAAACGGTTGGTAAATATGCCACTTGAAAACAATGGCGGAGGTTTTAATTCGATATCTCGAAATTTTTTGAAAAAAAGTGCCGTTTCGCAAAATTTAACATAGGATTCCCTATGCTGGGAATGGTCAATTTTAAAAATTAAAAAAAAAATACAAGTCGCATGTGTTTTGAGCCGGAAATGGGCCACTTGAAGCCAATGGAGATGGTAAAAAATCGATATCTCGAAAAAAAAATATTTGGCTATTTTGAAAGTGGAAAAATGAGAAGGGGGTACCCTTACCATTTTTCGACAAAAATGGTATTTTTACAAAAAAATTTTTTAGAATTTTTTCGTTAATGAAATCGGTTGGTAAATATGCCACTTGAAAACAATGGCGAAGGTTTTAATTCGATATCTCGAAATTTTTTGAAAAAAAGTGCCGTTTCGCAAAATTTAACATAGGATTCCCTATGCTGGGAATGGTCAATTTTAAAAATTAAAAAAAAAATACAAGTCGCATGTGTTTTGAGCCGGAAATGGGCCACTTGAAGCCAATGGAGATGGTAAAAAATCGATATCTCGAAAAAAAAATATTTGGCCATTTTGAAAGTGGAAAAATGAGAAGGGGGTACCCTTACAATTTTTCGACAAAAATGGTATTTTTACAAAAAAATTTTTTAGAATTTTTTCGTTAATGAAATCGGTTGGTAAATATGCCACTTGAAAACAATAGCGAAGGTTTTAATTCGATATCTCGAAATTTTTTGAAAAAAAGTGCCGTTTCGCAAAATTTAACATAGGATTCCCTATGCTGAGAATGGTCAATTTTAAAAATTAAAAAAAAAATACAAGTTGCATGTGTTTTGAGCCGGAAATGGGCCACTTGAAGCCAATGGAGATGGTAAGAAATCGATATCTCGAAAAAAAATATTTTGCCATTTCAAAAGTCGAAAAATGAGAAGGGGGTACCCTTACAATTTTTCGACAAAAATTGTATTTTTACAAAAAAATTTTTTAGAATTTTTTCGTTAATGTAATCGGTTGGTAAATATGCCACTTGAAAACAATGGCGGAGGTTTTAATTCGATATCTCGAAATTTTTTGAAAAAAAGTGCCGTTTCGCAAAATTTAACATAGGATTCCCTATGCTGAGAATGGTCAATTTTAAAAATTAAAAAAAAAATACAAGTCGCATGTGTTTTGAGCCGGAAATGGGCCACTTGAAGCCAATGGAGATGGTAAAAAATCGATATCTCGAAAAAAAATATTTTGCCATTTCAAAAGTCGAAAAATGAGAAGGGGGGGGGGGGTACCCTTACAATTTTTCGACAAAAATGGTATTTTTACAAAAAAATTTTTTAGAATTTTTTCGTTAATGTAATCGGTTGGTAAATATGCCACTTGAAAACAATGGCGGAGGTTTTAATTCGATATCTCGAAATTTTTTGAAAAAAAGTGCCGTTTCGCAAAATTTAACATAGGATTCCCTATGCTGAGAATGGTCAATTTTAAAAATTAAAAAAAAAATACAAGTCGCATGTGTTTTGAGCCGGAAATGGGCCACTTGAAGCCAATGGAGATGGTAAAAAATCGATATCTCGAAAAAAAATATTTTGCCATTTCAAAAGTCGAAAAATGAGAAGGGGGTACCCTTACAATTTTTCGACAAAAATGGTATTTTTACAAAAAAATTTTTTAGAATTTTTTCGTTAATGTAATCGGTTGGTAAATATGCCACTTGAAAACAATGGCGGAGGTTTTAATTCGATATCTCGAAATTTTTTGAAAAAAAGTGCCGTTTCGCAAAATTTAACATAGGATTCCCTATGCTGAGAATGGTCAATTTTAAAAATTAAAAAAAAAATACAAGTCGCATGTGTTTTGAGCCGGAAATGGGCCACTTGAAGCCAATGGAGATGGTAAAAAATCGATATCTCGAAAAAAAATATTTTGCCATTTCAAAAGTCGAAAAATGAGAAGGGGGTACCCTTACAATTTTTCGACAAAAATGGTATTTTTACAAAAAAATTTTTTAGAATTTTTTCGTTAATGTAATCGGTTGGTAAATATGCCACTTGAAAACAATGGCGGAGGTTTTAATTCGATATCTCAAAATTTTTTGAAAAAAAGTGCCGTTTCGCAAAATTTAACATAGGATTCCCTATGCTGAGAATGGTCAATTTTAAAAATTAAAAAAAAAATACAAGTCGCATGTGTTTTGAGCCGGAAATGGGCCACTTGAAGCCAATGGAGATGGTCAAAAATCGATATCTCGAAAAAAAATATTTTGCCATTTCAAAAGTCGAAAAATGAGAAAGGGGTACCCTTACAATTTTTCGACAAAAATTGTATTTTTACAAAAAAATTTTTTAGAATTTTTTCGTTAATGTAATCGGTTGGTAAATATGCCACTTGAAAACAATGGCGGAGGTTTTAATTCGATATCTCAAAATTTTTTGAAAAAAAGTGCCGTTTCGCAAAATTTAACATAGGATTCCCTATGCTGAGAATGGTCAATTTTAAAAATAAAAAAAAAAATACAAGTCGCATGTGTTTTGAACCGGAAATGGGCCACTTGAAGCCAATGGAGATGGTAAAAAATCGATATCTCGAAAAAAAATATTTTGCCATTTCAAAAGTCGAAAAATGAGAAGGGGGTACCCTTACAATTTTTCGACAAAAATGGTATTTTTACAAAAAAATTTTTTAGAATTTTTTCGTTAATGTAATCGGTTGGTAAATATGCCACTTGAAAACAATAGCGGAGGTTTTAATTCGATATCTCAAAATTTTTTGAAAAAAAGTGCCGTTTCGCAAAATTTAACATAGGATTCCCTATGCTGAGAATGGTCAATTTTAAAAATTAAAAAAAAAATACAAGTCGCATGTGTTTTGAGCCGGAAATGGGCCACTTGAAGCCAATGGAGATGGTAAAAAATCGATATCTCGAAAAAAAATATTTTGCCATTTCAAAAGTCGAAAAATGAGAAGGGGGTACCCTTACAATTTTTCGACAAAAATGGTATTTTTACAAAAAAATTTTTTAGAATTTTTTCGTTAATGTAATCGGTTGGTAAATATGCCACTTGAAAACAATGGCGGAGGTTTTAATTCGATATCTCGAAATTTTTTGAAAAAAAGTGCCGTTTCGCAAAATTTAACATAGGATTCCCTATGCTGAGAATGGTCAATTTTAAAAATTAAAAAAAAAATACAAGTCGCATGTGTTTTGAGCCGGAAATGGGCCACTTGAAGCCAATGGAGATGGTAAAAAATCGATATCTCGAAAAAAAATATTTTGCCATTTCAAAAGTCGAAAAATGAGAAGGGGGTACCCTTACAATTTTTCGACAAAAATGGTATTTTTACAAAAAAATTTTTTAGAATTTTTTCGTTAATGTAATCGGTTGGTAAATATGCCACTTGAAAACAATGGCGGAGGTTTTAATTCGATATCTCAAAATTTTTTGAAAAAAAGTGCCGTTTCGCAAAATTTAACATAGGATTCCCTATGCTGAGAATGGTCAATTTTAAAAATTAAAAAAAAAATACAAGTCGCATGTGTTTTGAGCCGGAAATGGGCCACTTGAAGCCAATGGAGATGGTAAAAAATCGATATCTCGAAAAAAAATATTTTGCCATTTCAAAAGTCGAAAAATGAGAAGGGGGTACCCTTACCATTTTTCGACAAAAATGGTATTTTTACAAAAAAATTTTTTAGAATTTTTTCGTTAATGAAATCGGTTGGTAAATATGCCACTTGAAAACAATGGCGAAGGTTTTAATTCGATATCTCGAAATTTTTTGAAAAAAAGTGCCGTTTCGCAAAATTTAACATAGGATTCCCTATGCTGGGAATGGTCAATTTTAAAAATTAAAAAAAAAATACAAGTCGCATGTGTTTTGAGCCGGAAATGGGCCACTTGAAGCCAATGGAGATGGTAAAAAATCGATATCTCGAAAAAAAAATATTTGGCCATTTTGAAAGTGGAAAAATGAGAAGGGGGTACCCTTACAATTTTTCGACAAAAATGGTATTTTTACAAAAAAATTTTTTAGAATTTTTTCGTTAATGAAATCGGTTGGTAAATATGCCACTTGAAAACAATGGCGAAGGTTTTAATTCGATATCTCGAAATTTTTTGAAAAAAAGTGCCGTTTCGCAAAATTTAACATAGGATTCCCTATGCTGAGAATGGTCAATTTTAAAAATTAAAAAAAAAATACAAGTCCCATGTGTTTTGAGCCGGAAATGGGCCACTTGAAGCCAATGGAGATGGTAAAAAATCGATATCTCGAAAAAAAATATTTTGCCATTTCAAAAGTCGAAAAATGAGAAGGGGGTACCCTTACAATTTTTCGACAAAAATTGTATTTTTACAAAAAAATTTTTTAGAATTTTTTCGTTAATGTAATCGGTTGGTAAATATGCCACTTGAAAACAATGGCGGAGGTTTTAATTCGATATCTCAAAATTTTTTGAAAAAAAGTGCCGTTTCGCAAAATTTAACATAGGATTCCCTATGCTGAGAATGGTCAATTTTAAAAATTAAAAAAAAAATACAAGTCGCATGTGTTTTGAGCCGGAAATGGGCCACTTGAAGCCAATGGAGATGGTAAAAAATCGATATCTCGAAAAAAAATATTTTGCCATTTCAAAAGTCGAAAAATGAGAAGGGGGTACCCTTACAATTTTTCGACAAAAATGGTATTTTTACAAAAAAATTTTTTAGAATTTTTTCGTTAATGTAATCGGTTGGTAAATATGCCACTTGAAAACAATGGCGGAGGTTTTAATTCGATATCTCGAAATTTTTTGAAAAAAAGTGCCGTTTCGCAAAATTTAACATAGGATTCCCTATGCTGAGAATGGTCAATTTTAAAAATTAAAAAAAAAATACAAGTCGCATGTGTTTTGAGCCGGAAATGGGCCACTTGAAGCCAATGGAGATGGTAAAAAATCGATATCTCGAAAAAAAATATTTTGCCATTTCAAAAGTCGAAAAATGAGAAGGGGGTACCCTTACAATTTTTCGATAAAAATGGTATTTTTACAAAAAAATTTTTTAGAATTTTTTCGTTAATGTAATCGGTTGGTAAATATGCCACTTGAAAACAATGGCGGAGGTTTTAATTCGATATCTCAAAATTTTTTGAAAAAAAGTGCCGTTTCGCAAAATTTAACATAGGATTCCCTATGCTGAGAATGGTCAATTTTAAAAATTAAAAAAAAAATACAAGTCGCATGTGTTTTGAGCCGGAAATGGGCCACTTGAAGCCAATGGAGATGGTAAAAAATCGATATCTCGAAAAAAAATATTTTGCCATTTCAAAAGTCGAAAAATGAGAAGGGGGTACCCTTACCATTTTTCGACAAAAATGGTATTTTTACAAAAAAATTTTTTAGAATTTTTTCGTTAATGAAATCGGTTGGTAAATATGCCACTTGAAAACAATGGCGAAGGTTTTAATTCGATATCTCGAAATTTTTTGAAAAAAAGTGCCGTTTCGCAAAATTTAACATAGGATTCCCTATGCTGGGAATGGTCAATTTTAAAAATTAAAAAAAAAATACAAGTCGCATGTGTTTTGAGCCGGAAATGGGCCACTTGAAGCCAATGGAGATGGTAAAAAATCGATATCTCGAAAAAAAAATATTTGGCCATTTTGAAAGTGGAAAAATGAGAAGGGGGTACCCTTACAATTTTTCGACAAAAATGGTATTTTTACAAAAAAATTTTTTAGAATTTTTTCGTTAATGAAATCGGTTGGTAAATATGCCACTTGAAAACAATGGCGAAGGTTTTAATTCGATATCTCGAAATTTTTTGAAAAAAAGTGCCGTTTCGCAAAATTTAACATAGGATTCCCTATGCTGAGAATGGTCAATTTTAAAAATTAAAAAAAAAATACAAGTCCCATGTGTTTTGAGCCGGAAATGGGCCACTTGAAGCCAATGGAGATGGTAAAAAATCGATATCTCGAAAAAAAATATTTTGCCATTTCAAAAGTCGAAAAATGAGAAGGGGGTACCCTTACAATTTTTCGACAAAAATTGTATTTTTACAAAAAAATTTTTTAGAATTTTTTCGTTAATGTAATCGGTTGGTAAATATGCCACTTGAAAACAATGGCGGAGGTTTTAATTCGATATCTCAAAATTTTTTGAAAAAAAGTGCCGTTTCGCAAAATTTAACATAGGATTCCCTATGCTGAGAATGGTCAATTTTAAAAATTAAAAAAAAAATACAAGTCGCATGTGTTTTGAACCGGAAATGGGCCACTTGAAGCCAATGGAGATGGTAAAAAATCGATATCTCGAAAAAAAATATTTTGCCATTTCAAAAGTCGAAAAATGAGAAGGGGGTACCCTTACAATTTTTCGACAAAAATGGTATTTTTACAAAAAAATTTTTTAGAATTTTTTCGTTAATGTAATCGGTTGGTAAATATGCCACTTGAAAACAATAGCGGAGGTTTTAATTCGATATCTCAAAATTTTTTGAAAAAAAGTGCCGTTTCGCAAAATTTAACATAGGATTCCCTATGCTGAGAATGGTCAATTTTAAAAATTAAAAAAAAAATACAAGTCGCATGTGTTTTGAGCCGGAAATGGGCCACTTGAAGCCAATGGAGATGGTAAAAAATCGATATCTCGAAAAAAAATATTTTGCCATTTCAAAAGTCGAAAAATGAGAAGGGGGTACCCTTACAATTTTTCGACAAAAATGGTATTTTTACAAAAAAATTTTTTAGAATTTTTTCGTTAATGTAATCGGTTGGTAAATATGCCACTTGAAAACAATGGCGGAGGTTTTAATTCGATATCTCAAAATTTTTTGAAAAAAAGTGCCGTTTCGCAAAATTTAACATAGGATTCCCTATGCTGAGAATGGTCAATTTTAAAAATTAAAAAAAAAATACAAGTCGCATGTGTTTTGAGCCGGAAATGGGCCACTTGAAGCCAATGGAGATGGTCAAAAATCGATATCTCGAAAAAAAATATTTTGCCATTTCAAAAGTCGAAAAATGAGAAGGGGGTACCCTTACCATTTTTCGACAAAAATGGTATTTTTACAAAAAAATTTTTTAGAATTTTTTCGTTAATGAAATCGGTTGGTAAATATGCCACTTGAAAACAATGGCGAAGGTTTTAATTCGATATCTCGAAATTTTTTGAAAAAAAGTGCCGTTTCGCAAAATTTAACATAGGATTCCCTATGCTGGGAATGGTCAATTTTAAAAATTAAAAAAAAAATACAAGTCGCATGTGTTTTGAGCCGGAAATGGGCCACTTGAAGCCAATGGAGATGGTAAAAAATCGATATCTCGAAAAAAAAATATTTGGCCATTTTGAAAGTGGAAAAATGAGAAGGGGGTACCCTTACAATTTTTCGACAAAAATGGTATTTTTACAAAAAAATTTTTTAGAATTTTTTCGTTAATGAAATCGGTTGGTAAATATGCCACTTGAAAACAATGGCGAAGGTTTTAATTCGATATCTCGAAATTTTTTGAAAAAAAGTGCCGTTTCGCAAAATTTAACATAGGATTCCCTATGCTGAGAATGGTCAATTTTAAAAATTAAAAAAAAAATACAAGTCGCATGTGTTTTGAGCCGGAAATGGGCCACTTGAAGCCAATGGAGATGGTAAAAAATCGATATCTCGAAAAAAAATATTTTGCCATTTCAAAAGTCGAAAAATGAGAGGGGGGTACCCTTACAATTTTTCGACAAAAATGGTATTTTTACAAAAAAATTTTTTAGAATTTTTTCGTTAATGTAATCGGTTGATAAATATGCCCCTTGAAAACAATGGCGGAGGTTTTAATTCGATATCTCGAAATTTTTTGAAAAAAAGTGCCGTTTCGCAAAATTTAACATAGGATTCCCTATGCTGAGAATGGTCAATTTTAAAAATTAAAAAAAAAATACAAGTCGCATGTGTTTTGAGCCGGAAATGGGCCACTTGAAGCCAATGGAGATGGTAAAAAATCGATATCTCGAAAAAAAATATTTTGCCATTTCAAAAGTCGAAAAATGAGAAGGGGGTACCCTTACAATTTTTCGACAAAAATGGTATTTTTACAAAAAAATTTTTTAGAATTTTTTCGTTAATGTAATCGGTTGGTAAATATGCCACTTGAAAACAATGGCGGAGGTTTTAATTCGATATCTCAAAATTTTTTGAAAAAAAGTGCCGTTTCGCAAAATTTAACATAGGATTCCCTATGCTGAGAATGGTCAATTTTAAAAATTAAAAAAAAAATACAAGTCGCATGTGTTTTGAGCCGGAAATGGGCCACTTGAAGCCAATGGAGATGGTCAAAAATCGATATCTCGAAAAAAAATATTTTGCCATTTCAAAAGTCGAAAAATGAGAAGGGGGTACCCTTACCATTTTTCGACAAAAATGGTATTTTTACAAAAAAATTTTTTAGAATTTTTTCGTTAATGAAATCGGTTGGTAAATATGCCACTTGAAAACAATGGCGAAGGTTTTAATTCGATATCTCGAAATTTTTTGAAAAAAAGTGCCGTTTCGCAAAATTTAACATAGGATTCCCTATGCTGGGAATGGTCAATTTTAAAAATTAAAAAAAAAATACAAGTCGCATGTGTTTTGAGCCGGAAATGGGCCACTTGAAGCCAATGGAGATGGTAAAAAATCGATATCTCGAAAAAAAAATATTTGGCCATTTTGAAAGTGGAAAAATGAGAAGGGGGTACCCTTACAATTTTTCGACAAAAATGGTATTTTTACAAAAAAATTTTTTAGAATTTTTTCGTTAATGTAATCGGTTGATAAATATGCCCCTTGAAAACAATGGCGGAGGTTTTAATTCGATATCTCGAAATTTTTTGAAAAAAAGTGCCGTTTCGCAAAATTTAACATAGGATTCCCTATGCTGAGAATGGTCAATTTTAAAAATTAAAAAAAAAATACAAGTCGCATGTGTTTTGAGCCGGAAATGGGCCACTTGAAGCCAATGGAGATGGTAAAAAATCGATATCTCGAAAAAAAATATTTTGCCATTTCAAAAGTCGAAAAATGAGAAGGGGGTACCCTTACAATTTTTCGACAAAAATGGTATTTTTACAAAAAAATTTTTTAGAATTTTTTCGTTAATGTAATCGGTTGGTAAATATGCCACTTGAAAACAATGGCGGAGGTTTTAATTCGATATCTCAAAATTTTTTGAAAAAAAGTGCCGTTTCGCAAAATTTAACATAGGATTCCCTATGCTGAGAATGGTCAATTTTAAAAATTAAAAAAAAAATACAAGTCGCATGTGTTTTGAGCCGGAAATGGGCCACTTGAAGCCAATGGAGATGGTCAAAAATCGATATCTCGAAAAAAAATATTTTGCCATTTCAAAAGTCGAAAAATGAGAAGGGGGTACCCTTACCATTTTTCGACAAAAATGGTATTTTTACAAAAAAATTTTTTAGAATTTTTTCGTTAATGAAATCGGTTGGTAAATATGCCACTTGAAAACAATGGCGAAGGTTTTAATTCGATATCTCGAAATTTTTTGAAAAAAAGTGCCGTTTCGCAAAATTTAACATAGGATTCCCTATGCTGGGAATGGTCAATTTTAAAAATTAAAAAAAAAATACAAGTCGCATGTGTTTTGAGCCGGAAATGGGCCACTTGAAGCCAATGGAGATGGTAAAAAATCGATATCTCGAAAAAAAAATATTTGGCCATTTTGAAAGTGGAAAAATGAGAAGGGGGTACCCTTACAATTTTTCGACAAAAATGGTATTTTTACAAAAAAATTTTTTAGAATTTTTTCGTTAATGAAATCGGTTGGTAAATATGCCACTTGAAAACAATGGCGAAGGTTTTAATTCGATATCTCGAAATTTTTTGAAAAAAAGTGCCGTTTCGCAAAATTTAACATAGGATTCCCTATGCTGAGAATGGTCAATTTTAAAAATTAAAAAAAAAATACAAGTCGCATGTGTTTTGAGCCGGAAATGGGCCACTTGAAGCCAATGGAGATGGTAAAAAATCGATATCTCGAAAAAAAATATTTTGCCATTTCAAAAGTCGAAAAATGAGAGGGGGGTACCCTTACAATTTTTCGACAAAAATGGTATTTTTACAAAAAAATTTTTTAGAATTTTTTCGTTAATGTAATCGGTTGATAAATATGCCCCTTGAAAACAATGGCGGAGGTTTTAATTCGATATCTCGAAATTTTTTGAAAAAAAGTGCCGTTTCGCAAAATTTAACATAGGATTCCCTATGCTGAGAATGGTCAATTTTAAAAATTAAAAAAAAAATACAAGTCGCATGTGTTTTGAGCCGGAAATGGGCCACTTGAAGCCAATGGAGATGGTAAAAAATCGATATCTCGAAAAAAAATATTTTGCCATTTCAAAAGTCGAAAAATGAGAAGGGGGTACCCTTACAATTTTTCGACAAAAATGGTATTTTTACAAAAAAATTTTTTCGAATTTTTTCGTTAATGTAATCGGTTGGTAAATATGCCACTTGAAAACAATGGCGGAGGTTTTAATTCGATATCTCGAAATTTTTTGAAAAAAAGTGCCGTTTCGCAATATTTAACATAGGATTCCCTATGCTGGGAATGGTCAATTTTAAAAATTAAAAAAAAAATACAAGTCGCATGTGTTTTGAGCCGGAAATGGGCCACTTGAAGCCAATGGAGATGGTAAAAAATCGATATCTCGAAAAAAAATATTTTGCCATTTCAAAAGTCGAAAAATGATAAGGGGGTACCCTTACAATTTTTCGACAAAAATGGTATTTTTACAAAAAAATTTTTTAGAATTTTTTCGTTAATGAAATCGGTTGGTAAATATGCCACTTGAAAACAATGGCGAAGGTTTTAATTCGATATCTCGAAATTTTTTGAAAAAAAGTGCCGTTTCGCAAAATTTAACATAGGATTCCCTATGCTGGGAATGGTCAATTTTAAAAATTAAAAAAAAAATACAAGTCGCATGTGTTTTGAGCCGGAAATGGGCCACTTGAAGCCAATGGAGATGGTAAAAAATCGATATCTCGGAAAAAAATATTTGGCCATTTTGAAAGTTGAAAAATAAGAAGGGTACCCTTACCATTTTTCGACAAAAATGGTATTTTTACAAAAAAATTTTTTAGAATTTTTTCGTTAATGAAATCGGTTGGTAAATATGCCACTTGAAAACAATGGCGAAGGTTTTAATTCGATATCTCGAAATTTTTTGAAAAAAAGTGCCGTTTCGCAAAATTTAACATAGGATTCCCTATGCTGAGAATGGTCAATTTTAAAAATTAAAAAAAAAAAATACAAGTCGCATGTGTTTTGAGCCGGAAATGGGCCACTTGAAGCCAATGGAGATGGTAAAAAATCGATATCTCGGAAAAAAATATTTTGCGATTTCAAAAGTCGAAAAATGGTAAGGGTACCCCCTTCTCATTTTTCCACTTTCAAAATGGCCAAATATTTTTTTTCGAGATATCGATTTTTTACCATCTCCATTGGCTTCAAGTGGCCCATTTCCGGCTCAAAACACATGCGACTTGTATTTTTTTTTTAATTTTTAAAATTGACCATTCTCAGCATAGGGAATCCTATGTTAAATTTTGCGAAACGGCACTTTTTTTCAAAAAATTTCGAGATATCGAATTAAAACCTTCGCCATTGTTTTCAAGTGGCATATTTACCAACCGATTTCATTAACGAAAAAATTCTAAAAATTTTTTTTGTAAAAATACCATTTTTGTCGAAAAATGGTAAGGGTACCCCCTTCTCATTTTTCCACTTTCGAAATGGCAAAATATTTTTTTTCGAGATATCGATTTTTTACCATCTCCATTGGCTTCAAGTGGCCCATTTCCGGCTCAAAACACATGCAACTTGTATTTTTTTTTTAATTTTTAAAATTGACCATTCCCAGCATAGGGAATCCTATGTTAAATTTTGCGAAACGGCACTTTTTTTCAAAAAATTTCGAGATATCGAATTAAAACCTTCGCCATTGTTTTCAAGTGGCATATTTACCAACCGATTTCATTAACGAAAAAATTCTAAAAAATTTTTTTGTAAAAATACCATTTTTGTCGAAAAATGGTAAGGGTACCCCCTTCTCATTTTTCCACTTTCGAAATGGCAAAATATTTTTTTTCGAGATATCGATTTTTTACCATCTCCATTGGCTTCAAGTGGCCCATTTCCGGCTCAAAACACATGCAACTTGTATTTTTTTTTTAATTTTTAAAATTGACCATTCCCAGCATAGGGAATCCTATGTTAAATTTTGCGAAACGGCACTTTTTTTCAAAAAATTTCGAGATATCGAATTAAAACCTTCGCCATTGTTTTCAAGTGGCATATTTACCAACCGATTTCATTAACGAAAAAATTCTAAAAAATTTTTTTGTAAAAATACCATTTTTGTCGAAAAATGGTAAGGGTACCCCCTTCTCATTTTTCGACTTTTGAAATGGCCAAATATTTTTTTTCGAGATATCGATTTCTTACCATCTCCATTGGCTTCAAGTGGCCCATTTCCGGCTCAAAACACATGCGACTTGTATTTTTTTTTTTAATTTTTAAAATTGACCATTCTCAGCATAGGGAATCCTATGTTAAATTTTGCGAAACGGCACTTTTTTTCAAAAAATTTCGAGATATCGAATTAAAACCTTCGCCATTGTTTTCAAGTGGCATATTTACCAACCGATTTCATTAACGAAAAAATTCTAAAAAATTTTTTTGTAAAAATACCATTTTTGCCGAAAAAGGGTAAGCCTATGGTACCCCTACAATTTTTCGACAAAAATGGTATTTTTACAAAAAAAATTTTTAGAATTTTTTCGTTAATGAAATCGGTTGGTAAATATGCCACTTGAAAACAATGGCGAAGGTTTTAATTCGATATCTCGAAATTTTTTGAAAAAAAGTGCCGTTTCGCAAAATTTAACATAGGATTCCCTATGCTAAGAATGGTCAATTTTAAAAATTAAAAACAAAATACAAGTCGCATGTGTTTTGAGCCGGAAATGGGCCACTTGAAGCCAATGGAGATGGTAAAAAATCGATATCTCGAAAAAAAAATATTTGGCCATTTTGAAAGTGGAAAAATGAGAAGGGGGTACCCTTACCATTTTTCGACAAAAATGGTATTTTTACAAAAAAATTTTTTAGAATTTTTTCGTTAATGAAATCGGTTGGTAAATATGCCACTTGAAAACAATGGCGAAGGTTTTAATTCGATATCTCGAAATTTTTTGAAAAAAAGTGCCGTTTCGCAAAATTTAACATAGGATTCCCTATGCTGAGAATGGTCAATTTTAAAAATTAAAAAAAAAATACAAGTCGCATGTGTTTTGAGCCGGAAATGGGCCACTTGAAGCCAATGGAGATGGTAAAAAATCCATATCTCGAAAAAAAATATTTTGCCATTTCAAAAGTCGAAAAATGGTAAGGGTACCCCCTTCTCATTTTTCCACTTTCAAAATGGCCAAATATTTTTTTTCGAGATATCGATCTTTTACCATCTCCATTGGCTTCAAGTGGCCCATTTCCGGCTCAAAACACATGCGACTTGTATTTTTTTTTTTATTTTTAAAATTGACCATTCTCAGCATAGGGAATCCTATGTTAAATTTTGCGAAACGGCACTTTTTTTCAAAAAATTTCGAGATATCGAATTAAAACCTTCGCCATTGTTTTCAAGTGGCATATTTACCAACCGATTTCATTAACGAAAAAATTCTAAAAAATTTTTTTGTAAAAATACCATTTTTGTCGAAAAATGGTGAGGGTACCCCCTTCTCATTTTTCGACTTTTGAAATGGCCAAATATTTTTTTTCGAGATATCGATTTCTTACCATCTCCATTGGCTTCAAGTGGCCCATTTCCGGCTCAAAACACATGCGACTTGTATTTTTTTTTAATTTTTAAAATTGACCATTCTCAGCATAGGGAATCCTATGTTAAATTTTGCGAAACGGCACTTTTTTTCAAAAAATTTCGAGATATCGAATTAAAACCTTCGCCATTGTTTTCAAGTGGCATATTTACCAACCGATTTCATTAACGAAAAAATTCTAAAAAATTTTTTTGTAAAAATACCATTTTTGCCGAAAAAGGGTAAGCCTATGGTACCCCTACAATTTTTCGACAAAAATGGTATTTTTGCAAAAAAAATTTTTAGAATTTTTTCGTTAATGAAATCGGTTGGTAAATATGCCACTTGAAAACAATGGCGAAGGTTTTAATTCGATATCTCGAAATTTTTTGAAAAAAAGTGCCGTTTCGCAAAATTTAACATAGGATTCCCTATGCTGAGAATGGTCAATTTTAAAAATTAAAAAAAAAATACAAGTCGCATGTGTTTTGAGCCGGAAATGGGCCACTTGAAGCCAATGGAGATGGTAAAAAATCGATATCTCGAAAAAAAATATTTTGCCATTTCAAAAGTCGAAAAATGAGAAGGGGGTACCCTTACAATTTTTCGACAAAAATGGTATTTTTACAAAAAAATTTTTTAGAATTTTTTCGTTAATGTAATCGGTTGGTAAATATGCCACTTGAAAACAATAGCGGAGGTTTTAATTCGATATCTCAAAATTTTTTGAAAAAAAGTGCCGTTTCGCAAAATTTAACATAGGATTCCCTATGCTGAGAATGGTCAATTTTAAAAATTAAAAAAAAAATACAAGTCGCATGTGTTTTGAGCCGGAAATGGGCCACTTGAAGCCAATGGAGATGGTAAAAAATCGATATCTCGAAAAAAAATATTTTGCCATTTCAAAAGTCGAAAAATGAGAAGGGGGTACCCTTACAATTTTTCGACAAAAATGGTATTTTTACAAAAAAATTTTTTAGAATTTTTTCGTTAATGTAATCGGTTGGTAAATATGCCACTTGAAAACAATGGCGGAGGTTTTAATTCGATATCTCGAAATTTTTTGAAAAAAAGTGCCGTTTCGCAAAATTTAACATAGGATTCCCTATGCTGAGAATGGTCAATTTTAAAAATTAAAAAAAAAATACAAGTCGCATGTGTTTTGAGCCGGAAATGGGCCACTTGAAGCCAATGGAGATGGTAAAAAATCGATATCTCGAAAAAAAATATTTTGCCATTTCAAAAGTCGAAAAATGAGAAGGGGGTACCCTTACAATTTTTCGACAAAAATGGTATTTTTACAAAAAAATTTTTTAGAATTTTTTCGTTAATGTAATCGGTTGGTAAATATGCCACTTGAAAACAATGGCGGAGGTTTTAATTCGATATCTCGAAATTTTTTGAAAAAAAGTGCCGTTTCGCAAAATTTAACATAGGATTCCCTATGCTGAGAATGGTCAATTTTAAAAATTAAAAAAAAAATACAAGTCGCATGTGTTTTGAGCCGGAAATGGGCCACTTGAAGCCAATGGAGATGGTAAAAAATCGATATCTCGAAAAAAAATATTTTGCCATTTCAAAAGTCGAAAAATGAGAAGGGGGTACCCTTACAATTTTTCGACAAAAATGGTATTTTTACAAAAAAATTTTTTAGAATTTTTTCGTTAATGTAATCGGTTGGTAAATATGCCACTTGAAAACAATGGCGGAGGTTTTAATTCGATATCTCAAAATTTTTTGAAAAAAAGTGCCGTTTCGCAAAATTTAACATAGGATTCCCTATGCTGAGAATGGTCAATTTTAAAAATTAAAAAAAAAATACAAGTCGCATGTGTTTTGAGCCGGAAATGGGCCACTTGAAGCCAATGGAGATGGTAAAAAATCGATATCTCGAAAAAAAATATTTTGCCATTTCAAAAGTCGAAAAATGAGAAGGGGGTACCCTTACCATTTTTCGACAAAAATGGTATTTTTACAAAAAAATTTTTTAGAATTTTTTCGTTAATGAAATCGGTTGGTAAATATGCCACTTGAAAACAATGGCGAAGGTTTTAATTCGATATCTCGAAATTTTTTGAAAAAAAGTGCCGTTTCGCAAAATTTAACATAGGATTCCCTATGCTGGGAATGGTCAATTTTAAAAATTAAAAAAAAAATACAAGTCGCATGTGTTTTGAGCCGGAAATGGGCCACTTGAAGCCAATGGAGATGGTAAAAAATCGATATCTCGAAAAAAAATATTTTGCCATTTCAAAAGTCGAAAAATGAGAAGGGGGTACCCTTACAATTTTTCGACAAAAATGGTATTTTTACAAAAAAATTTTTTAGAATTTTTTCGTTAATGTAATCGGTTGGTAAATATGCCACTTGAAAACAATGGCGGAGGTTTTAATTCGATATCTCAAAATTTTTTGAAAAAAAGTGCCGTTTCGCAAAATTTAACATAGGATTCCCTATGCTGGGAATGGTCAATTTTAAAAATTAAAAAAAAAATACAAGTCGCATGTGTTTTGAGCCGGAAATGGGCCACTTGAAGCCAATGGAGATGGTAAAAAATCGATATCTCGGAAAAAAATATTTTGCCATTTCAAAAGTCGAAAAATGGTAAGGGTACCCCCTTCTCATTTTTCCACTTTCAAAATGGCCAAATATTTTTTTTCGAGATATCGATTTTTTACCATCTCCATTGGCTTCAAGTGGCCCATTTCCGGCTCAAAACACATGCGACTTGTATTTTTTTTTTAATTTTTAAAATTGACCATTCTCAGCATAGGGAATCCTATGTTAAATTTTGCGAAACGGCACTTTTTTTCAAAAAATTTCGAGATATCGAATTAAAACCTTCGCCATTGTTTTCAAGTGGCATATTTACCAACCGATTTCATTAACGAAAAAATTCTAAAAAATTTTTTTGTAAAAATACCATTTTTGTCGAAAAATTGTAAGGGTACCCCCTTCTCATTTTTCGACTTTTGAAATGGCAAAATATTTTTTTTTCGAGATATCGATTTTTTACCATCTCCATTGGCTTCAAGTGGCCCATTTCCGGCTCAAAACACATGCGACTTGTATTTTTTTTTTAATTTTTAAAATTGACCATTCCCAGCATAGGGAATCCTATGTTAAATTTTGCGAAACGGCACTTTTTTTCAAAAAATTTCGAGATATCGAATTAAAACCTTCGCCATTGTTTTCAAGTGGCATATTTACCAACCGATTTCATTAACGAAAAAATTCTAAAAAATTTTTTTGTAAAAATACCATTTTTGTCGAAAAATGGTAAGGGTACCCCCTTCTCATTTTTCGACTTTTGAAATGGCAAAATATTTTTTTTCGAGATATCGATTTTTTACCATCTCCATTGGCTTCAAGTGGCCCATTTCCGGCTCAAAACACATGCGACTTGTATTTTTTTTTTAATTTTTAAAATTGACCATTCTCAGCATAGGGAATCCTATGTTAAATTTTGCGAAACGGCACTTTTTTTCAAAAAATTTTGAGATATCGAATTAAAACCTCCGCCATTGTTTTCAAGTGGCATATTTACCAACCGATTACATTAACGAAAAAATTCTAAAAAATTTTTTTGTAAAAATACCATTTTTGTCGAAAAATTGTAAGGGTACCCCCTTCTCATTTTTCGACTTTTGAAATGGCAAAATATTTTTTTTCGAGATATCGATTTTTTACCATCTCCATTGGCTTCAAGTGGCCCATTTCCGGCTCAAAACACATGCGACTTGTATTTTTTTTTTAATTTTTAAAATTGACCATTCTCAGCATAGGGAATCCTATGTTAAATTTTGCGAAACGGCACTTTTTTTCAAAAAATTTCGAGATATCGAATTAAAACCTCCGCCATTGTTTTCAAGTGGCATATTTACCAACCGATTACATTAACGAAAAAATTCTAAAAAATTTTTTTGTAAAAATACCATTTTTGTCGAAAAATTGTAAGGGTACCCCCTTCTCATTTTTCGACTTTTGAAATGGCAAAATATTTTTTTTCGAGATATCGATTTTTTACCATCTCCATTGGCTTCAAGTGGCCCATTTCCGGCTCAAAACACATGCGACTTGTATTTTTTTTTTAATTTTTAAAATTGACCATTCTCAGCATAGGGAATCCTATGTTAAATTTTGCGAAACGGCACTTTTTTTCAAAAAATTTCGAGATATCGAATTAAAACCTCCGCCATTGTTTTCAAGTGGCATATTTACCAACCGATTACATTAACGAAAAAATTCTAAAAAATTTTTTTGTAAAAATACCATTTTTGTCGAAAAATTGTAAGGGTACCCCCTTCTCATTTTTCGACTTTTGAAATGGCAAAATATTTTTTTTCGAGATATCGATTTTTTACCATCTCCATTGGCTTCAAGTGGCCCATTTCCGGCTCAAAACACATGCGACTTGTATTTTTTTTTTAATTTTTAAAATTGACCATTCTCAGCATAGGGAATCCTATGTTAAATTTTGCGAAACGGCACTTTTTTTCAAAAAATTTTGAGATATCGAATTAAAACCTCCGCTATTGTTTTCAAGTGGCATATTTACCAACCGATTACATTAACGAAAAAATTCTAAAAAATTTTTTTGTAAAAATACCATTTTTGTCGAAAAATTGTAAGGGTACCCCCTTCTCATTTTTCGACTTTTGAAATGGCAAAATATTTTTTTTCGAGATATCGATTTTTTACCATCTCCATTGGCTTCAAGTGGCCCATTTCCGGCTCAAAACACATGCGACTTGTATTTTTTTTTTAATTTTTAAAATTGACCATTCTCAGCATAGGGAATCCTATGTTAAATTTTGCGAAACGGCACTTTTTTTCAAAAAATTTCGAGATATCGAATTAAAACCTTCGCCATTGTTTTCAAGTGGCATATTTACCAACCGATTTCATTAACGAAAAAATTCTAAAAATTTTTTTTGCAAAAATACCATTTTTGTCGAAAAATTGTAGGGGTACCATAGGCTTACCCTTTTTCGGCAAAAATGGTATTTTTACAAAAAAATTTTTTAGAATTTTTTCGTTAATGAAATCGGTTGGTAAATATGCCACTTGAAAACAATGGCGAAGGTTTTAATTCGATATCTCGAAATTTTTTGAAAAAAAGTGCCGTTTCGCAAAATTTAACATAGGATTCCCTATGCTGAGAATGGTCAATTTTAAAAATTAAAAAAAAATACAAGTCGCATGTGTTTTGAGCCGGAAATGGGCCACTTGAAGCCAATGGAGATGGTAAGAAATCGATATCTCGAAAAAAAATATTTGGCCATTTCAAAAGTCGAAAAATGAGAAGGGGGTACCCTCACCATTTTTCGACAAAAATGGTATTTTTACAAAAAAATTTTTTAGAATTTTTTCGTTAATGAAATCGGTTGGTAAATATGCCACTTGAAAACAATGGCGAAGGTTTTAATTCGATATCTCGAAATTTTTTGAAAAAAAGTGCCGTTTCGCAAAATTTAACATAGGATTCCCTATGCTAAGAATGGTCAATTTTAAAAATTAAAAACAAAATACAAGTCGCATGTGTTTTGAGCCGGAAATGGGCCACTTGAAGCCAATGGAGATGGTAAAAAATCGATATCTCGAAAAAAAAATATTTGGCCATTTTGAAAGTGGAAAAATGAGAAGGGGGTACCCTTACCATTTTTCGACAAAAATGGTATTTTTACAAAAAAATTTTTTAGAATTTTTTCGTTAATGAAATCGGTTGGTAAATATGCCACTTGAAAACAATGGCGAAGGTTTTAATTCGATATCTCGAAATTTTTTGAAAAAAAGTGCCGTTTCGCAAAATTTAACATAGGATTCCCTATGCTGAGAATGGTCAATTTTAAAAATTAAAAAAAAAATACAAGTCGCATGTGTTTTGAGCCGGAAATGGGCCACTTGAAGCCAATGGAGATGGTAAAAAATCCATATCTCGAAAAAAAATATTTTGCCATTTCAAAAGTCGAAAAATGGTAAGGGTACCCCCTTCTCATTTTTCCACTTTCAAAATGGCCAAATATTTTTTTTCGAGATATCGATCTTTTACCATCTCCATTGGCTTCAAGTGGCCCATTTCCGGCTCAAAACACATGCGACTTGTATTTTTTTTTTTATTTTTAAAATTGACCATTCTCAGCATAGGGAATCCTATGTTAAATTTTGCGAAACGGCACTTTTTTTCAAAAAATTTCGAGATATCGAATTAAAACCTTCGCCATTGTTTTCAAGTGGCATATTTACCAACCGATTTCATTAACGAAAAAATTCTAAAAAATTTTTTTGTAAAAATACCATTTTTGTCGAAAAATGGTGAGGGTACCCCCTTCTCATTTTTCGACTTTTGAAATGGCCAAATATTTTTTTTCGAGATATCGATTTCTTACCATCTCCATTGGCTTCAAGTGGCCCATTTCCGGCTCAAAACACATGCGACTTGTATTTTTTTTTAATTTTTAAAATTGACCATTCTCAGCATAGGGAATCCTATGTTAAATTTTGCGAAACGGCACTTTTTTTCAAAAAATTTCGAGATATCGAATTAAAACCTTCGCCATTGTTTTCAAGTGGCATATTTACCAACCGATTTCATTAACGAAAAAATTCTAAAAAATTTTTTTGTAAAAATACCATTTTTGCCGAAAAAGGGTAAGCCTATGGTACCCCTACAATTTTTCGACAAAAATGGTATTTTTGCAAAAAAAATTTTTAGAATTTTTTCGTTAATGAAATCGGTTGGTAAATATGCCACTTGAAAACAATGGCGAAGGTTTTAATTCGATATCTCGAAATTTTTTGAAAAAAAGTGCCGTTTCGCAAAATTTAACATAGGATTCCCTATGCTGAGAATGGTCAATTTTAAAAATTAAAAAAAAAATACAAGTCGCATGTGTTTTGAGCCGGAAATGGGCCACTTGAAGCCAATGGAGATGGTAAAAAATCGATATCTCGAAAAAAAATATTTTGCCATTTCAAAAGTCGAAAAATGAGAAGGGGGTACCCTTACAATTTTTCGACAAAAATGGTATTTTTACAAAAAAATTTTTTAGAATTTTTTCGTTAATGTAATCGGTTGGTAAATATGCCACTTGAAAACAATAGCGGAGGTTTTAATTCGATATCTCAAAATTTTTTGA
Source organism: Exephanes ischioxanthus (assembly GCA_958510785.1). Classification (NCBI taxonomy): domain Eukaryota; kingdom Metazoa; phylum Arthropoda; class Insecta; order Hymenoptera; family Ichneumonidae; genus Exephanes; species Exephanes ischioxanthus. The sequence goes on along the minus strand of OY294020.1, from coordinate 6,233,309 downwards.
AAAAAAGTGCCGTTTCGCAAAATTTAACATAGGATTCCCTATGCTGAGAATGGTCAATTTTAAAAATTAAAAAAAAAATACAAGTCGCATGTGTTTTGAGCCGGAAATGGGCCACTTGAAGCCAATGGAGATGGTAAAAAATCGATATCTCGAAAAAAAATATTTTGCCATTTCAAAAGTCGAAAAATGAGAAGGGGGTACCCTTACAATTTTTCGACAAAAATGGTATTTTTACAAAAAAATTTTTTAGAATTTTTTCGTTAATGTAATCGGTTGGTAAATATGCCACTTGAAAACAATGGCGGAGGTTTTAATTCGATATCTCGAAATTTTTTGAAAAAAAGTGCCGTTTCGCAAAATTTAACATAGGATTCCCTATGCTGAGAATGGTCAATTTTAAAAATTAAAAAAAAAATACAAGTCGCATGTGTTTTGAGCCGGAAATGGGCCACTTGAAGCCAATGGAGATGGTAAAAAATCGATATCTCGAAAAAAAATATTTTGCCATTTCAAAAGTCGAAAAATGAGAAGGGGGTACCCTTACAATTTTTCGACAAAAATGGTATTTTTACAAAAAAATTTTTTAGAATTTTTTCGTTAATGTAATCGGTTGGTAAATATGCCACTTGAAAACAATGGCGGAGGTTTTAATTCGATATCTCGAAATTTTTTGAAAAAAAGTGCCGTTTCGCAAAATTTAACATAGGATTCCCTATGCTGAGAATGGTCAATTTTAAAAATTAAAAAAAAAATACAAGTCGCATGTGTTTTGAGCCGGAAATGGGCCACTTGAAGCCAATGGAGATGGTAAAAAATCGATATCTCGAAAAAAAATATTTTGCCATTTCAAAAGTCGAAAAATGAGAAGGGGGTACCCTTACAATTTTTCGACAAAAATGGTATTTTTACAAAAAAATTTTTTAGAATTTTTTCGTTAATGTAATCGGTTGGTAAATATGCCACTTGAAAACAATGGCGGAGGTTTTAATTCGATATCTCAAAATTTTTTGAAAAAAAGTGCCGTTTCGCAAAATTTAACATAGGATTCCCTATGCTGAGAATGGTCAATTTTAAAAATTAAAAAAAAAATACAAGTCGCATGTGTTTTGAGCCGGAAATGGGCCACTTGAAGCCAATGGAGATGGTAAAAAATCGATATCTCGAAAAAAAATATTTTGCCATTTCAAAAGTCGAAAAATGAGAAGGGGGTACCCTTACCATTTTTCGACAAAAATGGTATTTTTACAAAAAAATTTTTTAGAATTTTTTCGTTAATGAAATCGGTTGGTAAATATGCCACTTGAAAACAATGGCGAAGGTTTTAATTCGATATCTCGAAATTTTTTGAAAAAAAGTGCCGTTTCGCAAAATTTAACATAGGATTCCCTATGCTGGGAATGGTCAATTTTAAAAATTAAAAAAAAAATACAAGTCGCATGTGTTTTGAGCCGGAAATGGGCCACTTGAAGCCAATGGAGATGGTAAAAAATCGATATCTCGAAAAAAAATATTTTGCCATTTCAAAAGTCGAAAAATGAGAAGGGGGTACCCTTACAATTTTTCGACAAAAATGGTATTTTTACAAAAAAATTTTTTAGAATTTTTTCGTTAATGTAATCGGTTGGTAAATATGCCACTTGAAAACAATGGCGGAGGTTTTAATTCGATATCTCAAAATTTTTTGAAAAAAAGTGCCGTTTCGCAAAATTTAACATAGGATTCCCTATGCTGGGAATGGTCAATTTTAAAAATTAAAAAAAAAATACAAGTCGCATGTGTTTTGAGCCGGAAATGGGCCACTTGAAGCCAATGGAGATGGTAAAAAATCGATATCTCGGAAAAAAATATTTTGCCATTTCAAAAGTCGAAAAATGGTAAGGGTACCCCCTTCTCATTTTTCCACTTTCAAAATGGCCAAATATTTTTTTTCGAGATATCGATTTTTTACCATCTCCATTGGCTTCAAGTGGCCCATTTCCGGCTCAAAACACATGCGACTTGTATTTTTTTTTTAATTTTTAAAATTGACCATTCTCAGCATAGGGAATCCTATGTTAAATTTTGCGAAACGGCACTTTTTTTCAAAAAATTTCGAGATATCGAATTAAAACCTTCGCCATTGTTTTCAAGTGGCATATTTACCAACCGATTTCATTAACGAAAAAATTCTAAAAAATTTTTTTGTAAAAATACCATTTTTGTCGAAAAATTGTAAGGGTACCCCCTTCTCATTTTTCGACTTTTGAAATGGCAAAATATTTTTTTTTCGAGATATCGATTTTTTACCATCTCCATTGGCTTCAAGTGGCCCATTTCCGGCTCAAAACACATGCGACTTGTATTTTTTTTTTAATTTTTAAAATTGACCATTCTCAGCATAGGGAATCCTATGTTAAATTTTGCGAAACGGCACTTTTTTTCAAAAAATTTCGAGATATCGAATTAAAACCTTCGCCATTGTTTTCAAGTGGCATATTTACCAACCGATTTCATTAACGAAAAAATTCTAAAAAATTTTTTTGTAAAAATACCATTTTTGTCGAAAAATGGTAAGGGTACCCCCTTCTCATTTTTCCACTTTCAAAATGGCCAAATATTTTTTTTTCGAGATATCGATTTTTTACCATCTCCATTGGCTTCAAGTGGCCCATTTCCGGCTCAAAACACATGCGACTTGTATTTTGTTTTTAATTTTTAAAATTGACCATTCTTAGCATAGGGAATCCTATGTTAAATTTTGCGAAACGGCACTTTTTTTCAAAAAATTTCGAGATATCGAATTAAAACCTTCGCCATTGTTTTCAAGTGGCATATTTACCAACCGATTTCATTAACGAAAAAATTCTAAAAATTTTTTTTGTAAAAATACCATTTTTGTCGAAAAATTGTAGGGGTACCATAGGCTTACCCTTTTTCGGCAAAAATGGTATTTTTACAAAAAAATTTTTTAGAATTTTTTCGTTAATGAAATCGGTTGGTAAATATGCCACTTGAAAACAATGGCGAAGGTTTTAATTCGATATCTCGAAATTTTTTGAAAAAAAGTGCCGTTTCGCAAAATTTAACATAGGATTCCCTATGCTGAGAATGGTCAATTTTAAAAATTAAAAAAAAAATACAAGTCGCATGTGTTTTGAGCCGGAAATGGGCCACTTGAAGCCAATGGAGATGGTAAGAAATCGATATCTCGAAAAAAAATATTTGGCCATTTCAAAAGTCGAAAAATGAGAAGGGGGTACCCTTACCATTTTTCGACAACAATGGTATTTTTACAAAAAAATTTTTTAGAATTTTTTCGTTAATGAAATCGGTTGGTAAATATGCCACTTGAAAACAATGGCGAAGGTTTTAATTCGATATCTCGAAATTTTTTGAAAAAAAGTGCCGTTTCGCAAAATTTAACATAGGATTCCCTATGCTGGGAATGGTCAATTTTAAAAATTAAAAAAAAAATACAAGTCGCATGTGTTTTGAGCCGGAAATGGGCCACTTGAAGCCAATGGAGATGGTAAAAAATCGATATCTCGAAAAAAAAATATTTGGCCATTTCAAAAGTCGAAAAATGAGAAGGGGGTACCCTTACAATTTTTCGAAAAAAATGGTATTTTTACAAAAAAATTTTTTAGAATTTTTTCGTTAATGTAATCGGTTGGTAAATATGCCACTTGAAAACAATGGCGGAGGTTTTAATTCGATATCTCAAAATTTTTTGAAAAAAAGTGCCGTTTCGCAAAATTTAACATAGGATTCCCTATGCTGAGAATGGTCAATTTTAAAAATTAAAAAAAAAATACAAGTCGCATGTGTTTTGAGCCGGAAATGGGCCACTTGAAGCCAATGGAGATGGTAAAAAATCGATATCTCGAAAAAAAATATTTTGCCATTTCAAAAGTCGAAAAATGAGAAGGGGGTACCCTTACAATTTTTCGACAAAAATGGTATTTTTACAAAAAAATTTTTTAGAATTTTTTCGTTAATGAAATCGGTTGGTAAATATGCCACTTGAAAACAATGGCGAAGGTTTTAATTCGATATCTCGAAATTTTTTGAAAAAAAGTGCCGTTTCGCAAAATTTAACATAGGATTCCCTATGCTGAGAATGGTCAATTTTAAAAATTAAAAAAAAAATACAAGTCGCATGTGTTTTGAGCCGGAAATGGGCCACTTGAAGCCAATGGAGATGGTAAAAAATCGATATCTCGAAAAAAAATATTTTGCCATTTCGAAAGTGGAAAAATGAGAAGGGGGTACCCTTACCATTTTTCGACAAAAATGGTATTTTTACAAAAAAAATTTTTAGAATTTTTTCGTTAATGAAATCGGTTGGTAAATATGCCACTTGAAAACAATGGCGAAGGTTTTAATTCGATATCTCGAAATTTTTTGAAAAAAAGTGCCGTTTCGCAAAATTTAACATAGGATTCCCTATGCTGAGAATGGTCAATTTTAAAAATTAAAAAAAAAATACAAGTCGCATGTGTTTTGAGCCGGAAATGGGCCACTTGAAGCCAATGGAGATGGTAAAAAATCGATATCTCGAAAAAAAAATATTTGGCCATTTTGAAAGTGGAAAAATGAGAAGGGGGTACCCTTACCATTTTTCGACAAAAATGGTATTTTTACAAAAAAATTTTTTAGAATTTTTTCGTTAATGAAATCGGTTGGTAAATATGCCACTTGAAAACAATGGCGGAGGTTTTAATTCGATATCTCAAAATTTTTTGAAAAAAAGTGCCGTTTCGCAAAATTTAACATAGGATTCCCTATGCTGGGAATGGTCAATTTTAAAAATTAAAAAAAAAATACAAGTCGCATGTGTTTTGAGCCGGAAATGGGCCACTTGAAGCCAATGGAGATGGTAAAAAATCGATATCTCGAAAAAAAAATATTTGGCCATTTCAAAAGTCGAAAAATGAGAAGGGGGTACCCTTACAATTTTTCGAAAAAAATGGTATTTTTACAAAAAAATTTTTTAGAATTTTTTCGTTAATGTAATCGGTTGGTAAATATGCCACTTGAAAACAATGGCGGAGGTTTTAATTCGATATCTCAAAATTTTTTGAAAAAAAGTGCCGTTTCGCAAAATTTAACATAGGATTCCCTATGCTGAGAATGGTCAATTTTAAAAATTAAAAAAAAAATACAAGTCGCATGTGTTTTGAGCCGGAAATGGGCCACTTGAAGCCAATGGAGATGGTAAAAAATCGATATCTCGAAAAAAAATATTTTGCCATTTCAAAAGTCGAAAAATGAGAAGGGGGTACCCTTACAATTTTTCGACAAAAATGGTATTTTTACAAAAAAATTTTTTAGAATTTTTTCGTTAATGAAATCGGTTGGTAAATATGCCACTTGAAAACAATGGCGAAGGTTTTAATTCGATATCTCGAAATTTTTTGAAAAAAAGTGCCGTTTCGCAAAATTTAACATAGGATTCCCTATGCTGAGAATGGTCAATTTTAAAAATTAAAAAAAAAATACAAGTCGCATGTGTTTTGAGCCGGAAATGGGCCACTTGAAGCCAATGGAGATGGTAAAAAATCGATATCTCGAAAAAAAATATTTTGCCATTTCGAAAGTGGAAAAATGAGAAGGGGGTACCCTTACCATTTTTCGACAAAAATGGTATTTTTACAAAAAAAATTTTTAGAATTTTTTCGTTAATGAAATCGGTTGGTAAATATGCCACTTGAAAACAATGGCGAAGGTTTTAATTCGATATCTCGAAATTTTTTGAAAAAAAGTGCCGTTTCGCAAAATTTAACATAGGATTCCCTATGCTGAGAATGGTCAATTTTAAAAATTAAAAAAAAAATACAAGTCGCATGTGTTTTGAGCCGGAAATGGGCCACTTGAAGCCAATGGAGATGGTAAAAAATCGATATCTCGAAAAAAAAATATTTGGCCATTTTGAAAGTGGAAAAATGAGAAGGGGGTACCCTTACCATTTTTCGACAAAAATGGTATTTTTACAAAAAAATTTTTTAGAATTTTTTCGTTAATGAAATCGGTTGGTAAATATGCCACTTGAAAACAATGGCGGAGGTTTTAATTCGATATCTCAAAATTTTTTGAAAAAAAGTGCCGTTTCGCAAAATTTAACATAGGATTCCCTATGCTGGGAATGATCAATTTTAAAAATTAAAAAAAAAATACAAGTCGCATGTGTTTTGAGCCGGAAATGGGCCACTTGAAGCCAATGGAGATGGTAAAAAATCGATATCTCGAAAAAAAAATATTTGGCCATTTCAAAAGTCGAAAAATGAGAAGGGGGTACCCTTACAATTTTTCGACAAAAATGGTATTTTTACAAAAAAATTTTTTAGAATTTTTTCGTTAATTAAATCGGTTGGTAAATATGCCACTTGAAAACAATGGCGAAGGTTTTAATTCGATATCTCGAAATTTTTTGAAAAAAAGTGCCGTTTCGCAAAATTTAACATAGGATTCCCTATGCTGAGAATGGTCAATTTTAAAAATTAAAAAAAAAATACAAGTCGCATGTGTTTTGAGCCGGAAATGGGCCACTTGAAGCCAATGGAGATGGTAAGAAATCGATATCTCGAAAAAAAATATTTGGCCATTTCAAAAGTCGAAAAATGAGAAGGGGGTACCCTTACAATTTTTCGACAAAAATGGTATTTTTACAAAAAAATTTTTTAGAATTTTTTCGTTAATGAAATCGGTTGGTAAATATGCCACTTGAAAACAATGGCGGAGGTTTTAATTCGATATCTCAAAATTTTTTGAAAAAAAGTGCCGTTTCGCAAAATTTAACATAGGATTCCCTATGCTGAGAATGGTCAATTTTAAAAATTAAAAAAAAAATACAAGTCGCATGTGTTTTGAGCCGGAAATGGGCCACTTGAAGCCAATGGAGATGGTAAAAAATCGATATCTCGAAAAAAAATATTTTGCCATTTCAAAAGTCGAAAAATGAGAAGGGGGTACCCTTACCATTTTTCGACAAAAATGGTATTTTTACAAAAAAATTTTTTAGAATTTTTTCGTTAATGAAATCGGTTGGTAAATATGCCACTTGAAAACAATGGCGAAGGTTTTAATTCGATATCTCGAAATTTTTTGAAAAAAAGTGCCGTTTCGCAAAATTTAACATAGGATTCCCTATGCTGAGAATGGTCAATTTTAAAAATTAAAAAAAAAATACAAGTCGCATGTGTTTTGAGCCGGAAATGGGCCACTTGAAGCCAATGGAGATGGTAAAAATCGATATCTCGAAAAAAAATATTTTGCCATTTCAAAAGTCGAAAAATGAGAAGGGGGTACCCTTACCATTTTTCGACAAAAATGGTATTTTTACAAAAAAATTTTTTAGAATTTTTTCGTTAATGAAATCGGTTGGTAAATATGCCACTTGAAAACAATGGCGAAGGTTTTAATTCGATATCTCGAAATTTTTTGAAAAAAAGTGCCGTTTCGCAAAATTTAACATAGGATTCCCTATGCTGAGAATGGTCAATTTTAAAAATTAAAAAAAAAATACAAGTCGCATGTGTTTTGAGCCGGAAATGGGCCACTTGAAGCCAATGGAGATGGTAAAAAATCGATATCTCGAAAAAAAATATTTTGCCATTTCAAAAGTCGAAAAATGAGAAGGGGGTACCCTTACCATTTTTCGACAAAAATGGTATTTTTACAAAAAAATTTTTTAGAATTTTTTCGTTAATGTAATCGGTTGGTAAATATGCCACTTGAAAACAATGGCGGAGGTTTTAATTCGATATCTCGAAATTTTTTGAAAAAAAGTGCCGTTTCGCAAAATTTAACATAGGATTCCCTATGCTGAGAATGGTCAATTTTAAAAATTAAAAAAAAAATACAAGTCGCATGTGTTTTGAGCCGGAAATGGGCCACTTGAAGCCAATGGAGATGGTAAAAAATCGATATCTCGAAAAAAAATATTTTGCCATTTAGAAAGTCGAAAAATGAGAAGGGGGTACCCTTACAATTTTTCGACAAAAATGGTATTTTTACAAAAAAATTTTTTAGAATTTTTTCGTTAATGTAATCGGTTGGTAAATATGCCACTTGAAAACAACGGCGGAGGTTTTAATTCGATATCTCAAAATTTTTTGAAAAAAAGTGCCGTTTCGCAAAATTTAACATAGGATTCCCTATGCTGAGAATGGTCAATTATAAAAATTAAAAAAAAAATACAAGTCGCATGTGTTTTGAGCCGGAAATGGGCCACTTGAAGCCAATGGAGATGGTAAAAAATCGATATCTCGAAAAAAAATATTTTGCCATTTCAAAAGTCGAAAAATGAGAAGGGGGTACCCTTACAATTTTTCGACAAAAATGGTATTTTTACAAAAAAATTTTTTAGAATTTTTTCGTTAATGAAATCGGTTGGTAAATATGCCACTTGAAAACAATGGCGAAGGTTTTAATTCGATATCTCGAAATTTTTTGAAAAAAAGTGCCGTTTCGCAAAATTTAACATAGGATTCCCTATGCTGGGAATGGTCAATTTTAAAAATTAAAAAAAAAATACAAGTCGCATGTGTTTTGAGCCGGAAATGGGCCACTTGAAGCCAATGGAGATGGTAAAAAATCGATATCTCGAAAAAAAATATTTGGCCATTTCGAAAGTGGAAAAATGAGAAGGGGGTACCCTTACAATTTTTCGACAAAAATGGTATTTTTACAAAAAAATTTTTAAAAATTTTTTCGTTAATGAAATCGGTTGGTAAATATGCCACTTGAAAACAATGGCGAAGGTTTTAATTCGATATCTCGAAATTTTTTGAAAAAAAGTGCCGTTTCGCAAAATTTAACATAGGATTCCCTATGCTGGGAATGGTCAATTTTAAAAATTAAAAAAAAAATACAAGTCGCATGTGTTTTGAGCCGGAAATGGGCCACTTGAAGCCAATGGAGATGGTAAAAAATCGATATCTCGAAAAAAAAATATTTGGCCATTTCAAAAGTCGAAAAATGAGAAGGGGGTACCCTTACAATTTTTCGACAAAAATGGTATTTTTACAAAAAAATTTTTTAGAATTTTTTCGTTAATGTAATCGGTTGGTAAATATGCCACTTGAAAACAATGGCGGAGGTTTTAATTCGATATCTCAAAATTTTTGGAAAAAAAGTGCCGTTTCGCAAAATTTAACATAGGATTCCCTATGCTGGGAATGGTCAATTTTAAAAATTAAAAAAAAAATACAAGTCGCATGTGTTTTGAGCCGGAAATGGGCCACTTGAAGCCAATGGAGATGGTAAAAAATCGATATCTCGAAAAAAAAATATTTGGCCATTTCAAAAGTCGAAAAATGAGAAGGGGGTACCCTTACAATTTTTCGACAAAAATAATATTTTTACAAAAAAATTTTTTAGAATTTTTTCGTTAATGTAATCGGTTGGTAAATATGCCACTTGAAAACAACGGCGGAGGTTTTAATTCGATATCTCAAAATTTTTTGAAAAAAAGTGCCGTTTCGCAAAATTTAACATAGGATTCCCTATGCTGAGAATGGTCAATTATAAAAATTAAAAAAAAAATACAAGTCGCATGTGTTTTGAGCCGGAAATGGGCCACTTGAAGCCAATGGAGATGGTAAAAAATCGATATCTCGAAAAAAAATATTTTGCCATTTCGAAAGTGGAAAAATGAGAAGGGGGTACCCTTACCATTTTTCGACAAAAATGGTATTTTTACAAAAAAAATTTTTAGAATTTTTTCGTTAATGTAATCGGTTGGTAAATATGCCACTTGAAAACAATGGCGGAGGTTTTAATTCGATATCTCAAAATTTTTGGAAAAAAAGTGCCGTTTCGCAAAATTTAACATAGGATTCCCTATGCTGAGAATGGTCAATTTTAAAAATTAAAAAAAAAATACAAGTCGCATGTGTTTTGAGCCGGAAATGGGCCACTTGAAGCCAATGGAGATGGTAAAAAATCGATATCTCGAAAAAAAATATTTTGCCATTTCAAAAGTCGAAAAATGAGAAGGGGGTACCCTTACAATTTTTCGACAAAAATGGTATTTTTACAAAAAAATTTTTTAGAATTTTTTCGTTAATGTAATCGGTTGGTAAATATGCCACTTGAAAACAACGGCGGAGGTTTTAATTCGATATCTCAAAATTTTTTGAAAAAAAGTGCCGTTTCGCAAAATTTAACATAGGATTCCCTATGCTGAGAATGGTCAATTATAAAAATTAAAAAAAAAATACAAGTCGCATGTGTTTTGAGCCGGAAATGGGCCACTTGAAGCCAATGGAGATGGTAAAAAATCGATATCTCGAAAAAAAATATTTTGCCATTTCGAAAGTGGAAAAATGAGAAGGGGGTACCCTTACCATTTTTCGACAAAAATGGTATTTTTACAAAAAAAATTTTTAGAATTTTTTCGTTAATGAAATCGGTTGGTAAATATGCCACTTGAAAACAATGGCGAAGGTTTTAATTCGATATCTCGAAATTTTTTGAAAAAAAGTGCCGTTTCGCAAAATTTAACATAGGATTCCCTATGCTGAGAATGGTCAATTTTAAAAATTAAAAAAAAAATACAAGTCGCATGTGTTTTGAGCCGGAAATGGGCCACTTGAAGCCAATGGAGATGGTAAAAAATCGATATCTCGAAAAAAAAATATTTGGCCATTTTGAAAGTGGAAAAATGAGAAGGGGGTACCCTTACCATTTTTCGACAAAAATGGTATTTTTACAAAAAAATTTTTTAGAATTTTTTCGTTAATGTAATCGGTTGGTAAATATGCCACTTGAAAACAATGGCGGAGGTTTTAATTCGATATCTCAAAATTTTTTGAAAAAAAGTGCCGTTTCGCAAAATTTAACATAGGATTCCCTATGCTGAGAATGGTCAATTTTAAAAATTAAAAAAAAAATACAAGTCGCATGTGTTTTGAGCCGGAAATGGGCCACTTGAAGCCAATGGAGATGGTAAAAAATCGATATCTCGAAAAAAAATATTTTGCCATTTCAAAAGTCGAAAAATGAGAAGGGGGTACCCTTACAATTTTTCGACAAAAATGGTATTTTTACAAAAAAATTTTTTAGAATTTTTTCGTTAATGAAATCGGTTGGTAAATATGCCACTTGAAAACAATGGCGAAGGTTTTAATTCGATATCTCGAAATTTTTTGAAAAAAAGTGCCGTTTCGCAAAATTTAACATAGGATTCCCTATGCTGAGAATGGTCAATTTTAAAAATTAAAAAAAAAATACAAGTCGCATGTGTTTTGAGCCGGAAATGGGCCACTTGAAGCCAATGGAGATGGTAAAAAATCGATATCTCGAAAAAAAATATTTTGCCATTTCAAAAGTCGAAAAATGAGAAGGGGGTACCCTTACAATTTTTCGACAAAAATGGTATTTTTACAAAAAAATTTTTTAGAATTTTTTCGTTAATGAAATCGGTTGGTAAATATGCCACTTGAAAACAATGGCGAAGGTTTTAATTCGATATCTCGAAATTTTTTGAAAAAAAGTGCCGTTTCGCAAAATTTAACATAGGATTCCCTATGCTGAGAATGGTCAATTTTAAAAATTAAAAAAAAAATACAAGTCGCATGTGTTTTGAGCCGGAAATGGGCCACTTGAAGCCAATGGAGATGGTAAAAAATCGATATCTCGAAAAAAAATATTTTGCCATTTCGAAAGTGGAAAAATGAGAAGGGGGTACCCTTACCATTTTTCGACAAAAATGGTATTTTTACAAAAAAAATTTTTAGAATTTTTTCGTTAATGAAATCGGTTGGTAAATATGCCACTTGAAAACAATGGCGAAGGTTTTAATTCGATATCTCGAAATTTTTTGAAAAAAAGTGCCGTTTCGCAAAATTTAACATAGGATTCCCTATGCTGAGAATGGTCAATTTTAAAAATTAAAAAAAAAATACAAGTCGCATGTGTTTTGAGCCGGAAATGGGCCACTTGAAGCCAATGGAGATGGTAAAAAATCGATATCTCGAAAAAAAAATATTTGGCCATTTTGAAAGTGGAAAAATGAGAAGGGGGTACCCTTACCATTTTTCGACAAAAATGGTATTTTTACAAAAAAATTTTTTAGAATTTTTTCGTTAATGAAATCGGTTGGTAAATATGCCACTTGAAAACAATGGCGGAGGTTTTAATTCGATATCTCAAAATTTTTTGAAAAAAAGTGCCGTTTCGCAAAATTTAACATAGGATTCCCTATGCTGGGAATGGTCAATTTTAAAAATTAAAAAAAAAATACAAGTCGCATGTGTTTTGAGCCGGAAATGGGCCACTTGAAGCCAATGGAGATGGTAAAAAATCGATATCTCGAAAAAAAAATATTTGGCCATTTCAAAAGTCGAAAAATGAGAAGGGGGTACCCTTACAATTTTTCGAAAAAAATGGTATTTTTACAAAAAAATTTTTTAGAATTTTTTCGTTAATGTAATCGGTTGGTAAATATGCCACTTGAAAACAATGGCGGAGGTTTTAATTCGATATCTCAAAATTTTTTGAAAAAAAGTGCCGTTTCGCAAAATTTAACATAGGATTCCCTATGCTGAGAATGGTCAATTTTAAAAATTAAAAAAAAAATACAAGTCGCATGTGTTTTGAGCCGGAAATGGGCCACTTGAAGCCAATGGAGATGGTAAAAAATCGATATCTCGAAAAAAAATATTTTGCCATTTCAAAAGTCGAAAAATGAGAAGGGGGTACCCTTACAATTTTTCGACAAAAATGGTATTTTTACAAAAAAATTTTTTAGAATTTTTTCGTTAATGAAATCGGTTGGTAAATATGCCACTTGAAAACAATGGCGAAGGTTTTAATTCGATATCTCGAAATTTTTTGAAAAAAAGTGCCGTTTCGCAAAATTTAACATAGGATTCCCTATGCTGAGAATGGTCAATTTTAAAAATTAAAAAAAAAATACAAGTCGCATGTGTTTTGAGCCGGAAATGGGCCACTTGAAGCCAATGGAGATGGTAAAAAATCGATATCTCGAAAAAAAATATTTTGCCATTTCGAAAGTGGAAAAATGAGAAGGGGGTACCCTTACCATTTTTCGACAAAAATGGTATTTTTACAAAAAAAATTTTTAGAATTTTTTCGTTAATGAAATCGGTTGGTAAATATGCCACTTGAAAACAATGGCGAAGGTTTTAATTCGATATCTCGAAATTTTTTGAAAAAAAGTGCCGTTTCGCAAAATTTAACATAGGATTCCCTATGCTGAGAATGGTCAATTTTAAAAATTAAAAAAAAAATACAAGTCGCATGTGTTTTGAGCCGGAAATGGGCCACTTGAAGCCAATGGAGATGGTAAAAAATCGATATCTCGAAAAAAAAATATTTGGCCATTTTGAAAGTGGAAAAATGAGAAGGGGGTACCCTTACCATTTTTCGACAAAAATGGTATTTTTACAAAAAAATTTTTTAGAATTTTTTCGTTAATGAAATCGGTTGGTAAATATGCCACTTGAAAACAATGGCGGAGGTTTTAATTCGATATCTCAAAATTTTTTGAAAAAAAGTGCCGTTTCGCAAAATTTAACATAGGATTCCCTATGCTGGGAATGATCAATTTTAAAAATTAAAAAAAAAATACAAGTCGCATGTGTTTTGAGCCGGAAATGGGCCACTTGAAGCCAATGGAGATGGTAAAAAATCGATATCTCGAAAAAAAAATATTTGGCCATTTCAAAAGTCGAAAAATGAGAAGGGGGTACCCTTACAATTTTTCGACAAAAATGGTATTTTTACAAAAAAATTTTTTAGAATTTTTTCGTTAATTAAATCGGTTGGTAAATATGCCACTTGAAAACAATGGCGAAGGTTTTAATTCGATATCTCGAAATTTTTTGAAAAAAAGTGCCGTTTCGCAAAATTTAACATAGGATTCCCTATGCTGAGAATGGTCAATTTTAAAAATTAAAAAAAAAATACAAGTCGCATGTGTTTTGAGCCGGAAATGGGCCACTTGAAGCCAATGGAGATGGTAAGAAATCGATATCTCGAAAAAAAATATTTGGCCATTTCAAAAGTCGAAAAATGAGAAGGGGGTACCCTTACAATTTTTCGACAAAAATGGTATTTTTACAAAAAAATTTTTTAGAATTTTTTCGTTAATGAAATCGGTTGGTAAATATGCCACTTGAAAACAATGGCGGAGGTTTTAATTCGATATCTCGAAATTTTTTGAAAAAAAGTGCCGTTTCGCAAAATTTAACATAGGATTCCCTATGCTGAGAATGGTCAATTTTAAAAATTAAAAAAAAAATACAAGTCGCATGTGTTTTGAGCCGGAAATGGGCCACTTGAAGCCAATGGAGATGGTAAAAAATCGATATCTCGAAAAAAAATATTTTGCCATTTCAAAAGTCGAAAAATGAGAAGGGGGTACCCTTACAATTTTTCGACAAAAATGGTATTTTTACAAAAAAATTTTTTAGAATTTTTTCGTTAATGAAATCGGTTGGTAAATATGCCACTTGAAAACAATGGCGAAGGTTTTAATTCGATATCTCGAAATTTTTTGAAAAAAAGTGCCGTTTCGCAAAATTTAACATAGGATTCCCTATGCTGAGAATGGTCAATTTTAAAAATTAAAAAAAAAATACAAGTCGCATGTGTTTTGAGCCGGAAATGGGCCACTTGAAGCCAATGGAGATGGTAAAAAATCGATATCTCGAAAAAAAATATTTTGCCATTTCGAAAGTGGAAAAATGAGAAGGGGGTACCCTTACCATTTTTCGACAAAAATGGTATTTTTACAAAAAAAATTTTTAGAATTTTTTCGTTAATGAAATCGGTTGGTAAATATGCCACTTGAAAACAATGGCGAAGGTTTTAATTCGATATCTCGAAATTTTTTGAAAAAAAGTGCCGTTTCGCAAAATTTAACATAGGATTCCCTATGCTGAGAATGGTCAATTTTAAAAATTAAAAAAAAAATACAAGTCGCATGTGTTTTGAGCCGGAAATGGGCCACTTGAAGCCAATGGAGATGGTAAAAAATCGATATCTCGAAAAAAAAATATTTGGCCATTTTGAAAGTGGAAAAATGAGAAGGGGGTACCCTTACCATTTTTCGACAAAAATGGTATTTTTACAAAAAAATTTTTTAGAATTTTTTCGTTAATGAAATCGGTTGGTAAATATGCCACTTGAAAACAATGGCGGAGGTTTTAATTCGATATCTCAAAATTTTTTGAAAAAAAGTGCCGTTTCGCAAAATTTAACATAGGATTCCCTATGCTGGGAATGGTCAATTTTAAAAATTAAAAAAAAAATACAAGTCGCATGTGTTTTGAGCCGGAAATGGGCCACTTGAAGCCAATGGAGATGGTAAAAAATCGATATCTCGAAAAAAAAATATTTGGCCATTTCAAAAGTCGAAAAATGAGAAGGGGGTACCCTTACAATTTTTCGACAAAAATGGTATTTTTACAAAAAAATTTTTTAGAATTTTTTCGTTAATGAAATCGGTTGGTAAATATGCCACTTGAAAACAATGGCGGAGGTTTTAATTCGATATCTCAAAATTTTTTGAAAAAAAGTGCCGTTTCGCAAAATTTAACATAGGATTCCCTATGCTGGGAATGGTCAATTTTAAAAATTAAAAAAAAAATACAAGTCGCATGTGTTTTGAGCCGGAAATGGGCCACTTGAAGCCAATGGAGATGGTAAAAAATCGATATCTCGAAAAAAAAATATTTGGCCATTTCAAAAGTCGAAAAATGAGAAGGGGGTACCCTTACAATTTTTCGACAAAAATGGTATTTTTACAAAAAAATTTTTTAGAATTTTTTCGTTAATTAAATCGGTTGGTAAATATGCCACTTGAAAACAATGGCGAAGGTTTTAATTCGATATCTCGAAATTTTTTGAAAAAAAGTGCCGTTTCGCAAAATTTAACATAGGATTCCCTATGCTGAGAATGGTCAATTTTAAAAATTAAAAAAAAAATACAAGTCGCATGTGTTTTGAGCCGGAAATGGGCCACTTGAAGCCAATGGAGATGGTAAGAAATCGATATCTCGAAAAAAAATATTTGGCCATTTCAAAAGTCGAAAAATGAGAAGGGGGTACCCTTACCATTTTTCGACAAAAATGGTATTTTTACAAAAAAAATTTTTAGAATTTTTTCGTTAATGAAATCGGTTGGTAAATATGCCACTTGAAAACAATGGCGAAGGTTTTAATTCGATATCTCGAAATTTTTTGAAAAAAAGTGCCGTTTCGCAAAATTTAACATAGGATTCCCTATGCTGAGAATGGTCAATTTTAAAAATTAAAAAAAAAATACAAGTCGCATGTGTTTTGAGCCGGAAATGGGCCACTTGAAGCCAATGGAGATGGTAAAAAATCGATATCTCGAAAAAAAAATATTTGGCCATTTCAAAAGTCGAAAAATGAGAAGGGGGTACCCTTACAATTTTTCGACAAAAATGGTATTTTTACAAAAAAATTTTTTAGAATTTTTTCGTTAATTAAATCGGTTGGTAAATATGCCACTTGAAAACAATGGCGAAGGTTTTAATTCGATATCTCGAAATTTTTTGAAAAAAAGTGCCGTTTCGCAAAATTTAACATAGGATTCCCTATGCTGAGAATGGTCAATTTTAAAAATTAAAAAAAAAATACAAGTCGCATGTGTTTTGAGCCGGAAATGGGCCACTTGAAGCCAATGGAGATGGTAAGAAATCGATATCTCGAAAAAAAATATTTGGCCATTTCAAAAGTCGAAAAATGAGAAGGGGGTACCCTTACAATTTTTCGACAAAAATGGTATTTTTACAAAAAAATTTTTTAGAATTTTTTCGTTAATGAAATCGGTTGGTAAATATGCCACTTGAAAACAATGGCGGAGGTTTTAATTCGATATCTCGAAATTTTTTGAAAAAAAGTGCCGTTTCGCAAAATTTAACATAGGATTCCCTATGCTGAGAATGGTCTATTTTAAAAATTAAAAAAAAAATACAAGTCGCATGTGTTTTGAGCCGGAAATGGGCCACTTGAAGCCAATGGAGATGGTAAAAAATCGATATCTCGAAAAAAAAATATTTGGCCATTTTGAAAGTGGAAAAATGAGAAGGGGGTACCCTTACCATTTTTCGACAAAAATGGTATTTTTACAAAAATATTTTTTAGAATTTTTTCGTTAATGAAATCGGTTGGTAAATATGCCACTTGAAAACAATGGCGGAGGTTTTAATTCGATATCTCAAAATTTTTTGAAAAAAAGTGCCGTTTCGCAAAATTTAACATAGGATTCCCTATGCTGGGAATGGTCAATTTTAAAAATTAAAAAAAAAATACAAGTCGCATGTGTTTTGAGCCGGAAATGGGCCACTTGAAGCCAATGGAGATGGTAAAAAATCGATATCTCGAAAAAAAATATTTTGCCATTTCAAAAGTCGAAAAATGAGAAGGGGGTACCCTTACCATTTTTCGACAAAAATGGTATTTTTACAAAAATATTTTTTAGAATTTTTTCGTTAATGAAATCGGTTGGTAAATATGCCACTTGAAAACAATGGCGGAGGTTTTAATTCGATATCTCAAAATTTTTTGAAAAAAAGTGCCGTTTCGCAAAATTTAACATAGGATTCCCTATGCTGGGAATGGTCAATTTTAAAAATTAAAAAAAAAATACAAGTCGCATGTGTTTTGAGCCGGAAATGGGCCACTTGAAGCCAATGGAGATGGTAAAAAATCGATATCTCGAAAAAAAATATTTTGCCATTTCAAAAGTCGAAAAATGAGAAGGGGGTACCCTTACAATTTTTCGACAAAAATGGTATTTTTACAAAAAAATTTTTTAGAATTTTTTCGTTAATGTAATCGGTTGGTAAATATGCCACTTGAAAACAATGGCGAAGGTTTTAATTCGATATCTCGAAATTTTTTGAAAAAAAGTGCCGTTTCGCAAAATTTAACATAGGATTCCCTATGCTGGGAATGGTCAATTTTAAAAATTAAAAAAAAAATACAAGTCGCATGTGTTTTGAGCCGGAAATGGGCCACTTGAAGCCAATGGAGATGGTAAAAAATCGATATCTCGAAAAAAAAATATTTGGCCATTTCAAAAGTCGAAAAATGAGAAGGGGGTACCCTTACAATTTTTCGACAAAAATGGTATTTTTACAAAAAAATTTTTTAGAATTTTTTCGTTAATGAAATCGGTTGGTAAATATGCCACTTGAAAACAATGGCGAAGGTTTTAATTCGATATCTCGAAATTTTTTGAAAAAAAGTGCCGTTTCGCAAAATTTAACATAGGATTCCCTATGCTGAGAATGGTCAATTTTAAAAATTAAAAAAAAAATACAAGTCGCATGTGTTTTGAGCCGGAAATGGGCCACTTGAAGCCAATGGAGATGGTAAAAAATCGATATCTCGAAAAAAAAATATTTGGCCATTTTGAAAGTGGAAAAATGAGAAGGGGGTACCCTTACCATTTTTCGACAAAAATGGTATTTTTACCAAAAAATTTTTTAGAATTTTTTCGTTAATGAAATCGGTTGGTAAATATGCCACTTGAAAACAATGGCGGAGGTTTTAATTCGATATCTCAAAATTTTTTGAAAAAAAGTGCCGTTTCGCAAAATTTAACATAGGATTCCCTACGCTGAGAATGGTCAATTTTAAAAATTAAAAAAAAAATACAAGTCGCATGTGTTTTGAGCCGGAAATGGGCCACTTGAAGCCAATGGAGATGGTAAAAAATCGATATCTCGAAAAAAAATATTTTGCCATTTCAAAAGTCGAAAAATGAGAAGGGGGTACCCTTACAATTTTTCGACAAAAATGGTATTTTTACAAAAAAATTTTTTAGAATTTTTTCGTTAATGTAATCGGTTGGTAAATATGCCACTTGAAAACAATGGCGGAGGTTTTAATTCGATATCTCGAAATTTTTTGAAAAAAAGTGCCGTTTCGCAAAATTTAACATAGGATTCCCTATGCTGGGAATGGTCAATTTTAAAAATTAAAAAAAAAATACAAGTCGCATGTGTTTTGAGCCGGAAATGGGCCACTTGAAGCCAATGGAGATGGTAAAAAATCGATATCTCGAAAAAAAAATATTTGGCCATTTCAAAAGTCGAAAAATGAGAAGGGGGTACCCTTACAATTTTTCGAAAAAAATGGTATTTTTACAAAAAAATTTTTTAGAATTTTTTCGTTAATGTAATCGGTTGGTAAATATGCCACTTGAAAACAATGGCGGAGGTTTTAATTCGATATCTCAAAATTTTTTGAAAAAAAGTGCCGTTTCGCAAAATTTAACATAGGATTCCCTATGCTGAGAATGGTCAATTTTAAAAATTAAAAAAAAAATACAAGTCGCATGTGTTTTGAGCCGGAAATGGGCCACTTGAAGCCAATGGAGATGGTAAAAAATCGATATCTCGAAAAAAAATATTTTGCCATTTCGAAAGTCGAAAAATGAGAAGGGGGTACCCTTACCATTTTTCGACAAAAATGGTATTTTTACAAAAAAATTTTTTAGAATTTTTTCGTTAATGAAATCGGTTGGTAAATATGCCACTTGAAAACAATGGCGAAGGTTTTAATTCGATATCTCGAAATTTTTTGAAAAAAAGTGCCGTTTCGCAAAATTTAACATAGGATTCCCTATGCTGAGAATGGTAAATTTTAAAAATTAAAAAAAAAATACAAGTCGCATGTGTTTTGAGCCGGAAATGGGCCACTTGAAGCCAATGGAGATGGTAAAAAATCGATATCTCGAAAAAAAATATTTGGCCATTTTGAAAGTTGAAAAATAAGAAGGGGGTACCCTTACCATTTTTCGACAAAAATGGTATTTTTACAAAAAAATTTTTTAGAATTTTTTCGTTAATGAAATCGGTTGGTAAATATGCCACTTGAAAACAATGGCGAAGGTTTTAATTCGATATCTCGAAATTTTTTGAAAAAAAGTGCCGTTTCGCAAAATTTAACATAGGATTCCCTATGCTGGGAATGGTCAATTTTAAAAATTAAAAAAAAAATACAAGTTGCATGTGTTTTGAGCCGGAAATGGGCCACTTGAAGCCAATGGAGATGGTAAAAAATCGATATCTCGAAAAAAAATATTTTGCCATTTCGAAAGTGGAAAAATGAGAAGGGGGTACCCTTACCATTTTTCGACAAAAATGGTATTTTTACAAAAAAAATTTTTAGAATTTTTTCGTTAATGAAATCGGTTGGTAAATATGCCACTTGAAAACAATGGCGAAGGTTTTAATTCGATATCTCGAAATTTTTTGAAAAAAAGTGCCGTTTCGCAAAATTTAACATAGGATTCCCTATGCTGAGAATGGTCAATTTTAAAAATTAAAAAAAAAATACAAGTCGCATGTGTTTTGAGCCGGAAATGGGCCACTTGAAGCCAATGGAGATGGTAAAAAATCGATATCTCGAAAAAAAATATTTTGCCATTTCAAAAGTCGAAAAATGAGAAGGGGGTACGCTTACAATTTTTCGACAAAAATGGTATTTTTACAAAAAAATTTTTTAGAATTTTTTCGTTAATGAAATCGGTTGGTAAATATGCCACTTGAAAACAATGGCGAAGGTTTTAATTCGATATCTCGAAATTTTTTGAAAAAAAGTGCCGTTTCGCAAAATTTAACATAGGATTCCCTATGCTGAGAATGGTCAATTTTAAAAATAAAAAAAAAAATACAAGTCGCATGTGTTTTGAGCCGGAAATGGGCCACTTGAAGCCAATGGAGATGGTAAAAAATCGATATCTCGAAAAAAAATATTTTGCCATTTTGAAAGTTGAAAAATGAGAAGGGGGTACCCTTACCATTTTTCGACAAAAATGGTATTTTTGAAAAAAAATTTTTTAGAATTTTTTCGTTAATGAAATCGGTTGGTAAATATGCCACTTGAAAACAATGGCGGAGGTTTTAATTCGATATCTCGAAATTTTTTGAAAAAAAGTGCCGTTTCGCAAAATTTAACATAGGATTCCCTATGCTGGGAATGGTCAATTTTAAAAATTAAAAAAAAAATACAAGTCGCATGTGTTTTGAGCCGGAAATGGGCCACTTGAAGCCAATGGAGATGGTAAAAAATCGATATCTCGGAAAAAAATATTTGGCCATTTTGAAAGTTGAAAAATGAGAAGGGGGTACCCTTACCATTTTTCGACAAAAATGGTATTTTTGAAAAAAAATTTTTTAGAATTTTTTCGTTAATGAAATCGGTTGGTAAATATGCCACTTGAAATCAATGGCGGAGGTTTTAATTCGATATCTCAAAATTTTTTGAAAAAAAGTGCCGTTTCGCAAAATTTAACATAGGATTCCCTATGCTGAGAATGGTCAATTTTAAAAATTAAAAAAAAAATACAAGTCGCATGTGTTTTGAGCCGGAAATGGGCCACTTGAAGCCAATGGAGATGGTAAAAAATCGATATCTCGAAAAAAAATATTTTGCCATTTCAAAAGTCGAAAAATGAGAAGGGGGTACCCTTACAATTTTTCGACAAAAATGGTATTTTTACAAAAAAATTTTTTAGAATTTTTTCGTTAATGAAATCGGTTGGTAAATATGCCACTTGAAAACAATGGCGAAGGTTTTAATTCGATATCTCGAAATTTTTTGAAAAAAAGTGCCGTTTCGCAAAATTTAACATAGGATTCCCTATGCTGGGAATGGTCAATTTTAAAAATTAAAAAAAAAATACAAGTCGCATGTGTTTTGAGCCGGAAATGGGCCACTTGAAGCCAATGGAGATGGTAAAAAATCGATATCTCGGAAAAAAATATTTGGCCATTTTGAAAGTTGAAAAATGAGAAGGGGGTACCCTTACCATTTTTCGACAAAAATGGTATTTTTGAAAAAAAATTTTTTAGAATTTTTTCGTTAATGAAATCGGTTGGTAAATATGCCACTTGAAATCAATGGCGGAGGTTTTAATTCGATATCTCAAAATTTTTTGAAAAAAAGTGCCGTTTCGCAAAATTTAACATAGGATTCCCTATGCTGAGAATGGTCAATTTTAAAAATTAAAAAAAAAATACAAGTCGCATGTGTTTTGAGCCGGAAATGGGCCACTTGAAGCCAATGGAGATGGTAAAAAATCGATATCTCGAAAAAAAATATTTTGCCATTTCAAAAGTCGAAAAATGAGAAGGGGGTACCCTTACAATTTTTCGACAAAAATGGTATTTTTACAAAAAAATTTTTTAGAATTTTTTCGTTAATGAAATCGGTTGGTAAATATGCCACTTGAAAACAATGGCGAAGGTTTTAATTCGATATCTCGAAATTTTTTGAAAAAAAGTGCCGTTTCGCAAAATTTAACATAGGATTCCCTATGCTGGGAATGGTCAATTTTAAAAATTAAAAAAAAAAATACAAGTCGCATGTGTTTTGAGCCGGAAATGGGCCACTTGAAGCCAATGGAGATGGTAAAAAATCGATATCTCGAAAAAAAAATATTTGGCCATTTTGAAAGTGGAAAAATGAGAAGGGGGTACCCTTACCATTTTTCGACAAAAATGGTATTTTTACAAAAAAATTTTTTAGAATTTTTTCGTTAATGAAATCGGTTGGTAAATATGCCACTTGAAAACAATGGCGGAGGTTTTAATTCGATATCTCAAAATTTTTTGAAAAAAAGTGCCGTTTCGCAAAATTTAACATAGGATTCCCTATGCTGGGAATGGTCAATTTTAAAAATTAAAAAAAAAATACAAGTCGCATGTGTTTTGAGCCGGAAATGGGCCACTTGAAGCCAATGGAGATGGTAAAAAATCGATATCTCGGAAAAAAATATTTGGCCATTTTGAAAGTTGAAAAATAAGAAGGGGGTACCCTTACCATTTTTCGACAAAAATGGTATTTTTACAAAAAAATTTTTTAGAATTTTTTCGTTAATGAAATCGGTTGGTAAATATGCCACTTGAAAACAATGGCGAAGGTTTTAATTCGATATCTCGAAATTTTTTGAAAAAAAGTGCCGTTTCGCAAAATTTAACATAGGATTCCCTATGCTGGGAATGGTCAATTTTAAAAATAAAAATAAAAATACAAGTTGCATGTGTTTTGAGCCGGAAATGGGCCACTTGAAGCCAATGGAGATGGTAAAAAATCGATATCTCGAAAAAAAATATTTTGCCATTTCAAAAGTCCAAAAATTGTAAGGACAATTGTAAAAATTGTACCCCCTTCTCATTTTTCGACTTTTGAAATGGCCAAATATTTTTTTTCGTGATATCGATTTTTTACCATTTCCATTGGCTTCAAGTGGCCCATTTCCGGCTCAAAACACATGCGACTTGTATTTTTTTTTTAATTTTTAAAATTGACCATTCTCAGCATAGGGAATCCTATGTTAAATTTCGCGAAACGGCACTTTTTTTCAAAAAATTTCGAGATATCGAATTAAAACCTTCGCCATTGTTTTCAAGTGGCATATTTACCAACCGATTACATTAACGAAAAAATTCTAAAA
This sequence comes from Exephanes ischioxanthus, assembly GCA_958510785.1. Lineage (NCBI taxonomy): Eukaryota > Metazoa > Arthropoda > Insecta > Hymenoptera > Ichneumonidae > Exephanes > Exephanes ischioxanthus. The sequence goes on along the minus strand of OY294020.1, from coordinate 6,209,863 downwards.
AATTTTTTTGTAAAAATACCATTTTTGTCGAAAAATGGTAAGGGTACCCCCTTCTCATTTTTCCACTTTCAAAATGGCCAAATATTTTTTTTCGAGATATGGATTTTTTACCATCTCCATTGGCTTCAAGTGGCCCATTTCCGGCTCAAAACACATGCGACTTGTATTTTTTTTTTTTTTTTTAAATTGACCATTCTCAGCATAGGGAATCCTATGTTAAATTTTGCGAAACGGCACTTTTTTTCAAAAAATTTCGAGATATCGAATTAAAACCTTCGCCATTGTTTTCAAGTGGCATATTTACCAACCGATTTCATTAACGAAAAAATGCTAAAAAATTTTTTTGTAAAAATACCATTTTTGTCGAAAAATGGTAAGGGTACCCCCTTCTCATTTTTCCACTTTCAAAATGGCCAAATATTTTTTTTTCGAGATATCGATTTTTTACCATCTCCATTGGCTTCAAGTGGCCCATTTCCGGCTCAAAACACATGCGACTTGTATTTTTTTTTTAATTTTTAAAATTGACCATTCTCAGCATAGGGAATCCTATGTTAAATTTTGCGAAACGGCACTTTTTTTCAAAAAATTTCGAGATATCGAATTAAAACCTCCGCCATTGTTTTCAAGTGGCATATTTACCAACCGATTTCATTAACGAAAAAATTCTAAAAAATTTTTTTGTAAAAATACCATTTTTGTCGAAAAATTGTAAGGGTACCCCCTTCTCATTTTTCGACTTTTGAAATGGCCAAATATTTTTTTTCGAGATATCGATTTCTTACCATCTCCATTGGCTTCAAGTGGCCCATTTCCGGCTCAAAACACATGCAACTTGTATTTTTTTTTTAATTTTTAAAATTGACCATTCTCAGCATAGGGAATCCTATGTTAAATTTTGCGAAACGGCACTTTTTTTCAAAAAATTTCGAGATATCGAATTAAAACCTTCGTCATTGTTTTCAAGTGGCATATTTACCAACCGATTTAATTAACGAAAAAATTCTAAAAAATTTTTTTGTAAAAATACCATTTTTGTCGAAAAATGGTAAGGGTACCCCCTTCTCATTTTTCCACTTTCAAAATGGCCAAATATTTTTTTTTCGAGATATCGATTTTTTACCATCTCCATTGGCTTCAAGTGGCCCATTTCCGGCTCAAAACACATGGGACTTGTATTTTTTTTTTAATTTTTAAAATTGACCATTCTCAGCATAGGGAATCCTATGTTAAATTTTGCGAAACGGCACTTTTTTTCAAAAAATTTCGAGATATCGAATTAAAACCTTCGCCATTGTTTTCAAGTGGCATATTTACCAACCGATTTCATTAACGAAAAAATTCTAAAAATTTTTTTTGTAAAAATACCATTTTTGTCGAAAAATGGTAAGGGTACCCCCTTCTCATTTTTCCACTTTCGAAATGGCAAAATATTTTTTTTCGAGATATCGATTTTTTACCATCTCCATTGGCTTCAAGTGGCCCATTTCCGGCTCAAAACACATGCGACTTGTATTTTTTTTTTAATTTTTAAAATTGACCATTCTCAGCATAGGGAATCCTATGTTAAATTTTGCGAAACGGCACTTTTTTTCAAAAAATTTCGAGATATCGAATTAAAACCTCCGCCATTGTTTTCAAGTGGCATATTTACCAACCGATTACATTAACGAAAAAATTCTAAAAAATTTTTTTGTAAAAATACCATTTTTGTCGAAAAATTGTAAGGGTACCCCCTTCTCATTTTTCGACTTTTGAAATGGCAAAATATTTTTTTTCGAGATATCGATTTTTTACCATCTCCATTGGCTTCAAGTGGCCCATTTCCGGCTCAAAACACATGCGACTTGTATTTTTTTTTTAATTTTTAAAATTGACCATTCTCAGCATAGGGAATCCTATGTTAAATTTTGCGAAACGGCACTTTTTTTCAAAAAATTTCGAGATATCGAATTAAAACCTCCGCCATTGTTTTCAAGTGGCATATTTACCAACCGATTACATTAACGAAAAAATTCTAAAAAATTTTTTTGTAAAAATACCATTTTTGTCGAAAAATTGTAAGGGTACCCCCTTCTCATTTTTCGACTTTTGAAATGGCAAAATATTTTTTTTCGAGATATCGATTTTTTACCATCTCCATTGGCTTCAAGTGGCCCATTTCCGGCTCAAAACACATGCGACTTGTATTTTTTTTTTAATTTTTAAAATTGACCATTCTCAGCATAGGGAATCCTATGTTAAATTTTGCGAAACGGCACTTTTTTTCAAAAAATTTTGAGATATCGAATTAAAACCTCCGCCATTGTTTTCAAGTGGCATATTTACCAACCGATTACATTAACGAAAAAATTCTAAAAAATTTTTTTGTAAAAATACCATTTTTTTCGAAAAATTGTAAGGGTACCCCCTTCTCATTTTTCGACTTTTGAAATGGCCAAATATTTTTTTTTCGAGATATCGATTTTTTACCATCTCCATTGGCTTCAAGTGGCCCATTTCCGGCTCAAAACACATGCGACTTGTATTTTTTTTTTAATTTTTAAAATTGACCATTCCCAGCATAGGGAATCCTATGTTAAATTTTGCGAAACGGCACTTTTTTTCAAAAAATTTTGAGATATCGAATTAAAACCTCCGCCATTGTTTTCAAGTGGCATATTTACCAACCGATTTCATTAACGAAAAAATTCTAAAAAATATTTTTGTAAAAATACCATTTTTGTCGAAAAATGGTAAGGGTACCCCCTTCTCATTTTTCCACTTTCAAAATGGCCAAATATTTTTTTTTCGAGATATCGATTTTTTACCATCTCCATTGGCTTCAAGTGGCCCATTTCCGGCTCAAAACACATGCGACTTGTATTTTTTTTTTAATTTTTAAAATTGACCATTCTCAGCATAGGGAATCCTATGTTAAATTTTGCGAAACGGCACTTTTTTTCAAAAAATTTCGAGATATCGAATTAAAACCTCCGCCATTGTTTTCAAGTGGCATATTTACCAACCGATTTCATTAACGAAAAAATTCTAAAAAATTTTTTTGTAAAAATACCATTTTTGTCGAAAAATTGTAAGGGTACCCCCTTCTCATTTTTCGACTTTTGAAATGGCCAAATATTTTTTTTCGAGATATCGATTTCTTACCATCTCCATTGGCTTCAAGTGGCCCATTTCCGGCTCAAAACACATGCGACTTGTATTTTTTTTTTAATTTTTAAAATTGACCATTCTCAGCATAGGGAATCCTATGTTAAATTTTGCGAAACGGCACTTTTTTTCAAAAAATTTCGAGATATCGAATTAAAACCTTCGCCATTGTTTTCAAGTGGCATATTTACCAACCGATTTAATTAACGAAAAAATTCTAAAAAATTTTTTTGTAAAAATACCATTTTTGTCGAAAAATGGTAAGGGTACCCCCTTCTCATTTTTCCACTTTCAAAATGGCCAAATATTTTTTTTTCGAGATATCGATTTTTTACCATCTCCATTGGCTTCAAGTGGCCCATTTCCGGCTCAAAACACATGCGACTTGTATTTTTTTTTTAATTTTTAAAATTGACCATTCTCAGCATAGGGAATCCTATGTTAAATTTTGCGAAACGGCACTTTTTTTCAAAAAATTTCGAGATATCGAATTAAAACCTTCGCCATTGTTTTCAAGTGGCATATTTACCAACCGATTTCATTAACGAAAAAATTCTAAAAATTTTTTTTGTAAAAATACCATTTTTGTCGAAAAATGGTAAGGGTACCCCCTTCTCATTTTTCCACTTTCGAAATGGCAAAATATTTTTTTTCGAGATATCGATTTTTTACCATCTCCATTGGCTTCAAGTGGCCCATTTCCGGCTCAAAACACATGCGACTTGTATTTTTTTTTTAATTTTTCAAATTGACCATTCTCAGCATAGGGAATCCTATGTTAAATTTTGCGAAACGGCACTTTTTTTCAAAAAATTTCGAGATATCGAATTAAAACCTTCGCCATTGTTTTCAAGTGGCATATTTACCAACCGATTTCATTAACGAAAAAATTCTAAAAAATTTTTTTGTAAAAATACCATTTTTGTCGAAAAATTGTAAGGGTACCCCCTTCTCATTTTTCGACTTTTGAAATGGCAAAATATTTTTTTTCGAGATATCGATTTTTTACCATCTCCATTGGCTTCAAGTGGCCCATTTCCGGCTCAAAACACATGAGACTTGTATTTTTTTTTTAATTTTTAAAATTGACCATTCTCAGCATAGGGAATCCTATGTTAAATTTTGCGAAACGGCACTTTTTTTCAAAAAATTTTGAGATATCGAATTAAAACCTCCGCCATTGTTTTCAAGTGGCATATTTACCAACCGATTACATTAACGAAAAAATTCTAAAAAATTTTTTTGTAAAAATACCATTTTTGTCGAAAAATTGTAAGGGTACCCCCTTCTCATTTTTCGACTTTTGAAATGGCAAAATATTTTTTTTCGAGATATCGATTTTTTACCATCTCCATTGGCTTCAAGTGGCCCATTTCCGGCTCAAAACACATGCAACTTGTAACTTTTTCGAAATTTTAAAAATTGACCATTCTCAGCATAGGGCATCCTATGTTAAATTTTGCGAAACGGCACTTTTTTTCAAAAAATTTTGAGATATCGAGTTAAAACCTCCGCCATTGTTTTCAAGTGGCATATTTACCAACCGATTACATTAACGAAAAAATTCTAAAAAATTTTTTTGTAAAAATACCATTTTTGTCGAAAAATTGTAAGGGTACCCCCCTTCTCATTTTTCCACTTTCAAAATGGCCAAATATTTTTTTTCGAGATATCGATTTTTTACCTTCTCCATTGGCTTCAAGTGGCCCATTTCCGGCTCAAAACACATGCAACTTGTAACTTTTTCGAAATTTTAAAAATTGACCATTCTCAGCATAGGGAATCCTATGTTAAATTTTGCGAAACGGCACTTTTTTTCAAAAAATTTTGAGATATCGAATTAAAACCTCCGCCATTGTTTTCAAGTGGCATATTTACCAACCGATTACATTAACGAAAAAATGCTAAAAAATTTTTTTGTAAAAATAACATTTTTGTCGAAAAATTGTAAGGGTACCCCCCTTCTCATTTTTCCACTTTCAAAATGGCCAAATATTTTTTTTCGAGATATCGATTTTTTACCTTCTCCATTGGCTTCAAGTGGCCCATTTCCGGCTCAAAACAGATGCAACTGGTAACTTTTTCGAAATTTTAAAAATTGACCATTCTCAGCATAGGGAATCCTATGTTAAATTTCGCGAAACGGCACTTTTTTTCAAAAAATTTTGAGATATCGAATTAAAACCTCCGCCATTGTTTTCAAGTGGCATATTTACCAACCGATTACATTAACGAAAAAATTCTAAAAAATTTTTTTGTAAAAATACCATTAGCTTTTTCCGACAAAAATGATAATTTGGTAAAGTAACTATAGTCGTTTATCGAACTACCGAACTCTCAATTTGATTCATCACCCATCCAACTATTAAACTTTTAATTTGCCCCGTCACCCATCCAACCCATTCATGGAAATCTCGATATGAACGATCACCCATCCATCTACTCAATTCCCGAATTGATCGGTCACTTATCCGACTACTAAACTCTCTGTTCGAACGGTTACCCAACCAACTATTGGACTCTTGAATCGAAAGACCACCCATCCATCTACCGAACTCTTTTTTTGAACGCTCACCCATCCATCTATTGAGCTTTTGATTCGAACAGGCACCTATCCGACTGCTGGACTCTTGATTTGAGATCACCCATCCATTTACTGAACTTTTATTTTGGACGGTCACCTATCCAATTGCTGAACTCTTTATTTTTGACCGGTCCCAACCATTTATTGAACTCTCTATTGGAACGGTCATCTATCCATCTACTGAACACTCACCCGTCCAACTATCGGACTCTCGACTCGAACGGTCACCCTTCCATTTACCGAACTTTCATTTTGCAGTAGCCTATGCATCTGTTGAATTTTTTATTTGAACCGGTCACCCATCTATCTACCGAACTTTCGATCGGATCCCGAGCCTATTAAAACAATATATATATATATTCTGTCGTGAAACACGGGCTGTACTTATTGAAAAATTATGGTCACGCGGATCTTGGAGCGACAAACCGGACGGAGACCGGACCGAATCGGCCAGCTGTGTATATATATATTTCTGACATCGTCGGGCGGCACACGACGACGGAAAATAGGTTAACCGTGTGTCAGTTTGACAGTTCAAAAACTTTGACGCAGGGGGGCACCGAGCAAAAGATCGAAGCGACACGCGCTGACGAGCCTCCGCGCAGCAAACCAAAGACGCGTGTGTCGTCGTCGTCATCGCCGACCAATCGGGTCACGAATAAAACGACAACAATGAAAATCTCGAAAATTCGATACATCCGCGATATATCGTGACACACCAACTTATTAGGGGAGGAAAAAAGAAGGTTAATGATGACTCAAAATTTAGGGCCGATCACGAGCTTTATCCGCAGTTACGATCGAATACATTTAACTCTCGTTGGAATACATCCAACTCTTCGACGAAAATTGCGAGAATTCTATGATTCTATAATAACCCATATGCCGTCCTAAGTGAAACGTTCGTGCCCGAACTTTCGGATGGATTATTTTATGACTCACGTGACGTACGTCGCTCCTTGGCCGTCAGTTCGCAATTTAGATATCGATTCCGGCGCACCGGAGCTGTCTGACTCCTGGAAAATGTCAAATGTCGAATTTTCAATAGTCCCAAGCGGTTCGGTTCGCCGAAGGGCGTCCGCTTAATAATTCAAGGATTGCAGTGCGTATTCCGGAAGCGTTCGGTAAAGTCCCGACCCTCGACTTTCACACACAGTTCGGGTCGTTAATAATTAATCGAAGTCGTCTTCTTTGACTCGTCGATTCGAGACCGGAATGGTCTCGAATCGACGAGACTCGCCAAGGTATACTGTAACGTGGATTCCAATTCTGCGCCAGAAAAGTAGGCACGGTTTCGCTCGTGTATCGAGCCAAAGGCTCGTCTTTCACGAGAAGCTCTCGTTTCCCCCAATTTCTTCGTGTACACAGATAAACTCGACGATCCATTCGCTTCTTTTATTACACACTCTGTTAATCTCTCCTTCGGTCCCCCTTCTTTTCCTCTCTCTCCTTTCGGAAATCGAAATCAATCCGATCCGGGGCAAATTATCCGGCTATCGCAATGATGGGACCCACACACTTTTCCTTATCCACATAGAGCGCTCGGAACTACCGGTCAGCCGGGCTGGGAAATGGATACTCGAGGAAAGAAAAGAAACGCGGGAAGGGTCGAAGCATCCACCCCGTGACAAAGAATCCCAGTTGGTGGCTTCGAGGTTTCCGTTGCGATGTCACTTGCGGTTTCCCGAAAAACTGAGATTTTTAAAGCGGAAGTTACGGAACAACGATATTTTTCACATAGGGAAGAGCGGGGCAAAACGGGACGTTGAGGCAAAATGGGGCAGTGGGGCAAAACGCCATATTCCAATCATTTTTGGATGGGTCAATAGGGAAAAATGAGACATCCAAAAATGATTGGAAACTTGCGTTTTGCTCAATGTCTCGTTTTGCCCCGCTGTCCCATTTTGCCCCGCTCTACCCTCTTTCTGCGTGACGTCACTTCCGGCTTAAAATAAAAAATTTCAAACCGGGAATAACGTTACAGAGGAAGTTTATTATTTTTCTCTGGAATGCATCTCGAATGCAGCCAGTAACAAAATTAAGTTTTTTTTGGGGCCAATACAGTGCCCATTAGTTTGACTGTCACGCGGTTGTCGGATCGCCCGTAGACGCCGAATCAGCGATTCTCATGATGCGATCAGTTACGGATAAAAATGCAAAATAATCTCCATTTTTTAAATAATGAGATTAAATTAGAAACCCGATAAATTTTGAAGAGGGACGAGCAGACGGTTCCGGTACGAAGGGTATGAGGCCGAGGAGTAACAAACTCGTGGCGAACAAATTCCTCGGGCAAGATTGGGAAGTTGAAGCGCAGAGACGGGTCCAGCCGCTACGGAGGAGTCGGGCTCCTGGAGTAGATATAGCACAGAACGGTATGACTACTATCTGCTAGTGCTTCGCTGGAGCACTGTGGTAACGTTTCGAGGGAACGAATGTCCGCCGCATAGCCCGTCGCATACATACGACGCATTACGGTAGAGTACCTTTGCCCGCGGCACGGAAAACCCTTCCTACGTTTCTCCCCTCCGGGTTAGAATGTCCTATAATAATAGCGGGGTGGGGGGAGAGCGGGCAATGCTCGTAATGTCCTGCATATTACTACCTGCAAATTGCTCGAACGGTCGGGGGGAAAAGAGATTTTTCCATTCTTAGGTTTTCCTAACCACTTCTCCATTCTCGCAAGACGCTTCGAGCCAACCCGTTCCCCAAAGTCATTTTTGTATGTATTAAATAAAATTTAATTGCTAATGAGATGCTTCCCAAGCGGAAGGGGGGCGTAGATGATTTCCGCCAAGAAAACGCATTTTTTATGAAAAAAATCCCATGCGGCGAATTTGTATGGGGGTTTTTTTTATTACTGGGTGCAAATTGCTCGCTCGGACGGGGGAGAAGAATTTTCTACATTCTTAGGTTTTCCTTCTTAGTTCTCGCAAGCTTTCGCCAAGACGCTTCGGCTCGACCCTTTCCCAAAGTCATTTTAGTACGTATTAATAGAAATTTAATTGCTTATGAGATACTTTTTAAGCGAAAGAGGAGAATAAATTATTTTTCGCAAAGAAGTGTATTTTCAGAGAAAAAAAATCTCATGCGGCGAATTTACATGTGGCTTATTGCCTTCACTGGCAAGTGCAGTTCTCGACATGGTGAAAATATTTTGTGCATATTCGAATCGGTGCACGTCGTCCCGATGTCCTCGGACCGAACTCTGCGGCAGCGCTCGGGGTCTCGCTATGTTCGCGCAGTATTTCACCTTTATGTTTAATAATTCGCGAACGGGTCGTCGACGTCGGAGATAACGGAGTTGGTAAAAGATAGGAACGAACAAGACGGAAGAGAAGAAAAAGCGCCGGGAAAGTGAGTGAGGCCGACGTTCTCTGGTCGGGGGTCGGACAGCACGAAGCGTTTTACCCCGAACAGAGCGCGTGTCTGTGCCTCGGACAGACCCAGACGGCTTCTCGTCTACAGTTGCTACGGTTAGGAAATTAACTACGTGACATCGGTGCTCCTGCTGCTGCCGCTGCTATTTCCACCGGCCCTGCCGCTGCTCTACCATGTCTCCACATCTGTCTCGAGAAAAGAAAAAAAAACACAAAAAAAAGACCATACAACCGACAAGTAAACTACACTTGAAAACTGCGGGTATTTTTTTACTCGCGAATTCTTTATCTCCGTCACGTAGAAAGGTTACAAAAGTCTTTTAAACTGTGGTAGATGCGCTACGAAACTCGTTCAACTCGAACACGCAAGAGCCTATCGTTGGAGCGTTATCAGACAGTTGTGATACGTAAGTAAGTAAATACCCATTGTCTCATCGTGGAAAGGATGATTTTTCATATTACGATATACACACGTAGGGGAGATAAATTATTGGAATCGTCCGTTTTTTACGGTGTAATTTTCCAATAATTTTAGGACGTCCCATTTTGCCTTATCGATGCATCCCGATTTTTCGTCCCGTTTTGCCCCACTGTCCCATTTTGCCGCGCTCTCCCTTACTTTAATGGTTCAGCAAAAAAATTGACTAACTTTCGACAATTGCATTTCTTCCGTACGCCACTTTATCTGCTATTTGTACGAAATAGCCACGTGCACATATCCGACAATCGAGACCCGAAACGTTCCAGCGGTCGTTTTTCCCGGAGTATTCGTGCCCTGCAACTTGGCGGCACGGAGCCGATATGCGACGAGATGCGATCCGCGCAGTAACTTCTATGAATATTAAGCGGAGACTCTCCACGGACAGCAGCCACAACGACGATGACGGCGAATTTCCCTCGGTTGCCGGTATACGGATGAATTTCGATTGTCGTTCGGCACGTGCGGGTGGTAGTTCTCTCGTACATACGTGTACACACGTTTGCCAAGACGAGTTCCGGGGCTCGATTTGTGAATCCACGTTACAGCCGGGTACGCAGAGTATTATTCGCTGGAGATAAGAGCATCCGATTGCTACATTGGGTCGCTACGTTGAGGCGCCAGAGCCGAGGACAATTCGCTGAGGGGTTGCGTGCCGAAGATCCGAAAGGGAGTCTGAGCGTTCTCGAGAGTCTACCTCTATGTAGCATCTGACATGTATTTCTTAACGACTGAAGAACGGTAAGAGCTAAAAAAAAACAAGGCTTCGTGCAGCCCGCTTCATGTTCTTCGGACGATACTCGAATGACCGCGATCTCTCGCACGTATGCGGCGTAAAAGGGGTTAATATTAACCAGCCCTTTCAGCACGTGAATCAATGATACACTGACCGCGCTCTATTCGCCAACTTTGCCCAAACTATACAGAAACGTGGGATGCGTTGTCGTCAAGCAGGGGTTGCTACCCCGCTGTTTCTCCCTCCCGCGTCCCGACTCAGAGATTCGTCAGTACGGTCTTCTGTATATTATAGCCACGTGCGAAATCTACGACGCTGCGCCATATAGTACGTGTTTGATATTCCATATCATGTCAATATCGACGGTGTCTCATAGCATCACGGTCGCTCGATCAAAAATAGTAAAGATTACATCGATGTTCGAATCCATAGAAATTTCTACCACGGTGGATCGTCCAGTTCCTGGACGATCTGAATAGGTTTGCCGTAGGGAAACGGATCATGCATTAATGAAGGTCGCTGTACGTGAGTTCTCCTTCGTCATGCCACCTGAATTCACCGTTCTTCCCTCCTGAGTTTGTCCCTCAGGTGGCCGGTACATGCCCGTTCTCCTCTGAAATGTCTCAAGGCTCATTAACCGTGAAAATCGCGCAGCGACTGCGAATCGACTTCTCTGCCCGGTTACCATGCCCAGAGTCGAATGAAAATTCGCGAGGCTAATGCGAGAGTTGGCAGAGAGAAGTAAAATTTAAATCTCTCGAGGGAACGACCGACCGGCCGGAGAGTCGCGCGTTGTCCAGGCAACATGGGCTTTAGTCCCTGAATCGTGTACCGCTCTCGGGCCAGATATCGAATGATGTACCTACACAGAGGGCGGACAAGGGTGACGGGTCGCTGTGGAGAGAGAGAGGGCTCTTTTGGAAACAGGACCGGGGGAAGTGAAGCGAGGAGAACAGACGGAGAATGAGATAAAGAGATCGGGTCCCGGTCCTCCTTTGGTCGTTCGCCAATGCCTTCGGGGCAATGTCAGGGCTCGCCGTTGCTCCGAGACCCTCCAACAAGCATCGGCAAACTCCCGCGAGTTCTGGCTCGACGTGAACGTCAGCCAACTCGGTCGGACGGAGGAACGGGCGTGGTTGCTCCCCCGGTCATTATGAAGTGGACACGGCACCGCATCTAGGACTCGGGCCAAATCTAATCCGACACTCGAGCGCGAGAAGGGTTGCGACTATCGGGGATGTGTATGGAGTTTTCGGTCGGACCACCCGCGCCGACCGAGGGGAGAGAAAATTCGTCCGGTCACGGAGAGGTGAGACGGAGGAGAGACCAACGATACTATAACCGACGACCAATAAGATATCGTTTCGCCGAGTCGATGTACCGGGGATAATATGTCTAGGGAGGGGGTTTGCACGAGAGTGTCCGAGCTATTTGATTAAGGTCGATAGGAGGATAATACGCTGGACTAATTTGTTGAGGGATGTATGCTATATATACCGAGCGGCGAATCGTTTGATCCGGGTCTTTCGCTGTTAGGGGAAAATATCGTACGGGTTCCGGGAGTTCCGTGCTCGATGCCCTTGGACCCTTGTCAGAGGGTCACTTGCCACTTACTAATTATCTTCGAATACCGAATTTCCCTGGAGTGAGGCAAGTTTTCCCGAGCTTCGCGGACGGATACTCGGGACACAAATTTCGTGCGGTCGGCAACATGTTCCTTTTTTCTCAATTTTTCTTTTTTTTTTTTTGGGATTTCCTTTTTTTCTTTCAGTCGCGTGGCAATTTGCGATAAAGGACATTTTTTTTTTGTTCTCCTCGGGGTAAGAGGAGGAAATTGCCGACGTCCAGCGAGAGACCGTTCCTCGTAACTAACACAAGCGATTCACGTCGGTGGGGTGGAGAACGCGTACGTGCGGGGCTCTAAAACTCAAACCTCCCTCCGGAGCGCGATACGACACCCGGTTACGCTACCGGTGTCTCGCTCTTCCTTCTACACCACACTCTCTCTCTCTCTCTCTCTCTCTCTCTCTCTCTCTCTCTCTCTCTCTCTCTCTCTCTCTCTTTCCTCTCAATAAAAGCTGCAATAAAAGCGTGCAACATAATCCTCATTGGCGGAGTGCCCGTAAAGTAGAGTAACGCGACTCCGCGACGGGCACAAGCCCTTTTGTCCTAAACTCGCTCGCGTTGGCAATAGGTACGCGAACTGTCCCTCCGTGTGCGTGCGTGCGGGTGTGTGGGTGCGTGCGTGTGCAGAGCTTCACTTCACCCTCTCGGGGCTCGGCGGTGTAGCCGCGTTACTCGCGTCCTCCCTTCGGTCCAGCGCGATATCTGCGCCGTTCGTCACTCGGTGGACTTTATGAGTTTTGTTCGTCGCGCTGGTACAAAAAAAAAAATGCTTATGCCAAATATCCACGGGGCAGTTGTTATCGAATTCTTTTTCAAGGTAAACGGCCTGGATTTACGATCCGTTGCAGCTTTAGAGCTTTTTTCATTCGATGGAAAAAAAAAAAACATTTACGGCCTTGACGAAAAATCAATTTGCGAAACATGCTGTTGCACTTTGTGTTATGGGTAATTTTTTTTTTTTTTTGAGGACCGTCGATTTTTGGGAATTGATTGACAGTTAAACGTTTATTTTACGAAGAGATTTCCCGACGAGACGGAATAAAAAGTTCGCCGAGCGGTCAGCAGAAGCGGCGACACGAGTTTCCATTTGGCTTATGTGGCGAACAGGTAACGCAGTCTCGAACGATAAATTCGTAGAGGCTTTCCATGAAGTGGCTAATCCCATTTGGCGCTAAGACCCACCCCGAGCTCGTTTGCAGCGCCCCCGAGACGAAAATACTCCCGAAAGGAGATTGAGACGAATAGCGACCGGCAAAAGCGGCGGCAGCTCTTAGGCGAGTAGGTAGCTCGACCATTTGTATAACTGCGCGAGACACTTTCGTTAAAGGAACGTTCAATTATGTGGAATGTGATCGAATAATGTGTCGAAGTAGTATACAACACGAATAGAATTTTATGGTATAAATTAGTCCGAAAAGGAGATGAAAATTTGTTGAGCAGCATGACGATGCGGTGTAGGACAAAAAAAAACTATCGTTTTTTACACGCTCGATAACGACCGAGGGACGAAGGCTTCAAAAATTGCATCTAAAAGTACAACAATTTTAAGTTCAAAGAACGGTTTGCAGTCGATTAAAAAAAAAAAAATTGTAAAATTAACAAGAAAATAATTGAGTGGTTTTGTGAACAAGAAAGGCTTGTTGAATGTACAAACCTTATCTACTGTGTACTCCGTAGAAATAGTAGACACGTTATACGTTGGTGAAACGACGAAAAAAACGTATTAAATACATTCAATCCAATGCACAAAAGAAATGTTGTTTACCGATAATGAACTCGACGGATTTCTCAACGTAATCCGAACTTTGCGACGAAGCTCCCGAGGTAACTGGGATGCAAACGTCTGGTAAACAGATCTCTCATCACCGATCGTAGATTAGATACCGACACGAGATATTCTAACGGACGGTATCTTCTTTACCGACCGTAGGTATTGCTGCTTCAAGACTAGAATCAACAACAGTAGGATCTGAAAATATGTTAGTAATAAAAAATAAGTAAATAAAAAAAAACACGCGTTCTATTTAAATGCTTATTTATGTACACAAAATGAATTTACAACCAATTAGACACTTTGAGACTGAGAAAGCTGAGGAGCGTGTACGCCACAGATAGCGAGCAGAAAGAAAGTGTCGCGTAAACATTCGGAGAGGTGTTCCCTGGACTATCCTTGCTCATGCTTGCTAGTCCTATATAGCTGTAATCCGTCACATTGTAGTTTTCCATGTTGTATTTGATCCAATTGAGATAATACGGAACGTCGGAATACAATCCAGGCAATGTGGGACGGGCGCAGCCTTCGCCGCCGGAAACGACGCCGACGAGCGTATCACCGCATATCATACCGCCTCCGGAGTCACCCTGGAAACAGCAACGAGATTATCTCAGGAGTTAGATAAGCCTTAAGTGGAAATCCACGAGACGACAATCGAACGAATTCACATTAACCTGACAGGCGTCTCTCTGGCCTTCCTCGTATCCGGCGCAGAACATTCCGAGCGGTAAATTCGTCACATTGACCAGAAGCTGTCGGCAGCGCGTTGGCTTTATGATCGGCAATGCGACGTACATTAGATCTTTCGAAACGTATGGTGCGTCCTAAAAGGGAGAAAAAATGATTTTATTGTAAAATTATGGAGGAGCGGGGTGGATGAAGACGAGAAGTTCAAAGAAGTTCAGAGAAAATTCGATTATTACCTCGGACAGGTAACCCCAACCAGAGACCTTGCATACCGTTCCCGGTTCAGACATAACAGTCTCTAGCGCAGCAGCTTTAACGTAATTTGTGCTGAGGTCTAGTTGAGTCTTCAGCTGGGTATAATTTCAAAAAATTGTGTTATTTTGATTGTCGTTTAGATTCTGCAACTGGTTTAATTACCTTCAGCAACGCAACGTCATTGGTCAAAGTCGAGCCCTCAAAATTCTGATGCACTATGATTGCCTCAACAGCATGCTTTTGCGTGTAACTTGTAGGCTCGTCGAGTCGCACCTGTCCCGCGATCACTGATATCGTCCATGGCATAATTTGGTCGCCGTTTCTATTAATTTTAATAAAGAAATTTGTATAAAAATTTTATTGAATGACCATCAGGCAGGGGGCAGGAGAATGCTAAGTAAAAATCATCTTTCGAGCAACATTTACCCTTTGTACATGCAATGAGCCGCAGTGAGTATCCATTGGTCGTCAATCACACTGCCGCCACAGAAATGCGATCCCGATAAACTTCTTCTCAACGAGACCTAATTTTTTTTTTTTTTTTCAGTTTATCGATGTAATTAGGATGCGTTGTCACAGGACTCATTTCGTTCACCTACCTGATGGGGAAACTGTCCGAGAGTTGCTTTTGTTCCATTAACTATGCGACCGTCCAATCTCGGAAGGTCAGCAAAATCTGGCGCCGAAAGTTCATTGCGTGATACTGTAAAACAAGATTTAGTTCTTGTAAATTTTGATTCGTCCTTCTATGATGCAAATTTATTTATTGATTTTAGATCGAACAATGAAATCCTATCACTTTATTACCGTCGGTCGTTGAGCACAGAATACCAAGTGACAAGCACAATATAACAAAAAACTGCACGAAAACAGCGAAATACATTTTTGCCGCGACTTGTGTCAGGTGGACGGGCTTAACATTTGTCAACGACTGTGGAGGCGCGATGTGATTGCGCCTGATAATAAAAGTTTTCGTTATCAAGGGATTGGCTTTGTCTATTACCGAAGCCTGTTTCTTTTTATCGCAATCTCCTTATCGGCCATGTATCTCGATCGTTAATTGATTGGACTTGGAATTCCTGGACGGAATGGGCGGCACCAGTTCTTTATTTTGACGTATTTTCCAACTTACCCGATCGAAGTCGATTACAATCTGACAGTGAGATTTCCAACTGCAGTTTTTTTTTTCACTATTAATGTCAATCACTGTCAATTGTAATTGTGCGTCGTATTAGAAATACATTTTTTTTTGGCGCAACCAAATAATGAATTGAATGTATTGTATTATAAGATGGACAAATTTTACTGTTCGGGCATACTAAACCTTTATTTGCAACGCATATTTGATCCCGGTCATGTTATGAACATACAGCAAGTTATCAATTAAATTATATCTCAGTAATAATCGATATTGTCTTTCCTCACGTTGGTAATGAATGATTTCTATGAATTGTATCTTATCTCTGTATTTACAGGATGCGCAGCTTAAAGTATCGCATCATTCATTACGATCTATCGTGCACGCACGACATACCTCGAAATTGCTTCCCCGCAAAATTTGGATCTCTTCAAGTAGGATAAAAAAAATAGGCCAGATAATATAAAAAATGTTGAGTTCACAATACAGTTCGCTAACGATAGAAAAATCGTAAAATTAACAAAATAAAAATTAAGTACCTTTGTGTACAAAGAAAGGCTTGTTAAATGTACAAAGTTTATCTACCGGGTATTCCGCAAAAATCGTAAATCGAAACAGTAAATAGTAAATGGAAACGACGAAAAAAGTCATTAAAAACATGCAATCTAATAAAGAAAAAAAATTTTCTTTACCGATAATTAACTTGATGGATATTTCAATGTAACCCGAACTTTGCAATGAAGCTCCCTAGGTAACTCGGATGCAACCGTCGGATAAACAGATCATCGGTCGTAGATTGGATACCGAGACGAGATATTCTCCCAAGCGGTACCTACCTTATCGATCGAAGGTATTGCTACTTCAACACTATAATCAACAACAGTAGGATATAAAAATATGTGTTTAATAAAAAAATGTAAACACCCGGTTTTTTAATTGCTTATTTATGTATATACACACATTGAATTTACAACCGATTAGACACTTTGAGACTAAGAAAGCTGAGGAGCGTGTATGCCATAGATAGCGAGCGAAAGGAAAGTCTCGCGTAAACATTCGAAGAGGTGTTCCCTGCACTATACTTCGTGCCTATGCTTGGTAGTTCTTTATAGTTGTAATCTGTCAAATTGTAGTTCTTCATGTTGTATTTGACCCAATTGAGATAGTACGGAACGTCGGAATACAGTCCAGGCAATGTAGAACGGGCGCAGCCTACGCCAGTGGAAACGACGCCGACGATCGTATCACCGCATATCATACCGCCTCCGGAGTCACCCTAGAAACAGCAACGAGATTATCTCCGAGTTAGATAAGTCTTAAGAGCAATTTCACGGTACGACAATCGAACAGAGTGATACTAACTCGACAGGAGTCTCGTAGACCTTCCTCGTAGCCCGCGCAAAACATTCCGAGCGGTAGATTCGTCACATCGCCGAGAAGTTTTCGGCAGCGCGTTGGCTTTATGATCGGCAATGCGACGTACATTAGATCATTTGAAGCGAATGGTTCTTCCTATAATAAAAAAAAAAAAACGAATCTAATTGTAACATTGTGGAGGGCCGGGGAGATTTGAAGAAGTTCAGAGAGAATTCGATGATTACCTCGGACGTGAAGCCCCAACCAGAGACTTCACATAGCGTTTCCGGTTCAGCCATATGCGTCGCTAGCGTAGCAGCTTTAAGGTACGCTGTGGTGAGGTTTAGTGGAGTCTTCAGCTGGATATAATATGTAATATAATTTTTTTTAATTGTGTTATTTTGATTGTTGTTTAGATTCGAAACGGATTTAATTACCCTGAGCAACGCAATGTCGTTGGTAAAAGTCGGGCGATCAAAGTTCTGATGCACTATGATTGCCTCGACGGCATGTTTTTGGCTGTAACTTGTATACTCGTTGAGGCGCAACTGTCCGCCGAACACTGCTATCGTCCATGGCGCAATTTGGTTGCCGTTTCTGTAAATTTTAGTTAAAGAATTTTAATAACATTTTTATTGAATTGAAAAATATTGAATAAATTTGTAGCGACCAACTGGCGCAAGAAAGTTAAGTAAAAATCTTCTGTGGAGCAATATTTACTTTTTGTACATGCAATGAGCCGCAGTGAGTATCCATTGATCGTCAATCACACTGCCACCACAGAAATGCGTCCCCGAAAGACTTCTTCTCAACGAGACCTAATTTTTATTTTTTTAACGAATTATCTTGGGTAAAAGTGGTGAATATGCCCCACCTCGATTAACACGTAAATCAATGATATATGGACCGGGCCATATTCCCCACTTTTACCCTATGCAGTCAGGGTAAATTGTTAGAGAATTCATTTCGTTTACGCACCTGATGAGGAAACTGTCCGAGAGTTGCTTCCGTTCCATTAACTATGCGACCATCCAATCTTGGCAGATCGGCAAAATCCGGCACCAAAACTTTAAAAGGAAAAATGTATTTTTTGTAAATTTTTATCCGTGCTTCTAAATGATGCTGATTTTTTGTTTAATGGACTTTAGATCGAAGAGTGAGTTCCTATCAGCTTATTACCATCGCTTGCCGTGCATAAGATAGCAAGTGACGTGCACAATACAACAAAAAACTGCATGAAAACGGCGCAACGCATTTTGCTGAGATTTTTGTCAGGTTGACGGGTTTACCATTTATCAACGACTGGGGAAGCGCAATGTGATTCCGCCTGATCTTAACAGTTTTCATTATCGAGGGATTGTCATTGTCGAAACCAGTTTCATTATCGCAATCTCCTTATCGGCCATGTATCTCGATCGTTAATTGATTGGACTTCGAATACCAGGTCGGGATGAACGGCAGCAGTTCTTTATTTTGACGTACTTTCCAAACTACTTCATCGACATCGATTTTAATCTGTCAATGGGATTTCCAACAGCACTTCCGCTTTTTTCCACTATCTGTGTAGATAACTGTCAATCGTGAATATGTGTCTTATTATAAAGACATTTTTTATGCAAGTAAGCAAAAATTTAAATGTTTTAATTTTAAAGTGGACAAATTGTAATGTTCGGGGATACAAAAACTTAATTTGCAATGTATATTTCTTATATCAATTAAATTATACCTAAGTAATGATCTATGTTGTGTTTCCGCACGGCGGCAATGAGGGATTTCTATGAATTGTATCTTATCAATTTTTTAAATATTGTATCAATCGTTGCGATCTATCGCGCGCATTGCTAATAGAAAAAAAAGAAAACAGAAATTAATACGCGACGTGATGAGTGTAGTCGGAGTCATTAACTAAATTCCATTCGTGATTGGGACCTGCAGCTTCCGGAGATTCTCTTGAGCCTCCGCTCCAGACGAAACGCAGCAATCCATGTATCGCGCAAAAGAAACTAGCGTGCGAAATAGTATCTTTGCATTTTTCGCGCTCTCTGCTAGAAAGCCTCTACTAGAAAGCGCCACTTTCGCCACACTTTACAGGCACGAAAAGCGGGACCTTTCTTGCACGTGTTAGAAAAAAAATGTTTTTCCAACTTTACGGTCCAGAGCCACGATATATAGTCGTATCAAGCCATACGACTTTAAATTAAAGTCATTTGGCTAACTTCATCCAGCTCATTTTCACATCGAATAATGGATTTAAAAAATGACGTCAAACGACGGTCCTTTCTTCGTCACTTGACCGATCGAAAAAATTACGGTAATTTCGCATCACTAATTCCACTCCAGTGCGTCCAAACAGAACAAAAAACAGAAGAAGAAAGCAAACCGTACAGTCAGTATCTCCTCAGATTGAAAGAAATATACCGCTCATATGACGCACAATAGTAATCGCCGATGTGTAATATCACGTAAAGACAATAAGCTCTACCGTTGTTTCGTTATGTGTCCTCGTGTTAAAAGTTTATTCGATGCATCGTCGACGCTACTACCGTCTGCCGCAGCAACAAGTTTATCAAAACAAACATCTCTAACCTCCAAGGAAACCGTTTTCGAACATTCGAAAGTTTCATCTTGTCCTCTTTCCTAACATATAAAGAGGACAAAAAATGCGGATAGCCGCAGAGGTGGAAAATTTTCGTCCCGAAAACTTCGAAGTTCTAAATTTCTACGGTGAGGACACGTGCTTCGCCTGGCAGAACAATCTCCTGGTCGTATTTCCCTACGTCCAATCGATCACGACGCCGAAGCTTCCCCTCGTCGTCGCTCCGTACGACATAAAGAATATACGGTCGTTCGGTGGACGAGTTTTCGTGATATGCAAGCCCTCGGGAGTCTACAAGTTCATGAAGACGCAAAAATTTAGTCTGCTGAGCACGACCGGCATGGCCATTGGTCCAGCTTACTATCAGGTGTACTCGCCCGAAAACAACTGGCTCTACCTTAAGGACAAATCCGTCAAGAGCGACAGACAATTGTTTCCTCTGCAGCCGACTTCGAACAATTGTCACAAAATCTGTGACCTCACACTGAGCCTGACCAATTCAGAATACTCCCTGCGTAAAGCACTTCATCTACTCGAGGAGGGATCCGATGAAAATATTTCCATAATCGCCAACGGCAAGAAGGTATTCAAGATTACGCAGAGAGACGTTCAGCTCATATATCGTTGCGAAGGTGAAATCGTTGATATAGTTGGAATAACGGACGAGGAGAATATTGTAGGTTTCGTTGTTGTCTGCGCAAATTCTGTGGTGCTGGCTTACGTCGTCAAAGAGAAATTGGTATTTGACAAGGTGTACCTCGACGCCGAGGTTACGGGACTCTGCGCAGGAACGAACGTGAGATCCGGCGACACGATTTGGATCGCTCACGTCGACAGATCGCGAATATATTACTCGTCGAAGAATATAAGCACAGGTACTTTTAGGAGAACAGGAACGGAGAGCAAGAGCTGCCTGACGATAAGGAATTACAGGAGCAAGGTATTGATTTGCCTGACGGACAACAGCCAACTACTGGAGTGTCACATACAGACGCTGGGACTCGGTAAAGGGGACGTCGAAGAATTTCTTGACTTGAATCCAGCCATGCTCAAAGGATCCGATCGTCTGGTCGACGAGATTTGTCAGAACGCCAAAGACCTGCAGCTTCTCAACGAGAGTCTTTTGGAAGAGCGGGAGAAATTGAAGAGGATAAACATTTACGCTCACAAGCAGGCGATAATTGTCTTGCCGGACGTCACAGTCGAGAGAATCGCCAATCGGATTTTTCTGAGGATAAAATTCGACTCGGTTTTGCCGATAAATTGCCACGTCGTCGCGGTCCTAAGGGCCAACAAACGCGCAATGTACTGCATGAAATTGGTCGAGGATCGCGAGACCGTCGTCGATTTGCCTGTGGAGAAGGATTATCTGGACAGCTTGCTGACGCTCGGTGTCGATCTCGTCACGTTCGCCGAAGGCTCGCACGCCTGGTGTCTTATCAGGGACTACACGAAAAATCCCAAAGTTCGTAGCGTCGCGAACGTTCCGAAGGACAGAAAGAAATTTTTGACTGCCAAACTCGCCGCGCTTCAGAAACTAATAGGGGAGGGGAATGTAGATATGAAAAAACTCTCCAGCATGAAAAAAAGTATTCGTAGGGAACTTCAAGATCTCTAGCAGGTCGGATTACACTGACCTTTTTTTTAGCCGTACTGAGATAAACCTTAGTTGTCGCGAGGATTATATTACTTTTGGTGGGTTACATTACAGTACTTGTTGGTCTGAGAACCATCTAACTTATCGCGCGAATAATATTGCTTTCGTTCTGTTACTTTATATTACTTGTCGCACGGAGAAAAATGTGACTTGTTACGCGAATTATATTATGTGATATTCAGTTAAATTTCTACAATTCTTGCAAACTTATAGATTCAAATTTATCGAAAGAATGTGATGCTTATAATCGCTGAAAAAATAGTGACACTTATTCAAAAATGTTCAAAGTGTAATTTTCATCTTATGATTCAGTCAATTTTCATCTTATGAATGTTCAGACTATTTATTTTATTTTTTATTTTGTATGTACTTTTGGTCAATGAACGCGAACAGATTTATGAGACTAGAATTTTACAAGAGTGAAGTCGATTACAGCTGGAGCTTTATAAAAAATATTCGTAAAGATTTCGAAGTTGGGCGTACGTTCCTTGCCAATAGGTATTGTTTCCTAGTTCAATAATTTTACGATAAAAGATAATACTTAAGTTCTAATCGTCAAGTAATCGGCAGATGTTTACCTCTAAATCGACGAAGTTAAAAACTCATCGGCTCCTTTTTCTTGATATGAAAATAGCTCTCTTCTTGTAAGCAAACAATAAAAACATCGTGCTATTCTTTCGTTTTTTTTTTCGCTTCCCCGGTTGCGTCTGTTTTCAAGGATGAGCTGACTATAAAACATTAACGCTTGATTAATAGCTTCCTGATAAAGTATTTTTGAAAAAAAAAAAAAAACTAAATAAAACCAATATCTTTGTACAAAAATAGAATCTAGACAAAATATAGCTACACGTTATATATATAACGTGTAGCTATATAAGTTACGTACGGACAAGTCACGTACGTATTCGATCGTGATACTAAGCATAGAGCGGAAGGTTAAATTGCATCTGGCCTCCGGAAGTTACAATGCATCTAATTTTGGATTGCTCAATATAGTATCGCCGTTCGGGCCGTTATTCCAGAAAACAATACATGCGCAGTGAATTTTCTAGAAAATACATTTATTCCTATATTATTGAGAATTTACAAAATTGTACATTTCGGATGGAGGGAGGGAGTTTTTTCCTTTAATTATAGAGTTATACTAGTCGTACGATCAATAATCACTATCGTTGGGTTCGAGATACATTAGTGCTAGAATTCATCGATAAATTGGGTCTTATCGAAACTAAAGTCTCTCGGAAATAAGATTTTTTTCCGATTCACTCTTACACCAAACGAACATTTTTTAAAAGTTAGAACCAATTAAAATACGATTGATCCATACAGATAAGAGATCCATAAAAATAAACATTTCCTTCTATTTTTCAAACTGTTTCCAGATCATAGAATGTTATGCAAAAAAAAAAAATCGTTAAAAAATCATAAACGGAACATAAAGTGATATTTTTTATATAAAAAAAATTATTGTATTATATCGTTAAATTTCCGTTGGAGTTATTGACGAAAATATTATATCAGTCCGAAATTATTATTGGTACTTTCTAAATATTCATTCGGTGCAACCTTCCTTACACAGAACCTTCAATCACATACATTCCAGTCTTAACGTTACACTACCAAACTACTCACGAAGGAGCTAATATTTTACACGTATGCACACGGAGCTTATCCGCAGCAGTAAGTACGAGGACTCTCTCGAGGAACGTCGAAAAATGTTCAATGAATTACACCGCTCGCTCCGTAGTCCACTTTCTATACAATATCGCCGCCAAGCTTTTGGCTTTATTTATTTAAAAATAAAACTGAAAAAAAAGAATAAAAATACAATTCTACGAGAAGAATTTGTAAGTTCGTTAGAGCACTTAAAGTTTCTCCGAGCTTGGCACTTCGATTATGCTACCGATGCTGCAACTCGAGCTTTTCTTTGCCGGCCGAGGTGGGTTTTTCACGCTACCTCCGGTTCTCGAGCTGCCGAGTCTGTCCTGAAGTGCCTCGAGCGATCTGGCCCCTTTCCTCGAGCCGGCGCCGCCTCCGCTCCCGCGTTCGCCACTTCCGGCGCCGTTCGCCACACCGCGACGCCAGAGTTTCGCGAAGCAGGCACGGAAGTTTTCCGAGAATACACCGTAGAGCAAAGGATTAACGACGGTATTGAGCTGAGCCACGACGAGGGCCCAGATGAAATGATGAGACTTGAGGAAGAAATCGGTGTCCTCGTTCGGTCTTCTGCCGTCCAGGTAGATCAACAGCATCACTATCGTGATCGGTAACCACATCACGAGAACCGCGACTACGTTCAGCAACAGAATTCTCACGACTCGGAGATGCTTGTGCAGACGAATCTCTTCGTGATGGGACAGACTTCCGGCCCGACCTTGGCGACCTGTGACTGAGGCTGAAGATGATTTTCTCCCGGCCCAAGGCACCAAAGTACCCACCACCGAGAGCTCGGAGTCCCTTCGTCCACCTGCTCCAGGATCTTGAGCCTAGAGCGAAAATTTATATCGGCATTATTCGCCGTTCAGCCGAGCCGTCATAGATCGACGGTTAATCGAACAATTGATTAGACAAGCAATTCAACGATCAATCAGGCTATTTTTTCACAAATTTATTGAAACATTTGTCAGTAGATCAATTCATTTTTATCGAATTTTTATTGTTATTATTGTTTTTTCATCGTCACGAAGTTGCAGTTTATTTTAAACAAGTCACTGTTATCATTAAATTAGTTTTTTTTTTTTACGTTTTCGAGGGCTGTGATCGATGGTAGGTCTATTGTACAAATTTTCTCCATGACAAGGGAATTCAAGTAGCCGATTCTTCGCTCATAAATCTGCCGGGTGCTCTGACACCGGCAGATTCTGCCGGGTGATCTGACACCATTTTTTTTTCATGAAGAAGAAGAAAAGTAAAAAAATGAAAAGCTCACCTGCGTTACGCAAGACACAGCCCATCGACTCCTGGTGTCGAGAATTCGCTGAAAGATCCTCTGATAGTGATAGACCAGGAGACACATCGGTAGTAGACAGGCGATTATGATTATCGGTATCGTGAAGCACAGCGATATATTTATCGCGTCGTTTTTTGGAAAAACCAACGTGCAGATCCTAACTCCTCCCGCTACATCCTACAAAAAAAGCATTTTCTATAGCATTTTTTTTTACTATAAAGTTTATAACGTATTTACAAAAATGTCACTGTAAAGATTTTTCTTTAGCAAAGACTGTTGAGACAAATTTGTACAACAAATTTATTTTACTAATCACGCACTTTTCTCATTCATCCCTCGTGTATAAAGTAAAAACAAAAAACAAGTTCCGCTTCGTTGGCTCAACAGGTTCCAGCGAGCATGTTTACCCTATCTCAAGCTCTGGTAATATTGCGGGAGCGTTTGAAAGCGCCGGCATTCCGGATGTAACATTGGCAATTAGATCGAACAACATCTTGCAATGCAATCCCTCAATCAGGAATTCTCGGGGCAGCCAGATAGTTCTAGTTTGATGGATTAAGGAAAGTTTTAATGAGAACTTGATGAGAGTGAGGCTGGTGAGACGAGGCTCTTTGATCGCACAGCTCGGAGTATACTGCGTAGACTTCACTACTCAGGATAAGTCGTTCGGAACAAAAACGGGGCTTTACAACAAACTTCTCATTCCCTTAATCCTTCCGCTCCTTCTTCATTCTTTTCTTATACGCTCCCCTTCGATTCCGTCTTACGTAGCTTTGATCTGCTAATACTTCATTATCTCCCTAATGCACCCATTTAATTTCCTTTTGTACCCGCGTTTCTTGTGTAATTGAATGTTCCGATTTACTTCCGGTTTTCAGCTACTCGATGAGGTCTGTCCTAAGGTCTTTCTGTTTTCAGCCGGAAGTCTCGTTTTCCCGTATGACGTCACTTTCGGTCAAAATTTGAGATTTTTAAACCGGAAGTGACGTTTTCCCGTGTGACGTCACTTCCGGTCACAAGCCGAGGTTTTCAAACCGGAATTGACGTCACTTCCGATCATGAGCTGATATTTTCAAACCGGAAGTGACGTCACTTCCGATCATGAGCTGATATTTTCAAGTGATATTTTCTCGTCGTTTCGATAACGGTTCATTCGCTGCTCGGCTTACCCTGTCGTCGAGACAATGCCTCTCGTTACCTTCGACCCTCCGCTCGTATATCTCAGTACACTCGATAGAGTTTTTTTTTTCAAGATCTCACCTTGGGCCTGAACCAGAAGGCTGCTGGTAGAAACAAGGAAGAGCCGATTATCCAAGTGAGAAGGCTCGCCGCGAGTACTCGTGGCCTCGTAAGCGCACTTCTGTAGGGTGCGACGGCAAGACACCGATGCCTGTCCATCGATATCAATGTCAGTGTCCACAGTAGCACGAAGCCGCAAACGAACTGGAAAAAAAAAAAAAATTAAAATTATTATTTTCCCTCTATGCTCGTAGACAGGATATTTTTACAAAGTTAGTGGACGAAGCAATAAATACGTGATATCGAGTAATATTCATGATATCGTGTAACAACATGAAAATTAGCAATAGTTGCACTTCACGCATCTTTCAGGGTTTGCAGGACGAGGCATACATGTCCCGAATTTTCGGAACTATTTCTCGACGCGTCGTCAAGTTTTGCTCGAAAAAATTGCTCGGTACTGAATATGGTCAGCACAGGTCCAGTCAGACAGACACATTGCTTTATATTGTACTAAAAAATGAAAATTAATATCTGCTGTTATTTTTAATAGCTTTTTAATATTCGAAATGGCCTTGTCATTTTTTCAGAGTGTTTTTTCATTCGCGCACCTCGGTCGTTATTCAAAGGAGATGAAAGTTGGTATTTCACAAAATTTGATAATCATCGCGCACCCTCCTTAAAAAATTGGACCGCAATTCCGGGCGCGAAGGTCGAGCCTGGTAAACCGATCGATCATACCACCCGTTCGTCCGGAGAGGCAACTTTTTTTTTCCGCGACTCTTTCCGAAGATTCATTTTTCTCCGAGCCTCTCGACCTACCTCCATTCTTTTGTATATAATCCACGAAAGAGTCTGATACTCTACTACTTTCGTCCGGGCATTCCGTTGCAACCAGGCCAAAGGCTCTGCCGTACCGCAACGTTACGTACGGGCTTTCAAAGTTTTCACGCTCCGGCTACCCGCAAAGAGAGCCACATCTAGCCCCGGCTCGTAGAGCCCATCATTTATGCTTTTAGGTTTTTACCGCAAGATTTTATGACAAAATTTAAATTCACGTAAACATCTGAAATCTTAGTGAACGGAAATATTTGGTCAAAAATATTAGCTCCTCTCCCTACCGGTTTGACGAATTTCAGCCTAAAGTCAAGTTGTTTAAATCCACATTCACACATATCTAGATATTTTTCTAAATCTGAATTTTTTTTTTTGTTTTTTTCATTCAAATGCCATTTTTTTCCAAATATGGTTTTTTTATATTTCGGAACACTTGGAACATGTTTACATGAAAAACTAAAAAAAAAAATCATGAAAACCTAGCTTGCTCTATGAGGAAGTGAAAAGTGTGTAAAAGAGAGAAGGTTTAACTCGCACGCAATTTTTCCTGCTGTGATGGATTTCGGTGACGAGGAGAGAGAAGAGAGGAGATAACAGCGGAGAGAAATGTTTCGTGCGCTGAAGACGAGCCAACAATAATAGCGTCCTATCGGAAGTCTCACGCAGCCAGGCACACGTTATTTCTTCGGGTCTCCGTCAATCGTATAAATCTAATTTATTAACGAATCGAAGCTAATTTACGAGACGTTTGTTATAGTACACAGTCGCAACCAACAGTGTAAATATATTCACTCATGTTTGATCCTCGTTCCTCTACGGAAACATTTCGAGCTAATTGATTTTGCAAATCAAAGTCAAAGGGAATGTCGGCAACAAAAAAATAATAATAATAATTTTTAAAAACGTCTCTTGACAACCTATCGCGCATACGTTTGATGTCAAAATATCCGCGGGTGTGCGTGTTACAGTTATAGAGTAATCCAATTACGCAACTACTCGTGTGTCCGCTGTACTGCATTATTTTTGGATCGCACGTGTTTCCATATTCATAATTAACTTTTTAATAAATGATGAAGTGCGGTCGATACTTCGGTTTGATTAATAACATTAATTATTCAGAATGGGTGCGGTGGATGGTACAAATACTCACGGTGACAGTCATCGCGGAAAATCACGATTACTGAATATTTTAATATTCAGTCTTACGGTCAAAATCAATCCACGAGTGTTTTCAGCAACCAGGTAGATTATAAGTTTTTTTAAATGTAACCTTTATCTGTTCTTTTTTCGGTTTGTACATCGTTTTTGCCGATTTATGTGTATGTTACGCGCCTATATTATTTGAATAAACGATGATTAAAAAATAAAAATAAAATAAGTGGTTAGCGTGCTCGCTTCTGGACCTAAACATTGGAAGGTCGACTGTTCGATTCCCGGTTTCGTAAATATTTCGAAAACAACAACATGAGCGGGACGAAGCTCCAGTTATATACATCGGTCACTCGCACGTTGTAATTCTAAGTGTGAATGTCGGATGTATAGCTGTAGTCGATGTTTACACTCACGGTGAAATGCGAGGAAGCTCCGATGACAGAAACCGAACCTGAGATCGGCTGTATAGGCATAGGTTTTGCGCAGTTTTCCTTTGCCCATGGCAGAAATGTACGGTGGCAAAGGGGGAACTGGCTACCGACGCGGAGAATGATGCTTGAGAACGGGGGAAAATGTAGAAATTATTCATGGAGGCTCGGACACAGTGCTTTATAAATTTATAATAGATTAATTGACGTGAAATGATTGGATACCGGAAACCAAGTAACCAAGGTTCAAGTTTTCAGATCGTTTGCATAAATTCGAACAAATGAAAATGATGACCCTGACGATATCTGCGTGAGAGTAAATTTCATCAAATTATAACGGCTGCGATTTTGCATTGCGCGCAAAGTTCGCCCGGGAAAGTTCCCTTGGAGAATAAAATTCTACAAGTGAACAATTCTTTTTATTCCCAAAGAAGCGTATCGACAGAAATGCCAAAGAGTCGCCAAACACGAAATTTGATGTCATGCAGATATCTTCAGGGTCCTTGAAAGTTCTCATTTGCGTGTAATTTATTTTTTTCAGATTTTTATCGACTGCATGGACAAAAAAAAATAACCAATCAAACGTGAAAATCTCGAAGAACCTCCTCGGCTCTTGAAGAGCATCAGAGCCAGTGAGTTTAAGTAAATACCAAGACGGTATAATGTTTGAAGTTTCAATGAGTTCGTCGGAAAAAGAAAGAAATTGGGGTCTCTCGAAAGATGCACTAGCGAATCATCGACCCGGCGCGAGGAGACTTCTACCCGATTTCACAACAAAAAAAAGAAGAAAAATTGAAAAATAACAATTTCAACGTAAAAGCTCTCCGGGCGATGCAAGACGTGCGATTCCCATTTGTCGGGTAACTGATACTCCCCTGCTTTAGGAACGTTTCGAACCTATTCTGTTGTCGAGCTACTGGGGTTCGAAGTAAAGCGGCGGAGGGAGAGGTATTACACGCGGAACGAGAAATAACGGTAGAACAGGCGGTGAAACTTGGAGAGCGTCGAGGAGGCGCCTCGTCACGGTAAAGGGGGCTCCTTGAAATACATCGGGAAAACAAGCTGGTCGACCATAACGCCAGGTGCGACGGCGCTTATTTTACCGTTGTCGCATTTAACTCGCTCGAATTCCTGTTGTTTGAAATATCAAGAGCGCCGGAGACAGTAGGGAAGGCAATTTTTTTTACCGTCCATGGTATTTCACGCGCCCTGATAAGAAGACTGTCAACAAGATGTCAACATCTTCTACCGAAAGACTTAAAACCTCGATTTTTTTTTTATTTGAGTAAGGAACGGAATAATCGTCAGAAATGCAGTTATCATTGCGAGGTGGAGAGTAAGTATTAGGAGCCGAAAAAATGTGTACCACGAGTCTACAAGTTCAAGGTGTCTTTCGCGGACTCGAAACTAATCTCCGTCGCGAGTTGTCGAAGAGGGAAAAAAAAATTTAAGATTTTTCTCCCTATCACGTAATCTTCGGGTATAATAGGAACATCGAGTTATATGATGCAGATTCACGATACGAAGCCCACGGGGCTTTATTTTAATGCCAGGTTTTCCGATATCCTGGAAACGTAGGGTAAATTTATATATTTTTAGTCGAGTGCAGCGAGGACGACAGAGAGGGAGTCGATCCGCCGTTGCCGATGCAGTCGTTTTCTCCGAGGACTCTGGGTCGGTCCGTGAAGATGCACTTGATCGATTCGCGAATTCGAAGGACGTTCATAAAAATTTATATCCGCTTCGGTACACATCGTTTTCGTACAACCGAAGTACCATTCTTGATGTGAAAAAAAATATCATATTTCTTGATATTCTGTAATGCCTTACAGCATGGAGATAATTCGTCGATGTTGACATGAAAAAAAAATTATATTACCTGCGAGTAGGGAAGTAATCTGCATACGGTGTCGCCCAGTCGCCAGGACTGCGTCAGCCTTGTGTAAGCGACCGCTGGAACACCGAGAGCGAAGAGTAAATCCGCGGCGGCCAAATTGACGAGGCAAAGATTCGTGGGCGTTCTCATCTCCTTGTAGCGAAGAACGCATGCTGCGATGCCGATATTCGCACCGACGGCAACGACGAACGTCACCGCTAGAACGACGACCTTAAATTCGAGGAAGAAACAGATTAGTTCGTTCTCGAGCAGTAAACACAACATGATTTGTTTTTCCTTTTTTTTCTCTTCAATTAACACATTCCGTTGTAGATAATAATCAAATTGCAATACCATTGCATTGGCGTTAGTTAATCTCTCATCATATATGAATTGTAAATTAACCATACATTATTCACATATGAATTGTAAATAAATTCAAATGTATTATATTTCAATATTACGGACAAAATTCGTAGTCAATCACATATGGGACGATATGGGAATTATATACAGACGGTCTAATGCCAAAAGAGTGAACAAGCTATGTTTATACCAAAGCTGGGCAAATACCCTAAATACTTGAAGTACGTATTGAAGTATCAAGTACTTGAAGTACTGAGCGCTGCGTAGTTCTTGAGTACTGATTAATTGAGTACTGGCAAAACTGAATTGCTGAAGTTCTGAGTACTGAGCCCTGACTCGGTACTTGATACTGTAGTACGTACTTCAAGTACTTAGTGTATTTGCCCAACTCTGGTTTATACACTGCCGATAAGCCTTTATGGAATTAGCCCATCGAGATGGTCATTTTTTTCCCAAAAAGTCAAAACAAATTTTTGTCGCGCCATTCGCTACATTTATGTCGCTGTTGTCTAGCATTAAAAGACATAATTTAGTAACGTTTGTTTCTATTAGCGCCACGGGGGATGAAAATGTATATGAAATTACCAAAATTCATTGTCAATTATATATGACTTTGTCGCACGCCTAGAACAACAGTGTAACAATTTGTATGGTAATCCCATAAGAGATGTTACACTGTTATTTTAGGGGTACGATATGTGATTTATATATAGACAGCCTAAGGTCGAAAGGGTAAACAGGCTATGTTTATACACAGCCGATATGCACTTATAGAATTTGACCAACGCGATGTGATCATTTTCTTCCCCAGAAAGTTGAGACCAATGTTTGTCCGGTCATTCGGTTACATTTATTTCACTGTCGTCTAGCATTGAAAGACCTAATTTATTAATGTTTATACCTATTAGCGCCGCAGGAGATGAAATTTGTATATAAAATGGGTAAACAATTATAGATTGTGAGAGGGTCAAGGCTGATGTTCTTGAAACAAACGTCGAGTCTGCAACTGCGAGACGAGAGTTGCTTTCTATAGTTTCCGAGACGAGTACGGAGGGACTAGAGAAGCAAAACTGCGAAGAGGCTTTTTCCTCTAAGAGGGGCTCAATCGTGCACACTCTCACTTACTCAACATACTCTCTCGTACACACTCGACCCTAATACCCTGCGACAAACCGCGCGACCAGGTAGTTCTGGATTATCGACGATATTCTATAAATAGGGAAACCTCGGTATTTATAGTGAAAACTCTTCTCTGATATTACTACCGGACATTATTCTCCGTCTGCTTTAATTAACACTCATCTGAGGATGCTAGGCTCGGACAAATAACCTTGGTAATTAATGAGCTTTCACACGAGGTTGCAACACGATATTAACAGTGAATTATTAAGGGGCTGCACCGGTCGGACATTTTTTGTGAAAAACTAATGAGAAAAAAAATCTTATAAGAGCAAAATCTTTAAGAAAAGTTTACAAACCGATATCTTTAGCTATACTAGTAAGAAAAATATAAAGGATCTTTTTAATGCAACGCGTTAAACGCGTTTTTTTTTTTTTTTTGAACGCAGTTTTGTGTGTTGGCGGCGATCGTAACTCAATGACGTTTGTTTCTATCGACTTGAAATTTATACTGTATAGACAAAACATAATTGATTTTAAAATCTTTAATCATTTTTATCGTTAACCTTTTTTTATTTAATGTTTAAAGACGATATTTTGGGTGAAAGAGTCGATGCGTTACTACAGAGTGACAATAATAAAATTTGTTGACCCCTTAACAGTGCCTCTGTCGAATCTCACGAAATGTGCAAGTCTGAATGTTCAGTTTATGTTATCTTATACACACATATATAATTGATGAAAAGTTATTTTTTCTTTTTTAACCTGCGATTTGCTAGTTTAAAAAATATTAGTATTAGGCCCTAAATGAGACGCAAATTATGAGATATAAAGTATTACTACATCCTGATCTCAACTTTGACAATTTCATTGCACCTGAATTACGTTCGAATTTATTATTACGTTTCCAATTGTGCAACTAGTATTCTTCGTCCCTACTGATAAATTTCATATTTTCATCTATCGTACATGTCGTCGCTACTGCGTATATTCCGGTTCGTCCTTGTCCTCGCGAGATTTATCTTCGATATTCGAGGCTCGAGTTTTTCCTCTCGAGCAGGTGTTACGGGTATCGACAGTCTTCTTCAAATAGCTATCGGTGCATTATAAATAGAATTCCCGGCTGTCGCTGCCGGGGCGTCGATATCACGGCTGCTTTCCTTTCAAATAAACCGGTCAGATTGTCCTGACGAGGGTGAATTGAATTACGAGTCGAAGTTTCACCTATCAGTGGAGCACATCAAACATTCAGCTTTTAAACTCTCCACCCTCGCTTCTCCGTTCCTCCCTTATTGTCCGATGGCGAATCTTGTACCGGCCTTCTGCTCCCCGATAAATTCCCGACGGATTCTACCTACGCGCCAAACGCTCACGGGCGTCGACAATTGTTTTTATAAATAGCTGACGAATTATTACTAGCAAAACCTCGTAATTTCATTCTTAACAGCGTTTTTCACAACATGTTTAGCACAAAAATATTCGTTCTATTTTCACCGACGAAACGTTATGTAAAATGTAAATTACATTGCCCGATACTATTACTGACCGATACGTCCAAGGGTTGTGAGCTATGCATATTTACCCACGACAAAATATTATTTATACATTCTATAAAAAAACGTCGTATTCGCATCTCCTTCAATTACCACGGACACTGAAAAAATATATAGTAAGATCTTTACCGTCCGAACATATTGAGGCCATGTGAAAGATGTACCACGTGACATATGAGTGCGAGAGAGATAGATGCATTTTTCGAATTAATGCCATTTAAAACCTGTTGACGTTTCGGATAAAACGGAAGCAGCATCAAATGCGGTATTAAATTGTGCATCCGCTACTGCTTTTCTTTCCCCGAAAAGTCTATGATCTCTGAATTGCATTCATTACAGATTTTCGTTACTGCCTTAGTCGTTTCACATGTCCTTTAGGCGATATCGAACCTCGACCCAGTCGGTCATAAAAACTGTAATTCATCGTCTTTCGAAATTTTGAAAATCTTTAAAAAAAAAATAGATTGTAGTTCATAATTTCGTTACCGACTGAGTCTGCTTCACGGTGTCATAAATGTTTCGGATAAACGGACATTAAATGTTCATTCGTCTATTCAATTGGCTATAAGCACCCGTTTAATTTTCGTCGAAATAATGACGATTTCGAAGAAAAAGGGGAATGCGTTTTGTTACCGACTGAGACCGGCATGGCTGGCCGGGAGAGTGTTTCACATGGTCTCAACTACACGAAGCTATATCGTTTCGCCATGCTTACTTTGTTCTCCCGAATCAGGCGGTAGGCTTGAATGTAACGAGTCAAAGTTTGCACGTTCTGCGATCCCTCTATCGCCTCGTGCTCGACGTCTCCCCGTCTATACCCACACACTTTTCTCGTTCTTGTTGTGTCCTTCCGGTGGGTCGCCGTTGTCACATGGCCCAGATCTAAGCAGCTACGTTGTAATTTTCTATAGTACGAGGGAAATACTGCTCGTATCTCGGAACACTCGGTGAGACGAACAGTCGACGAATAGAAATCGTGGAGGAGAAGGCGAGTCACGTAATACACGATGTGTGCGACTTTTTTTTTTCATCCATTTTCGCTCTTATTTTATTTTTCTGTATTTCATGCCTGTCAATAGTTCGTTAGGGAATCGTGCCCCTGGGGAAAAAGATCATATATGATTCATGTATAATACATATATGTCATATCTTATATAGTATATTCTGCAAAGTTCGTTGTTTGTTTGTCCCAAGTTTTCAACAATCGTGGGGAATTCCCCTGGGGGCCCCGCAGACCCGGATTATCCTAAGTTCTCCTACGGGACTCGGCCCAAACCCTGATAACTATTCTATATGTAGTACGATAACTATATGTGGATCATATATGAGTCATATATGAACATTTTTTCCAGGTCCCGAAGAAGCTGGAGCATACGGTATTGTAAAACTCGTAAGCTCTACAGTAAACACTCCCTAGGGAAATATTGTATACGATGCGTACATTTTTACTCTCTCTTCACATATGAAATATGTAAGGGGGGAAAGTATTGTAAAACGAAAAAAAAAAAATATTGGGACTGTTTGATGATGATCTAGAAACATGTTTTGCATGTGCGTCAGAATACAATAAGCATTTAACCATTTTCTAATATATACTTTGCTTATATTTGACGGTTAAATAGGCATATTTTTTATAAATATCGACGTGTCCGCTGATTTTGGTACTTCCAAGTGTTATGGGTGGGTGACTGCGTATAATTTTTATTTTGCGATACAATAATCGGTTAAAGAAGTTGCAGACTAGATTTGCTATAATCCTTATCGTTACGTAGCACATCGCAAGCGTGTTAAGCTTTTTCTGTGGTGAGAAATAATAATAAAAAAATGAGGTAGACTCGAGTCTTCTCGTGTCTCGGTGTTGATTTGCGATTTTGCTCCCGCACAGTTTTTCTTCCAGTTTCTATAACAGTCTCATATTTTGTCGCGGAATTCTCAGGGGATGGTGAGACCGTCGGATGGAAAAGGGAGAAAACTTCGAGGCTCGTTTCATCGAAGGGTTGTCGTCTGTTTTCACAAACGAACGCCTCGGATGTACTTTTCCGCCGTGCTAGACGCTTTTATATCGCGGTCCCTCGCGATATATTATCTCGCAATGGACCGAGACAAAGTGTCGACCCTCGAGTCAGAAAGACAGACACACAAGAGCCTACCGAAAGGTTAATAATAATGTGTATTCTACGGCTTTTGGTTCGAAACCCTGTGCCCAACGGATTAATAAACCCTTGGAATTGTTTTTTGTGTCAATTCAAAGCGTCCAAAAAAATATTGCCGGTCCACTTGGTTCGATGTATTTTTTTTTCACGCTGAGCCCAAATCCGGTATTGGTTTTGGCCTATATTGAAGCCGGGCATTATCGCTCCAAAAAAAATAACGTTTTTTTTTGTGTGTGCGGCTGAAGGTCTTTCAGCTTCCAACTTCGGCGTCGTCTAATAGACAATCAAAGCAGGAATCAAGGAACAATAATAACACTCGATATGTTCGGAATTCCTTCTTAGCCCGAATATGAATCTTTTTACGTGCGTATAAAAGATCATTTTTTCGCGAAGTTATTTTGTCACAGATTCAATTCGACATGAAATGTTTCGAGCACGGTGAAAGTCGTCGAGAATCCTTGGGCAGCTTGGGGGGAATTTAGCTTGAAAGATCCTCGAGACACACCGGAAGCAGGATAAACTGATTTACGTTTGGGATATGTGAAATTACGAACAGCAGAATGAAACAGACCGTCGCGAGGCTCTCGTTCGCTACCTCGGCGAAAACTCGTTAACATAAACATCCAAGAGATGCAAGAGAGGGAGGAATAGATAGATTGTGTTATTATTATACCTGAAGGAACTCATCAAACGACGGACGGTTCTCCGGTTTCTGACATAGTCGGCTGTAGATGCCGCGAAAGAGATCGTCTTCATCTCTTCAATGGCTCCATTGCTGCACTTGAGCGATACTCTGAGTGCGAACGCTCCTCTTGTCTCGTGAAATTATAAGAAAATTGCAAATGGGGAAAACTCGATTAATTCGAGGAACTTTCGAACTCTCGAGGTCGAACGGTGAGCGAGAGGAGGACGAGGGAAATAGGAAGAAAAACAACGACGTAGGTCATGGTTAAATAAAGATGTTGGCTCGGGACCCGCGGAGCTCGAGGCAATTCATTAATTAGAAAATCTTGTATCTGAAGCACATCCGTCTGCGAAAAGGTGCTTTTCCTTTATTCCTCTCTCGCCTCTGACGGTTCGCTGCGCTTCGCCGTCGATCATTCTCCATCTGCGGTCCTCGGGATTCGTTCCACTACCTACCACGAAGTCCCTCCAGGCCTGCGGGGTTACCTGCCGAGAGACTCGCCTAATATAGTATATTTTCCGTATTCTCGGTCTCCGAAGCTATCTCACAGAATTTCCATCTCACCCGAGGGTGTGGTGAGATGAATCGATGACCGGGAAAGACAGGAGAGACGCGAGTAGTCGATAGCATCTTAGAGTCAATGCGTGAAATTTGAAGACAGGGACACAGAAAAACTATTACTTCGTCGTTGCCACGATGAAAATTGACAACGAAAAAGCTTTGTCTCGTGATCGTCGTTTACCGATAAAACTTTTCAGATTTTTTTTTTTCGTGAATGGCTGTTATTGAATTTTTTACTGGTAGGATATTCGACACATTTCGAAATGAGTGAAAATTGATTAATTATCTTTTTAGGGGCAAATTAATAAAAAATTTGTTTTTTTTTTCTGACGGCACATGTAGACAAACAGAAATGAGTCAATGCTTTTTTGTATTCTGGGATATCCAAAATGTGTATCTTAACAGATACACATTTTTAACATTTTTTTTTAAGACTTAACAGTCTTCGGACAGTCGCTAAAATTTTATTTTCATTTTATTGCCTTTATCAATTATTTAACAAAATTTAAATAGTCTCCTGTTGTGCACAATCGTACTATGCACTATCGACGTACTATCGAGTACACAATGTACTGTCTAGTCGCCTATTAAATGTATATTAAATAGTCTTGTGCACGACAGCAATGTCCACAATAATCCCAGTGCGCAAAATCATTGTGCATTCCAGGCGTCGAAAAAAAATTGCGATCGGACGGGTTCATCCTTCATGATGGGGATGGTTCTCCCTTCAGTACTTTCCTCACGTCGTCTGAATTCTCCATCGAACCCCCGGTATAAGCGTCGACCAAGATAAATCCACGAAAAATACCGATACCGCAACAGACAAGAACATTCGTCCACAATGATAATAAAAGCGAACATCTTCCTTCCGTTTGGAGATGACAAAAACCTTTCACTCTCCGGTCGATCTTTCATTCAGAGCCATCTCCATTCATTCCATCACCTCCTCCTTTCTTCGCCACCAACCCCTTCTATTTCATGAAAATCTATAAATTGCCACAGCGTGAAATCTCTTGTGTCGGATTCAACGGAGAGGCCGGATATTCTGAGGCTTCATACGTAGTTGACCGGTTTTTTTTCTTTTTTTTTTTTTTCAATGTTCGAAATATTTTTGCGCTTCATTGATGTTTCCTATGCTCGTTGCAAATGCGGGTGTTGTATAAGCTCGATCCGCAGCTGCCATTCGGTCAGCAATTGCTACGACCACCAAACTTCGTAGGCCTAGATTTTATTTTTCGAAGAAGAAACCCTTTTGAGCATCCCTATTTATTTTTACTTTTTTTTATATCATGTGTCTGTACCAAACCGCGCCGGCCCACGATGGTTATCGCTTCGGGCCATATTTACCACTTATCCACACATGTCATATTGGAAATCTGCCTTTACTTTAACTTGGCACGAGTTTCAAATGCGTCCGGAGCGCAATTACTGTTGAATGCCTAGACTGGTCTTGAGACGGAGGGAGAACTGTATTTACTATATAATATACGTACATATACATATGCGTATACTACACATATATCACTGGGCAATAACGCAAGAGTTTCAATGAGGGCCTGCGAGTACATTCAGCACACTTCACACACATAAGTATCGACCGTTGAATGCCAAAAGGGCATGTCTTCCATCCTGAGGCAGGAAAGTTACGTACTTGTGACTCTTAGCACTCGATATACAGCGAAAGCCGTCATCAACGCCGAGAGAAGCTACGAGCAGTGAAGTGAACATTCACAATTCATTCACAATTGCTCCACTCCTATCCACACTCCCTGCGGTTTATTACGATTTTTTTTTTCGCCCCCTCGACCGACCTCATTCGAGAAATTCAGCAGCTCAAACATCGGCGATTGATATTAACGAGCTATGAAAAAAAAAAAAAAAAAAAAAAAAAATGGAGGAGAAAGTAATAAAAAAGAAAGTTGAATGAGAAGTTAATAAGAGGAAGCTTACCTCGACGCCGCTGGCACCCTTTCGATCTCCGAACTGGCTGTAGTAAGTGAAGTAATAACGCGGTCCCCATTCTTCGTCCTCTCCCAGCAGATACGACGAATTCATTTTAGCGACCGATAGACAAGGCAAGCGGTTATCGATTCGTCTGTTCCGTTAATATCCCGGCCTCTCCGCGTGCTTCCGGTTTCAGGTCAGGTCTTCATCGCTTCGAATAGGTTCACGATGATATTCGAGATATTTATACGACGCGAAGCCACTGCGTGCCTCGTTCTATTCGCGGTTCCTCGATACTTCGCGTAACTCGTTGAAAAACTAATTACCGACGAATCAAATTGCAAACAACAAACAACACGGCGGACTCGGACGGCGGAGAACTAGTTGGGATAACGTAAACGAGATTGTTCCCGCGGGAGACGAAGTTCCCTGGAAGAATCGAAAAGGCGAGACGTACGATAACGATTTTATTGTTGAATCGCGGTTAAAACTTCGCTTCAGCGTTTTCGAGAATAAGCCTCGTTAAAGTTTCGCGGTAAAACTTGGGGAGGGACGGGAGAGGCGAGACGAGCAGAGAACAGAACGGACGGGAATCGAATGCTGCGACAATGATGTGGCAGGCAATTTCTCTTCTGTGCATCCAACGTCCCACGGATAATGAACGAGTTCCCTGAAACAAGAGCGCATAAACACATTTACAAATCGCAGACGTTTCGAGATTTACGAGTAAAAAAAAAAAAAAAAAAATCACATGCCGAAATTATTTCGTACTTTGAAATTTTACGAGAATTTGTGGTTGTACGGTAGTCGAGAGACACGAAGCTTACTTATTCCGGTCGTGACGGATCGGACTCTCGTTTATGCTTCAGGTCAGCGCTTTTTTTTCACGGACTCTATGGTGCACGCGTTCGAAACATAGGTATTGGACGGCTACGGCTCGTGATATACATATTGTTTATTTCGTTGCGCCTATTTTTTGCGTAAAACTCTTGCTAGAAGAAGCAAGCATTTATACAAAAATGTAAAAAAAAAAATTCTCGGCCTGTTTTTTTTTTCAATTTCTTTTTTTTTGTCACCAGAGCTATCTTTACGTAAAAAAAGTTCTACGACCATTTCACCGCGAAACTACAGCTCACAGCCGCGTCCCGTAATTTTTGGCGTAAAAGATTGTGTGATTAATAAAATAAAAACACAATTATCAAAATTGTAAATCTCGGAAACTATCGATCATAAGTGATATTATTTTAAGGTAAAACTCATGCTAGAAATTATACGGCATTGATGAAACAAATCTCGTGTCTCTTCAATTTCATTAATGCCGGTTTTAAAAAATTTATTTTCGTTGTAACTTGAGCTATCTTTACTGTGGATCTGTAAGAAAAGATTCATAGCCATTTCACCGCGCAACTACAGCTCACCGCGGCGTCCCGTAATGTTTTATGCAAAAGATTGTGTGTTTTTATTCATGAAGAAACACACAACTATAAAAAATCTACATCTCGGGAACGACCGATCGTAAATGATATTACTGTAATATTTAGGTCCCCTAAAGACTGCTCAAGTCTTTACATTTTATCTCTTACAATTTCGCGCAAGAAGCTAATAACTTAGGTTGAGTGTTTCAGTTTGACGTACATAGGAGGTTGATGGAATGATCTCTCTGTTCGCTGACCCAAAGCCCTTGCGAACAAGATCCTCGACGGATGGAACGGGTGGAACGAAGCGAGCGAGCACCTCTCGAGGTACCCCACCCATAGGAGAACAATGAACGAGCTATCATTTTATCACTCGACCAAAGTAGGTTTGGCGAATCATTGTGCAAAGTTAGTCGGATGTTTGAGCGTGAAGATGCTCTTGGAATGTCGAGCTGCGCGTCACAAAAGCCAGTATTTGCAAAATGTTATCGTGTATCAAAGCTACATTGTGTTTGTCCCTCCCGCGAATGTCATAGCTCTGGCACACCTCGGAAATTTCATAGGGTCGACCTAAAACCGCGACCTCGACAGTCGTGGATTTTTTTATTTACGGTATCAAAGTCACGCAGCTTCAATTTATCTGTTCAGATATACGTATAGTGAAGTGAAGTGATAACGAGTCATGAAAACAGTCGGGTTTTATCTCCGAACCATATTTCGAAATAATTTTGTTTACCATTTTTTTTTTCTACTATTCCCTGCAATAGGTAGATAACTGGTCCCTCACATACGTTACATTAGGGCAAACAGTTTTCAGTGCATATAATCGAAGATACAAATGTCCCACTGCACTTACGCACAAAAAGGCCAGCAGATTCATGTTCAACGCACAAAAATACGTCGGAATACGTCGCATAGATAAGATCGCCAATTAGCGGACGAAACCACGTTCGTAACCACTGTCACAGTGTCCGGCGCTTCTTCGCCCCGAACTAAAGAACTCCGAGGGTGAGACGAAGGCTCCATCAGCCTCGTTTTCCCGCCAGATAAGGGACCCTTTTCTCTTGTCCGGAAAGACTTTACGACACTCGATTAAAAAAAAAAAAAAAAAAATTACCCAGCACTCGGCCGTTATTTTTTTCTTCCATAAATTGTGGTGGATCGTGATATCCTTATCGTAGCAATTAAACAGAGGTATATAACCGTGAAGAATCGCAATGATCTCTTTCTTATTAGTTCAACATCCACCGCCTCTAATTAGGCCGACGCTGACCGTTTTATCGGGCCATTAATTTATTATATTCGGTTCTGTAAGTCAATTTTATTATATGCGAATATGATAATGTCAACATTTCCAGTAAAACAAAAAAAATGTGGAGAGGCTTAATTTTCGAGGATTAACGTCCGTATCGAATTTTTCCTCGAATATGTTCTACGTAGATCGATAGAAAGGAAGAGGGGCCAAGAATAAAAAAGTTCCACCTATCAGACCCACTATTTTTGGCTTCGTTTGCTCGAGCATGGTGAACACGCAAATCGTCGGCAATTTTCGTCGGGGTCGTTTGCACTTACGTCGTTAGTCGGCTTACTCCGCGAAAAAATGTCTCGAATTCATTTGGAGACCCGGAGGAGAGTGGGGGAGGAATACACACACAGCCGTGTATAAATCATGATCCCCCTCGACGGTAATCTACTAGTATAATGCCGCTACGTTGATGACGTTCAAGTTTTTCGCTTCTCGTTTCAATCCGCCTGATTTGATTACCCGCCGATTGTGGCTCCGTTTAATTTATTCCTCGGCATCTTCGCGAGTCTCCGACCTCATCTCGCAGTCCTCTTTCGTTCGTTTACATTCTATCCCCCAACGAATCGTAATCGCATTCTCGGAAATAATATCGCGTACTACGTTCGGTACGCCACTCAACTACGTCCCTCGAGCCTGCTTCGACGGATATAACGTGGACGTCCCGCCTGACGAGGACGACCTCCGACGCAGTTTCCTTCGGAGAAACCGCGCGTAAAAAGAAAATAAAAACGAAAGAAAAATACATGGGGAAAAGGCAGACCTCGACGAGGCACAGGATTCGCGGGTGACAGGCCCTCAGAGAATTCGCGTCAAGATCCCTCGCGGTACCTTCGTCATCGAGGTAAAAGAGTTTCGAGGCGGAATAATAATAATAATAATAAACAGTTTAGCCGCCCGCTTTTTTTTATCAATAATTTATTAAACAACTTATCACTGTGGCATCGAAGTTAATAACGTTGCTCCAACGAAACCATCGACAGCTGTCGCTTTCGCGTAAAGTCGCTCTGCTAGCGACGGTAATTGAATATAATATAATGGATTGTTACTACTGAGCGAAATAACAAAGCGCGTGTTTGGTTTTGGGGCGGGTATTATTAATTACAATCATAGGTAAATATCTCGAGCGCTGACAAAAGTCTGCTCTCTGAGAAAGTCAGGTCAAGACTTTCGCCATCTCGGCAATCGATAATCTGAGCGTTTATCATTTGTCATACCGAGCTATTCCAGTCACCTGTTTAATATCGTGTTTCTCAGTCAATCCTCATTTCTATATTCGTTGCAATATGCGTAATATAATAATTCGTCATCGTTTCGCGAGGAAAGCAATTAAGGGGAAAGTGACAGTCGTCAATGATTCCGTTGAAGCAACGTTCCTGCCTTTCGTGTCTTTCGCGACTCTCGTGATTTGGGCATTTTGTTAATTTCTTATTTTAATCTATGTAGAACAGGTATTCCGAAGAGATCAGCGTTTTATGCAAAGGAATCTGTGTAATTCCGTGCAATAAGTAATTCCGTGTAAACATCATGTCAAGGATTGTTTCCCAAAGGAAGGTTTAATCATTTTGGAGCCTTTGATGCCATCCTTGGCTCGTGTATAACCGAACGTAACGAACACGTAAATACGTAAGTTAAGTGTAGTACGGGCAAATATAAAGCCGGCGAGGTTGAACACGGGGCTCGCAAACGATAATTACTACTGCAGCGAGGCAGAAAGGGAACAGTGTTGAGGTCGTGTTTCCTCACAGGTGACCGAGGCACCGAGTAGTCCGTACATAGAGTTTTAAGGCCGGGCAAGGGTGTGTCAACGAATATATGACGATACGAAAAGCCCCCGCACAAGCGAAACTGGCACTCGACTCGGATTAATGACTGCGTTCCAGCACGCTATTTTTATCAGCCGGACTACTTTTCTGTCAGATCGATAAAAAAAAAATATCTGCACAATACCTTCGAGCTTCTAGACGTTTAGAGCGGAAACGTAACTCATCCAGGTTTAGCCTGGTTCGCTTCATTCGAAGAGTGATGTAATGATCGAGCGGAGAGTTTGGGGAGTTGTAGATATTAGTATTGCAGATGGACGGGCGAAGTATCGAAGAGAGAAAACATATGGTGATCACCGGGATTCGAACCCGGATTAATCGGTTAGATGAGTAAGAGCGCTAACCACTGCGCTAATGTCACCCATGTATTTCTCTCATTCGAATCGTCCTCTTATATGCGATGCAGGGCCGTCACAGTGACGAGGATAATCGTTTCTGTGACACCTTCAATTTTACGTCGAAATTCGTCAACCCTTTAGAAGTAGCGACGTCTGAAAGCGTCCCAAAAAGAGTCTAATGGACGCGGGTTGATGCAGGGTCTTGCGCCGAAGAGTTGGCATGGAACTGCGATTTGTGAAGGGTTGATTGTTGAAAAAGAGTGGGCAAGTAATTTAGATTTTCCAGTCATCTTTCCAAAACCCTTTCCGTCCGTTGGCTTCCGAAGACATTTAAAAAAATGTCATCCGCTTTTATTTTATTCCACATTTGTGACGACACACATTGTTCCATCCTACTGCGTCGGCCCATATTGGCCACTCTCGCTCTACGCCACGCATGGAAGATTCTAAACTTAGAACCCTTCGTGCTTTCGACGGCTGTCGAAAAATGCATGAGCCATTTTCGAGCGGCAAGACGTCGCCATGCACTTGCGGGCACGAGCCAGTAGACAAAAAAAGAAGAGACTGGACCGAGCATTATCTTTGCTATCGCAGTTCTTTCACTTCCACTTTTTCCTTTTTTTTACCCGAGAATCAACAGCACCGGTAGCAGCAGCGAGAGCCTGCAGACACGCGACGTCTGGTCTTAAGGGTTGGTTGCTCTCGAGATGCTGGCGAGCTGCGTCGGGATGAGACAGGGGAAAAAGGGTGGCTCTCTCGTGGGCGACTCATAACTGATCGCGTAGACGCTGCAGCTTGGTTATACAGCTCGCTGGCTCCTCTATTCGTACAAGGCAAGCCTCGGGGTCACG
The DNA here is from genome assembly GCA_958510785.1 of Exephanes ischioxanthus. Lineage (NCBI taxonomy): Eukaryota > Metazoa > Arthropoda > Insecta > Hymenoptera > Ichneumonidae > Exephanes > Exephanes ischioxanthus. The sequence goes on along the minus strand of OY294020.1, from coordinate 6,165,853 downwards.
CACCCGACTCAACTTATTCACCCCTCCGTTCCCTTTTAATGTTTAACGAGACATCGAACTTTTGCCGAGCATGCTCGCCCGAGATGTTCACGACCTCTCCGAACTTTCCGAGCTTCGAGAGGTCATATGCCATTCTTTCTTCTATTACGTGATTTTTTTATCGTTCATTCTCGCATATTGAATGAAGTGACATATTTCCGGTGTGACGTCACTTTCTGTCGAAAAAAGAGATTTTCAAATCGGAAGTGACGTATTTCAAGTATGACTTCACTTCCGGGCGAAAAAAGAGATTTTCAAACCGGAAGTGACGTATTTCAAATATGACGTCACTTCCGGTTTAAGAATAAGATTTCCAAACCAGAATTGACTTTACAGAGAGAAAATGTTGCATTTTTCTCTGGAATGTATCTCGAATGCAATCCGTGACAGAAACACGGATGAATTGAGGAACACACGGATTATATTGTTTTGAAGTACTATCGCGCTGCTAGTAAAGCAACTGCTTGCGAAAACTGACGACGGTCAATGATTTCGTCGGCGCAGCTTTGCTGCCTCTGATGGCGTAGTTTAATAGTCTCGTATCCTATAAATTTTATACAACGTATTAATAGTAAAGAGTTAAAAATGCAGAGTTGCCGGTAGGATTACGAGCCTCGGTATAAAGGGAGCCCCGAGCCGGATAAACACCCACGTCGTCGGTGTGCAGGATCTCTCGCCGTGAGTGATGAAGGGTCGAGAATGGAACTAGAAAATATAAGTATGACAGAGGGAACGAGAATAAAATGTTTAATGCTTCGGGGGAGATGCATGCGTCAACAGCGTCAAGAGATACGAACGAGCGTTTACCATAATACAAAACGGGTGGATACGAGTCCCGGAGACGGATAACAATTTCGCATAATACGTTATTGTATCCCGTTTTTTGCAAAGGGCACATGAGATCTGCACATACATGCACATCCACACAGGTCGCCTCTCTTTCCGTCGTTATACCAACGGCCCGCATCGTCATATCTGCAACGCATGGAATGGAAAAGCTTCGTCGTACCCTCGTACTTACTTCCGATGGAGATGCTCTTTCCTCTAGGTACTTTTTTTTCCTTGCAAATACCACCGTGGGCGGTGTTATTAAATTAATATGCATTTATCTCAAGCGTGCCCTTTCGTTTCCCGTGATGCTTCGAGAGCTCCGCCGTTGGATTTACACGCTCATTATTATTTTTCCCCACTTCCATTTAATCTCAAACTGGATGAGTCTATAGGTACATTAATCTTTAGCTGTTGAAATGAACGGTGTTGGGAGTGTAGAGAGGTACTCGAAAGCAAGTATCGAGAAAGCGCCACTCGAGGTGGAGTGAATTATTGACGGGTTAAAGAAAAGAACAAAATTATGGATTCTTCTTGTTTCTCTCGGAGATGGTCGATGTTTCGAGGAGAAGAGCGATTCCGTCTAAAGTTCAATTCTTATTATTACTTAATCCTAAGATTTACATTGAATTCGAACCTAATTTAGTGATTCCTTCACATCGATCACGATCGATTGAAAAAAAAAAAAGAATTTGACTATGGAAAATAATCGCTGAATCGGATGAGGCGTTCTTGACAAAAGGTCCGAAGAATTATTGAAATAGCAAAGTCTTTAATTTATTGTTAATTATTATTATTATGCGTGATAACATTTTTTTACACTAAGGTAAAATTGGTAGTTATGGTCGGTATTTAATTGATTTGCGTGCTAATCGATGTGGGCCAATTTCCTAATTTTTACCCCATCATTCGCGGAACATTTAAGGGGTTAAAATTGGATTCACTGTGAGGATGGAAGTATTTTAAGATTCATATCTGCGGTTACGTATGTTCCAAAAGCATTACGGTAGGAGTCCAGACTGGCCGACAGACGTGACGTGGCCGCGATTTCGTTGCTGAATGCTCAATCGTAATATCTCGCACGCATGTGCTTGACCATATTTATACGATCGGTACAAACGCACCAATCGTTTCGAAGCTTGCGTCAATCTACCATTCGAAAATTGGACCGACCGCGTGATATTTCACGGGCTGTCAACGACTAACCAAAAATGATAGCGAAGACAATTCCGCGCTGTGCTGGCGTTCGGCGCGCCAACGCGACGGTACACCGACGGCAAGGAGTCCGAGATTATACTATACGTTGCCCGGCGGTCCTCGATGGTTGGAACTGTTGGAAATCGCCTAAACAACCCACCTCATTTCGTTTGGAGTGACGTTCGGTAATTACAACTCGATTTCCCGTTCTCACACACTCATGAACTGACAGTTTCACGCGGTTACTAATTCACCATTCGCTGATCGTCCGTCTGCGGCGGCGCCGTCCTTCCGGTGGTTACGGACGTACTTGAAGAAAAACAGTTTTGTCGCTCTAAAAACATGTCGACCGCAGATAATTGTTGTAAAAAAAATTGACTGCAGCCCAATATTTACCACTGCAAAAAGTAAGTTTTTTTGGTCATGTATGGTTACTTTTCCATATAAGTAGACAAATTAAATAAAGTAAGAAAATGTGCGTTATACAAAAATGTTAAGAAATAAAAAATGGATAATTGCTTTGAAACAGCAATTGCAATATTAAGATAAGCTGTTTATCTTTCATCGAGCTGCAGAAATGTTTTTATGACGTTGAATATACAAAGGCGATTGTGTACTTTGCAGCAATATACCGAGATCAGGATTACCGTTCGGTCTTGATGCTGTAGTTTTCGCCATGAAAGACACTGTTTCACAATCCCATTGATATTCGAAACGCACTTAAGATCCCTGACCGGCCAACGGTAACTGGGTTTGATTTTTATTACAATCTGCTCCAATCTAACCGGTCGCTCGGTGCAAGTGACTCTTGTCCCAACACTCTGTTGAGTAAACTTTGATTCTAAGTCGATTTTCTAAGAGTAACCGCAATACCGAGCGTTCTATGCGCATAATGAAAGGACGGAGTGCGGCCGGCTTTCCTCAAAACAACTCGATTTCCGATTCAGAGCCGAGAGGTATCGGTGCTGTCGATGTAGAGTCGAAAATTCAGTTTTGGGAAAGCCCAACCGTGCGCCAACCCTCCATCAGACACAAATAACTATCGATATTATGGTTGGTTGTGGAATATCAAACAAAAATCAACCTCCGAGAGGTTGGAATCGGAGTCGATTCGGCGCATCGATCGACCGGTTGGTTTTCGGTTGGTCGGAGCGCGAAGATTCGATATTCAAAGAAACTAATGGGACCTAAATTCGGCGCAAATATACCTGAGCATTTCCGCGAATCTCAGCTCAGAGTCGCGCGTCGAGGAAAATCGATTGAACCGTGTAAACGAAAATTTTTCTTTCGGTGGAGATAAATTTTTCTGTAGAATTTTTCTTTTCGCTAGCTCGTCGAGTCCCTTTGAGAATAATTCAGCAGACTGGAGTGTCGAGGCACTCCGAGCTGTGACACTCTCCGCCCACTTCGCTTGTCGGAGACTCTTACGAGTAAATGCTCTCTGCCGATTCATCGAATAAAACAAGAAAGACGATGTCGACTTCCAAACCAAAAGAACCAAAAGAACCAAAGAAAAGGCCATCGTCACACGCCGACGTAGTTCTTTTCGTCGCCTATCATTCTCGAGGACTGCGCGACAAGCGTCGGCCAGCTGTCTGTTCTCAGTTAGAAATAAATTCGTCGAAATTCAAACGACGAGAAAAAAAGAAAAAAATTGGCTCTGCTAACGGGACGCTGGATGGTTGAACGAACGAGAGATAGCGGCAGAACTCTGGAGAACGTCCTAGCTGATGTCTCGTCCGGGAGAAGTTTATCTACCGTATATCGTGAGCGACCGTCCATTATTCCGCGCGTCTGTGAGTGTGCGAACGTCATCTGTCTGCACGTTTCACTGCCTCGACGACGACGGAATATTATAACGGTTCTGCAGAGGATGTTTCAAAGATCAACCGTACGCTCCGCGTGACTAAAGCCTTCGCAGGAATTTACATTTAACTTTGAACACTACCTTCGACCTTCGGTCGTTGATCACCGCGATCAACGACAAAAAACATCGTGAGATAAAGATTTTTTGTTTTTATATTTTAGTGCGTTATGAAAACCTCACGTTTCAATATAGAATTTTCGAAAAAATTATTTCATCGACGTCAAAAAAATCGGAAAATAAATGTTTGTTTAATTATCTTTTATTTCTTGCATCTATAATTTTTTAGAAACAATTTTTTGCCAGAATTTGAGAATTCGGAGCGGCTAAGTCAATGGGTTAAAAGAACATTGCAATGTTTAATTTTCGGACTTAATCTATCTGAAAAATCGTTACTGTCTTTTCAAACTGACTCCCCGCACAGAAGAGAAGCGAAAATATGCGAAAAATATGTTTTTTAAACATCCAATTTTTAGCGAAATATAATATTCTTCGTATAAAATATATCGTATATGCATATATAATTCATAATATAGGAATTACATGTTAGGATTTTTCGTAAAACGTATATTTACCCTATGAAAAATATATTTTTGTATATACTTTTTTTCCACGAGGATTGGTCCATGTTTTGTCAAATATCGTATATAAACCGCTGGATAACAGAAAATTCTTCGCACTACACGGCACCACAACGCGTTTCCGTTTAATTAATCATCCTCATTTTTACATTAAATTTTTCCGCGTTTTCGAGAACCTCGAGAATTTCGCCTTCGAGAATTACCAGAACACAAAACGCACCCGGTGCACCAAACATAGTATTATCGGGTTGCCAACGGCCTTGCAGGGCAGCCCTGCAGAGCTCAACTCATCTACAAGTTTTAATGGGTCGTGTAGATGTTCCCCATATAAAGACTGCAGGATACATTTTCTACCCTGTTTGTTTTAATATATTCCGGATAGAAATAAACGAGAAAGTCGTGGGGATGCTCGGCACAAGGGATCGTATTTATTACCCTGTGAATACTATAAAAAGAAGAGTTTCCCAGATACGAGACTCAAAACGGAAATCACATGGACCACGCGTAGGTCCACGTATTTTCTCGAACACTCATCTAGCAATTAATCACCCAGCGAACGAACCGGAGATCCTCTTCGTCCACCGATTCTCGTCCCTCATTCACGGTCATGTGCTCCATGCGTTGTTTGCTCCACAAAAATAATTTTTTTTCCTAACGACGTAACTGGAAAATAATTTTTTGTCTAATGCCCTAACTTTTACCGCAATCGATAAAAGATCGTGTCTAATTGCAATTCTCTATTACTGATGTCACAATCAAGTTTGCAACGAATCTGCAACGTTTGCAACGGATTCGGATTTAGCGCAAAAAGAAACCAATTTTTTTAGGACCCTTTGATTTTGTGTCAAAAAGCATGCACGATTATTCTTGAATTCGATCATATCCTTTTTCACAATTTTCCAAAACGAAAACCAAGACCAAAAAAAAAAATTCTAAAACTCCGTTGAGTCGGCTATCTTGTCTGTTTTTCCTTGCTTTATTTTTTTCCCCCTTACTTTCCGAAAAATTGGCTATAATAATACGCTACAACGTATTTTAGTAGTTCGTGTGAATAATTTGTTAGTCTGATGTATTTTTAACGCTGATCACAAATCCGCAACTTCCTTTAATCCCTAGCTCAATATTTGATACGGAAACTCGCGGTCGAATGTAAAAAAAGAAAAGATTATTTTGGGCCATCGCCCGGCATTAAATTATTTTTGAGCGCGTGAGCCGCACTGATACTGCTGGCAACATTAAAGTTTAACAAAGTTCTATTTATCTGGTAGATAGAAATAAAGTTTAACAGGACCAACCATTTTTTTTATGTCGAACAGTATCGCATTCCGGGAGTTAAAAAAACGCACGTAGTTCCTGTGTCCGACTGACCGCCAACATCCGGCAAATGGTTAAAAGTTGAACGTGATACACACTTTTTTCCGTGCCCTATCAGAGATGTCCCGTTTTATTTTTATTTTTTTTTCGCACGCACGAATCATATCCGGTGTAAAATTTGCGACAGGACACTTTTTCATTCGTTCAACCGCGATATATGATCGCAATAATATTTCAACGTCGCACGCGCCCGGTATTAGTTTTTTTATTTTTGCATTCGCCTATTTATTTTTCCTCGTTCCTCGGAGCCGTTCCGCGTGGCACTTAGATCGTTCATCGCAGGTACTATGCACGCTTTTTCGCTTTATTCGCGAAGGCGTACGACAAGAAAATACGATAGAGGGTCGCTCGAGTTTCGCGAGAGTATACTGAATTTCTCATAAGACTCGACGTAAAGCGATCGCAAATGACAGTCTCGCGGGTTGCCGCGAAGACACAGCGAGATTTTATACGGAAACTCCATTATGTCCTCGGGAGAGCAGGGGTCTTTTATCGTTCATGACAAAATAGCTCAGCGTGAATACGCTGAAAATAGGCAAAAAATTTGATATCCTCATCATTTTTACGCGAGATATCATTATATATAGGTTTTTTATTATTATTAATTTAATTTTTTTTTGTAGGAAAATATTGATTCCGGTTTAATGCATTAAAATTTATGATCGTCGATCAGCGAGTCGATTGGAACTTTGCACGCTAACGAATTTTTATAGAGGCTGCGAGCGGTTCGTCGTCGCGATGTAATGTCAGGTTAGATTGAATTGTCAAATTCAACGGAACGTATCGGAAAACTGGATTTTAAGCAATTACCGAGAAGCGTCTTTCATGATATGTTATTTTATATAGGTTTTTGTATTACTACGAACTGGAATTAATTTTTTATTTTTTTTCAGAAAAATATCGATTCCGTTTTCGTGCATTAAATGTTATGATCGACGATCAGCGAATCCAATGGAATTTTGCAGGCTAATGCATTTTTATAGTTGCAGCGCGCGGTGTGGCGTCGCGATTTGACGATGATTTGCTGACTTGTCAAATTAGACGCCAAATATTGAAAAATTGGATTTCAGGCGATTGCTGAGGCGTGCCTTTCGCGATATGTTATTATACGTAAGTTTTTTTGAAATAATTGTTGATTTTTTGGTTTTTTAGAAAAATATTGATTCTGGTTTAGTGTATTAAATTTCATGATCAATGATCAGCGAGTCCATTGGCACTTTGCGCGCCAATGAATTTTATAGTTGCTGCAAGCGGTTTGACGTCGCGATCTAACATTGTTCTGTTGAATTGTGAATTTTAATAGAACATATAGGAAAATTGGATTTTGGGCCATTGCCGAGAAGCGTCTGCGTTCGTACTGCATATACGGTGTGCATGCACAGAATTTGCTGGAAACTTTGAATTCTCAAGCCGCGAACTCCATTATCTACGAAGCACCCAGTCAAACGAGCACGGCGGAGCATGGGAACAGCTTCGCGTATTAAGGACAACGTCGAACTCTTCCACACAGCGTGTGAGTAAAACGATGTTAAATACTTCAATCATTCTTCGCGAACAGTTCCTCGGTCCGAACTCCGAACAGTCGACCACACGATTGCGTCATTCGAATTAAGGAGATCTTACGTCACTTGAACGTTTTTATAAACCTTGCCAAATTTTACTTCTTAAAGTTTGAAGTCCAAGTTTTTAGGGTGACATTTTATTCCAAGTTTTTCTCTCCAAAGGTAGTCTCCAACTTTTTTGTTTTTTATCTTAATAAATAATAACAATAGGTAAAATTTTTTATTCTCGAGATAATAATACAATCCTCGATAGCCGTGTTGCAACTGTTCGATTACTTTTCAATTTACGCTTTAAAACATCCCATTCAAAACGAAATAAATTCTCTCAGTATTCATTCGTTTTATTGATTTTCCTATGAATTTTTTTGTGAAAGAATTATAGTTTATTTCAAAGTGGCAGAGTCAGCTAGAAAACTAAGAAACCAAGATCACTGCTGACAAAAAATGTCGATATAGAACCTGGTGAAGAGATGAACGAGGCCTTAAGAAATTGAATTAAAAATACCTACCCAATTTAGCTGCCTTTTAATAAATTATTATAATTATTAAATTGGAATTATTTCCCATCTATTTCAGTGAACAGTTAATAATAATGATTTATTCATCGCACAGTAACTCAATATTCCCGTCGATATACTGTCTCTCGATGGAATATTGATTTTTTCTTCCTAAAATAACACATTACAAATCCCACTATAGCACATAATAAATTCCGAACAATCGCTCAATTACGTTTTGAGCACTTAACAATATTTCGGCTCCGTGGCTAATTCGTTTATTTCTCGACGGTTCGATTTATCGATTATCCACGATATAGAAGGGGCATCGTTACTTGTGTATCAGCGAGATATGGTATATCGGAACCATCGTGCTTATTTTATATATTGGGCACCTGTTGAGTTTAGTCGTTCCGGTGCTTCGGGTCAATTCACTTAAGTAAATGAAAAAAGAGCTGTCTGGCTATATATAGTACATGTATATACATAGCATACAAGGTGTATATTGCGAGGATCTATTATTGTATCGACACCTAGTCCAGTGTTTCATTATGCAGAGTGTTGACTCTGTTGAGAGTGTCATCGCTTCTTCATCGACTCGGACTTACCTTCGAACTAAACGCGGTGATACTTAGTCAACAAAGTTGAATGGTCGAAGCTTCGTAATTGGATTTGCGTCTTCCATATATATATATATATATATATATATTTACATATGTATGTATATACTTGCAGTCTTCCTTGCGAGTGTTTAGAAGGATGCGCACACAAGATGACTCAATCTTCCCAATCGATTGAACTTCAACGTTCGACTCTCAGTCAACGTGATCAACAAAATTTTCACGGCACGTTTTCTTCTCTTTTACTTGCGGTTTTTTTGTTTTTTATTTTACATTACTCTCGTCGGTGCTCGAAGTATGTTGTTTTGTATAGAATTTTTTTATGAGTTACGCGTTCAATTTTATTTAAATTTAAAAAATCATTTTTAGTCGTATTCGGAGTATTTCGGAGGCGAGAAACTTCTCAGAGTAGCCCGCCGATGGTTTAGGGTTCGCCGGGCTTCGATAAAGTGTCTCTTAAGATCTTCGAGGGTCCCGTTACGGCTCCGCACATCTACTTGACAAATTGTCTTTACGGCTGTTAAACTCTCAGACGCTTCGCGGTCCGGCATCGTCCGGGCGCGAGTCGCGATCGGTTTCTTTATTCGATAGCTCGGCAACATTGTGCGGCGTTAAATTCGCATCACGGAGAATACGATCGGGACGAGGGTGGCGATCAATCAAGAACTCGGTGATCATCCCGAAAAATATTTTTTCGCGGTACATTATTATCATTATTATTTATCCATAAACGAGGATGAAATTATTATTTTTTATTGCATGGCTTGTGAATTAAAATTTTGGTCGAAGAGTACAATTTTTATTTCCGGTTTTTGTTCGACAAACGGCGGATGAATTGTTTAAACGGAGTCGCTCGAAGTGCATTCGAAAACTTGGGTGCCTTCTTGGTGGCGGAGAAACGCACAATGAGCCGTTTGGTCGCCACGACCGGCGCACGTTTATTCGAAGAGGGGAAGCGCGGGTAAAACGTGGCGGGAACAGCTGCTCCGAGCTCGGGACACTCGTTCTAGCATGAACGGTTGTAGCCGACTGGATGAAACCCGCGTCCATCATCCATCCGCCACCCTCCAGATAACGCATCCCTACTCCTCTCTATCGCTCCGTCCGTATGCGCCGCTATACAAAAAGCTTGCATGACAATGCGCTCGCGCGGTCCTTCATACAGGTTTTTTTTTTGCCACCCTCACGTGACTTTCTTTTGTACTTTCTCGCGAGTGTTTCTCTCGGCGAGAAGCGTGCGGGGTGAGATTACGGTAAAAAAAAAAAATAAATGAAAAAAGGTTGCAGGAAACAAAAATGCGTATTCTTGCGAAGACCGCGTGAGAACGTCGCGGCGAAAGAGAAACAGAGAATAAAATAAAGTTCCGCTGTGTTCGTAAAAAAAATTGGTCGTGGGCGAAAGTCTCCTCGATGAATGGAAAAAAAAGAAACGGTCAGAAGGGTCAATAGTCCTCGTACTTTCATGAACAATGAGAAGAATGTATGAAAGAGAATGAGCGGGGAGTACCGCAATTATTTTTTAATTTCCGTCGAGAGAGGAAACTAATTTGTTTTTCAGTCGCAAAAATATGGCTACTCGAGAGTTCCTTTCGCCGGAGCAATGGAGGAAATGTACACGACGATAATAGATGGTCGAGGTCTTGGGAAAATTACTGCAATGCGAATATATTACTTTCACAATTTTATATGTAATTTTTCGTTTTCTTCTACGGACACGGACGAAAATTGTACGCGACAAGTGTATTTAAAAAAACAACCAATAAATTATATACTTTTCATATACCGGAAAATATATTTTTACAAATACTTGCTCCGGTATATCCGTCGCATATATTTAATAATACAAAACACCTACAATTGTCCGTTGAAAAAAATGATATTTGATATACGAAAAATACATTTTCGCATGTACTTTTCCTCGGGGAAAATGTTGGTATTATTGTCTATAACTAGGATACTCAATTTAGTGCAATTATAGAATAGAATAGTGCCGTTTATGTAATTATCGTGATAACAGACGTGAGGCGATCAATGCACATTATTTATTTGTTTGTCAGTAACCGGGATATCTTGACTTAGTGAAATTGTAGAACAGAATAGAATAGAATAGTGTTGTTTATCCAATTATCCCGAAAACAGACGTGAGTCGATTAATGCTCATTATTTATTTGTTTGTCAGTAACTGCGTTAGAATAACTTAGTTAAATTATAAATAAGAACAGAATATAATAGTTTTTGTAATTATCGTGGTAATAGACGTGAGTCGATTAATGCATAGTCGTATGTGATAAAAATACAAGTCTATTGCGTGGGAGGGTTCGCTCACGTGCCAGGACTGCCGGAAGGAGTTAAATTTCACGTCTCGAAAGCTACTCGCCAGGGGATAGGTTGTCGTACCGTGGCAGACGGGGGGCAGAGGGGGGCGGGGTTAGAACCGTTATATCAGGGATAGAGCAGTGTAACGAACCCTCCATCCGTTTTCGTCCTTCCGTGGGGTCGGGGACCACTCGTGAACCCAGGCCACCCCAATGGATTCTACAAAAGCCTCGCAACTTTTTTTTCCCCCCGGCGAAGCTACCGATAGCTCCGTCCAATTCTTGCCCATGCGAATCGACGAATCTGAAGATTCAATTGTGCGATCCGTTCTGCGTCACAAAGGTGAGGACTTATGCATGTTTCTCTCTATTCACGTATTCACCATGGGATTTGTGCGAAAATCTTCTCCATATATTATCGAGAAGCCACCCCCGCAGTCGGGTTCCGCGTTCTTGCAGTCGTCGGGAAAAAAATCGTTCTTGGCTCGGCCGATACGAGACGGGATTCGGGAGATTATCGTTAGCTGTTTTATACTAAGTGACATTTTTTATAAATGTATATAGAGAGACGCGTTTTTCGATGGTAAGGGTATAGTAGGAATTGCGATAAAATAAATAAATAATATATATAAAATCAATAAAATTGATATGTGGTGAGAAATAATCACTTTTGAGTATAAGGGAGCATTATATTCATATTTGTTATTTGGTTCATTTCACTCGGAAAAAGTTGTTTAAGGCATCTGAATTGACACTTACGGATGGTCAAAGGAATATTTAGTCGATCGAACTAGCAATGAGTTTAAGTTTATGTTTATTCATGACTTCAATTATTTCGTTTAGTCAAACAATTTTTTTTCATCGCCACTATTCGCTGATTGACTCAAATTATTATTTTTTTGTCAGTACTGTCGAGAGTTTCAGTTGGCACCTTTTTAAACCTGGGCAAAGGTCTGATACAGAAAATGCTATAGAATTTCCTTTTTAGATTTATGAACACACGAAGGATTTTTTTAAATTTACATCGCCCACGCTAAATATTGTAGGGTGTTCGGTTATGAAATTGATTTAATAGAGGTGCATCAAGAATGTTGCAATTGGCCATTCGAGTAATCGTCTTGTCGACATCTGCATCGAAGGCCACAAATAAACACATAGAAGACCAATTATATTCATTGGGTAATTGCATATTCGTCTTAATTGCGTATAATCGCTTATTCGTCCCTGCCCGAATAATCGACATGCACAATTCAATGCAAAATTCGCTTAATCAAATTGCGGCGTACAACAAAACGTTGGAATAAAAAAGAAAGCGAGAAAATATCCCCAATGTATTTTAACTTATATAATTGAGAATTTTATTTCGTAAATACATATCTCACGATCGTCCGCTGCTTGGTTAACGACTATACATATAATTTCTGTACACGCGTCGCAAAGCGAGCATTTCCTGTGACCAAAATCACAAGGGCGCAACTCGCACGCTCGTACGCAGCAGATACGTTCCTCTGATTTCAGTCTCGCCATGTATCGTATCTCAACAAATGCGAATTTGACTTAGAATTATCATTCTCTGTTTATTTTTATTTTTTGCAAAAAAAAAAAAAACGTATTAAGTAGCGCCGCTGATTTTTTTTGTGTTTTTCTTTTTTAAGTTCGCACAGTTTATATTATTTTCGAGCGCGTGTCCGGCTTTACTAATTATTGCGGAATTTGACAATTTCATGACGATCGTATTGCTTGTTTGTCGGTTGGGATGATGATATACATGCATAACGTTGTACAAAATTATAGTAAATATATTTCTAAAAAAAAAAAGAAAAACATCGAAGTTGTGTGGTACAATGAGTTTATATTTAATAATATATATATATATCCTATATGTAATGTGTGTACGTAGAGTAACGTATGTCGCGATCACTTGTATACGTATTTCTCGACTTTATATCCGTATATACGCTATGGAATTAATCCCAGAAGACCACACATATTTTTGCAACCCTTCAACCTTTCCTCATTGCTCTCGCGGACCCGGCGGCTTCATCGTTGCGCCACCTCGACGGAAATGAATCTTTTTTAGCTTTTCCGTAGTGAAATCGATACTCCAGGATGTGGGAAAACAAGTTTTTAAGAGACATGTCGATTCAGTTGATAGTATACAAATTGCAGGCTTTAGAAACAATGTGACCGAGACAAATCACTTAGAGAGAACAGCGAAGGACACTGGCGCTCCAGACTCACAGTTATGTGGGGTCTCCTTGGATTAAAAGAGTCTGATTCGAGCTCGAGCACCGGTTTAGCCTGTACTTTTAATATACTCAAAAATTTATATTTTTCCTGCACGCAATTAGTCTCTCTTTCAATGTCCGAACAGCATCCAAAGCCCAAAGTCAGCTTAGAAAATAAATATGAAAACACAAAACTTACACATGACAATGTTAGACGAACGATTTTCGGCTAATCTCATGTTACTGTGTTGCACAGTAATTATTAATTGCGTTATAAAAGTCTCGCGAACGTAATATTTTTTACCGCTACAAACAAAAAAAAGATTTCAGTTGGGAAAAAACGACACCGTTTTTATACACTCTCAGATTTTAACATCATTTAACTCTCCACGATGTTATCAATAAATTAATAACGATTAAAATTTCAAACAATAACGACCTTTACGTGTACTAAAAATATGGCAGTAAACTTTGTAACGCCCTAACTATTAATTATGTATTTTTACTATTGTTTAGTTATCGTGTTGCAGGGACGATGAGTGGACGTTGAAAAAGTTTCTTTTTTCTTTTTTCATAGTAAAAGATTGCTCGATTAGTCGCGAACGCAGCGTTTTCATCGCGGGTCATGGTGAGATCGTGACATTACTCATGGTTAATTAAGCTGCACGAGATCTTCGTGATTACGATCGCCAGAGCGGTTTTTTCGAACCGTTTTTTCAAAGAAAAATTACCACGTCGAATTCGACGTATAATCCGATGCGTAATACCTGCTAGAAACATGATATTCACGTTCGCGTATCGCAATTGATAATTCGAATTTATGAAGAAAAAATATTTATATATATTTATAGAAATCGTTATCTCGATAGTTCTAGAAAAATGTCCCAAATATTCATCGCCGGACACATATTTTCAAGAAACTTTCTTCTTCGTATAAAAAATAAAGTATCAATGTTAAGGCATTAAGTAAAAGGCATCGACTACCATCTCTAAATCTCTCGGTACGAACCACCGATAGTTTCCTATAAAATTTCACACTTTACGTAAACAAACAGAAACGCGAACAAACACATTGGGGAAAAGATGAACGCGTGATAACGTTGAAAAAATTCTGATTGATTCGATTTTTGTTTCGTTTTAAAGACTTTTACCAAGTTTAAACTACAGTTGCCGTTCTCTCTTATTTCGTACACTTATTATTCGCGCAGCTTCTACTTGCTTCTTTGTTTTTTGTTTTTTTTTTTACATGAAAAAATGACTTGTGAGATTTGTAACATTCAATCGTTATTACAAACTATAATTTATCTCTCTACCGTAATTTACCCAAAAAGGCGTACCCGCAACTTCGCACGTTTTTCTTATTGTTTTCTCTCTCACTTTTATATAACACTAATTTGTAGACGATTTTTGCCTCGTCCAACGAATTATCCGATAGAACTTGCCTCTACCGTAGTATAAAAAAATGACTATATCGGTTTGTATATTTTACTGAGAGGAGATGAGGAGAGTTTGGATGGTATGATGCGAGACGTATATGAGTTTGTTTTCTTTTATCTTCTTTCTTACGAATTTCAGGCAATTTTTGCTTGAGCACCGGTATTATCAAGAGACACGCACTGGTGAATGTGAGAGGACAATTCGGAATGGTATTTACAAATGACGAATGATTCAGTGACGGAGTCGAGATTCGACTATTTTGCGCACTGATATTATTCAGTTTTTTTTTTTTTTCAACAGCCGATCTAACGGTATCAACACTGTTTTGTTTCAATTAATTGAACTCTGAAAAGAAAAAAAATCTTTTGTTCTTTTTTTTTAACAACGCTATTAGGCTGTGAAATCGTCGTATTTTCGATCGCAATGGAAAAGATCTTTTTTTCGTTCCTTTTGTGGAAGTACCCTTGGAGGTTCATAATCGTTTAACGTAAATTTGGCATTCATTCCCTGAGCGAAATCAATAACGTCAATATTTAATATAAGGTCGGGTACAGCCTTCGGACTGGATATATATATATATATATAATATAATATAATATATAGTTTATATATTTATATATTATATCATAAACGCGCTATATCTCTGGGTATCGTTTTTTGTTTTGTTTTGTTTTTTTTTTCTTGTTTTTGATCTGTCACGTGACTAATTATTTCGTTAAGTACCTAGTGCTAACGCTGCAGTGTGTGTCACGCTGGCAACTCATGTCCCTCTATGCAGCGTTTTTCATTCGTTGTCAACTCTGCCGCAGATACGCTATCGCTCGTACGGCCGTTCTGCAAGCGTTAAGAATGATCCTGTTTCGGTAACAAATTTGCCCTCTCCTCGGTATCGTGCTGATGCTTTTCGCTCAACAACTGCGCTGCCTCCATCTGTCGGGCCACTATCTCGGCGTTCACGTCGAGCTTAATCTGTTCTTCCGGTAAGCTCGCTACAATTTCCGTCTGCGGATACAAAAAAATGCATGTGTTAAAAAAATAATATAACGATTATAACTATCGATTTTTGGGGTTATTGGAAATATAACGTTATACGAATTATCAGAATATAGTAAAAGGAGAGTAAAAATTAATTTATGAAGAGGCTTTGTTGACTTGTCGAGTTTAAGGAGCGAATTATTCGAAATTTGTTCCTTATTTTTCACACAGATAGTTATATGAATGAGTATCAAGCTAGATTAAAGCGTATCTATTTAATATCTTGGCACTATCGTAAATTGTGAAAAATTTTAAAAGAATCTTTTTTTTCCAATTCCATTACTCTTTTGACTTGCCAAGTCACCGAGGCCTCCTCGGTAAGGATAAATCTACGCACGTTTATCGGGGACGTTTTTAATTTTCCATTGTGTCCGGTGCGCGTGGATATGAACTTGGAGTTCGTTACAGGACTCGCGCTCACAGGTATCGGCGACGTGGGCGCTGTTGCGCTCTTTATCGGGGATCGTTGTACGCCAGCTTCCCTTTCCTTATCTTTTCTCGATAACACTGGAGATTCTAGCACGCTGCGGTCATCCTCGTCCAGAGAATGGAGCAACTGAAGATTCCAAAACGTGCCCGCATTAGCATCGGGTAATTTAACACAAATTGATAATATTACAGTCAAAATGGCACATGATATATGACATTCATAAAAATCCATAAAAATTGAATTTTCTAAGAAAAAAAAAAAATCTCAATCAAATTTACCTTTTCGACCTCGTCGTCAAAGTGATCCTGGCTCGAGGGGCCCTTCTGGCTTTTATTCAAGAGTGTCGCCCTCTTGGCTGCGAGGTAGAGGGATCTCCTAACTTTAACGTAGAATACTTCCGTGATCGCTCGAACCGTGTAGTCCGGGACGAAGGTGTGACGCAATATAGCATCCAAGTTTATCGATTGGATACTTCCCAAAGATTGTGGATTGGCGTTCGTCGGCGATTCGGCTGACGAAAAAAAAAAACAAACAAAAAAAATAAAATGAGCCAGGTGTGTTTATCCGACGTTCGAGATTACGACAAACGTTGGCGAAGCTACTTTTACCTATAACCACATTAGCACTTAGTGCCTGTTGACCGAAGTATGTGAACGGTCCACTCTCGAACATGAGATTTTCCTTGCCCACGGTTACCTCGACCCGGCCCTCGAGTATGAGAACGAAAAAGTCTACCGGCTTGCCCTGCTGGTATATCACCGCTGCCGGATCGTTCCTCGCCTTTTCCCGCGACTTCACTTTGATATGGTAAATAATGTCTTGCTTCAACAGACGTCGCAATATCGTTTCGGATATTGTGTCGGGCTTGAATGGATCTACTGCTGTGTGAAAATTAAAGTTGACGTTTAGTTGGCGAACTATGTTACTCGGGTTTGTTTCGACTTTCGTCTCGAATCGGTGGCGGACTTACTCGTCGACAAGTATTGGAACATTGCCAGTGTTAATTGGGGCGATATGTGTATACGTTGATTCTCCTTCTTTTCGGCGAAAACCGTGAAGTCCTGCATCGGTCTTGGGCGCGCCAACCTCTTGCGCTTGCTCCTATTGTCGGCTGTGGGAAATAATTAATAAAACAAATTATGTCTCACGAACTCGTTTGAACGTCAATTTGCATTGCATCGAGGCTCCGGGATGAGAGGAGCGGAGAGGAAAGAAAATTCGATTCACTCACTGAAGACGTCAGTCTCGTCCATAATTTCGGCCTGGATCAACTCTTCGATAACGTCCTCGAGAGTAACCAGCCCGGTTACTTCATAGAACGGATCGCCCTCGCCTTCGCTGTTGACCCGCTGCACGAAGGCCATGTGCCCCTTGTGACCTGGAAAATGGTTTTCTTATCAAACGTCGTTTCCGTAATTCCATTCGGGCGTCCAAATCGAATCTCCTGTATTCAAATTTTTTATCTGTTTGTTTTTAGTAGCGACGATGTTGTCGAAACGGATAGAAATAGGAGATTTTTTATTACTTTTAACGTTCAGATTATTCTATAATATATATAAACTGTATGCTATATTTAAATAGCTTTACTTACTGGAGAACTGATTAAAGAAAATAAAAAATTATTGTAAAAATGACTATATTTTTCTATGACTGAATTCCATTCGTAATTTGTCAAACCTTTTTCATTGCTAAGTTTACTCAAGGTTTGAGATGGGCTGTTCGGGATTGCGTTACCTTCTTTGAACTGTTTGAACATGATGTCCAGTGTGACGTCTTCAAACACGAAATTGCATGGATTCTGATAGAATTGACACAGCGTTCTCAATGGTGTATTGTCATCGGGATCGACGAAGGCGAGATCCTTGATGTAAAGCATTGTGATTATATTCGTTCTGGCTCCCTCGTAAACAGGTATTCGAGAGAATCCTGAAAATTAGAACGTGACCAATTCTTGAGATCTATCGTGAACGTGCTCGACGCACGATTTTTTCTTTTTTTGTTTATCTTCTTTTTTTTCTCGATAAGGCGCTCATCATTGACGACGATCTCGGTCAACGATAATGCCGAACTATAGCGTGCACCAAATCGATTAGATCGAGGATAACTTATCTACAACGCGTGGACGGCGTCTCATTGAATCCTTGTAATAGAAATCGCTCGAGACTCTTTCTTACGATAGAGTGTGTATATTATATATATTATACTCTCGATATATAAAGAAGAAAAAACAATTTCAATGTTACAAAAAATTACAATTTATTCTTCTATAAAAAGTCATAGTGAAGACTCTTTCAAATACGTGAGCTTGGAACGGAGCCCAAGCAATGAGAGATCAAAAATAAGAATAAAATATAAAAACGCGAATTTACATATTTCGAGTTATTGTTTCTTACAATTTTGTGCTTCATGCCAACAAAAGAGACGACATCGTCACGACGACGTAAATGCATGAATGAATATCATTTCGTACCTACACTGTTAAAAGAAATTGTAAATTTAATGTACCGGACTGGAAGTTTTTTATGCAAAAACTCGTACATTAAATTTAATGTTAAAGTGGAATTAACTAAGATAATGGAATTAAATTAATTTAATAGTAAAATTAAAGCAAATTATTAAAAGTAAAGTAATTCCAAAGTTTCTAATATAGTGTACGTTAATTGTTGATCGCAATTGCACATTAAATTTAATATACCAGTTTGTGCATAAAAGAATTTTTTTTATTGTGTATTGATAAAAAGAAATTCGCTTGAAATAGAAAATAATTGTCATACCTGATTTCATGATTTCCGAAACGGTTTCAAAATCCAATACGGCATTGTAATCGAGCATGTAAACGTCTTCGATTCGAGTCATGACGTCGGCGACGGTTTTCTTCCGCAATTCGAGTGCTCCCGCGATAATGTTCACCTCGTCTTTCTCAAGATCATTGTACCCGGTGGTCACCTGTAATGGGGCAAAGGAGAGCGTTGTATTATTGCCAGATTCGCATGCGGAAATAATGTGTTTGCACAAGAGCCCGATATCTCTGAGTACATTCGCGTATAAGGACACTTCTTTCCGTTTCTTTGACGCCAAGCTGTATTTAATCGGGGTCTAGATAAATTAACGACAATTTTTTTTAATTGGAATATCCTCGAGATAGGGAAATTTCATAACGAAGCTATGCTCGAACTTCGATTAAGCCCGAACACCTTAGTTAATATTTAATAAATGCCATAAACAAATACCGAAAATAGATATTAATAATCGATATATGGGCTGAAAGACCAAGGTCGATGGCCCTTTGCCAAGGTGTAAAATTAGCATTAGGTATAAACTTTAGTATAAGAAGATAACAGTAAATATTAACTTTGGCAATAAATGTCTTTTACTACTGATAATCGATCTATACCGATAATACCCCGAACAATTATTTATTTAACAGGTGCTCTTCAAATACATATTTATTCAATTTAAATAAATATCTACTCAATTCAAATGAATATTTATATGCAATACCCGGGACGAGTAATTTTTTTTTTGGGTGTAGGTAGTTCCCCAAATATTTTTTTTCTTCATATTTGACATTATTTTTCATAAAAAAACATATAAATTTTCACCGTTGCCTGAAGTTTGACAAGGCAAAATTTGTCGTCTGTTGTATGTCCCACGTTCCGAGACATCGAGGCTCGTCCGACGTACAAAATGCCAGTCATACGATAAAACGGCTTACGAGACTCGAATTACAGAGGTTTATCTTCGCCGATACCTTCACAGAAGAGTAAACTTTAACGTGGCGCCTGGCACTCGTTTTGACACTCGGTTGACGAGCAATTTGAGAGTCGCTGGGATCCCCGATAAGCCGTGTGTCGCGGCTCGCAACATCGCGAGACTACGGGAATACCAGACTCACGATAATC
Organism: Exephanes ischioxanthus; assembly: GCA_958510785.1. Taxonomy (NCBI): domain Eukaryota; kingdom Metazoa; phylum Arthropoda; class Insecta; order Hymenoptera; family Ichneumonidae; genus Exephanes; species Exephanes ischioxanthus. Next base: position 6,145,944 of record OY294020.1, on the reverse strand, counting down.
TATCCGTCAGTGAAAGAAATTGGCGAACCGCTCACGCAAGTTTCTGCCGTCACGTGATCGTTCAAGAACCCGCTGTGTCGATACTTTCTCCGATTTCAATAATTTCATAGCGGCTCGCTGTAGCCCGTTTCGACTTTCGAACGTGCGAGATCAAGCTCAATAACAGCCGTGCATCATCTTACCCTGACGAGCTCCTTCAACCGCTCGCGATTGTAAACGTTTCCGATTTCCTCGCCGAGCATCCAATCCAATAATTTACTTGTCGGATAACTCAGTGGAAATGTCAGAGCCATGGTAATCTTCGTCACGTATATCGTCTTCGCGCCGACGCAGAGACCGTGACGACTGCAGAAGGCCTGCGAAACGATAACATTATTTTGATTAAAAAAAATTAAATTTTTATTTCAAGCAGAATACTCAACATTTTCCAACCTTGTCGGGCGAATGGGCTAATATCGAACGAATCTTGGTTTTTTTTACAAGAATTCTTCGAGGCGTTTGAATCTCAAGAGATTTAAACGAGAATCTATCGAAGCGTTTAAATCTCAAGAGATCGGGAATTTTCGTCTGATTCCATGAAAAATTGCTATCAAGATCTTCAGACCAGTTAATCTCGAACTATCTGGTTTTTATTTTGTGACGAATATTCAATAGAGCGAGAGCGCTGAACTTGGCGAAAAATGATAGACATAAAAAGAGTGTATTAGAGTGTTTACTTTTCAAAAAAGGTCAATTTTTTACCTCTCCCGATCGATTATTAAACAAAACATATGCTATGTATTAAATTTGCCCTTCGTAATTATATTTCTTCATATTTCAAGGCTTTATGAATAATGCAAAAAGAGATAAACAGGAAGCAACGCACGAATTTAATTTTCGACCCTTGTTGGATTTTTCGAATACTTACTTGGGGCGAAATTTCGCCGCAAATTACGATAGCCAATGTCGACAGGACGAGGGATACCCAGCCGGAAGTAAGATCCTCGAGCATGATGGTGAAGAGGGAATTGACGAGGACGTTTGAGAACAAAATCGAGCACAGCAGATAGTTTCCGTGATTTCTGACGGGCTGGATCGTTCTCGCGTATTGTCTCTCCTGCAATGATTCATTTATTTATTTATTAATAAAGGCTTGTGAAATAATGTGGTACTCGGTAAAGGGCGACGAACGAACCTTTTCCGTACCGGTGTTGCAGAGAATTTTCAATTCCGTTCTGTCCATAGCCATGAGGCCCAAATTTAGACCGGAGAAGAGGGCGGAGAAGCTGAGACAAGTCAAAATTATGACGATCGTCAGCCAGAGCGGCAGCATCTTCTCGTAGGTGCGAATCTGAAACATGCGCGGCATTGCCCATCAATTATCATCCTGTCCAGTGACGAAAGCTTTATTAAAAAAAAAAAAAAAAAAAAACAAACCAACATAGCTTCCTCTATGAGGAAGCAAAAAATAACATCTCTATTTAAATCGAGTCGCGGGATTACTCACGATGCTGTGGCTCTCGATTCCCTGATGCTTGAAGAGGCCCTCTTTATTTTTACTGTCATCAGTGCTGTCGTACATGCCCTGCTTGACGCACAGGAAGAACGGCGAACCCAGCGGCAGAACAACGTCGACCAGAGCCGTGTACTTTGCAACAGCCCTTACCTACATTTTCAAAATACAGATCATTATTTGAGTCCACGAGAGAAAATGCTGAAAATGAAAAATTGTTCATCCGTCGACTTACGGGAAATTCCTTAGTCTTAATTTTGTCGCATATGCTGCCTCTCTCCTGAGGTATATCCGTAAATGTAATAACGGTGTCTTTCGTTATACCCGTGCCGAATAGCCGTAGCGTTGCTCTCGATGCCGTAAGAATTTCTGGAATTCCCTCGTCCGAGTAAGAAGGATCTTTGTCGGCGGTCTCGACTCTGAGACCTTCTATTCTCACTAAGTGAATCGGCTCCGATGCTGGCCCGTCGTCCATGACCGGATAATTTTCATTATCGCGCTCGCGGCGCACACGTGTCCTGAAAATATAATGAAAAATCGTGATGAGACGACTTTTGTCGGGTTTAAATTGCTCGCTAACACAATGGAAAAAAAATTGCCACTCAAATGTATGCGAGAATATGTGGGATGATATTTCGATCGACTATCAAGCTCGAAAAATTGAGCTCCGACTTGGAACGAGGTCGTGGAACGTTTCGCATGGAAACGTGAACATTCATATGCTAGTTTTTATAAAGAATATATTTAATATGTTAAATACATATTTTTGCATATACTTTTTTCTACGGCAGATGATTGATCGGTGGATCGAAAATCATCAATTTTCGGTACGTATAACAACAGTAAGAGAATGTTAATTGACAAAGTTGTATTCTTACATCTACCGTCTTATCCTAATTTTATAACGTATCACACATATCGGCATTAAGAAGGGGCGATCGTTCTGACTCCCTGAGGCCCTTAAACTACATCTATTTAAGTACAAAATAATAAATAATTTATAATTCCATGGAATTTTTTGTGAAAAATGTATTTACTATATCAAAAATATATTTCCGCATATATATTTTTTTCGCCACGAGGTTAACACGTGATTCAAATAAGCAGAATATATTTTCCGTCTATACGTTTGTAGACGATCGTATCGATACGAGGTCATGATTTTAGTCGCGCGACATGTAGGTAAATACGGGATAAGCAATTCGATTATCCCGACGATTAACTCGACATTCCTCGCAAATCCGATTTGGGTTGTCTCGTTGTAAACAATAACCGCGGTAAACACTCTTGAAGAGCGAATGTTGTGCGAATAAAATCCGGGCACCTTGTGGGTGTAGATGGGTATATATTCGCGAGCACGAGTCGGATATGTGCCAGTGGGTCAAGGTCAGGGGCTTACCCCTCGAAACAGCGGGCCTCCCTTGGGAGCGGGCGGACGCTCAGACGACCATTCAGATAAATTTATATCCTCGGAGACTCCACGATAAAAAAAAATACACGAAAAAAAGTCACCATTTTGAAATAAACGTGACTGTTTGATCTTTACTTTGAATACCTTGACGAAGGTCGGTGCGAAGTTGTTAACGGCTCCGCCTCCGATTATTCTATCGATTACCTCGCGTGCCGTTATTTTTCTCCGGAAATTCGCGTTTAAGGGCATCTAATTTTTATTCGAGATAAGAAACGTCGATACAAGTGTGTCGAGAGCTTTAGCGATGCATTTTTTTTTTTCGCCGATGGCGCGGGTACGTCGCGGTTTGATACCAAGCTATCGTATGTTGAACATCGGCTCTCAACGCATACACGCACATGCTCGATGACGCGACACCCGATACAGGGGAGTTTGTTGCCTCTTGGGCCAGATGCGTCATCGCTATCGCGAGAGAGAATGTAAAATAATTAAAATTAAAATCTCTAAGGACAACAATATCGACCGGAAACGAATTCTTCATAATTTCGTCTAAGCGCATAGCGCCTTGTTTGCTCAACGAATAATGAAACAACATTAATAATAATAATACTAATAATAATAATACTAATAATAATAATACTAATAATAATAATGCCAATAATAATAATAAGTTTGTGAATCAAGATAGATTAGAAAATTTAGCGAGACGTTTCATTTACTTATCGTGCAGATTTTTACTAAAAATAGGGGTCCGATTAATAAGTGACGGGAGATCTAGTTGACCTTAAGACCCTCGGAGATTAAAGTGGATTGGTTACAGCCAATTAAATAATTGGAACAATTCGTGGGTCAGCTAATAGAATTAATAATCACGAGGACGGATCGGCTGGAGTCTCGCGCGGGGTCGGATTAATGAATTTCGCGACTCGGTCAAGTGAAATCGTCGCCAAGTTTCGATTACCCGAGGAAAAGCGTTTCCATAGCGATGATGAGTGCGACGCGTCTAACGACGACGAGGCGTAATTTCGCTACTTTGCCATCCGGGCCGGCGGGCAATGGTTTATCAAAATGTACGAAGGCATGTGTATTGGAAAGAGCGAGAGATGTAGGCCACGTAATCTATTTTTATACATCGGACGTGGACCATGTCCGACTAATGTGTAACCTCTACGGAATATCTAACGTGCCCCGAAGATGCGCAAACAACCGGAGGGAAGTAAGTGGACGATCATAGAGAAATTACGGGAGGCGTAAAAAAAAAAAATCCTTTCGTTCCCAGAGCGCGACACGTCAAAAACTGACAAAATTACATGTAAAATATAATTCCCAACATATTTCGAAACATCACATATAAATTTTTGAAAAATAATAACTGTACGGTCGTTATCCAATGGGTAATAAAAAAATTGTATTTTCAAAATTCGGTTTAAAATTTATCGTCATTAGAAAAAAAAATGTATTTGACTCCCGAAAATAAATGCCGGAAGCTTGAAATCGCACGGGTATAAAACGGGAAAAATTATGAAAGGCCAATGAGTAATAGAATAATAAGTCATTAAAAAAATTCATTGTTGGAAAAAAAATTTACAATTGGTGATTGAAAAGAGAATACTATTGGCAAGCGAGTTATTCACTCGATGTAGAGTTATTTTAACCTTGCGACCGTGCAACTATTGTTTATCTCTCGCGAGGCTCATTGTACCGAGGAATGTCAGGCTAGACACAATGTGTCGCTATAGACACATAGGATCGATCGCTGTAGAAATAATTAATATTGGCAAAACTTGAAAAAAAAAAATTCCGGACAAATCATGGAGATCCATATTTCGCGTCTCATCAGTACCGAAGCGCCGAATCGTCTCATTTACTCGAACTTATCAACGCGGCGGAAGAAGAACCACCAACCGAATAAGGTTACAAAAATGGAACACACATTTTTTTCAATAAAAACGTATAAAAAATCTCGTGCATAAACTCAAATATTCGGCTTTCAATAATTTTTGCAAGAATATATAGAGCCAATAATAATCGCGTGTGATTATTCGTTTTGGTAAAAAAAAAATAATTGCACATAATTCTTGTTTACTCCCGTATATTTATTTCACAATATCTTCGATACAGAGCCTCATTATCGTGTACGTATGGATAAAAAAATAAAAATAATTGGTATTGAGGTTATCCGTTTGTCCGTTAGTTTCGATAATTCCGCCGTAAATTGTTGGCCGCCGGGAGAAGGAAGTCGGACAGTGAAGGTGGTGGAAGTCTGCTGGATGACTAATGGTGCTTGTTTGCTGTGTGCCTTGCTTTCTGCCTTTGTCGTTAATCAAGTAACGCGTTTTGGCAAACCTTAATTTTTTTTTTTTTTTTTTCACTCAACGTATTTTTGTACACGCACATATATACAATATTTTTATAATTTTTCTACTCCAACCGGGTAAACTCACTTGTTATTGTGAGGTCGTACGGCGAAGTTTCCTCCAAGATTGTACCACACTTCGCCGTGTCTGGCAACGGTTCTCAGACAGAAATAGACGGTGGAAATCCCAGAGCAACAATTCTCGGGTAAACGGTAAAAAAAATGATTTCCGATGGTCCCGACTTTTCGTAGAGCAGCATGCCTGGCGTCGCATTCACTGTCGTTCGGTGACCATCGAAGAGGGAGGTCATCGCCGTCGTCGTTGAGTTCCGAGCCCTCGACATCCACCAGGAGGCCGGAACTAACGGGCTCGAGGTTGAAGATCGAAGTATTCCTGTTGTCGTCATGACGATCGATCAGCCGCACTGAATGTATTCGCGGATTATTAACGGAACCGATTTCGCTCGGGAGAACCGCGTTAACTAGGTGAAAAAGTCCGAGAACAAGTAGAAAAGTAGCCGGCCCGCGCGAGTAACCAACATGTTGCGCCATCATGCGACAAATGCGGTGTGACAACTTCTGTCTTGTGTGTCCACGATGCTGTATTTATAACCTTGAAGCACGTGACTGCGCATGAGCACTTGCCCGTGGTCGCGGGTATTCGACGTCGGTTTCGTTCCAAACTGCTTTGCCACAGCGCGATGTACACTTCCCATTCGGCGCCTGCGTTGCGAGACCGTGAACCCTCGCTACCCTCCGGTGAGCTCGATATTTCATTTTTTATAACTTTTTTTTCAACTCAATTCATCGAATCGCAGCACCCGGAACTTCGCACCGATTGTCCGAGGGAATTTTTGATCCTCCCGATGCGCGCGACTATCGTGAAGACGCTACGTCGTTCGTGTTACCGACATATTTTTTTTTAGCCATCATTTTTCTCAATTTCTCGTGCCGTTTCGTGAAATCCTGCGTTTGCGCGACTGGCACGTTCACGAAGGCGACGCGGTGAAAGTAGAGGAGTCTTAAGGCGATCGGAGCGTCGATGGGCGTCGAGAGAAATACTCAGCTCCGGATCTTGTGGCTTCTTGGTAACCGCGCCGCGGTCGATAGTAACGAAATGATCGCTTGATTATCGATCGTCGATAGAAAGTTCTTACAGAATTTCTGCATTATCGGCAGTGGACACATAATCAAGAGGAACATATAGTCGGTAGACATTGAAGGGCTCTTCGTTTTTCCTTCCCAACCAGACCCTACGATTGTTCATTGCGTGTGGCAAAAATTCTCAGTGTGCTATCTTAACATTACGATGGACATGGGACACTGAGAAAAAAAAGGTTGCATTAACCAACATTTTTTTGTGACATACGTTCAAAGTTGTTGTTTGGCAGAAATAAAGCATCTTTTGGTGAAAGATTATTTGCTTCAAACGGTTGAAAATTTGTCGATTCAAACAGACATTTTTGGTGTACCAACCGAATAAGACTTGGTTAATGCAACCATTTCTTTTTCTCATCGTGGGCGCTTGAGAGTATCAAGTCACGTGGTAGTGTCTCGGCGCCAAGGATTTTAAAAAATGATTTTTTTGACAAGATGTGAATTACCACGATCGGTAATAAAAACTGTAGTCAACTTTTTTCATGGGGCGTGGCATTTATGGTCGAATGAGAAGGATCATCGTTCGACCGTTCGACCGCAGGCTCGTCGGCAGCGGATGTCACGTCAGCATTCGATGAGACTTTTGACAGTTGACACCGTACATGCGAGTATCCGCGAATTAAACATTAGCGGATGAGGACGATTTTCCAGAAACAATTGCAAACGCAAACATAGATTACTCACAATTTATTACACAGTAGAATCCACCCAGATCGTTACGAAACTTTGTACAATTATATGCAAAATCTAGCACTATAATGCTCTTCGTCCGATACCGTCATTTGTTTGTAGAAATCGTAATTTTTGCTGCGAAACGTTACAATTTACCATGCGGGCGTAAATGAATTACCATCCGTAGTTGATGTGGTCGTTGATGTTGCTGTAGGTGAAATGGGAGACTTGGGCAGCAGGAGAGTAAGCGACCTTTACGATGGGTTGGTGAGCAGCTGCGAGGGGTGCGGCATGAGAATAGACCGCTGGTGCGGCATAGGCGAGGGGTGCGCTATGGGCAACTTGATAGGCGGGTGCTGGGGCTGCGGCGTAAACTTGGCTAACTGGGTGAGCGGCTTGGTAGACGGCCTGTTGTTGCTGAGGGTAGTAAGCCGTGTGCACAGCGGGTGCAGCTGCGTACGAGTAAGACGGAGCAGCAGAAGCGTAGCTCAAGGCTGGCTGAGCGCTCAGGTACACCGATGGGTTGCTGACGCGGACGTCCGACTTGCTGCTGCTCGAGAATGGGGTGTCGATCGTCTTCGATTGGGTCGAGATCTGAGCCAGATTACCCGGACTCCTGTACGTGTTGTCCGAGCCTGAAGTCACTGTGTAACCAGCGTTCGCCGAGGCGAAGACTGCGCAGGCGACGAGGAGAACGAACTGAAATAATTGAAAGAACGATCGTTTATTAAATATCTTATCGTTGTGACAAATTCATATTTATTATAGGGTATTTTTCAGCAAGCGGCGAAATACAATTAAAAACTTGAGTACCATCAACCTTTCATAATTAAGAGGACAATTTCCCAACATATCGTTACTAATCGCACTTGTTTGCTCTTGGTTGAATTTCGGTTGGGATGGTTTGTGATCAACGAAGGGTCAAATCATCAAATTGGTAGAGATGTTTCGTTTGATTCCAATAAGTGTGGTTAAATCAAATAAAGTTACTGGATCATTTGGTAGTTCGGGAGAAAAAGACATGCACCAACTTTATTTGAATTTCATAAATCTTTTCTATGGGTGTGTGACGAAAAAGTCACGGATTTGTTTTAATTAACGCGTTACCCTAACTTTCAGCCCTCAGTCTGATTTTCGTACGACTTTGGATGATGTGATCAATACATGATGGAGATAGTCGTGAGACATTCGGAGCTAATTTATCTGGCTTAGAAACAAAAGGAAATGCTATCATAAAATTCAACTATCGGAGTGACTCGCTTGAAACCGACGTGGGACAAATCAAGTTATGCTCTGTCTTCAAGACTGGTAAGAAATTCGTAATATCCACAAATTTGTTTCACTTTGTTATATTTTCACGATCGATATGTACGAGGACCACTAGAAAACCGCGAAGACAATTATAGAAATGTTGACGAGTCTATACCTTGAATGCCATGGTTGCTGGTGCTTGGCGATGTTTTCGGTACAAACGAGAGACTGAAAGAGGTGATTTCAACTGATGTCTGCTTCTTGGTGAGTGCCCCTTTTATATATGTATAACCAGACTTTCTTCGACTCCTTCCATGGACCACGAAACCGCCTCCCCACCGTAACAGCCCTATAGTAGCCCGGTCGCTTTTTCTTCCCACTCGACAGAGCGCTCTTGTTCGTCGATCACAATCGATCCTCGCTCATTTTTTCTTTCTAGGTCCCTGTATCCTTGACACAATCTTAACCGGGCTGGTAATCCGCCCGAGGGACAATTTTTAACCGCGGTCGATTTTTTTTCCCCGCACATTCAGGTCCACGATATGTAAACCGGAAATTTTGAGGGGTTTCAAGATTACCTGCTTCTTGGCTCTCATGATGGGGTAACTCTTTCGACACTTTGATCCACAACAAAATATATCTCTACTGCATTATCCAATAGTACTTTCGAATGAATTAATACATTATTAATACATTTGTGCAACGACATCGGAGGACTTATAGGGTAAGTGGCGAATATGACACAATCCGATTAGCACAGACATTTCGGTCGAAAATTTAGATTTTCAAACCGGAATTGACGCCATAACGAAATTTTGCAAACTTTTCTGTGTGACGTCACTTCCGGTTTAGGAGTGAAATTTTCAAACTGGAAGTCGCTTTACAGACCATTTTCCTTTTATTTTTCTAAGGAATTGTCTAAAATGCAGTTAGTGGAAGAAAATAGGAACACCGAAAAGCGGGTAAAAGAACGTATGTGACACGTCTCAAATGAAGTTCTTTCATGTCATTTTTTTACTTGTTAGTTTGTGGTCGTACAGCAAAGTTGCCTCCCAGATTACATCACAATTTGACAGGGTCTGCTAACGCTTGTCAGGCATAAATAGACGGTGGTTATCTCAAAACAAGAATTCTCGGGTAACCGGTAGACAAAACCACCGCCTCATCAGGGACGATCACCGCCGGTTGGCAATGATCGTCCAGAATTCGTGCGCCCAGTGTCGCACCGTCCAAATTTGGTTTCTGCACAGTCGAGTGAATATCCCGGTACTTTCACCACGTCCACAATTTGTCCGAAGGACGTCGCCATCTTTTGTTACGTTCGCGGGACATCCTGTTAAGTTTGGATGTGTCCACGGGACGCTTCGCTCATTTTTAAACGTTCACGAACCGTCAGGATGGTTATTGTCAAGGAAAACCCAGAAAAGCTGAAAAAATTCGAGGGAGTGTGAATTCGCGCAGGAAGGGCAAGGCACGAGTTATAGCTTCTTGCGATCGAGAACCTGGAAATGTGACGGCGTCTTTCCACCAGATCTAGCGGCCATCCTGTCGTTTCAACAGAGGTTTTATCAAGCCAACTACGCCGGCTATATATTTGTTATCGTTCCTCAAGGCCAAGGGCTGAAGGACCAATATCGATGGCTCGTCAGCAATTACTGTTACCACACCTACACGTAATCACCATGATGTCTGTTACGTCAAAGATCTACCGATAACCAATGTAACATGTTTTTAATAAATAGGCATTACTACTACTACAGTCAACAGGACGAGGCAATTTTCAAAGTGCCTCGCAATCCGCCCAAAGGCTCTGGTGCTAATTTGTCTGCACCAGTTATTTACTATGTTCACCAACCGTGCTCTGGAAGTCTCGCTGCTTAACGGTGTCCACGTTCTGCACCGAAACGGGAACATCCATGATTTGTCAACAGAAGATCAACCTAATAGATCTTCGGCAGTTGTTAGCTACGTCGTTCAAGTGTTTTAAAGCGTTCTTCGATTGTTTCAGAAGATGGCAATCTATTCGAGTGACGCAGGATGGTTCACAATAGGACGTTACCTGGATTCACCTTGCATGTATTTGGGCAACGGTGGACGTCGTCTGGACATATTATACGCGATCTTGCAGTGACTGATGTCATCTGGACATATGCTCGACGCTGTAGCAGTGGTGGACGTCATTTGGCATTATCCACCAGCAGCTGATGCAACTCGGACGTAATCAGGACGCATGGACGAGTCATAAACGAGTGTGGAATTCGAAAGGCTCCGTCTATGCTCGTCCAGGTGACATTATACATTTGAAATGTATCATTTCTAGGCGCATACCGATTTCGAACAAATTCGAAATTAATCGTAGCAGCTGGACGCTTACGGGACCCGATTTTGATGTCGTCCGGACATCGATTTCGATGTCCTCAAAAAAATATCATTGAAGCTGTGATTGCCAACTGGGCTGGGATTCATCAGGAGGGCGGCAATGTAATGTCCCCTTAACTATCATAGCTGCGTTTTGACAGCTATGACGTTGGTGACATTGCACCTGCAGTGCAATGTCACCAATGTCACAACAATGAACGGTGAAACGGATATTTAACACCGCGAATTAGTACTTCGGGTCCTCCAATAATGATCGTTTCTGATCTATCGAAGTAACACTTCTTGAAAGTGAAAACCAACGTGCAATCTTGGAGGAAAAATTCAGAAAAAAATGGGAACATATTTACCACCTAACATCATAAAATCATAAATGAACGAGGACGTTTTTTTGCAGAAACAATTAAATTTTATTACACATTACAATCGATCTAAATCCTTACGAAACTTTGTACAATATAATGAAAAATCTAGCTCTCGTCTGTATTGTCATTTTGTGGAAATTATCATTTTTGCTTAAAGAGAAACCCCCCCTTTTAATTCGCCATGTGGCCACGAATGAATTACCATCCGTAGTTGATGTGGTCGTTGACGTTGCTGTAGGAGAGATGGGAGACTTGGGTGGCCGGCGAGTAAGCGACTTTTATGAGGGGCTGGTGAGCAGCAAGGGGTGCAGCGTGTGCGTAACCGGTGTAGGCTGGTGCGGCATGGGAATAGACGGCCGGTGCGGAATATGCGACCGGTGCGTGTTGGGCAACTTGATAAGTCTGTGCCGGGGCTGCAGCGTAAACTTGGCTAACGGGTTGAGCGGCGTGGTAGATGGCCTGTTGCTGCTGGGGGTAGTAATTTGCCGAATGTGCGACAGGTGCAGCCGCGTACGAGTAAGACGGAGCTGCCGAAGCGTAGCTCACGGCTGCCGGGGCCGGATAAGCATTGTAAGACAAGGCTGGCTGAGCGGTGACGTATACCGAAGGGTTGCTGACGCGGACGTCCGACTTGCTGCTGCTCGAGTATGGGGTGTCGATCGTCTTCGATTGGGTCGAGATCTGTGCCAGATTACCCGGACTCCTGTATGTGTTGTCCGAGCCTGACGTCACTGTGAGACCAGCGTTCGCCGAGGCGAAGACTGCGCAGGCGACGAAGAGAACGAACTGAAATAATTGAAAAATTGCTTATGAAATATCTGATCGATGGGACAAATTTATATTTATCGTGGAATATTTTTCAGCAAGCGGTATTTTAACTTGGTTTTATTCCGAATCTTGCAACGAACGATCGTGGAATCTGGTTCGGAAGGAAAAACAGATATAGCGTCGCTGGAAGAGATTTTTAGGGTGCTCTTCGAGTACTTAAGACCTTGGGCGATATGAACGCTTTATTGTTCAGAGGATCGTTTGGATTTGATAAATATTTTCTATGGCTGTGAGACGCAAAAGGCAACCGTTTTTTCATGTTACCGCATCACCCTAACTTTCGGCACTCAGTCTGCTTTCGGTACGATTTTTGTACTTAGTCGTGAGAGCTGGGGAGTTTATTTCTTTCGCTTAGAACCAAAAATAGAAACGCTATCGTCAAAACTCAGCTATCATCGCAGTGACCCGCTTGTCAACGATGGGACAAAAATAAATATCTGTGCCCTGTTTTCAAGACTTTCTACGAAATTCGTAAAGTTCACAAACTTGTTTCACTTTGTTATAGATTCACGATCGATACGTCCAATGAACACTGAAAAATCGCGACGACGGTTAGAGAAGTTTTCACGTGTTTATACCTTGAATGCCATGGTTGCTGGTGCTTGTCGGTGATTTTTAAACAAACGAGAGAATGAATGAGGTGATCTCGACTGATGTCTGCTTCTTGGCTAGTGCTCCTTTTATATTTATAACAAGACTTTCTTCGGCTCCTTCCACAGACCACCAAAGCGTTTCCCCACCGCCGTAGCCCTATAGTGGCCCGGTCGCTTTTTCTTCCCACTCGGCAGAGCACTCCTGTTCGTCGATCACAATCGATCCTCACTCATTTTTTTTTCTAAGTCCGTGTATCCTTGACACGATCTTAACGAAGTTGATAATCCGCCCGGGGGACAATTTTTAACCGCGGTCAGCTTTTTTTCTCGCAGATCTATGCCCGCCAATACACAAACCGGATATTTTGAGGGATTTGAAGACTTTCGCTAGACTTATTCGCTTCTGAACTCCGCAAGGTTGGTTGAAGTCTTTCGACCCTCCGAAGAATATTTATTTCGCTACTACGTTATTTAATAGTACTTTTGAATGGTGCAATGAAACACAAACGAATTTGTGTGACATCATCAGCGGACTGATATCTATCTTCGCTAATTTTATAGCCACAGCACCTGGAACTTGTGGAAAAGATTTTCAAAGTACCGCACAAATCCGCGCATGCATTTGTTATCAAAATTTTAACAGGAGGAACCTCCTTCGATGCAACAGCATTTTTCTTCCCAACTTCCCAATTTTGTTTTATTAGCTTCCGTGTGTTGAGGTCTTTTTTTACAGCAGCTGTTTTTGGACTAACTATTTCACAAAAATATTATAAATATACTATTAAAAAATGAAAAAATTTCAAGATATACTATTGTACAAAAATAGTTAGAATTCTGGCATAACAATTACCAATTGCGGGTCGTCGACATTCATATGGAGAACGTATGGACAAATTAAATATTTTTTCTGTCATAATATCGATCTATTTTCACTCTATAAGCACCTGTGCTTTAAAGGATTGAAATCGTCATGTCGATCCATCGAGCATAAAAACATTTTCCATCTCGAGTGTTTCCAATGCCACAAAGATTTCCCGTTACACCCATCAAAAACAATCGTACACGTGATATTACGTAGCAGCGTAACCGGAGCATCGAGAACGGGCGGAGGCCGCAGGAGAAATTCGTTCCCAAGAGGTAATGAATAAAAAAAATAAAATGTATGGTACAGAGTTCCGCGTGTGGAATTTCGGCACTCCACCTTTTCGGCGCGTTGAGCCGACGGAGCACGAAATTGCCGACCTGTTCTGCCCGACGATTGCGTAACAAAAGCCAAAACACATTGGCACGATAATTCGTGGTCGTAAACTCCACCCGAAAAAACTCTCGACCTTCGGTTTATTATTCATTGTTAAAATAATTTGTATTCATGATGCGTAGCTTTTCTCTCTTGCCCAGAATAATTTAGGGAAAAAAAAATTAGTTGCGACGCAGAGCACACGTGGCGCGCTGTCGGGTTGCTCGAAAAATGACACGCTACATTGGCGGTATTGTGAGAAAAAAAAATGGTAATTATGGCCAGTGTCTCGAAAAGAGAGAATTAAGATACTTTCGGTTGTTCGTCTATACCGGCTAGAAAACACGTGTCGGGAGTGAAACAATGTCGGTGGCATTATTGATTTTTTTTAATCATCACTTTCATCTCTGAAATTGGAACGGTTGTCTGGACCACGCCTTCGGGATCAGAGAAAGCCCCCCGGCGTACACACAACGATGTGTCCTGGACCTCCATACATCTCGGAGATATTTTTTTTTTTACGGATTATGTCACGCACGATCTCGGTTCACAAGATCCGGAGCTACAAAAAAATCCAGCTCAAAGCAGTTAACCCTTTACAAGTCACAGCCCCACTCTCGGTTGATGCCACGGCAACGCGTTTCCTTCAGTTCAAGTCCGTCCCGGTTCGGGACTGTTTCGGCTTCGTGACTTACAAAAGGGTTTTGAAAGTTTTGAAAGTTTTTCACGAAGAAATTAAATGTTATTGAACAACATGACTTTCATAAAATTTGGTATTTTATTTTTCATCGAACTTATCTAACTGATCAGCCAAATACATACAGATCGGATATCCTTAAATTAAATACAATACGGGTCTTAAAGAATCCAACGAATCGTTTCGTACGAAAAAGAAATAATTGAAAAAAATTACTTTTAGAAAATTTGTATATTTTATTTTTCATCGAATTTGTCGAATCGATCAGCCGAATACATACGGATCGAATTCCCTTAAATTAAATACAACACGAGTCTTAAAGATAAATCCAACGAATCGTTTCGTACGAAAAGGAAGTTATTGCAAAAAAATTACATTTAGGAAATTTGTATAATTTATTTTTCATCGAACTTATCGAATCGATCAGCCAAATACATGCAGATCAAATTTCCTTAAATTCAGTACAATTCAGCTCTTAAGTTTTGTAAATTCAGTTTACAAAAAAACAATCGATACAATCGACAATCGACAATCGAACAATCGATCGCCCGCGAGAAGATCCGAGAGCACTGCGAATATGATAAAAAAGAAGATCAACCGTTCTCAGCTTTCTAACATCATATAATGAAAAAAATCACGCGGATCATTTAATTCGTGTAGTGGAACTGCAATGAAATTTATTCTTAGAATATCTCACGTCGAATTACAGTCGAATGGACAATGAGCGCAAACGTTATCGATTGGGCAGTTCACCCCAAAATGTCTCTAAACTTCGTTTACCAAGTGTAGCTCTGAGCCGCATGGCTCTGATAGCCCATCTGAGCGGCGTGGCTCTGATACGCCTGGTCGTAGGCGATTTTCTGAATGCCGTGATTCGCCGAAAGTGCGTTAACGTAAGCGGATTCCGGAGCGACGGCGAGTGGATAACGAGCGTGCGAGTAAGAGAGCGCAGGTGCACCGGCTATCGCGTAACGAGAATGTGCGGCGTAAGTTCCAGGACCTTCGGTCACTGCGTAACCCGAATGCGCGTAAGACGCTGCCGGCCCGTGATTGTAGGTGACCGGTGCATGCGCAGCGACGGCAACCGGTCCGTGATTGTAGGGAACCGGCGAACTATGGACGGCGACCGGCGAAGGTGCGGGAAGGTAGGTGGCCGCTGGTGCAACTGCGTGGTTTACAGATCCATGAGAGTATTCGGCACCGACGTATCCGATCGGATTGCTCACGGCGTAGTTCGCCGATTTGTGAACTGCTCCCGGATAAGTGGCCTGGATGATTTTCGCGTGGGAGGCACCGCCGCCGTAATTTCCGTAACCGGAACTGTAAGCGCTTCCATGATGGCCGCTGACCGGAAGTGCGGCGACGCCGTAGTTCCACGGATTAACCGCTGGTCCATGGTTGTAGTAGGCGCTCGAACAGGCCACTACGGCGGCTATGATAAAAAGCTGAAAAAAAAGATAATGGGTAAAAATAATTTTGTTGGTTGCATTGATGGAAGGGCTTCTTCGTTGATGCTGATATCAATAACAGGACATTGTAGCATGAAAATTATGATTAAATTCGTGATTCCTTTTTTTTTTACGGAGCTCGGCGAGCTAGAAATGCATATACGAAGTGGATGCTTGATTTGCGCAAGAATTCACGTGAAATTCGATGATGGATTGACTAAAAAATAGTTGTTGTAGGCGTTCGAACCACTACAACCGATATGACAAAAAGCTAATAAAAATGAAATGAAGATAATGGGTAAAAAAATTTCGTTGGTTGCAATGATGGACGGGCTTTTCGTTGATGCTGATACCAATAACAGTACATTGTAGCATGAACATATGGTTGAATTCGTGATTTACTATTTTTACGGAGCTCGCAGCGCAACAAATGCATGTACGAAGTGGATGGTTGACTTGCGCAAGAATTCGCGTGAAATTCGATGGCGGGTCGACTAACAACAGGGAGAGATGTTCATTAAGGATAAATCGGGCGACGCCTGGAGGCATTTTTACCTGCTGTGCGCGCCCGCGAATGATCGAGATTTGTACTGTTTATATTTCGCACCGTTAAGATCGAATGACGGCATCGATCGAGCACTCGGAAATCTCGGGGTTATTAGAAGCTTCGACTTTCTCCAATGTAATCCGGATTTCTTTGATATTTGAAACTAGATAAAAAAACTGAAATCTATCAATGTTCAATGGCTTCGCGACAACATAACTTCAGTTTTAACCATTCTCAAAATCGATTGAGGCAAATGTTTCAATTTGTTGATTATAAATCTGAATTTGCTACTTATTCAGAAAGAACCATTCTATGCATCAAAATGTTATCAAATATCAATACTTTTTTTAAATGAGACCTCCCCTTAAAAATATTCAGCACCGACCGAGTACTAAAAAAAATTAAATACAAATTTAGAGAACAAATAGTATTGAAAATGTTTGTGACTCGTCAGGACCGAAAGAATTTTTTGTATAAAATTCCCCTAAAAAAAATGTACCTAACATATTCATTGCCCAATTATGAACGAAAATTGATTGCGAACATTTTATTCGCTTCAAAAAAAAAAGAAAAAAATTGACTATTACCCTTACCGTACGAAAGGCCATAGCGCGAGTAATCTCTGCTTACCTTGAGCATCTCGGCAAGATGAAGAGTTCGATGACTTGCTGAATCACTCCGATGCGTTAGATCGACGAGGGGTTGCTGCCGATGGATATTTTCTGCGCAATGAACCGTGACCACGTGTATTTATACCCGAGAAAATACATACAGTATCCTGTCGTGTATATCGTAGACAAAACGGATAGTGCTGGAAATGGAAGCGGTGGTGGTGCATTCGGCTCGCAATCTCCCCGATGTTTGCGCACACGTTACAGGGAGGGGTAGGCGTGGTGCAACATATAGTTCACAGTATGTACGTGTAATAGCAACGGTATAATTGTATAGTATAGTCGCCGTTGTCACCGCGAATTTAGCCTTAAGGTAGTTACACTCACCCAGCTCCGCATGGAATAACTAAACACAACAGATTACTATCCAACCTCCGAGAGACAAATAGCGCTCCGCATAAATTCCCAGTTTCCGAGAAAATGTCCTGAATTTTTATCAGATTTACTTCAGCCTACATACGTGTTTTTTTTTATTATTTTAAATAAAACTCTTTA
This sequence comes from Exephanes ischioxanthus, assembly GCA_958510785.1. Taxonomy (NCBI): domain Eukaryota; kingdom Metazoa; phylum Arthropoda; class Insecta; order Hymenoptera; family Ichneumonidae; genus Exephanes; species Exephanes ischioxanthus. The sequence continues at coordinate 6,128,347 of OY294020.1, read as the reverse complement.
CCATGTCAAGGGCGTCCGCCCTCGGTGCTCGCCTGAATGCGAATTACGAATATATTTCGGGAAAGAAAATGAATAAAATCATTGAATTTTTAACGCGAGACTCGATCCCCGAAACGACGTCTTAATTACGCAATCGGTGTTATAAAATGAGTTTTAAAAACATGCACAGTGACATTACAGAGAGTCGACAGGGCGGAGCTCGAAGCCTAAGGATTTTGATTGCTTCGTCTGTATGAACTGGCTACAGGGATATACGTCGGCCAGGAGACCACCGAGAGCATAAAGTCTCTCGGAGCCCGAGGGCTGCTGCGGTGTCGTAACGCCACGGCTAAACTTCACCGGCGGGCATGACCCGGCTGCGCGATTCGGTTTTTTTAAACTTATTTTTTCCTTCTTTTATGTCTTCGAGAACCGAAGCAGCAGGATACGAATATCGGGCGCGAGGGAAGGACTGCGCGAACGCGTGAGAAATTCGCGTTACCGAGCGCGATAAGACTCCCCTTGAAATTATTTTTCCATCGGCGTTTCTATCCGCGTCCCGCGCGACTGGATCGTAAATACAAAAGAGATGACGAATGATAATGATAATAATTATAAAATTAAATGTCCGAATGAAGACAATTATATTGGGCTCGGTCGCGAGCCTCGGGCATCCTGAGCGACGGAAAATTACAATTTCACACCGAGTGAAAGTATATTCGTCTTGGAGTCGGAGCAGCCTCGTGTAGCCCACGCGATTGATGATGGTAGGCCGGAATAACATAAGTGCATCGATGTCGACGAATTGCTCAGTCGAGGGCTCGATGAAAATTATTTCAGCGCGAAGGAAAAAAATGGAAGCCTTCACAAAGCTTCCTTATCTAGTCTACTTTTGTGTACAAATCTTCTATGGAAAATTATGTTCCATGATTATTTGGCTTCCTCGTGGAGGAAGCTCTGCCGATAAAAGAAACGTGGATTCCATCCGGAAGCAAATGGCTGTTTAAAAATACAAAAAAATACTAAAAATCGGTAATTTTGGCAATGTTCATAAAAATTCCGCATAAGAATAGTTGTTATTCGTCGTTTCGGGGCCATGTTTGATGGATTTTTTCCCTCTGATCACGAATCTGCCACTTATTTTACTCGTAGGTCAACGTTTGATACGGAAACTCGCGTAGGAAAAAAAAATACTAATTTTTCGTAAAATAAAAAAATGTAAAATCACATATTAAACTGTTTGATCGTTCCTCGACAAATTAAATAGGCATCATTAGTCGATCGTAGTCCCTGAGTGTACAATTTTTTACCTCGATAGTTAAAAAAATTGTACAGTTGTAAAAAAAAGAATGTCATGAAAACAAAATTTCCTCTATGAAGCAAAAAAGGTGCGAGGTCGACTCTCGAGTCGCGAAATCAATTATCTCGATAGACCGTTACTTTATGCGCACTCGCGATCGCACGTTCCACACTCGGATGATCGATTGACGGGAGAGACGTTAGAAATCGGTACTAGTCTTCTTTTTTTGTGTATATTGGTCCGGCCGGTTATAATTTCTCTCTAGGCAAGCAGCTAATTCGGCGGATATTCGTGAGTGTGCGATCAAGCACATTTAGTGAAAGTGATATTTTTATTTATTTTTTTCGTGGCACAAGAGGAACGCCGCGCCCAATGCCCTCAGGCGACGAGGCACATCGCTTCCGCTCGAATTTTCTCCGATTCGAGAACGGTCCGGACCCGAAAGGTTGATCGACTTCCCCTGCTGTGAGCGACGCGGCGCAGGACTCGAATTTCTTTTATAGATCTAGGTTTCTTTTTTTTTTTTTTTTGTACACTCGATCCACTTGTCAGAGTTCCGTACACACTTTTTCGATTCACCATCGATGAGTTATTTAATTTTTACAGCCGCAGCGTCTCCGCCGCTTCAGAGGCACGCACCTCGTATCAGACTAGGAAGGAATCTTATCGTGTAAGATTATCATTTCGCATTTTTCCTTTTAATTTTTTCTTAACCTTATTTATGTTTCGATAACACTTCGTACCACCTATCAAAGGTGGGGCGACGATACTTCAAATTCTCGTTCGTCTTCACAAATATCAAGAAACACTCTTTACTTCCGCCCATATCCAAATCAGAGTGCGAAAGACCCCAGCTTTCGCGCCGTGGTTAAAAATTATCGGGTTTCTTTGCCTGAATTCAAATTACCAAAAAAAAAAAAACATGTTGGCCCAATATATTCAGACCGATTTTCAGGTCATTGGACCATTTCGCGATGGGGAAATTTGACCATCTTACTCATAAAGTTAAGCTTCGCTAAAAAAAGAAATCTTCAATAGATACAAACTTTAGGGTGTCGACTAAATGGTGATTAGGGTAAAGGTACGATTCGCCGATCGAGAACCCGTGCCCGATCATACCGTATTAAACTGCACTTCTCCAGACACTGGTTCGCGTCTGGCACCTGGCACTTTTAGCTTATGATTAATCGTAAGAAGAGTCTATAAAGTATTGGCGTTTATTGTATTTCCTGTTTCTTGGCTCGACACGTCGATTGTGCTCGATTGTGAAATATCTGGCCTATCCCTCGTCGTCGTCGCGTGGACGGCGTTATTTCGATCGGTATTTCTTCTCGATCCTCTGCCGAATGTGCAGCTTATTATGTTGCTCAGGTACTGTGTTCCAGTGGCGAGGACGGTATGCGAATTGTTCTGGGAATTGTGATCGTTCGTGCTCGATCGATCGGTCACGGCCTTGTCCTCGTCCCAGCCGATCGGATTCTCGACGAACCGATCTCTTCGCTCGATCGCCGTTTCGTCGACGATCGAGTGCCGACGCTCGGGCGACGACGTTCCAGCTCGATTAACCGATCCGGCCGGTACCCGATTAAACGCGGATACCGAAGACATCGGCGCAGATGCGGCATTCGCCTCCGATTGTATCGCGACGGAGTAAGGAGGCGGATTCGATAGACGGGAAGAAGTGGTCGGATCCGATTCCGAGGATCGAGGCGGCGACGACGGCGGCTCCGTGCCGACCACCACTGCGTACGGTGGAGGCAGGTCTGTGATCCAGTAAGCCGGATAAGTCGGTGGATCGGTAACCTGAAAGATTTTTATTAATAGTTTTATTTCGGTCTATAAAAAAAATTAAGGGTAGAAACAGTCGGCGAGAATTGAACGAGGACCCGATTTGCACGGAAATAAAATATATGCGGAAAGTCTATGAGGAAAGTCTATTCGAAATATATTAAATTCAGCTTTTTTAATATGATTGATCTATTAAGCTTGCAAAGTGCTGTATACTTGGGGTTATGCGTTAGCAGAAAAATATTCAAAAATATTTTCGAAATATAACATTTTCGATGAAAATATATATTTTGTATATCACGGATATTATTTCAATTTTTGATTGTTTTGGTACAAACAATATGGTCGAAAAATTCTGCGATAATTCGTAGGTAAGACTCAAAGTATAGTGTTCCTCGATCGTACCAGAAATAGAATTTTGTTATGCCTGGATATACGAATATCATTGAATTTTCGGTTTCTCGATTATTTGTTCATAATTGGTATCGTGAAAATCGTGTGACCTCCGCGCAGTTGTCCACCCCGCCGGAAACCGACTGGATATTCATTTCCCTCCTTCTGCGCTCGATGATCCTCGCATCCTCGCTCATCTCGGTTCTCGAGTGAACTCTTCGCCCGTTGCATGCCGCGTATCCGCAGGCGAATAGGAAGAGCAACGTCAAGATCGTGAGAGCGATCCACATGTATTTCCAGCGCAGAAGAACGGACGCCACCATTGCTGCACCGACCCATGCAACCAGCAGGGTCGCGAGCGAACGACCCGAACAGTCGACATCCTGATCGATCGAAAATATAAAAATTACACGATTTTCGACGAGCTCCTCGCAAATTATGGAATTGTTCAAGAATTGAAGAAAAAAAAATAGAAAAAAACAATTGTCACGAACGGTACGTACAAAGAGTGGCGAGTGTTAAGGAAAGTTTTAGTCATACGAAAAGTAGATGCATAATGCGAAAATAATGAGTTGTTAAAAGAAAGATATCTATGTCCATTATAATATAAGCTGTAGATCGTTTTGTATTGTAGGCAATTGAGTTTTTAGATCAATCAAATTGCAGTATTGCAATTGCAAATTAAGTCACGACAAAAAGGTCGAAACATAATTTTTTTAATTTTACTTTTCATATACCAAAAATTCAATTTTGCAAATAATGGACATATCCCGTTTCGCTTTGATACCCTTCTCATGATCTATGTTAGTAACGCCCATATGAAGGTTAATAAACTTTTATACGAAAAAGCTATCCTCTGAATTAAACAAAAAAAAAATTATGATCACAAACTAATGAAATTAAATATCTTAGGATTAAATTCTGCGTTTATTTGACAATTTCTTAAGACGACAAATGCGTGACATACTCTGTGCTCGAAAGGGTTGATACCGTCATCCATAGCAGTGCGCCTATTGGTTAAACGATCCATATCCGCGACGCCACGCATATTGCGAAGTCTGCAAATATATGAAAACGTCGAGAATATTTTTTTTATCCCTCGATGTGTTTTACCGGTTTCGACGATTTTTTTACGAATATGGTACCGCATATGTTCTTCATCGAAGGTTACCACCGTAAGCGTAGAGCAACATTTATTCGGCGATCGATTGCGATGCGCCAGACATACTGGTAAATTATTACTGTCATAATAGAATTATTGACAATCTTTGTAGTATCTTCGAGTGGACTAAATTCACAATAAATCAAATGTTCAATGCGAACGAAAACACATTTCGCCGAAAATCCGGCATAGTTAACTTGCAAATCGAACACCCGAAATTAGGTATACGAAGCCGAATAGCTGATGCTCCAAGGAGGCTTCCGCGAATTGACAAAAATATATTTTTTTTAATTGTCAAAGAAAGCCTTTTTATTTATATACCAGGCAGATATTCTTCAATATATATCGTAATCAGTATAATTTAGCTTCAGATTATTGATTAAAATTTATTTACTTATTTTATTACTAATGTATCGTGATAGTTCGCTGAAGCCCGCGTGAGACCTTGTGAAATCCCGCAGTGGGTAATGAAAGCTGTAATAGACTTTTTTCACGGGCGCTGGCATTCGCAGTCAAAAGAAAAGTCTCAACGAAGGTTGACTTGGTGTCCACTTTTGATGGGACTTTTCTTTCGACCATCAATGTCAAGATCTGTGATAAAAAAATATTGATTACAGTTTTTTATACCGACCGAGCCCGGATTAGATTAGGGGACAGGTGCATAATCTTAAGCGCACGATAAGAAGGTGCAACATTGAGAAAATTAAAGATATTAGTGACACATTTAACAGACCCGATGAAGGAAGAAAAATTAAAAATAAAAAATATAAAGTTTATATCAATTATTGGTTGAACGTACGGGCTCGTTATTTGTCCGACCTGAAGTCGTAACTATAAACAGATCGGGATGCGTCCGCTGCATACTGACGTCAGTAGATGCGAGATACGCGTGGCGAACGGAAAAGGCCAGTGGCATTTATTACAAATTCGATTAGTCCCTTCGTTGATTCGGTATGTCCAGTTAAATCTGCCTACAAAATCAATAATATCGATTAAAATCCCAGTTGTTCGATGCACATACGCCTACGGGACACATGAAGAAATGAAAAAGAAAAAAAAATGTTTATAAAAAAATTATATTCATACGATGTAGATATAAATATTATCGTGGTCGCGATCAATCATAATATGATGGGTTGCTCAATTTGCAAATTCGTTTGCAACGCCACAAAGAGAGGTATCGAGAAGCTAGTCATCCTCCAGGAAGTGGTCAAGATCAAGATGACATGTGTCCTTGCTAACAGTCAGTCGTAGCAATATTATTTTTTTATCTCGATGTTCAATTATCTTATCGAATCTTATCTTTTACGGATGGATGCAAGACGAAAAAAAAGTATCGGGTCGACGTGTTCGACACGTATTTCCAGTACGTAAACGGTACTACTAAAACGATTGCCAAAAAAAAAATATGATTTCGTTTCAGTCATCGTCAATACATTTGGTAATATTTAAATGATATTTTTCACGCAATTTTCTTTATTAACCGGACCATTATGGAATGGTCAATGTGATTGTTAAAAAAAATGTATTAACATTATTTTTTGTGCCCAATGGATTTTATGATTTAAAAATTGTTTCCAACGAATTTAGCTTTATCATCATCAGCCGCATATTTGTTTTCAGCTCGTAAACAGTGCAATTAATCTGATAGTAAAAACAAACATGAAATTTAGATTTTATTATATCTAAAATTCGTATTTTCACACGATGTTTTGTTTTTTGTTAATTTTATTATTCAGCGGTAAGCCTCGGTTGTTTTCGTGACGATAAGTGTAATGCACTGAATTGAGCAGTTTATAAACAAGACGCGCGCTTTCCGGGAAAATTGTATGTCAGCGGCGTATTCAGCGTAATATAGATAACGCGCGCTCTTCTACCTCCACGTGACGAAACCGAAATATTATCGTCATGCCAGTTAACTTAATTGCGAAACGAATTGTTGAAAAAAATTCGATACCATCAAATTCACGGAAAAATGATAATTTTTTTTTGGTTATCTGTACCGATATGTTCCCGTAATAAAATTCTATGTGATCAACTAATCATGAATCCATCCCGTGTCACAAATTTCGGATTGCGCGTGAAATTGCAGAACTGTCGGAGTCGTTATGATTTATTTTTTCCCGTATAATGCTACGACGATTTTTATAATAAAAATGATTATCATCAACGTTCATCCGAGACCTCAGCCTTTATCGCGGCGCAGCATGTTTTGCAGCTAATAAAAAAAAAAAATAATAATAATAATGAAAAAAATTACCTCTGTGTTCCGCCTTGTGTACAATCCTCACGACCCGCCACCAGCTTGTTTGCACAAAAATTCGTCGTGTCTGAAGGAACAAAAAAGAAGAAAAAAGTCGTGTGACGAGTTTAAGCCCGAGTCGCAACGGAGAGGTATCTTATCATGAATTTCGTGATGTTTTTCGTTGATAACAGTCGCACGTTTGAAGTACGCGACCATCATTGACTGGCTGTTACGTCGCAAGTCGTTGAAATCAGATACAAAAAAGAATATCGAATATTTTCGGTCCGTCCAAACAAAGTTGATTTCCTCTTCATTCACTTCAAAGGACATTTTTCCGTTGAAAAAAAAAATACCGTTTTAACATAACATGTTTTCCTTTTCGTTCTAATAAATATCAAACACAAGTACATTTTGGTGACGATTCATTGGGCCATTAAAAGAATGCACCGTGCAACAAAAAAAGATAGCTTGAAGATGTTTGAACGACCTCATAAATAATTCCGATGCGTTGTTTTTCGACCAATTTTAGACTATCAATAAACTCGTCAAGAAATTATTTTTAAAAATCGTTCAAAAATCGTACCTTGTCCTACGTTCGAAGGTTCCGAGCTGTGTTCCATGTGGCTGTCACCGGAGTGGTCTCTTGTGACGTGCTGCGCCGTGAAGCAATAAAAACCCTTTCGACGATGGTTACGCGTTTTGTCGAGGATCCTTCGACCGAGCACGAATCAATGGTGGAAAAAATTCACTTGTGCGCCGACGATCTACGCTAAAGGGTCGTATAGATCCTCGTAATTGTATACCATCATCGCTCCGATCAGTGTCTCGTCCCGAAGATTTTTTACCGCACTTGTTTCTTCGACACTTACATGGCAAACAATTTATTTTTTTTCACCGTGTCACCAAATTCACATTTTGTTCATCAATCAATTGATGGAAATTGGATTGAGGGGAATCTTCCTATATCAGGAGATTTTCCTATATCGGGAAATTTAATTTGGGGGAATTTTCCCAAACCGGGTAATTGAATTTAGGGGAATTTCGGCGCTAAGCGAATGGGCAGAAGTCGTCGAAGCAGCCTCGGGTCACTTGTTCTCCGCCACCGCGACTGAAGGCGTTGCACCTTGCCGTCCGGGTAAAGCGCGATAAAAGCGATAAGCGCTCCTCTCCCTCTTCCTCGACGAAATTGCAATACTTATCGCTCGCTGATGAGCACCGGCTTTGTCTGTTTGCTCTTCGCACGCACGCGACACTTTTAAACTTCGAATCTTCCACGCTCCGACTTTCAGCGACCTATCGATACAATGTGCACGAAGAATTTCGCGGCAAGGGGAACAAAATTACATGTATAAAGATCTCTTATCTACGCTCGTTTCACGCTATCGACGAAGGCTACGTGCGCCTGTTCGCATATCATTTTCCACCGATCCTTCGAAATCCTAAACGTCGAGAACAAAAGATTCGTTTGCATCAACCTTGATGATTCTGCACGACCTTTTTTTTCCACCGTAGCTACGAAGGCGACACAGAACATTGCTGTTTTTTTTTTCTTTGTAAGAACACGTACCGGCCTGGTGCGCTCTGTTGCTTTGATGATAAAAGTCTCCTAACAAGAGAATTATCATACCGCGCCCCGGTTACGCGAATAATTTTCAGCTCCCTATCAACAGCTAATAGTCAGTCACTCCACGCTATGCATTCGAGCTAAAACAATTAGGAATGTAAAAAAAATCTTGAATTTAATTAATTATTAATTTATTTAATTTGCTTCATAAAAAAAATGTTATTCAGTTAGACTTTTAAAAATTTTAATTTAAAATGACGTATTTTTTGCGGTCGGAAATGACATCATCCAGGGAAAACGTCATTTCCGGTTTT